>WOFM01001338.1:0-620085 GCA_011428145.1 Ericerus pela
TTACTTATTTCGGACATTTTATCATAAAATTCATTTGTTAGCGTTGGCGGTTACATAATGGTAGAGTACAACAAGAAGGAACAGAGAGATTCCCAATAAATTGGCAAAAACTGCAAGCTGAACATCAGTGATCATCCTGAAGCAAAATTAGTACAAATTCAGAGCTGATTACGGGTATTGAGGGTAATCTGTTCTCAAATAACGTAAATAAATTTTTAAAGAGAGAATCTAGGAACAAAATATTTGATGTGACTTTCGTAGTTCAATTAATAACAGGTTAAACATAGGGTCTGATAACATATTACATGTCACTATTACTTTTCCTTACCTGTTATCGCTGTTTTTCGAATTTAATTGAAAGTATTTATTGCAAGAATTCTTCCAATTCTATTTGAAGAAATAAGGGCGATGCCGATGAGAAATTGGCTTCACTAAGATGGAATAGAAGAATCAATTTCACAACTGAGATGCACCGGCACGGAGACGAGGAAAAATTCTGGACACATCACAGTTATTTACTTTCTGAACAAACAACAAAACTAGGAAGGAAATGACCAGTTTGCAAAAAATTATCTTTAATCTTTAAAAGAAACCTTCGAATTACCATGGTTTTGAACCTTGAACGTTATCTGGTCAAAAAAATATAAAATAGTTATTTATTAAAGTCACGGCTTCAATTAGAAGGAAAATAAGACTTTTATGAAGGTGTCAACCTTAGTCCTTGAGGTCAACTTACCTCCTATTCGTCTATTCGATAGGATGGTCGCCAAAGTTTGGTCTCAAGAGTTCAGCATCACCACCGCCTTTCCATTTAATAATTACGTTATATTTTCTTCTTTCACCCCGCCCATTATTTTTGCAAATCATAAAAAATTTTTTAGAAAAAATTCGATATTTTTTTCTTATCAAAATGAAGAACTGAATTAATTGAGAACAGAAAGAGTTCGAAACTACGGAAGTATCGTCAGTGCACCGTTGAGTTGAGTAATAAGTCTTTTATCCTATAGTTTCTTTTGATTTGAAATTCTTGTACTAGCTCAAGTCATGTGTTCAGTTTCTTTAAACCAAACGTACAAATGATTTCTTTGTACAGGTAATGATTTCATTTTCGTTCAATGCACGTTAGCTTTTCTCATTTCCTCCTTGAATTTCTTTCAAAAGAATTTTTTCAACAATTTAATCGTATACTTCGTCGTGACATAATTTGTTGTTTAGTTCCGTAACGTAGTGTGCTGTATTTATGTCCCGTTGGATTGTTTTAAACACACCGTCAAAATGGTCCGCACAAGTTATCACCGAAATGTTCGAATTTTGTTGCTGGGTGACAAAGGTGTTGGCAAAACATCAATCATTCTCTCCCTCGTCAGTGAAGAATTTCCCGAAGATGTTCCTCCGAAAGCTGAAGAGATCACCATTCCTGCCGACGTTACACCTGAATTAGTTCCGACTCATATCGTTGATTACAATGGTGAAGTTTCATTCTTCAGTTTACATTTTTTTCATTTTTTTCCCTGCTCTGGACCTTGATACATTTTCCTCGTTTGCAGAATCCGAACATAGTGAAGAACAACTTATCGAAGAAGTTCAACGTGCTCACGTCATATGCATTGTTTACTCAGTCATGGATGAAGAAAGTCTCAATCATGTTTCTTCTCATTGGTTACCATTTATAAAGAAAAATACTCCTGAGCCTCATTGCCCTATCGTATTGGTTGGAAATAAAATTGATTTGACTAGTGATTCGACGGACGAGGTTCGTATTTTCGATGTTGCAAAGAATATAACTTCAATTTATGATATACGTGCTCTTATGTGTCCAGACTGCAGGATATATCATGGAAGAGCATCCAGAAATCGAAAGTTTTGTTGAGGTAATTTTTGAATGTTAATTTTCATTGTTGCGTTTGACTTGATTTGTATATCGTATTTTCGCTGTTTTTCTAGTGCTCCGCTAAAACATTGGTCAATATTAGCGAAATGTTTTACTACGCTCAAAATGCTGTGCTTCATCCAACTGCTCCCATTTTTATCACGGATAAACAAGAGGTGAAGCACGTCGTTTATTTAACTGTAATTCAAATCGAGCGCTCAGTTCAAAAAGATTGCCTTGCAAATAATACGAAGTGTTCTGTAGCTTCTATTCTTGCAACATTTGTAAAATATTTGTTTATTTGTTTATTTCAGTTGACAGAAGGTTGTAAGAAAGCTCTAACCAGAATATTCAAAGTAAGATTTGGTGTTTTTTATCATATTAAGTTATTCATCATAAATAATAATCATTCATCTCTCCCTTAATTACCATAAATAGATTTGTGACATGGACAATGATGGATTTTTAAGCGATAAAGAATTGAATCTGTTTCAAAAACGTTGTTTCGACACACCATTACGCAAAGAAGTGATGCAGGATATTAAAACGATCATAAGTAAAAATATCACTGGCGGTATATCGCATAATAATACCATCACATTGACTGGTACATATTGCAGAATCGTCGATGTTTCATTTAATATTATATACAGAGTTGCAGATATTATTAATCTAATGATACAAGCTTGAAAAATGTTCTTAATTTTCTCGTTACTTTTAGGATTTCTATTTTTACACAATTTATTTATGCAACGGGGTCGAAGTCAAACTACATGGGCGGTGCTACGACGTTTTGGATATCAAGAAAATTTAGACATCTCAAAAGAATATTTGTATCCAAAGTACGTTTTTTCCTTATTTCATTTCGAGCCTCGTCTCTGCTGAATAACCATTTCTTTTTCTTGCGTAGACTTGCAGTTCCAAATGGCTGCAGTGTTGAATTGTCACACAAGGGATATCAATTTTTATCGACTTTATTCGAACGATACGACAAAGACAAAGATGATGCATTATGCCCGAAAGAAGTTGAAGAAATATTTTCTACTTGTCCTGCTCCAGCGTTCAATTCCTGCGTGCGTGATATGGTGCCGACAAATTCAAAAGTAGGTGACCTAATTAGATTTTGACTTGAAAGTTTAGCTATAACTGTGACCACCGTGTAAAATGAATTAAATTTACTTTTAATCCATTCGTTTTTTCACTTGAACTTACTAGCTCTTGTCACTGTTTTATTTATTTCAACTTCCTGCTAAATAAGTGAAGAATAAAAGAATCAAAAGTTATATAAACTTGAGTGTTTTATATAGTTCTGAGGAAATAGAAAATAAGGATGATGAAAAACTGACTCGGTACAGTATTTTTTTCTTACCGATTTTTAACAACGTAGTAGTGATTTCCTATTCGAAAAATCGGGTGAAAATTATTTTTCGAAATTAATACTTGAAAGGTTCTCGAAGAACCGTACCGTTCTCAAGTGCTGTTTGAATTTTTTCTTGCATCAGTAATTTTATTAACCTAATTAGAAATTATTCAGTTAATTTTATGGAAATTTTTTTGAGAATTTTTTTTATTTTCTGACCGAAATCAAATTCATCATTCCAGTGAAATTTAAAATGGTGTGAGGTAAAAATGGAATAGAATAGTATTGCTTGTCTTTTTATTTCGAATGCATTAGCTGCAGTCAATAGAAAAATTGGATAATTCAGGAAAAATTAGATTCTTTAAGTGAGATTGTGATTACTCTTACGAAGTGACTTGAATTTCGATGGTTATTTTTCAAAATAATATAATCACGTAAGCATCCTCGCAATATGTAAATGCGTTACGAACAATATTCTATTATGTTTATTCGCAGGGCTGGATTACATTGGAAGGATGGTTTTGTTTTTGGACTTATACTACTTTATTTGATTATCCCACTACGCTAGAATATTTCGCCTATTTTGGTTATCCTATTAATGATAATGAAAATCAGTGCACAGCGGTACAAGGTAATATACCTCGCAACTAATGTGTGTGGAATTTAAATATTTTCTGTATTACTGTATTGTGACTTCTATTCGCGTTTTGTTCTACTCATCAGTCACAAGGGAGAAGCGATCGGACGTTTTGAAAAAGCAGTCACTACGCAATGTATACGTTTGTCATGTAATTGGTGAAAAAGGCAGTGGAAAAACCACCTTGTGTCAGACCCACATCGGGCGTACATTGAAGGTAATGAAAATATCATCAATCGGTCGTCCATCATTCCTCGAGGCTTGAAGTCTACAATTTTATGCTATCCGTTTTACAGAAAGAGTCGACTGATGCCGGAACCATCGTGCACAACCGTGGAACTGTGAATGCAGTCAACGTTTATTGTCAGGAAAAATATCTAGTACTGAAGAATATCGATATTAAGAACAGCGCTGAACCTTTAATGCCAAATGAAGTACATTGCGATGTTGCGTGCTTGGTGTTCGATTCTAGTCATACGAGATCATTCGAATATGTGGCGAAAGTATACTTGGTGAGAAATTCGTATTCGTCGCATTTGGTTTTTATTCCTGGCAACTCATTCGATAATAATATTTTTTCGTAGAAATACTTCAATGGAAGCAATATTCCGGTGTTGTTGGTTGCCAACAAATGCGACCAAGGAACCGTTCGCCAAGATTATTTCATTCAGCCCGAAGTATTTTGTAAGGAAAATAATCTTCCGCCACCGATCGAATTTTCCAGTACCAGACCAAAGAAAGATTTATTTATAAAACTAGCGACGATGGCTGCATTTCCGTAAGTCCAGTTCGATGAATTATTCGTTTTGGTGTTCTCCTTCTATTTTTTTGATGTGTGTATTGAAGCGTTTTTGTTGGCCAGGAGCATCATTTTGTTTCGATTGAAGTTTGTGTGTAGAGACTCGTTTGAGTTTTATTTAAACAACGTAAGACGTTGGTCGTAGAGCTACCGTGAAGTTCAGACGTCAACGAAGTTACAACAGATTATCTTGTATTAGGTGAAGGGAATGACTTGTCAATTGTGATGACAGTTGGTTTGATTTAGCTGCTTGAAAGGATAGAAGTATCTGTTTGGGAAAGTGGGTGGTGAATTATACTGTGCGAGTTCTTATGAGAAAAACGTGAATAATGCATCACGTAGCATAATTATGTGAGAGTTAGATATGTCAGGGTCAGAGAAAGGTGTCCAAATCGAACGAATCTTTTATTTTGTCTAGAAAAAAGTTGAAAGTGAGGGTACTTTAGAGAAGTTTTTTTTTTCTGTTCTACCCAGAGAAATTAAACTCCTTTGAGGTTCAAGTGCTGCACTTTTCCAAATTAAACACGCAGTTTAAAAAAAAAAGAGAAAGAGAAGAAAAATAGGATATGTAAAATTACACAATCATTATAATATTAAACGAAAAAAGTAAAACAGTAGAATATTTTTTTTAAATCCCATTATGTAGATGTACATTCTTGAAATTTTTATTAAAATGGTAAATTAGTCCGAAATATGAAATGATCATGTGCAAATTTGAAAATTAGGACATTAAGTTGCTCAACTGCCGGTACACCGGGACTAAGACCTCAAACTGGGACAATCCTAATCCAACTGAATGTACAGTAAGCCTAACTATAGATAGAAGAGAGCTCTAAAAATGTTATGATATAGGTAGGTACCTGCTGTTACTTGATTATCATTGGTTGCCTCACGTCCTTCTTCGATTAGATTGACCACCGTACCTGCAGTTACTGGTTCTTTCTCCTGATGATCTAAAGTTATTAATACAAGAAGTAATGTTTTAGTAAGGATTATTTGACCAACTTCTGTTTTATGTAAATTACGTACAGTTTAAACATGCATTTTGTTTAGGTATACTAAGAAATATTTCGTGTAGTAGTTCAGATTTTTGGTTTTTAACTTTCTATTTGTGTATCATATAATGGCTTAAAAAAATCATTTCTCTCACAGCTATTCACAAAAATTATTCTTCAATTGAACTGAATCTCTCGTCACTTTTTCATTAAATATTTGATCTAAAAAATACTCAAAACGTGTGGTATACTCCGCCTCTAAAAGTTTTTCATGGGAGATGCATGTACGGTTGTATCAAATTCATTTTTCAGAAAAATTCGTTCAATTTTTCCACTGAAGTACTTAACTAATTTTTTGACTCGTTTCTCATTTCAGAGCTAAAACTAAACCAAAACTGTAAAGTAGAACTCCATAAATAACTGGACTCGTACTCAGAGATGAAGTCTGTTCCAAAGTTGAAAAAAATGTCAACATCCATGGGTATCTATTTCATACATCTACCCCAAATTTTTCCTAAGGTTGATCATAAGTTTTCACATAATATCTAACAAATTTTCATTTCCCATAATGCTTGCAGCAGCAAATTTTAAAGATATTACTGATTATTTTCTTTTTACTCAGTTTGCTTTCAAATGGGATATTAAAATTGACTTCACGAAAAGATTAGGGTGAGGGTGATGAAAATTATCCGTTTCATGAGAAAACAAAACGATTGGTACCATTTCCCTATTTTGACCTACTTTTTCAAATATATAATTTACATATATATATACCCAAAATTTTGAGTTTACAATTTTAAGAAAACCACAAAACGGATAGGATAGGGCTGAAATTTTAACGATAGATAGGCATCATACAGAAGTAAGTCTGAAAGAAGTTTGATGCCTATTGGTTCAGTAATTTCTGAGAAAAATGAAAAAGCCAAAATTTCTGAAAAAGTCGTTTTTCCAAGATTTTGAGAAAACCAAAAAATGGAATGAGTTGAAATTTTCACAGTACTGGTCTGATGTATGTTTGATGCCTATTAGTTCTGTAGTTTCCCAGAAAATTGGAAAACAAAGAATTCCTGGAAAATTGGTTTTTAATAATAAAACATCTATAGAGCGAAATTTTTGTTAAAGATATTAATAACTATTAATAGTTTTTCGTGGAAGCGTTGAAGTACAGTTACCGCTATTATTCATTCAGTGACAGATTACTCTGTTTTATAAATTTATTAACATGTCTACTTACCAAATATTGATTTATTCATTTTAAATATAATTTAATTAAATGCATTAAAATGGCAAACTGGGTTTTCTAGTAGTGATGCGCCAATTTTTTTTATTCTATAGAGCAACAGAAATTGAGAATTTAATTTTTTAAAAACGGTTTTCGAATATATTCGTTTGAAGAAGCACATAAGTTTTAGGAGATCGAAAAGGTCTCTTGCAATTTGTTTGTTACAGGGACATTTTTCTGAAAACCTTATTCTTATAACAAAGTTGCTATTGCTGCCTTAGTTTTTTTTTCTTCACAAAAACCAGTAAAAAATAGAAAAAGTTATCAATAAACTTGAGACTAGAGGGTGGGTGAGAGGGTTGGTGATTCTAATCTTGTTTTACACAGGGTTTCGAAAAACTTCGCTTCGTCTCTCACTTAGCACGTTTTGCTCCCAACCAACAACCAACGGAGACACCGAGTTTAATGTTTGTCCAAGGGCTCCAAAAACTCTGATGACACCCTCGCCTGTAATGAAACTTTCAGTGTACTACTTTTTTCCATACTGAACATTGACACGTAGCCAATAACCGTGATCTTTTTGGAAAAAGGGAGGCATTCTTGACACTTTCTGATAGAAGTGTGAACTTGATTTTTTGAAGAAGCTGCTCTTCTTTACTTGTAAATTAAAAAAAGAAGAAAGAAAGAATAAAACTGCAAGCTGATTAGTCAACCGAGAAATTTGATTTTCTGTAAGATTCCCTTCTCACTTACTCACTGCTAAGACAATATAATTATTATCTGCTGTACGGCATCATACGGCAGTTGCTATTATTGCTATTTGTACGGTAATGTTCTTATCAAAAGTTGTCAACCCTGCTCTTAACGTCATCCTACATACATACGTATTCTGGTCATTGATCATCACTTCTTGCTAACAATTGAAATTTAAGAGCTGATTAATTTGAAAATTTAAGGAGTTTTTAGCCAATATTAGGGGTGGTGGTATGGGTTGCCCCTACCTCATTAGAAATATATTGTGTAGAAAATTATTCACTTTTTATGAGGAAACAGGGAGAAATGAAAACATGCATCGGTTGTTGGCGTCCACTGGAGATAGAACAATATTAAATGCAGTTTTTAAATTAAAAATCCTTTTACAAAAATAAAATGAAACAAAACCAAAAACTGACTTGATTTGAAAGTGTACTTACCTGTTTTGGTTATGTTTAGTGAAAAATAAATCAAATTTCCCACTGCCTCCTTCTCAAATTACTTGAGAAAGCACGCACAAATTACATAACACTTTGAACATGATAGCTTCACTTATAAAGGAGCAGAATATAATATTGGCATCATATCCTATCGTCTGTACGTGGAGGAAATCTAGAAATTTTTTTTTCTTAATAAACCCCCATTCCAGGCGAGTAGATGGATGCGTGTTCAACTCATGGTTTCCTCTCTGCTCATTTTCTGTTGATTTGAGGTAATAAGATTTTATTGTCTCACCTTTTATTCTGTTGCGTAGACGTAAAAATATTGTTGCTTTCAGAGTTTCATAGAAAATAGAAAATGAGAAGGGAAGGTATTTTGACGTTTTTATCTGAAAATTCTCCCAGCATTGACTTCTTACTAACCTGGCCTACAATTTCACCCATTGTTACCTCCAGTCTGACTCAAAACTGGCTGAAATGACCATTTTCATTTCAAAACTGCATGTCAGTAACGGGTTAGCCATTGACTTAGCTTTCACATTGCACTTTTTTGCAATAGTTGGCGGAGCTAACGGCTGTCTGCATACTGGCCGCCAATTGACTCATACTTTTGTAAATCGGGGCACTTAACAAAAATTTGATTTATGATGAAAAATTGATAGCATATTCCCATTCCTAAAAACCTCCTAAACCTACAGAATGTTGTTCGGGCTGCAGTGTGAGGATTTGTAAACCTATAGAAAGAAAAAAAAGCTACAACTGATTACAGATTTTTCTGTAGGTTTGTAGTTTCTTTGCGAGCAGACTTATACCATATCCTCTGAACTAGGTGGCGTTGTAAACAATAGTAAACGACGACGCAAGTTCACTTATTCGATTTTCGCTGTGAAAAATATAGCGAGTTTAAACTTGAATTAAATACCGTGAATAGCCACGAAAGAGACAGGATAAAAATATGTGTTGAAGATTTTTGATGAATATTTGACGAGAAGAATTTATAAAATTTATAAAATGATGTTTGGAATCTAAAATTGTTTGGAAACATTTTTTTGGGAAGCAGAATGTTTTGATCTGTGATAGAAAAGAAAATATTCAGCCTCAGATAAATTAAAAATTTAGCTTGTGATTTAAAAAAAGGAGAGCTGTCAGACTATTTATTTATGAATGAGCCACTTCCGAGTACTAGGCTAAGGTCAGATAAACGTTTTTTGGCCGCAGGTGGAAAAATCCGCGTCGAAAAAAAACTTAGTTGGCTGTCATCAGTATTATTGATCATTCGGTGATAACCCATATAAATTTATTGATGTGTTCATTAGTATATTATTATTATTACTATTCACTTCCCATCAAGATATTGATGTTCGTCAAAATAAACTTGAAACATTTTAATTTTTATTGATGGTTTGTCAATATTTCTGTAGATTGTTTCCGAGTATTGATTTGAAATCAAAAAATACTGACCGTGTTGACAAAATGTCGATAAAAAAATGATGGCATCATCATTGATTAATTTTTCAGATTGTTTGGAGGGTGCAGTAGCCTTGTAGTTTTTTTTTTCTTTTTCATTTTTTCAAATATATATTTGATGTTGGCGTAGGGAGGGGATGGTCGGGATCTAATGACCAGTGGTCTTCTAACATAAATTCCTCAGTCGCATACTGGAGCATTAATGGAACCGAATCGAACACTCCGCCATTTTGGGTTGAATCTGCAACCTTTCATTGTGAAGTTAACGTAAAATTCGGGTACCTAAAAGGCATCTTAGCCTGTTATTCAAATATACGCGGTGTAAGGTTACCGAGTGAATTTCTGTTTAAATGAAAATAAAAAAATTTAGTGAAATGTTGACGTTTAACTGATTTTTGATTTACTAATACAGACAAACGATTGCCAATATTTTGCTTGGATTAAATCTGTTTGTGGATTTTTCATTTCACGTAATAATATTTAGCGTAAATCTTAATGTTTGTTGCAGTCATAATTTAGGTTTGATTAGCGGTTACGATGTGATCAATATTTGGAAAACCGGTGTTAGCGTTCGAACTGGTGTGAGTGTTACGATGCTCGCTCTTCTAGCCATATTTTTAGCGAAATTTTTAAAATCGGAGAAAAGTACGCGATAGTTTATTCATTAAGATAATTGTACAATTTTATTATACTAATTTTATTTACCTCTAAAACGCGATAATTAATTTTATTTTTTGCCCACCTCTCTGACTTAGGGAAGAAACTTGTAGCATTTGTAGCATTTCAGTTCATATGCCGATGGATCACTTGTGTTTTCTTTTTTAAACATTAGTCGTTATTATTATCATTATTATTACTACCATCACGTTTGTTTCGAAATGATGAACGATTTTTAAGGTTCAAGTAAATAATTTTTTGTCATATCCGATTTCAGTAGCTAAATATCAACGAACGGTAAACTGTAGTTCATTAATTCGTTTTTGTTGAACTTTACCAGTGATTATAATCATATTTTTCTAAGTATATTTTTTGTATAAATGTTATTTCTTTGAAAATTGAAAATTTTAAATCTTTGAATATTGTAAAATTGTATGTTCTCCAGTCTGCTTCTACATATTATGTATTTCGATCAGTATTTTCTTGCTGTACTCGCCATAAAATGCAGGTGGATGATTAATGCTTGGTGATGAATCCGTTGAAAATAAAACTCATTTATCCGATTTTCAATGCGTTTTTTGTTTTGTTTTTTATATGGGTACGCTACATTTAGCCTGCGTTGATTTTCACTGTTCACGTTTTTATGTAAAAATTTACGGGGTACGAAAATATACATTCACTCGAAAAATAAAAGATCTCGTGATGATGTCCTACTGAAATAGTGATATTTTCTAAAATTTATATAAATTATATGATGAAATCAAGAAAGAGAGAGAACTCTTACTTAAAAAAAAAAAAAAAAAAAAAATTAATATTCATTCATCCTCGCTTTTGCGGCTTTCAACTTTTGGTAGACGAAAATCTAAATATTTTCTTCCAGTAATTACAAAATTTTATCGAAACATGAGAAAAAAATTTTACTTCTGACTCCACAAAATTTTAAGACTATTTTCTTCATGTCATCACATCGTATAGACAACTTTTTCCCGAAAAAATTCGGTGAATGGTTTGTTTTCTGATCAACTGTTAAGTGCAAAAAAATACATATAGTCCATGGTAACTATCGTTTTCATAATGGAGTGACGTGTAATCCGTGAATTTTTGTACAAACTAATTATCTCCTTTAAGAATTAAATTAATTATTATTCACTCCACGTGAATCGCATTTTAATTTGTTCGTTTAATAAATGTATCAGTGAATTTATAATGCATCCTCTGAGTTAAGCGAAAAAACTATCATTCTTTTCTTCAAATTCTAATCAATAATGTAAATTTCAGTATTTTTTTTATTAACGTTCTAAAACAACCACTTGCTTAGAGTGTTTTATGCGATGAAAGAATACTTGTGGGCAATAGCCCTATGCCTGTGGATAATTGGTTGTCGTTCAAAATCTGATGCAGGTAAGTCACTTACAAAATTCGTCAACCCTGTAATCAAGGTAGGTATTTAAAAAAAAAAAAAAAGAAAAAAATAGGTGCGTCTTAAGTTTTTTTCTTCATGTGTATTACGTTAAAGTAAAAAAGTGGATGAATAAAATTTTCAGTAATAATTTCGTTTGAAAGACATATACAATATACAGGGTGTTTCCTGAGAAGACCGGAGAATTTTAACATCAGATAATACATCTCATGACAAACAAAAACAGTTCAATAAACAAGTGTCTGGTTCTGAACGGTTACAAAGCTAGGTCTGCCTATACTAAAAGTATGACGTGAAATTTCCTTTGAATTATTTCACCATAAAGATCCATAGTATTCGCTACGAGAAACAAACACGGTCCATCTTTACTTTCACTTTATTTTTATTGATATCACTCCAGTATGAAGAATTAAGCTCACAGGCTAATACATACTTTATACCTTGGATTTTTTATTACGAGTTCGAGAAATATTAGCATCTTTACGAGAAACAATATAAGGAAAAAGTGAAAAATACTTTTTTTGTTCTTCGTGGCGAATACTATAGATCTACATGAACAAATAACAATTTTAAAGGAAATTTCCCGATGTCATGTTTTTAGTATAATATACTTGTAGCTCCTTAAACATTGAAAATGTGTAAGTACTATCTGCTGATGAAGTTCTTTGAACTTCTCAGAAAACACCCGGTATAAGTTCATCATTTAATTCACTGAAAAATCTAAATGCGAGTTTTGTTTTATTTTGTGTCATTTTAGATTTTAAAATTCGCATTCGAGAAACATATCCGGAACTGTACTCGAATCATTACCAAGGTGATATATTTCTTTTCGATGAAAAAGAAGCCAAAAATGCTGTCAAAAGTGAAATTCTTCGTTGGCCAAATGCAACCATTCCTTACGTTATTGGATCGAATTTCAGTAATAAACTTTCTTCTTATTTAAACTTTTTTTTTTTTATTGTACCAACAGTAATGTATTGAATTCTGAAAATCAAAATTTGTTGCAGCCGAAGAAGATAGGGGTCGTATTCTGACTGCTATGGCAAGACTGCAAAATGAAACCTGCGTTAAATTTATTCCTCGAAAGTATGAAAGAAATTATATTTTTATCGATAATAAAAAAAATGCTGGATGCTTTGCTGTCATAGGGTATCACTGGAGTGTAAATAAGCCGCATCCAGTAAATCTAGAGACTCCTGGCTGCTTACGGCATCAAGGCACGATTGAGCATGAATTATTGCACGTCATGGGCTTATACCATGAACAGTCGCGGGCTGATCGTGACGACCACGTCATTATCTATTGGGGTAACATTACTGATGGTTAGTGTCAATTGAAAAAAAATTAAAAAATTACGTTTTTATTAACCTAATCTTTTGTAGGCATATTCAAATTTTTCGTACCATCTAAATTTCAGAATTTAAATCAAATTTCGAAAAAGCCTCAGATTTGTATACGACTTCATACAATATTCCATACGATACTAACAGCGTTATGCATTACCCAAGACATTCATTTTCAAAAAATGGTGAAGAAACTATTGTTTCAAAGGTGAAACCTTTCAAAATTTTTCTTATTGATAATGTTGGCCCTATACGAAATTCGTTAATGATTTTTTCATTTTGTGTCTATTACATATAATATAATTATAAATGTTGGGCCCTATACTATTTCAACTGTCTTTCGTAGTGTTCTGCGTGGCGTAATGGTGCGCAATTTTGCAACCAAAATGTTGAGACTGGCCCCCGGCTCATTCATGACCAAAAATGGCAGTGCATTCAATTTGGTTCTATTGAGTTGAGACATACGCCATTATCGATCTTACTTTTTCCAAGCACCATTTCGTTCTGTCTTTTGAAGATGCACTTCTTCAGCAGAACGAACGAAACAGATATTGGAAAAAGTACAATTTAAAATGGCGTATGTCTCAACCTGTACTGTGATTCTAATTATAGTTCTCTAGCTCTGTTAGAATACCATAGAAAAATTCATACTGATAGACCATAGGCCACCGAATCCTGACCATACTTATCGTTCTCTTCCACTTGGACATCAAAAATATATTCTTCAGATGCTGGGTAAAATGGCCACATAAGTAAAGCCCAATTGAATAAAAAATTAAATCTCTAGTCTGGATTGAATAATTCCATATTTTGGATTTGTTGTCGTAAAAAATAACTTGAAAAAGTAAATATATTATTTTAGTATAGAGCGGGAAAAAATTAATAATTATAAGTGAAAATTTTGTGAACAGAAAGATCCACAAATGAAGCTCGGCCAACGAGTAGGAGCTGCACCAGGTGATTTAGAAAAAATTCGAAACATGTACAAATGCAACATGCCGAATAAACCATATGGATCACCAGACTGGTTCTTGGAGCAGATAAATAAATTTTTTAATGATAATAGCAAAAATGGTATCTAAATATTGCGAATAATTTTGCTAGTTTTTCTAGATTTTTCAATCAATTTGAATTATTATTATTATTTTTTATTTATTTATTTTTTTGTTAAAATACTATAAACTTAAAACATGAATTTCGCTATTCTATTAAGTCCCACGAAAAAGAGAAAGTGTCATTGGTAGTGAATGAAAAAATTATCTTTATTGTATCTATAGTCTAATTTTATTTTCCGATGAATACCGAAAAAAAAATACAATGTGCACTACTATTAAATTTATTTATTGTTTGAAAATTAGAATGAGAATGAAAAAAATTGTTTCTTGTTGAGTTGTTCCTATGAGCCTCTTTTCTCAAAATTTTACGAACTTGTATGTTTCACGCAACAATTACTATACACACAGTATATGTAGCGTCAGGAACAGGTAAATTCCAAATTAGACTATTATTAGACCTGAGAAAACTTTTGTTCAAACCTAAATAATGTGCTTATAACTATATGCATTCACCTAGTTGTGAGCTGAAAAAAAATCAGTGTGTTCCATGAATCAGACTTAATTTCAAAAACTTAATTGATCGGGCTAACAATTTTAAACAAAATTTCGAAGGGAGACCTTCTTCACTCTGTTGACCAGCGTCACAAACTGAATAATCTGACAAGTTGAATTATATAAATTTATTAATTACGTAAACCTAAATTTTCAGTTTTTAAATAAATTCAGTATTGTATCAGTTTACTCGATTTTTTATTTGTGCATGACAAGAAACGCGATCCTTGGTATCTATATAATTGTATTATTCTGTTATAGCTAGCTGTGCAAAAGTATAATTATTAGTAGGTAGTTATTCGAAAAATATTATTTTTGAATTCATGGGAAACGCAACAAAAGTTTATCAATAAGACCTTGCAGCCACATCCATAGTTTTTCCATGAGAACATTTATAAAAATAAAACTATTAAAAATTTAAAATCAATGATAATTTAGAAAATTTTATCATTCATATATATTATAGTAGGTACATATCTATCATGACTACCTCGTCACTGTTTTGATTCTTGAATGAGACACCTTATCATAAAAATAAGAAATCTATCGAATTTATCGAAAGTCCAAATTCTGTTCAAATGGATTTTTGATCTATTAATAATTTTAGCGAAGCATTTATCTAAATTTATGATCTTGAAGCATTTTGCGTTTCCAATTTTAATCGGGTACGTGAAGACTTGAATGCTTATAAACGAGTGTAAACCTACTGAAAACGGATTATTTTGGTTCCGATTTTTAGAGGAAGATTAGGCTTAATAAATTTAAAATTCAAAAATAATAAAATGGTTGAGTCTTTGAGCACGTATGAAAAATTGTAGCAAAACTGAAATAAAAAATTATATAATCTAACTAAATAATACTACCATTAACTAATTCAAGACGTAATTCGTAAATGCCTAAATGAGCATATTTTTCGACTCAACTCTGTGCAGTCTGTTCCCTACATCCCTTGTTCATTAGGTTTCTGCTGAATCAGCTTTGAAAGAAGGAAATAATTCAAAAGTTCTGATCTTGAAAGCTGGGATGCAGCTTCCTTACTAGATAGGTCCGTAGTTGATGAGCTGGAAATGACGTAGAAGGTTATGAATAAATAGGGCCAGAATAATAAATACCTATCTAGTTTGTTTAAAGACTTCGAGCACTCGCACATCCTGGGAAGGAACAAAAAATTCAATCAATAATTAATTAATTATGAATCGATGATAATCATCTTGCCTGGATTAATTTCTTATTTATTTAATTATTTATTTTTATTTATAATTTTTCATTTATTTTTAATTTTTAGATTTTTATTGTTACCGTTTAGTGTTGAAGTGAGGTTTTGTACTCTAAGAAAGTGATCAAGTCAATTTGAAATACTCGAAAGTATCGATACTATCGATACTTTGCCTGCGAAGTATCGATACTATCGATACCTTTTTTTCACAATATTTGGCACCACTAGTGTTTAGTTTCATTCTAATCTTCTCATATCAATTACAAACAAGTTGCAAAACTTTTTACAATAAACGTGAAAACAACAATAACAACTCATGTGAGGTGTACAGAACGAGGATCGAAAGAACTTGAGACTTTTTACTTTACTGACATTTTATTAGCGACTAAATTATGTTTCACAAACGAAATACGAAATGGCGAAGGAACAGCGTTATTGGATCGAGAGTAGTAGGGGAAGCACTTCGTGATGAGAGTGTACATATGACATATATATATATAATGTGTTCGTGATGATGAAGAAAGAGAGAAGGTGGGATTTCCGTTACAACACCCCCCTGAAATTTTACCTTTCGAGTTCTTCATCATGTTGTACGCTGAGAGTAAACAAATTATTATTATTTCAAAAAAAAATATTAAGTACAAAAATATGCATAATAAAAAATAAAAAAAATAAAAATATTGACATCGTATTATTTGAACATTATTATGGTAACTTTGGTTCCTGAAAAAAATTTTGCTGTGCTGTGCTTCGAGAATACATAAAATAATTGAGTAAAATAAATAAATAAATAGATAAATAAATATGGTAACATGCATGGAATATTCAATATTAATATATGATATAAAAATGGTATATGCAATAAGCAAAAAGAAAAAAAAATTATTAAAAATACAAAGATTGGTAACATGCAAAAATATTAAAGTATTATGAGTAATAGATGATTCTTCATTCATCGTATATTTCGAGTGGATAAAAAATAAAATCAGAAAAAGAAAAAATATTCACGTACACATATTACATTAAAGGAAAAGAGATTAAAAAAATCTACGAAGGTATTTCCGATTGCGAGTTCATTGAATTTAAAGGAACGTTACATTTCATCTTTTATCTAGATAACATGACATGTAAAAGATTGTAGAATAATATACGTTGCATCGCTTATTATCTTTCGTGTATTGCTATTATATTTGAACTGGTGTCTAACATGTTTTAAGATAAGGCAACCTTCTTTCGATTTATCATAATTGCGGTCATGTAATGGGTTTTAATCTTTATTGTGTTCATTGTTAGAGGATTTTCTTTCATCATATTGTGTGGGAATATTTCGTGTATTTCTCTCACGCTTGTTTGAAAATGTATAGGGTTTTTATTATATGAATTGTAGGGTTTATTCTTGCTCGATTTTAATGCTGTTTTCTTTGTTGCAATTTTTGAGAAATCAAGTATCTATCTCTTGCAAGAATTTTCTAGTAAAGTGGTATTGTTAAGTATTCTTTTTGCAATAATTGAAGGTTAATTTTTCAGCAATTATTTTCATGTTACGACTTATATTTGGACTTGGGACGACTTGTACTTTGAAATGAAAATTTTTTCGAACATATTATGACTTTAAAATAAACGAATTATTATTATATTATGTGTATATGTTAGTTTCGTTCAATATTTTGACAATTATATTTTCGAATTTTGAACGATCTAAGGACTTAGTCAAAATATCGGCTAATTGATTTTCAGAAATTACAGTTCTAAAAAATATTATTTTTTCCTCTAATGCTTCTAAAATCGAGTAGCATTTGATCATTAGGGCTCTCAATTTTTTCTGACTACCTCCTGAACATATTTTTTGTGTTGAAATATTGTCCTCCATTATATCCACGATCAATTTTTCTCTAAAAATTTCATAATTCATATTATGTATGACTTTTATGGTATCTAAAGTGTCAAAAACTGCAATTATTTCTGCTGCAGTACTTAATGAGGCGTGAATAGTCTGCTTAGAGCAATTCCACTCCACCAAGTCTCCATTAGCAAATAACATAAACCCAGTTATTGACTTACCTTTTTTGAGATTATTTAAGTCTATATTTGTTTCATCTACTTGGGGTGCATATGAGGCGTCAATATAAGCCTGTATGCCATCCCCTTCTGATTTATATATTATATTATAATTTTTTGTTGTGTTGACATATCTAAAAATTCTTTTTACATAATTTTTTAGTGTGTCATTGGAATTATTTTGAAAGTGTGAGAAAAAATTGACTGGGAACAATATGTCCGGTCTTGTAAGTCTCGCTAAATATAATAGCCCTCCTATCTTTGACCTATATTCGGTATCATCTCTACCATTTTCTATTCTATCTATTTTTAAGCCCGTTTCCATAGGGGTATTCGTATTTTTTAATTCCAAAATTCCAAACTTCTTTAACATTTTATCTATGTGTTTATATTGTGAAAGTATTATTGTGTTATTTTCGATGTTTTTAACTATTTCTAAACCTACAAAAAATCTGGGATTATTTATTATAGTGATTGTAAAGTCTTTCTGCAATTCCTCATTCATTTTAGTGATGGATGATTGCGAATTTGATGCAATTAATACATCATCCACTTATGCCAAAAAGTATATTTTTTCATCATTATTAATTATTGTATAAAGACATCTATCACTTTTGGTTCTAGTAAAGCCCATATCCTTCACTTTCATGTCCAATAAGTCATACCATGATTTGCTGGATGTTTTCAATCCATAAATTGACTTTTTCAATTCGAGTACCTGATTCGTGTTTATATTTATTCGTTCAGGTCTTCTTACAAAAATAGGTTTTATTATTGATGAATTTAAATATGCGGTTTTCACGTCATATTGTACCATTATTAATTTTTCTTTATTAACTATAGATAATAATAATCTTATTGTTCCTATCGATGCAACTGGGCCATGGGTTTCAGCAATACCATATTCGGTTCGATCTTTAAAACCTCTTGCTACAAGTCTCGCTTTTGGTTTTGGATTTCCAAATTCATCAAATTTTATTGTGAAAATCCATCTCGTGTCTATAAGTTTTTGGCGATCATAATCCACTATTTTCCATACCTTCATGTCATCGAGAGAATTGAATTTGTCATTTATGGCTCTAATCCAATCCTCCCTAAAAGGGTTTGTATCAATTTCAGAGAAAGTTTTAGGAATATTATCCTCTATATATATTTTATTATATCTAATGTTGACATTCATAATAATTAGGTTAATTATCCCTAGATCATATTCATAGTTTGCTGATTTTATTGTTAGAGGTTTATTGTTTATTAATAAGGATTTTATATTTTGTGTTTCATCCATTTTCACATCACATGAAATATAGGATTTTGTATTATAAGGGTCTTTAAGACAGTATCCCGTATTTGTATAGCCCATCATTATATTTTTTTCGGCTCTGTGTGCCAATTTTGGGTCTATTTTATTTTTTAATTTTGCTTTTGCTTTCGTAGCATTTTGTTTTCTAACTTCTATAGGTATATGTCTATAAGTTAATGCTCCGAAAACTTTAAGATTTTTTAAATTTGGTTTTATTCCATAGAATAACTGGTAAGGCGTTTTATATCCTTCATTTGCCTTTGTGGGGGATCTATTAATTAAATAGGCTGATGTAACTACAGCATAGGACCAATATTTTATGTCTAGATTGGCATCAATCAACATGGCTCGTACTCTCCTCATTAAAGTTTGATTTTGCCTTTCGACAACACCATTCAATTCTGGAGAATATGGCACCACATAATCCATTGTTATGCCAACCTCATTACAATAATTTATTATTTTTGCATCGGTATATTCCTTTGCATTATCGCATCTTATAGTCCCTATGGGATATTCAGGGAATTTATTTTTCATAGATATTATAATGTTTTTAAATTCATTTGTCACCTGGCTTTTATTAGCAATAGGCATGACAAAAGTATACTTTGAAAAATGATCTATAAAAGTTAAAATATATTTTTGATTTGCCACAGAGGGCGTAAATGGACCCGTAATATCTAAGGACGCTATCTCTAATTTCCTTGTTGGTTTTGTCCTAATACCAGTATGTCCTAGTTTTGAATTATTTGCAATGCAACATATCTGACAATTTACAAAATCTTCATCCCTAAAATTTATATTTTCGGGAATGCCAACTGCTAAAGTTTTTAATTTTAGCAGATATCTGGCATTTAAATGCCCAAGTCTTCTATGTATTAGTAATTTTTTATTGATATTATTATTTATTTGTGGTCTATTAATATTATTATTGTTTTCATTATTTTCTATTATTATTTCATCATTTTCACCCCCCTGAGGTGATTCAGTATTAATATCCTCTTCTTGAATTTCCAGTTCTACTGTAAAATCATCCCATTCATCATCTATATTTTGAGTGACTGGGGAACATATTATATTTTGTTCATTATTATTAATATTATTATCTATATTTTTGTTCTTATTTTCGACATTATAATATATGTAAAAAATTCCTTCCTCTTTTTTTGCAGTCATAATTATTTCTGCATTTTCAATAAAGTAAATGTTCGCAATATCTTTCTGTTGGTCGATATTGATTATATCTGTATTTGTGATTTTTATTGCTGAAATAATATCTAGGTTTAGATCCGGCACATAATGGACATCATTCAATTCTATCAATGACTGAGTTTTATTGGAATTTTCGACTTTGATCCCCATTCTTCCTGTATGAGTGGCATATAAGAATGTATTTTTCCCAGCACATTGCAATTTTATTGGAGTTACAAATTTTTTAACATCTACTAATTTATTAAAATCAGACGTTAGATGTACTTCTGCAGCTCCATCCAAAATTGCTTTGTGGTTTAACATTGTATAATTTTCATTATTATTATATTTATTATTATTAATCAATTCATTCAATAACCATTCATTATTATTTCTATTAAATTTTTTGACCATGCAAGACATTTTCACCTGCTGTTCTGCACTATCTTTTTTATTCGTATTCGGTTGACTTGCATTTGTTTTTGGGGGATAATTTCCCTGATTATTATTAAAATTATCGTTATTATTATTTTGTTGTGGGTTATTATTGCCACAATTTTGTGCTATATGCCCAAATTGCCCACATTTGTAACATTTCGTATTATTTTGATTATAATTTCTACCATTACCTCTATAGTTATTACCTCTATAATTTGAGTTACCCCTATAATTGTTTCCTCTATAATTTCCATTATTATTATTATTCCCACTATTGTTCGTATTGTTATTTTTGTTTTGGTTTGTTTCATTACCATTACCATTATTACTACCACCATTATTATTAAAATTATTTCTATTATCATTCCTATAGTTATTATGACCATTGCCATTTCCTCTATAGTTATTCCTACCTCTATAATTATTATATCTTCCCCTATAATTATATCTATTATTATTATTTCCATTATTTCTATAATTATTATTCGATTGATTATTATTATTATTTTGCTTTTTTAAGGTCTGATCGCTAAATTTTTGGTCAGAGTCCTCTCTCAATATTCTTTTAAAATTATACAAATTTTTTTCATCTGAACGTAAATTTTCATATTGCATTTTTGCAATTGCCTGCTCGTAGTATAAGGCTAATTGCAAATTCTCTAATTCTTCTATTTCAGTAACTTCTTTGCCACTATCTCTTACATCAGTTACCAATTCATCCCATTTTTTTAAAAAACCTTTCATGTTTCCACCAGGCTGAAATCTGAATTCCATCCATTTTGCCTTTGCCATATTTGCTGTGACTGAAGTTTTCGTGCCATAAATATTATCTAACTTTTTTAACATTAATATTGCTGTATTACAGTCCCTTATCTGTTTTGTGATTTCATTTGATACTCTTTCTAATACAAATGCCTTAGCATTGTCTTGCATTTTGTAATAACTCACCATATCTTTTTTGGGTCGGAAATTTAAATCATCTATATGATTAATATACAATTGTAGGAATTCGTGTTCCCCGAAAATATTGTAATATCCGGCTCCCCTAATAGCTGAAATAATCATCCTGCGCCAGTCCAAGTAATATTTTCCATTAAATACCTTTCCCAATAGCGCCTGTATAGGTTTAATTTCATTTTGGGATGCCATATTTTCTTTAATTTTACGAAAACCTAACACACTTTTTTCTCTATTAATAACAGCTATATATTTCTTATTTTCTATGGATTCTTTTTCAATTTCCTTAATTAAATTTTCCTTTTTCACCTTTTTCGATATTATCCACTTTTATTATTTAACTAATTAAAGAATCTGTTCATAAATTTGTCTTTCGATTTATCAGAACTATAAATTCTGCTTGAAAAATAATTTACTGAAGATTCTAAAATTTTAATATATTTCAAACTGCTAATATCTTCAATTCTTCCCGATATATCTATTACAAACGATTATAATATTATCTCACCTGTGAAGTATTTAACATATGGTAAATTGTAAGTTTCTATCTTTATATCAACAACTTTTTCACCTTCAAACTTTTTTATTAATTCTTTTAATTCTTCTTTCTTAATATTATACTCACCAATTTTTCCTTCAAACAATTTTATTGTAGGGGACATAAATAACTTCAAAAAGTCTTAATTTAATAGCCTCAGTTCAAACACAATCACATAAACACGAAAAATAATTCACTTCAACAAATATTACCTTTACAAAAAAATTTTACCTTATAATTTTCGCTGTGCCGATGAATAATTTATGTCTTCGATGCTTCGCTGTCTACCTCTGTACTTCCTGCTTGAATTTTGTTTTGAGTTGGCCGAAAAAATTGGGTCTTCAATGTGTGGATCTACGATGAGTCCTCGATGACGGGAGCAGGTTTCCTTTGGTTGTTCACTCGATCTCTTTGGCGGTCCTTACTGGATTTAGCGTTCGATGACTTCTAGGATTGGCCGTTATTAAGTCTGGAACTTCAGCTTCTAATTTTTCATTTAATTTTGAATTTTTCAAAATTGAAAATAAATTAACATTCGAGTTAAAACTTCTCGAAAAAACACGGTAATTACTTCGTGTATTATTCAACAGAAAACATAAAAAATTTTCGCACACCAGCAAATTAATTCAAAAATTATTTCATCGATTTAAATTTTCTAAGTCTCTCCTCAAAGTTCTACCGCAGCGATGGCTACCATGATGTGAGGTGTACAGAACGAGGATCGAAAGAACTTGAGACTTTTTACTTTACTGACATTTTATTAGCGACTAAATTATGTTTCACAAACGAAATACGAAATGGCGAAGCAACAGCGTTATCGGATCGAGAGTAGTTGGGGAAGCACTTTGTGATGAGAGTGTACATATGACATATATATATAATGTGTTCCTGATGATGATGAAGAAAGAGAGAAGGTGGGATTTCTGTTACAACAACAACAATAATTCGTTGATGGTGTGGTGTGGCGCTTGTGTGCTGACCACTTTGACTATATACATACTGGACTGCTAATACTGATAAAAAGCTGTGTTCAAAACAAACAGGCGTATCCCGGTTCAAAATGTTAGTTCATTATCAAATTTATCAATACTTATTGTCTTTTCCTTTGACTAGGTCTCTTCTTACCACAATTATCGCTTTTAATTATGAATTAAATTGGTAATGTTGTAGTTTTATAAAACTCAGAAGTTCAAAAATTTCAGTTAAATCAATTTAAAATTTGATTTATTGATGCATAAAAATAATATTTTTTGTTGCTGTATGACGAATGTTTTTATCTACTTGCGAAATATTCTTACAAATATGTCTAATTCTAATTTTTACATAGAAATTTTTAATTGATTAAGTTAAATGCGGATCAGGTAACTCTATGTTTTTAAACAGAAAACCATTAAACTAACATTTTGAACAGGGATACGGATGTCTGACTCAACTTCACCGGTTGTTCATTAGACTCTGTATTATTCTTATCAGTATTAGCAGTCCAGTATGTATATAGTCAAAGGCTGACCATCTCTGTGTGGTGACTGGTGATGATAACCTACCGAGCCCCTAGCTTTAAAATTTGTTTGGCCTTTGATTCATGATTGGGAGTACAACTTTACAAGTTACAAGTGATCCTTTGGAACGTAACGTCGAAAGAATGGTATAATTTTTTTTAGGAAGTAACGAATTAACAAGATTAGTTGAGTTTTAGTAAATTTTTCTGTTTCAATAGTCTGAGTGAAATTTTGTCCTGTATTGTGAGTATGTAAAGTGAGTCGATTCCTTCATATGTGCTACCGAAATTTGGTGTTTTCATATTATGATTGTAATACTTCATTTCTAATCATCATTTTGCCACTCTCCCTGGTTTCAAGAAAATGGATGTCGAACCAATAATCGTAGATCGATCCAGTGTACGTTCACTGTATGAACTTGCTGGAAAAATGGTCTACGAACAATTTATTACTGACAAAAATTATGTCGATCTGAGATTTTTACCAGATCCCATTATATTTTATCTAATACGTCAGGTAAGTGTTTTCTCTATGTGTTATTTTAAAAATTTGTAATAGATATTACTCGGTGTGCATTTTCTATAGAATATGATTATTAATGCTCATAAGTTATTATGAATCTTTAACGTATTCAAAAGTATATACGGCTCTGCTCGGTCAGCTATATTATGTTCTTTTTAAAATTTACCATGATGTGAATGATGCATACCCTGTTCATTTTTTTTTAACAGAATGATTTTTAGAATCTAATGAAGATCTCTTATGTGTATAGCCTCTAGAACCTATAGATCCTTCAAATCCTAGCCCATATGGTGCCTGGAAAGATTCATTTTCAGAAATTGATTTAACTGTGTGGATTCGACTTCTCAAATACGAAGATTACCGGTCAACACTATTTCAGATCTATCAAGTATTATAGATATTTAACGTTGAAATCAAGTATGAAGTGCGTTGATGTTAATTCGAACTTTTTTTACATATCTCAGCAATTAGAACCAAACGAAGCTTCCGGGTACAATAGTATTATCACCGCTTACGAAAAACTGTGCCAAAATCCTCGAGATGTTGAACAAATTTCGGGAATAATAAATTACGGATTAATATTAGGTTAGCTCGAATTACATAACTCTTACGTAAATATGTTATTTAAATTAATTTTTCTCCGACTTTTATGTTATAGGAACTTTTTTAAGCGAAGGTTCCTGGTATCTAGATAGTGAGCGTATCTTGACTCTGGCGAAAACATTGATTCCAAAGTTACCAGAAGGTCTTTCCAAAATGAAAATTTCTTTAGAATGTTGCCATAGGTACGTATAACGTATGTAGATGATAGTGATGACGTTGCTCGATATCAATTTTTTTTTTCCCCAATTTTTTTTCCTTTATTGAATGAATTTGTTTCAGGTTGTTTCACACCTTGACAATGTTTTTTAAGTTTGATGAAGCTGCTAAAATATTCGATGAATTGCGTACATTGACTCGAACCTTGGATAAACACGAAATTAAAGGAAACTATGCACTTTTATATACAGAATTTTCACGATATTGCTTCCATAAAAGTAGTTACGAAGAAGTACGTATTTGTGAGTACATTCTGTATAGTTCTGATTTCTACCATCTAATAAATTATTCTTTTTCAGGCGCATTATTGGATGAAGAACGCGATGAAGTACTTGGATGATTCAACGGTTATGTCATCTCAAATTCAGGTCCTCAGACAGGCATCTCGTGTCTGCGTAGTCAAACATGATTTTGCAAAAGCCAAATACTTAATCCACCAGGCCCTTGCTAGAGCTGAAAAGTATTATGGCTCGAATCATTACAAATTGGGTGGCTTATTTATAGATTTTGGCTTTTATTTGCTCAATTCGGATAACATTGAACAAAGTGTGAACATTTATCAGGTAAATCGCTGTTTGCCTTTTATCATTTTATTCTTCGTGAATTTAATATTTCCAACATGTTTTAATTGTATTTTAGGAAGCCTTTAAGTTACGAACTGCTACATTCGGAAGCTGCGTTGACAATCTTCATGTTGCTATTGCGCAAGAAGATTTGGCGTATGCCTTATACGTTTATGAGTACAGCTCTGGATATTTTGATAAAGCTATGTGAGTTGTGAATTATCAAACAGTTTTTATTTGAATAACAAATAAGGCATTCTTTCGTCATTTCCAAATTTGTGATTAACTACTGTGACGATAATCTAATCTATGTGTTTAACTGACTGCATATATTTACACTGGATATGGATTGGTATAGACTGATACGAATTATCAAGTTTTATCGTGTATGAAACCAAACTATAAACTATTAAAAACGAACAAGTTTCAAGAACTGGTGTAAGCCGGTTCGTCGAACACGGTTGATGTATTTTATCAATATAATGTTCAATTTTGGTAAAATATTTTTCTTTTTATAGAATTATCTTTCCAATCATTATTAATTTTTGAAATTTGAGATGATTCACGACTGTGTTTGAATCATTCACTAAATATTGTAATTGGTGATTTAAATAGTGTTTTAAGGGTTCGCGTCAGGTATGTTCAACACGGGCCTCATTCAAAATTTTCATGAATTCAATTGTGAATTTAAGTGCCGAGTTTTATTCCTAATATCGCCAAACTTGCTGACAATGTCCAAAAACAAGTATCACCCTGATTAATATTAATTCCATTCAATAGTCGATATAGTTGAATATTTTTGTTAATAACATTTTGTATGGTTTAGTATCTTGTTAGTTGCTAATCAAATTTTATTCTAATTAGCTATTTTTCATTTTTTTTTTTTTTTGCAAATCTTTGCCGGCCAGATTGTAAGAGTTCGCAGGTCGCCTATGACATCTGGGTTGTAGGTTGAGCTCGCCTGGTTTACATGGTGCAGTGGTTTCATGCACAGTCTTGAAATCGAAAAGTTATTGGTTCGAGACCAGCTATTGTTTTATACTTGACCTAAAATGGCCGTATGTTCGGTTTTGTTCCCTTTATGCTCTTATGTGTGAATATAATTTCATGCTGGGAGACTGTTGACCATGAAATTTTCACCCCCCCCCCTATTTCGACATCAAATATCCTTCAGATGCTTGGTAAAAAAAGCGTGTTTTGAGTGATGTATTGTGCTCATTTCATTTGCCTGTAGGAATAACATTAAGACAGTTATTTGAGTTTTGGTCCATTATGTGTCTCCCGCGAGTGTTCACACTCAGTAATATATTGTTCAAAATGCCAATAATGAAATTTAGGTCTGCATGAGCTCAAATATCCCGCATATTAAATGAAAAAATTACCAGAATAAGAGATTGGAATGAAATATAGTGTTGAGTAGACCCACGAAAACTTTCCTTGATTCATAGGTGAAAGCTCAGACTAAAATCAATTGCATTCTTTTGATGAGAAAAGTCTTAAAACATAATTGGCCGCATATTTCGGTACGTCTTGTTAAATAACGAAGAATTTGTATTCTCTTTTAGGGAATATGCTGAAAATGCCATAAAAATAATGAAAAATCTCCTCCCTGTTGGAAACTTGATGCTTTGTTCAGCTAATCGGGTGAAAGCATTAATTTTGGAAGAACAAGCATTAGACAATTATCAAAATTCGGGAACAGAGCAGAGTGAGTTGCTTTACAGTGTACATGTCTCATCGTAGCTACGTGTTTATAATATATTATTAAATGTTTTTCATCTTTTTTTATTTATTTTTTCTAGTTAACAACATGTTAATGGAAGCAGAAAGACTACATAAAGATGCTTTATCGTTAACAAGACATACATTTGGAGAGGAGAATATTTTAACTGCCAAGCACTACGGAAATTTGGGTAGACTTTACCAGAGTATGAAGAAATTTAAGGTAATTTACCGATAATATTAACTGGATAATTACTCTGTCATGCTCAGACATTTTTTTTCTCTGCAATTTTGTAGGAAGCTGAAGAAATGCATCTAAAAGCCATAGAACTTAAAGAAAAGTTGTTAGGCAATGATGACTATGAAGTGGGTTTGTCCATTGGACATTTAGCGAGCTTGTACAATTACCAGATTAACGAATTTAAGAAAGCTGAAAAATTGTATCTTCGTTCCATTAGTATCAGTAAGTGTTTTCTTAGATTTTTTTTTTAGGAAATGTATGAGTAAAGTCGCGAGAATTACGTAGTTTTGACCACCTTTCAACTTTTATGAAGTTTTAGGTTGTGTTATTGGGCGTATTTAATCGAGTTTTATCTGAAAGCCATCAACATACTTATCAATGCTAATTTACCATAATTCGTCAAAAAAAATGTGAAGAGCTCAAAACTAATTCTATTCTCTGTTAGTTGGTAATTTTCAAAGAATTGTTTACTGTTGAAGACGAAAATAAAACTATATTATGGGACGAAAATTTCTTCAAAGTACTAGTACATCAAATTCGGATGGTTTTTTACAAATTTGCGTTCTTTTATTAGAATATAATGTATCATCATTATTTTGACGTATGAACGTATTATTTTCGCTATTAATTTGAGAACAGTCTGTTGTGGAAAAGTTTCCAGATTTTTGTTAATGTTGTCATATGGCATTGACACTAGTATTTATTCATCTATTTTAAAATAAACAATATTATTTATTCTAAAATGTAAGATCATTTTTGAGAGTCCTGTTGCAATTTGTTTTTCGTTCTGAATTCAACTTTTGAGTTTTTAGTCACTTTTTCAAATGCTCGATACTGGTAAAAATACTCCTCCAACGTTACGGAGCTGAAATATCTCCTGGTCCAAATTGTCCTCAGCTGAGCATCAACCTGCTGCTGAGTTAAAAATATATTTATTTTAACAAATTGATACTTATTGTAGAACAGCTAATTTCAGAAAATTCTTTTTATTTCAATAAAAATACTACTTTGAAGTGAAAACCCTCGTGTAAATGAGCCTAATTGACTTTCTTTGTTCCTTTGTTTGTTTATTTTTTTCTTTGAATCGTTTGTACTCTTCAATACTCACGGTTTTTTTTTGTTTTTGTTTTTTGTTTTCTGTATTTCCCAAAACCGTTTTATAATGGTTGGAATCTCACGCAATTCGACGAAAATAAAATACAGATCCAAGAAATGAGGAGCAGTTGCATTTTTTTTAGGGAGGAAAAATATTTTTCAGACTTGGGTTAGTCTAGCAAATGGTGCCATAATTGTTTTATCTGCGCCTTTTCAGGGCTGAGAAAATATTCCGCTTTTTTTTAGGTGTTGTTCTTGCATAGATGTCATTGTTTTTCTCATGGTTTCTTCACGTTTCGTTCATGCCACAAAATTTGTTCGTTTTAATGTTTCTTTAGAAAACGTCTTATAGCCTTGTTAAAATTTTTGCTATTACAATATTATTTAAAAAATACATGTTTCAATAATTTTATTGTAAACGAACCAGCGTGCCTGAATATTAATTCGTTCCTTTGTTTTTGCGTCTTACTCTACAGACTTGAAACTTTTTTCCGAATCTTACTCCGGATTGGAGTACGATTATCGTGGCTTGATACACGTTTACGAGCATTTAGGAAACGAAGAGCAATATTTGAAGTACTCGAGTAAACTGCACCAGTGGACGGCGTTGCGCAGTAAATGCGTTTCCAACAGCATAGGGCGTGATTTTTACAAAGATATTAATATGGATTCCATCGAGCGTATATTAAATACATTCAAAGTTGGTGCCTCTTCCTCATCTCACGCTTCTACTGCCAGCGTATGCACAAGTAGAGTAAAAGTTCTTCTATAATGGGCGCGTACTATAGATAATCACGAATCATTGTATCTTATTTTATTTCCGTGTTAACGTCAACGATGGGCTGCCGACATATTCTTTATTTCGAATTTTGGGCTATTCGTCCGCTGGTTGCATTTTTATTTGAATGAAAAAAAAAAAAGAAGTCACCCATCAGCAAGGAGCCGTCAAAAAAAAACCAGTAGCAGGAGCAAGTAACGAGGTTACGATTCGTTTTTTTTTTTCGTATTTTTAACGTGTCTCTTCATAATTATGTAAATAATTTTTGAAAGGCAATTAATTTTCCAATTCGCCGTGGCGCCCTCTTGTTGGGGCTTGACATCAAAGTGGCTGACATCTAGCGAATATTTTTGTAAGCTTTGAAAACGGAACAGTAAGCAAGAGTGCATTTAACCCAGTGCTAAATAAATCCTCTATTAATGCTTTTTCAGGATGGTATCGGGTAAAAAATGGGTGTTATTGATTTTATCTACCATTATTTACTGTTAAGAATCATTCTTATTGACGTGTAATACAGTTCCTGTTGAAAAATACCTTCCTTAAAAATCACTGAAACAACGTACAAAAAAGAAAGTCCGTTATCCCATTTTTAAATCTCTTATCAGCAAACGGCACTGGCGCTCCTCAGGCGTGTTAAATCCCAATAATCTATTGACATGTGGTGGCGGTTCAGATCCCGTGCGGAAAATTTTCTACTCTTTTTAATGTGATAACATTTTTATTTTCTATATGGGATCTGTTTTCGAATTCGATGTTTCTTTATTTTCCTATTTTTTCTCACACATCGATAAAATATCGATATTGGTTTACATGCATTTTCCATTTAACATCGAAAAATATAAATTTTTTTATATATCGAATTTTTATAAACCAGATCGATATTTATTTACACGTATTTCTCATTTAACATCGAAATCGAATTTTTATCAATATATTAAGTAGCTAAAATATTTACTGGAAGAAAATCGGTCGGTGAATCGAGTAGAATCCATCATGGATTAAAGTCAAATAATATGAAAATGTTATCACATTAATTATAATCAGCTTCAGCCACTGATATGACCACTAGTTTTTTTTTATAGGTGTATTTGTATATAATTATGATTATGATGTTTGTACTTACGATTAATGTATATGGTTCATTCGTGGCATAGGTGGTGGGTTCTTTCGTGTGGATATAGAGGGCTGATCCATGGTATGTTACTTTGGGAGCAATGACAACGGGGGCTTGAAGTGAGTTGGGTGAATCCTTACTTGATGAAGACCACCCTGTTGTCGCCAACGTACAAAATGGTACACATTGGCCAAGGCCCCCCCGCATCATCCAAAAGATCCCGCCCCTTGCAATGTGCTGGCGTGTACTAGAATCACTTACTTCACCCGAGAAACAGTAAGAAATTCCAACCAATCGAACTCTCATTATTTTCTCCGGCTACCGGATTGTAACCTAACAGTGTTGAAAAGGAATTAGAGGATTATTCCTTCACAACTCATGAAATTATGCATTTTAGCACAAAACCATTCGACCTTCGAATTTTTCAATTTCGATGAGATTTTTCTTTCTCCTAAACTATGACTAATTTTATATTAGTGTATTTTCCAAAACTATTGCATTCAGTTCAATGACGGGACCTGGGGGCGGAACCTGTGAAAAATCGTAGATCATGATTCGTAGATCACGAATATGTAGGTCAATCAAATTCTGTACGCAATACATATGTATATATGTATCCACTTTTACTCATTTTAGCACGTTTTGGGAGTCTGTGGAGCCTCCGTTGTTTGACCTACGGCAATGAAACTTGGGGTAGTGTTAGAAGCCTTAAATTTTTGAAATTCATCCGCTAGTTTCGGAGGAAGGGGTTCTCAAAGTGTTGCAAACCTACTATGTTGTGATCACGATAACTCCCATAAATTAAAACATTTTGGCTTGAAATTTTTATGGCAGTTGGAGACTATTAGGGATTGGATTTGATATTGAATTTGAGCGAAATCGGTCCGCCGGTTTTCGAATGGCAGCCATTATAAAATTTGACACATTTGGAAAATACATACCGCGGTTGATGCGCGGAAGAGATAATTTTTGTTTATTCTGATGGAATTGATTAAATTTAAAATATTGATATTAAACCAAAATATGTATGTGAATTTTCAATATAGTATCGCGTTTATTGCACTTAGGCCAAGTTTGACAAAGTGAGCGATTGTTTTGCAAAATACAGCCATCGTTGGAAATATTTGAAATTTATTTTACGACATTTTTTGAAGATAATTAACTGAGAAATGCGACGGTAATTCTGGTCTCTTTATCCCACTTTACTAAATTTTATTGTTTTTGTCAGTATAAAGGCAGCAATACTTTATTTTTTATTTTGAAAAATTAATTTCGACTTTCTCAGCCTATTGCATACTATGATAGTCTATCGCGACAGTTGATGTCATGCTAGTAAATTATCATGGTGTAGTCAATCACTATCGTGATAGTACTATCATAGCGTACACGAGGCTGTAAAGTGAGTCGCACAGTGTAAGTACAGTGCTGAGTTAACACAGTCTAATCTTAGTTTTAACACCAACCTTCGTGGGTTAATCCGTATGCATTCTCCTACTAAGAGTAAACTCACATTAATCTCACACTGTACAACTGACCCTCAGTCAAACACTCCATTTATTTTTGCTTTTTCTGATGAATTTTTGTCTGAATGAAAACACAGCCAGTGGACGACTATAACATTTGGTGCTAATTCTTGAATTCATGCCCTCCTCTTAATTTCGAAAAAATTATATTTTAATTAATTTTTATTTTTCAATGCCATCTTCAGCCCCTCGGTAGGTATCGTGTAATTCGAATTAAAATTCACGAGTTCGTTTTGGCTTATTTTAAAACATCTTTCCCGTAAGCAGTGTGTAACGTTTAAAACTTTTTTGGTTTTTCCTGTGAAATTTGTTATTCGACTCTTAGGACGTCTCAGAATTCAGTTCAAAAGGTGATACGAAGTTTTCTGACTCCAGTTCCGTTACTTAGAATTAATCAGCGTCACTCGCATTAATTTTTATATGTATTCAGTGAACGATTATTAAAAGTTTATTTTTATACTCTTTTATTTGATAATAGTCATATAACTTTTGCGTACCCATGTGCTATTGAATACCCCATTACGTCGATAAGTTATTTTTCAATTTAGATGATTTTTTATGTTCTTCGTATAACGTAGGTACGACGAGGTCATTAATTTGCGAAAATTACGTTTTTTCTGTGCTGCATAATGCTGTGAAAATTCTTCATCTTTGACATGACGTCAGATGAATCTGGGAGTTTTCGCTCCTCCAGAACCGTTTATTTGTAATATTTGACCTTGGAAAATGGGTAGGTCCTTGAAATGATTTTTTCCCCTCAAAGAAACAATCAATTCGGCGGAAAAACATAATTCTCGTTGTTTCCCTTTTTCGAAAATTTTTCAATTTTGGGTTTCCATACTACTTCTTGTACGTGAATAATTCGTGTGTGGTCCCCTAAATTCTTCTTAGTTTACCGAAGGAAACTTGTTTTTGCGACAGTGTGTGTAATCCATGAGAGTGCTGCGAAGATCATTCATATTTTTTTTAATATAAATTTTCTCTTACGATCCTCGGGCTCGGGTCATTTTTAGTAACCTTTTTTTTTGTTGTTCAAACTTGTTTTACTTGTGAGTTTTCAAAGTTTACTCGGATCATTCTCTGATTCGCGAAATTTACAGTGTGTGCCTATTCGCGTTTTCTATCGTAAAATGTGTTAGTAGACGACGACGTTAATTAATACAGTTATTCTTGTGGAAAAAAGAGTTGCCAAAATGCAGAGTTGTTTTTTATGAGCTGTTCTACTTTATTTTCATTATTAGTTGGGAATGATTAATTTTTAGCTGGTTTTCAAAAAGAAAACCCTACTATTAAAATGATTTTCCTTGTTGTCAGACGTTCTGCAACTTTATGTGTTGATACGTTGAAAGAATGAACGCTCTTTGTCCTATAAAGACGAGTTATGATTCAGCTTTAGAACAAAAGCATAGCATAACTGACTGGTTATATACCTGTAGGTGCTTAACACATCAAGAAATTTTCAAAATTTAATCGTTGAAGAGAAGAGTCTTTGATAATCGTTAAGATTAACGATTTGTAAGATGAATTTGTATCTCGTGAATGCTTGTAGATCGCTATTCTAATTTGACCTGTGCCTTGGTTCGTAATTTCTTGTTTGTTAGATCAAATTAATTTTTCTTCATGCCGCTTTGTTTTTATTTTCGGTTATTAAAGATTTTCCATTGTGCAATATCACCATTTCATAATGATGTTCGTATCTGTAGTTTTGTAAACTTGCAGTTTCATTATTTTTGTTTATGTTTCTACTTTTTACTTGTACCTATATCTATACATGTATATTGCGGTTTGGTGTGTATTCGATGTATATTAATTTTTTTTTTTTTTACTCGAATTAATATATGATGTCATTTTGATGCTGAGCTGAGATTACTCTTGAAAGTTTTTCCTGTCCTGTGTTATCTGTTTTTTCTGTCTTCTGTATTTTTGTTTCATCAAGGACGTTATGTCTCACTTCTCTTTTGCTTACGTGAGTTACGAGTTTTTTAAGACGAAAGTATCGTAGTATTTTTTGTTTCAACTTTTGAGTAAAAAAATAACAGATATTTATAGCTTTTAGAATGGAATTAAAAAATTCTGACATTTGAAGCTGATCTATTCTATCATTTCTCAAACTGGGTCAATTTTTCCGGCTACCCCTAAGGATAGACAAAGTCATTGCAATGGGTACGCTAACTGACAACAAAAAAAAACATTGGTAGGCTCTGCCTCATAATGGCATAGCCACAAGGTTGAGCAATTTGCATGACAACGTGTACGAATGCATACCTACCGACAATCGTTTTGAATGTTACAATTTTTATATTGTTTTAAAAATTTTCAAGAATCAATAACACAGTGACAACATAACAGGAATTTATGATAGTTTGATGGACTTGACCCTATGATTAGATTTTCAGATTTTTCATTATCCAACTATGTTACACAACAAAATACGAAAATTTGAAATTCACCCCTCTTTTGACCCTCATGAGGGTCGAGGAATAAATCGAATGAAAAAATGAACATCGAATTCGAATTCAGCGACTTGAAATACGTAAGTGGCAATATATAACGCAATACAATGTGAATACATTTGTAAATATTTTTTTTTTTGTATCAAAATCATATTTCAGATTGTATTGTATTGATTTTATCCATCAATATCTATTGACATGAAGACCAATTACACAGAAAATTTAACCAAATAGATATCGATACATCTATTTATATCTATTGAAAACAAGACCAATATTTGCTTATTTGGAAAACAAGAGTCAGTACGCCTTTTCCCACTACTCTGTATGAAAGCAAATACAAAAAAAATTATTACATTCTCAGAGATTGAGGACCACTCTATCCAATGCTCGAATTGGTATTTTCCTTTTTAATTTATAGAAGTACTGCAAGATGTAACACAACTCCCGAAAATTATGAAGTTTTTGAGTATGTATCCCTCAGTCCCATAAATGTCATGTAAATAACAAGGATCAGGGAAACAACAAAATTTAAAATAGAGACACTTTAATACACTGATACCGTCGTTGTGAGGGTGTATATAAGGGGAAGAGATCCTGACTCATTCCCCATTAGCCTATACAAAGGTTGTCATCTAATAAATTTTATTTAAAAAAAAAACAAAAAACAGACAGCGTTAATTTGAATGAGTTGGTAACTGTTATCTGTAGATATGCCCAAATTTATGACAGCTTTTTTAATCTTTAAATTCTCATTTTCTTAATTACACCCTTCTCATTTTTTAATTTTCAAATGTGAATAGCCTAGGGCATTCTCTGGATGGGGTCAGGAACATTTTAAGCCGACTTTCATTAAAATCTATAATGTGAGACACTTGTTATGAACGAACGAAATTCCATTAGTTCCGGATATAGACGTACTAAACATAATAATTATAATCTTCTCCGTGTGGAGTCAATAAAAAGAGAAGTGTCTTTGTTATTAGTGGTGGCATAGTGGCTGGGAGGGGTATATCAGAAGAGACAGAAGAGAAGATGTGGACCCCTAAAATTAAACTGCCTTCAACATTGGTATGTTGTAACCACAAGAGTATTCCCTTTCGCGTCTGAACAGATGAATGGATTTCTACAAAAACATTATCAATAGGAAGAGTTTGGGTAGGATCCAGGAATGCTATTAATATTTTTTAAATGAAAAAAGAGTAAAGGAGACTCCAGTCTGTTGGTGCCAGAACGGATGAGTAGATTAATTGTTACAATTACAAAAAAAATTGAAATTAAACCGAGGATTGATTGCCCTAACCCAACTAGTTAAACATAACAGAACACACGCGCAAAAGAAAAAAAGTGGCACCACTTTCAAGATGAAATATGCCCACTTCTACCAAACCTTACAATTTCCAACTTCATTTTTATCTATAAAATTTGTGTTGTTTGTAGTTTCTGAATTATTAATTATATATTTATTCATTCATTTAATTCAATTATTTGAAAAAAAAATTCAGAATTTTTGTCAATTGGCCCAAATGTGGGCAAGCAAATTTGAATTTGATACTGTAAGAGTGGACCGAGCTTCAAAAGTGTTGCCATTAAGGAATCTATAATTAGACTATAGGAATTCTTGAGCTGCCATATTTAAGTCATTCCTCTTATTACTACCTATGGATATCACATATACTTGAGGATTTTTCTTTAAAATTTTTGATAAATCTGACACTTCATATTAAAATTTAATAATTTATTATAAGAAATTGCGAAAGCCGAACAGTTGAATACAGGACTACAAATTGCTTGAATAGAAATTCAGAGATAAAATATTATTTGTGTCCCTGTAAACTCACAGGTAAGCTAAAAGGGTTCAGTATTCAAGGACGGACATGTGGGAGCCCCAGTTCTCCACACCAGCAAATTCTTCCTAACAATATTGTTAAATTTTGATACAAATTGCAAGATTTGTCTGTAGTGATAAAAGGAATGGCTTAAATATGGCAGCTTGAGAATTCCTATAAATAGTCTTATTACAGATTCCTCAGCATTGTTTCTTGTAACAGCATTCGGATGGATGTGTGTCTGCTATTGTATTTAATACTCGATCCTTGGTTGAAACTTGTTTAAAAAGTAGTAAAGATTACCGTGTACAAATTTTTGAAGTGGCATAATGTGGAAGGAAGTAGGCTGAGGTAGGCGAGTAGTCTTGCAAGTATTTTAGGAGTAAGGTAAAGGAGGTGAAGATGTTGCTCATTTTTATTACTTGAAATAGATTTGGGTAGGAGAGCTGAAAAGTTACCATATTTGACACATATGTACCTACTTCAAGGCCTTATGCATCCTTTGCTACCATTCAGTAAAATGTTTATTGTAAAATAATGAAGTATTAAAAAAATACAAAAACTATAATTTTGGCCATCTTACCCAACTGAGTGGGTAAGACACTACATAGTAGCGGGTAAGATGCTTAATGGAAATTTGTATGTACTTCAAAAAAATTTGTTGACAATATTCGTTGTATTCCATATAATATACAGGTATATATACCTTCATACAAAATTTTGAGGGAGTGTTTTTGGGGTCTGGGGACCATGATTGGAAAAACTATGATAAAATTTTCACGAAATTGTGACATGCCATCCTCCTCAGTAGCAGGTAGATTCAATAAACGGCCAAGGTGGTAAAAATCGAATAGGGTAAAAATTAGAGGGTTGAAAAAAAGTTTTTCACATTTTTTCAGGCACCCATAACTACGACATCTGCGCTCGCTGGTATGAATTATTAAATATCTTCTGTATCGTACGAATGTTTGAACGATAATTTTCAATGAAAAACTAACGTCCATTATTTATACGTTTAGAAAAATTCTATAAAGTGACCCAGAAAAAAAAAATTGAACAATGATTTAGATAAAAGTTGCCTACCCCCTACCACAAATCACTGACATAACGTTACCAGAACGTGAAAGAAGAAAAGATGAAAGAAAGAAAAAAAAAAGTTGATTACTCAAAATGAATATTGTACAATCCGAATCACATTCGACAATTTTGTTCCATTAATAAAGACGTTGCAACATAATCTGGATTCACTGCAGGCTCATAATGAAATGTGGTGTATATAAATACGTATATGAATACATGTACACATCATGTAAGTGCGGTAAGTATCTATACACATTTTAAAATAAAATTCACGACGAAAAAGAAAAAAAAAAAAAAAACCGTGAAAACCAGTCGAACGTCGTTCATTTCCCTCGTGCCTTATTTTAGATCCACTTTCCCTCCACCTTCAGGCAGCAAAAAAGTAATCCTCCACGATGAGATCAGCCAATTGCTTGGTCTGGGTTTTCTTTTCGAAGCATATTTAGTCGTATTGGTCGGTGCTGTTGAACGTGTTGTTACTCTATGGTTATGTGTCTATGCGTTGCGAGTCCCAGATATTGGCGAGTATTCTAATCGATGTCGATAAATTTTTGAAATGTGTCGTTCAACTTCAGTTACGTGATTGAGAAGAAAAAAAAAAAATCAACAATTTACTAGCAGTTACCATTTGGTAAGTACAAAGCCTATATATATGTGTGTGTGTGTGTGTGTGTATATATATATGTATGTGTACCGTACAGATATCCACTGTACCTACGTATTCCATTCAAAAATTTAAGCTGACATCTGATTTTGATCGAGTTTGTTGCTGAAAGTAAAAATTTAAAATTTCACACTTGTGTGTCTGTACACTATGATACGCACGGCGTATTTTTGCATCAGGCTTATACATACATATATATATATATATATATATACAGCTGCTTTGTATGGAAAGAATCGTAGTGATATGTTCGAGATCCAGAGATGCTAGAGAAATTATTTCCGATCGGTTAGGTACACAGACAACCGGAACCTGGAAATGTTTTCTAGGTCAAACCATCGTTATCGTGTCTGCTCATGAAAGTTTTCAAGTTTTCTGTAATTTCACACGGTACTAGGCCTATATTATGACTTTTTGCGTTTTGAAAGAGTAGGTAGGCTACAGAAGAATTTTGCGAATGAATTCGAAAGTTTGGAAGAATTTAAGGTAATTAGGGCGAATGAAATGATGAGAAAATTTATTTTTCAACCTCGTAGTAATGCTTTCAAAATCTGAAAATTTTGCAATCGTAAGTAAGCAATACCAGTAAATAGATACCTACTTATTTTAATTTTTTTTTTTAATGTTTCAAATAAGAAAAATGATGTCAATCATATCGATTAACTTGAATTATATTTTTCAGCCTTATTAAAACAATTTTTTTAATTTTTTCTCGAAGACTTTATTTCTTTTATTCACGAACGAAGGCAGCAGCTATTGAGAACATAATGATGGTATAGGTACCTATATATATCTATGCTACCTAAATGTAAAATTTACATCAGCCAAATTAAGTAGATACTTGAGGAAGTAAGTGCCTGTACTATTGAATTACTGAAGTTATTTTTGAATTTTTTGGTTTCTATTTTGGTTTTACTTAAAATTACATTTTTCGGACTTTAACGTTTTGCGAAGCTATATTTTTGAGAAATTTTATGCATTACATATTGACGAACTGGCAGTGAGACTAATTATACTGTGAAATAAAGAAAACATGTGAAGTCTGCCTGGTGTATCGGTTAAGATTTAACTGCATATCCGAATATATTTGGGTTGAATTTTACCAGTGCCACATTTTTTGGTCCTAAAACGTGCTCATCTGATGGTAGTATTGACTGCAAATGTGACTAACAATGGCGTAGATAATAGCGATCATTAGAGAATTAATTCTCCACTCTCTTAAAAAAAAAAACAAAAACAAAAAAAAAGCTTTATATCTACAAATAAAGCGTCGGTTGAGGTAGTTGAAATAAAATAAAATGAAATATCCCTTTTTGACTATTCTGTGATTGCTCCAAGTCGAGACGCAAGTCTTTGTATAGTCATACTTACGTAGGTACATTCTTCTCAATTTATCTAATTATTAGATAAGTAAGCATATGTACGGTGGGTGTTATAACGTTTGAAATATTTTTGGAGTGAGTTCAAATTTTATACCTACATGTGTAAGTTTTTTAATTGAATTTTTTTTATCGTTCCTGACTCTGTAACCCTGCAATTGTGGTTGAGAATTTAACAAATTCGTTAAATTTCGCCGTCTATCATCTCACAAATCAACGGAAAAAAGTTAGAATTTCTCTTGAGTTTTGTGTGTTGACCTTTGTTTTAGAATTCTTTAAGATGACTCAAAATCGAGGCCTATATATGTTAATTTTCTCGTTTAAATTTATTAGGTAATCATTTTATATATATATATATATATATATATATTCATTTTTTTATTTGGGCAATGACTATAGCACTCAGTGATGATTCTTCCAAGAATTCCCCGGTATAGCTCTACATATATGCAGACAAGATTTTCAAAGAATTCGTTTACACGTTCCAATTGCATCGTTATCGAAATTTTTTTGGTGCTCCAAGTGTGACCGGTCTAAGCGATGAGCTACCCTCATCCCAATTTCAACATATTTTTTCAAGTACACGATCTTTAAGGGGATTCGTTCGAATTTTATTTTACTCATTGAAATTATTTTTCATTCTCAATAAGCCTATAGTGATTTGAAAAAAAAAATGTTACCTATCTATTCTATCTCACAACGACGTGCCTATAGGTTTTTTTGTTAGACATTTAATTAATTTTTTCTTCCTATGTTTTCCCTGCAACCTCACAGTTTTTATGAAGATACTGTCGAAGTTGAATTTCATGAATTTTTATTCTTACTGAAATGAAATTTAATTTATTCTTCCCCATCGATGTAGAATAGGAAAAATTATTATTTTTCAATAAATTAGAAACGAATGTTAAACTCAAAATACAAACAGAAATATCATTATAAAATCATGAAAATTTTTTTCGAAATTTGGCTGTCGTATCAGACTTAATTTTGAACATTTTTTTTCATTTATTGCGTTATACCTATTTGTTACCGTTTGAGCTTATGGAAAGAAAAAAAAATTGTAATTTAGAAATTTAAAAAAAATGATAAAATTTGTGCCAGAATTCGAAAAATACCCTGTTCTAAAATAAAAATAGATCTACATCAAATGCATAGTACATCTACCTATGTTATGGGACAAAAAAGCTAAAATTTTGCCGAAAAATACAGTTATAAACTATAATCATTTATTTACAGAACGTGAATTCCTCCACAGGTAGATAGGTTATACCTGCGTGAAAACAATGGAAATTGAAAAAGGCTAAATACGTTACAGACTTACAGCAGAAAATGTGGTAAAGGAGGCAAGAGGGAAAATCTGGCATGCCTTAACCTTAAAACTTTTACCTTGCAAACATTAACAAGGTTTCCAAGAAACATTTGAGTGTGCTATTGTTACAAATACATAAATTAGTGTTCTCAGTTACCTGTCTACATTTTTGGGTTTAATATTGTGGGGACAATACTCGTATGAGGTAATAGGGGCTCGCACCCCTTGACAACAGTCGCCTCCCAAAGGCTGGCAATAATCGTCTTTATGACGTTAAATGAATTTACACTGGTGCGTTTGTATGTTCGTACCTGTATGTACGTACAGGTAAGATACATTGTACGGGCCGAGATCAATTACCTGATAACGATCTCGGTAATGTCACGACTCGGTACGAAACGCACTGCGTCGTTTCTTATCACCTCAACGGAGACAAGAAACGACGTAACGCATGACATAATTACGTACATATATGTATGCATGTGTGTCTGTGTGCGTGTACCAAATCCTGTATATAAACTCTCAGAACCGGCTCAAAAATTGCCAGTGTTCACCGAGGATTTGGCTCTCCCATACCTAATCGTATGAAGTGGCAGAACACGCAAATACTGTTGAAGACCTTCTAGTGTAAATATCTCTCACGACAAGGTATTCCACAGTGGTGACCTCGATGTGATTTTTTTGCTACGTCGTGGGTGTCTAGGCGCGTTGCGCTAATTCTAAAACTAGGCGCGGTGCGCTGGCAAGTTACTCGCTTGTAATACAAATATTTTTACAGACCTAGACACCTTTAGCTGTTGAAGCAGAGGTCAGACTTTGAAAGTGGGAAATTAAACCCCCTTTTCCAAATATATTTGCCGGAAGGGAACCAAGAGAAGTAGACCTGGAGGAACAAAGTTGCCCTCATCTGCCAACTCCTCCAGCTTCGACCAGAGACTCTGAAGTCTTTGAGACTCCGGAAAAACAAAAACAAATCCGGAGGCCAGAAGCCTTGCGTTTGGGAGCTGTAGTCAATCCGAACGAGACAACAGCTCACACCCTCAGAAGTGGTTGTCTTTTGAGCCAAGACTCCGACCCTTCGACCCCAGACCAACAACCGACAGCGTCTGGTAGAACCTTTGCTGAAAATAAAAACGAAGTACAGCAGATAACAATGCCCAACGGAAATACGACGAACCCATCATCAAACCAGCCAGGATCAGGTGGAAGTGGTCAGCCACAGCTGACCCCTGAAGTACTTGCACAGCTACTACAGCTGTTGCAGATGCAGACTCTGCAGAACCCTGCGATCCAAAGGTGGAGGATTGAGATTCCGGAATTTTTACCAAATGAGGTGGAACTCTGGCTAACTCTCCTCAAAGGTCGTTTTAAAACAGAAAATCTACAAAACGACCAGAAGTACTCCCACATTTGTAGCTGCATGCCCACAGAAATAATTCGCCGCATTCTGGATATCATGGAATGCCCTCCGGCGGAAGCAGACAAATACAGTTAGTTCTGCAAGAAAATTCGAAATGTGTTTGGTAAGACTCAAAACCAAATAATTGATGATGTTATGGGTGGAATGAAGATTGGAGACGATAAACCCTCCATCTTCATGGCCAAATTAAGACAGAAGGCCGACAATATAGTATCACCGTCAGTCATTGGGAACCAGTTCTGCAAACAACTGCCCCAACATGTTGTGCAATGTCTGGCAGTTATAGGTACCACGGTAATTAACAACTCCGAGGACCTAGACTTCTTAGCAAAAAGTGCCGATAGCGCATTAGAACACTCGAGATCAACATCCTCGATTAGTGCAGTATCGGCGGAGACCAGAGAACTAGTCCAGCTTAGAGCCCAGATAGCTCAGCTGACTAGTGAAGTAAAGAAGAAAAACAATAACACCAACTCAAGAAATAATAGAAGCAACAACCACTCGAAAAGCAGGAGCAATAACAGAAACAATGATAGAAAATCCAGGTCAAGAGACCGTAAGAGCAATTCTACCAGAGGTCAGAGTCCAACTCCCCCTAGAAGAACATCGTCCCCCAAACCCCAGTCTAAAAACTGGGACGATAAATCCTGCTTTTTTCACAATAGATTTGGCACAGAAGCCACCAAGTGCAACAACAGATGCCAATGGTGGGGAAAAACATATAGTAAGTCGTCAAACTAGAAAGAGGGGTCGTCTATGCGGCTGAAGATCCCTCGAAAAAGTATTCACGCCGCCAGTTCATCAAGGACAGGACAAACAGGAGACGTTACCTAATAGACTCAGGCTCTGACTTCAGCATTTTGCCAGTAAGTAAAAACCAAAAGGCATTTCATCAAAAATACTACCTCCAAACTGTGAATGGTCAAAACCTTCCAGCTTACGGAATAGAATCCAGCAAAGTAAACATCGGTTTGCGAAGAGACATGACGTGGTCCTTCCCAATTGCGGACGTTCCAACTCCGATCCTGGGCGCAGATTTTCTCGTGCACTACAGCCTGGTCATCAACCTCAAAAATGGAAAAATCATAGACAATAATGTTGGTCTATGGGTGGAAGCAAAACGCTAGCGTACCAACAGGACACCAACATATCCAGCTGCACTAAAGTCGACGAACAATTCCTACGGATTCTGTCAGACTATCCTGGAGTCACTCAACCATCGATTCGCAGGCATCCGACCTATAAACATGACACCGTTCATTACATAGAAACTAAGGGACCACCTTGCCATGCTAGAGCCCGCAGGCTACTGCCTGATAAACTCAAAGCAGCACGGGAATACTATGATCGCATAATAGGGGAAGGCATATGCCACCCCTCAAAAAGCTCATGGAGTTCCCCGATCCACATGACCAAAAAAGCCAGTGGAGAGTGGCAAATCATTGGAGACTACAGGGCCTTAAATGCCAAAACAGTTCCTGACCTCTATCCAGTCCCAAACATAATGGACTTCAATGCGAATATGAAGGGTAAAACGATGTTCACAAAAATCGACATCAACTGGGCATTCCACCAAATTCTAATGGCTGAACAGGACATTCCAAAGACAGCGGTCATAACCCCCTTTGGTTTATTCGAATACCTTCGAATGCCGTTTGGACTCCGTAATTCTGCACAAACTTTCCAGAGATTTATCAAGGGATTGTTTATGGATTTGCCATTTGCTTATGCATATTTGGATGACATATGCATTTGCTCAGAAGGCGGTGAGCAACAGCACGAGAAGAATGTAAGAACCATCGTACAACGTATACACGCTGCTGGACTTACCATCAATGTTGGAAAAAGTTTATACAAACAGACCAAGATTGACTTTCTCGGCTATCAAGTCTCGACCGAAGGCATTTCCCCTTTGAAGACCAAGGTAGAGCCCATATTGAAATTCCCGAAACCCTCAAACGTTGCAGAACTCAGACGCTTCTTGGGGATGGTGAATTTCTACAGACGTTGCATTAAAAATTCTGCAGCCGAACAAAGTAAGCTGTTTGCATTGATAAAAACAAATAAAAAGAAAGATAAGACTCCACTCAATTGGACTGAAGAAGCTGAAAAAGCCTTCGAAAATATAAAAGAAACACTGGCAAATGCAACTCTACTAGCTCACCCAGATGAAAGTCTGCCATTATGTGTCGCAACTGATGCATCCGACTTTGCTATTGGTGCAACACTGTACCAAAAGGATAATGACAAGAAGTTACCGCTTGCTTTCTTCTCCAGAAAGCTATCAAAAACCAAGAAGAACTACAGCACATACGACAGGGAGTTACTGGGAATATTCGCTGCGTTGAAGCATTTCAGGCACCAATTAGAGGGTAGATGTTTCACTGTGTATACAGATCATGAACCCCTAACACATGCCTTCACGCAAAAGACAGAACCAGCTTCCCCGAGAAGAGCTCGACAATTGGACTACATAGGACAGTTGACCATGGACATCCAGTATATAAGTGGAGAACTCAACACTCCAGCTGATGCTCTTAGTAGGATCGAAGCCATCTCGGCACCGTCTCAATTACCTTACGCTGAAATAGCTAAAGAACAGTTAAGGGATGCAGAATTGCAAGAACTGTTGTCGAACGATGACACAGCTCTCAAATTGAGACAAAGGAAAATCCCTGGTACTAATGTCTTACTAACATGTGACATTAGTACAGGCAAGAACAGGCCATTCCTGATGACAAAGTATCGCAAATTGGCTTTCAGTAGTGTGCACAATTTATCGCACCCTGGACCAAAATGCACTGCTGGATTAGTAGCATCAAGATTTGTTTGGCCTGGGATGAAGTCCAACTGCAACAAATGGGCTCGCAGTTGCCTGAATTGCCAAGAGTCCAAAGTAGGAAGACACACTCGTTTGCCTCTCAAATCTTTCAGCAAGGAGAAACTAAAAATATTCACGAAAGTTAATATCCACAGTGGAAAATACAAACCCGCATAAAAATACGTACGAGAATCTGGGAATATTCGTAACAAAAGAAATTCCTCAGATAAGCAGAGAAAAAGTGCGTACAAATAAAACACGACACGAATAAACATATCCACGTGAGATACGGAAGAAAACACCGCAACGTGTTTCTATTGACAAACATACAGATAACAAAATAGTCAATAGATCGTGATGTCACAAACGAAGAGTGCATTCCTTTGTGAAATACAAAATTCAAAGTACAAAAATTCAAACATGCTTAACTCTGCTTGTACTTAACAGATTTGGACCGGAAAACTTTTCAGTTAAAGAATATTTAATGCACTATACCCTCCGAACATGTCTGAAATGAGATAACGACTTGGAATAAAGCTGCGATCGAAAATATTCTGGCAAAGTTTTTCACTCGCCTTTCTGCTGTTGACTGTGACACGCGGAAAATTTTCTATCATTTTTTGTTCATTAATTTTCCTGTTCTCCTCTTCCTTACAATGTGGTCCCCAATCAACACGCCATTCTCGACACCAGAATTTCAATTCATCGTTCCGCCCACACCTCAGCCTGTAAAGACTCAGGAACAGATGGAACATGAAAAGGAAATCGAACGAATCGAAAATGAATTGCTAATGGACACGACATCGGCTGCGGACATTGTCAAGATAATGTCTGCACCCCTTCCTGCCCTGATCTCACCACCAAAATAGCCGGAGAAAACACCGAGAGTGGAGTGCCCACCCCCAGAGTCTTCAGCCCTAGCAAAATTGGAGGTGAGAAGGCAACACCCAGTGGAAGAGGTGCAAAGATTATGCCCTCCCCCCACCTTAAGTCTGACCTATAAACCATCGGGGAATTTGAACTCCCCGATGTACAAAAGGCCAAGGCTCATAACCCCAACTGATCCTCGTCTCTCCTACCATTCCCATCCATATACCCATCTGGCTCCACCACAAAGACCGCCTAGACGAAGGGGACAGGCCAGCAGGGACGCCTACCAGGCCCGAATCCTATGAGTGCGTAGGGGCCGCGGTAGGCTCAGCCCTCCCCAAATGGGAGAGGGATCAAAGACAGCAGTAGACTCGATAAGTCCCCCAGGCACGCAACTTATCATTTTTGCGGTGCAAAAACTGGGGGGGAGTAGCTGTGGGGACAATACTTGTATGAGGGGCTTGCACCCCTCGATGACAGTTGCTGCCCAAAGGCTGGCAATAATCGTCTTTATGGCGTTAAACGAATTTACACTGGTGCGTTTGTATGTTCGTACCTGTACGTACATACAGGTAAGATACATTGTACGGGCCAAGATCAATTACCTGATAACGATCTCAGTAATGTCACAACCTGGTACCAAACGAACTGCGTCGTTTCTTGTCACCTCAACGGAGACAAGAAACGACGTAACGCATGACATAATTACGTACATATATGTATGCATGTGTGTCTGTGTGCGTGTACCAAATCGTGTATATAAATTTCAGAACCGGCTCAAAAATCGCCAGTGTTTGCCGAGGATTTGGCTCTCCCATACCTAATCGTATGAAGTGGCAGAACACGCAAATACTGTTGAAGACCTTCTAGTGTGAATATCTCTCACAACAAGGTATTCCACAAATATGTTTTTAAAATTTTTAGCTGATGATTAGAAATAGGCCTATGAGAGACCAGCAGTTAACATAATTTCAAGAAATCAAATTTTGTTTTTTATACCTCTTGGTGCTATAATTGGACTTTATTATTACCGCACCTCACATATATACCTAGGTACCTTAACACTTGAAGATAAATCAGATTTTATTTTTCTATATTTATTTATAATTTTTGCCCTTTTATTTTTTATCTCTCCTTTATCGTCATTTTTTCACTACTTTTTCCTGTTTTATTCCTCCAAGCGCAAATAAAGTATTTACACACTTACTGAAAAAGTATTGTATGCAGCTTGGTCAAAGTGGACTATTAACAACTTGAACAATTGCTGCACTTGCCTGCAGTTTGTGCTGGCAAACAGCGCACTTGTTTAGAATTTCTCACTTTCCTCCCATACTGTGTAATATAGGTACTATTTTACAACAAGTGTAGGAATGTGGCCCCTTCGTTCTACTCAACGCACAAAGAAAATTTTTATTTGCAACTGATGTGTAAGCAGATTATCAATAAAATTTAAAATAAATTAACTGATGCAACCAAATAGGAGAAATCTCTTCCCAACTTACTAAATAGCTCTTGTAGCCTAGTTGGCAATGGCCTTCTAATTTGTGGATGAAGAGTTTAAAATCCCTACCTTGGCAAAGAAAATTTTTAAGAAAAAAAAGTTAATTCAATTCTAGTTTAAATTAAATGGCCGGAATAAGTTATTGAAAGATGTTTGCAAACTAAAGGAACCAATTAAGAACGAGAAAATAAACTGAGGTGTGAGACTGCTAAGGAGTGAGAGAAAGAAGTCAAGAGGCGAGAAAAATAACTTAAGAAGTGAGAAAAAGAAATGAAGGAGTGAACAAAGTGGCTGAAAAGTAAGAGTTAAATTGGCCTTAGATGCCCTCAAAGTACAGCAGTTTGTACATATTTTGCAAAAAATATTGCACGCAATTAGGTTGGAGTGAGCAATTTATCAACTCGTGCAATTACCACACTCGCCTATGGCTCACGCTGACAAACGTCGCACTCGTTGAGAAATTGTTCACTTTCCTTCCTGGTTGTGTAGTACAATATTCTTTAAAAGTGTGGAAAATTTCCTGATCCCACTCGATGAGGGTACGTTCCCGTAAAAATTTCTCATCTGAAGGTATGATCGCGTTTGGATTATACTCCTATGCCCTGCCAACACTATGTGTGGCATGACTCAAATAAAAAATTTCTCAAGAGAAAGTATATTTTATCGTAGGAACTAATGCAGCACACATGAAAGTGAAATACCACCTTAAAAAAAAAAAAAAAGTTAATTTAATATTCTTCTTAACCTTAGGATAGAAAAAATCTAAAATAATCTTCACCGAAGAAGAAAAAAAAAAGAAAGTCGTTTCTTTTTTTCTTTACTTTCCAAGTTGACGCAAATTTAGGGGGTTAGACCCTCGGACTTTTGTAGACTTCTGTGTTTCTCTCCTCCGCGAGTTGTGCTAAGAATGTTTGTTTTCACATTTTCACGTTTTCATTACGGTTGTACATGAAAACAACCAGACGCACGTTACCCTTCATTTCTAAAGAAATAAATGGATGGCTGTCAACACGGCGAGATGTAAAGAAAAATCAACTTTCTTTTTTTTCTGTTGTCTGTTATAACAATGCGCGATGCGTAATTATAATATGATGCAGATTTGCGCTCAATAATTCGCGGACATAAATTAAATTATACATGACGGTGGAACATTTTGTATGGAATATACGGTACACATAAAATAATATTATTACAATTTTCCTTCTTTTAATTTGTTGTAATGAGAACATCGTTTTCATAAGCTAGCCTATTTATTTTGTTATGTTGTGTCTGTCTCCTTCTCTTCTTCTCCATAGGTATATCAATAATTAATTGAGTATACCTAAATTAAAAAATGTAATTTATAATTTGAGTTATTGTAAGTCAATTTTTCAAAGAAAATTACGACATTGTTTAGGTTAGCCGTTTAAGAAATGAAAATTTTTGAAATTGAAGAAATAATGCTACCATTCTTGGTATAACTTAATTAAAGTTCTATAGACTTTAGCTGGCCAAGAGGACTGTGAAGAAAAATCTAGAAATACAAACATATTTTGAAAAATTTTTTTTGAAGGGTGTTTTTTTGAGATGGGGTGTGGTGGTGAAAGTAACTTTTTATTTTTTTTTTTAAACAATTCCCTGTCTTTGATACTCTGCAAATTTTAGATTTTTTTTAGCTTCATTAAAAAAATTTGTGAATATGTACAATATTATACTTTGACTTTATTTTTTCAAAAAGAAATACAGTATGCACTATAGGTACATATATGGATAGTTATATTATTTTAGAGCAGTTTACTATTCTTGTTGCAAAATGTTTTTTTTCTCACTCCCAAGCAGACTCGTGACAAATGGAGGGGTTAATGGTGTCAGTGCTCCGCTCACTTATCTGTCGCCTTCCTGGTAAAATTTCCAATTTTACACTAAACAATATTTATTATTGAAATACAGATTATCAAATGTTGATGTTTAAAAAAAATCTACGTACATGCTCGGCTTATTTCCAACCACCCACTCTCTATCACCCCCCTACAAATTGTCACATATCATTTTGTAGCACTTTCCACTGTAGTCTTCTCTATTGTGAGAAATTATAATGTATTAATGTGTATATATATATTGATATATAGGTAATTATCATATTGATGTATTATACCGGGTGACCCAAAAGTCACACAACCCAAACCTTCAAATATAAAAATTTTGAAAAAAGAGATACAAGGCTGAATCTTGGCACAGTTGCAGAAGTCGGTTACTCAATTATTCATGCAAAGTTTCAGCTCTGTATCTAATAATCTAACTTTGAGGAATTTTTGATTTTTAATTATAATTTTTCCATGTTTGAAAAATCAATTTTGAAAAATTTTTAATGGTAAAAGTTCTCAAAAAATTCAGAAACTTGGTATAATAATAGAGAATGATTACTTGATTAAATGGGTAAAGTTTCACTTCAGTACCTTCATCGTTGTTTTTTTAAGAACTTTTTTATGGTCTATTGGATGCTTTCAAAACTAATAAAAAAATTTTTAAATTTCAAAAATTTTATTTCATGCTCTCCATTGATCCGCACTTTGGTGCAGTACTTCACTTTATGGCGGAATTTTATCATAACAGTTTCCTTAAAATTGTTTGGGCATGCAACTTTTCATATGTCAATGTTTTTTCTGGATAACACCTGCAATAAGCAGTTATGCAACTTTTTATTCAGTGCGTACAAAAAGTTGCATAATCATATAATTGAGTAACCATTTCCCTATCATTGTCCCATTTCAAAATTTTTTGAAAATTTTTACAGTTTAAAATTTTTTGATTCATTTTTTATGCATACAGATCACTAGGAAGATTAAAAAAAAAAAATTGATATAAGAATGTGAAACTTTACCTGCTTAATCTGGTAATCATCCTCCATTATTGTGACGAGTTTCAGAATTTTTGGAAAACTGGCCACTTAAAATTTTTTAAAGTTTGTTTTGCCACAAATATGAAAATTGAAATTAAAAATCAAAAATTACTCAAAATTAGACTACTATAGATACATAGCTGAAATTTTGCATAAATAATCGAGTAACCCACTCCTACAAGGGTGCAAAATTTCAACCCTCTATCTCTTTTTTTCGAATTTTTACATTTGAATGTTTGGGTTGCATGACTTTTGGGTCACTCAGTAGTATATGAATACCATACCTTATACATATATTTACCAATATAATTATGTATTTCAATGATAACAATTCGCCCAATGCAGAGTATTGGGCAGCATCCTTACTCCGTAAATAGGTGGAAAGATACTTCCGGCATTACCGGCAAAAAGAAATTGGTAGAGCTTTTTAGTACCTACTCTTTGCATCCTGCCATATGTTCAAAATTTCGGGTATTCTCAATTGTTTTATGTAAAAATAAGTTTACTTTAAAAACACGTTTTTAAAAGATAAGCTTTTATTTATTTATTTTTGGCTTTAGCTTCATGCCAAATAAATATTATTTCGTTGCGGGAGGTTGGCTGCAATATTGGTAATAGTATTTTGAAATCCCAGTAGTGAGTAGAATAAAAGCTTATAATGATAATAAAGAAGCTCATTCAAAAATTTTTAATGGTTATTTAAATCATCTTTAATGATCCTACGAAACTTAGGTATTTAATTTGGTGCAAGATCTGTAAAATTTTCCACTAAATCACTATAATAAATGTACAAGCTGTTAATTATTTCACAAAATTATTTTCCGATATTATTTTACCAATTATCCCCTCGATGCGCATGCGCCACTAGTCACGCAGACACAAAAAAAAAAATTTTGTTCCTTCAAGGCTTGTAAATTAATAAAGTTAATTTTAATAAAATTTATAATGTTCCTTCATTTCTCCAAATTTTATTTCGTTGTTTGGCATTAATCAAATGAAGTGAAAATTTCAATAAAATCAAAAGGAGAATCAAATCAAATTTTAACTTCAATTTACATTCATTTAGTTTTGTTTAAAATTCAGGAATTTTAATAAAGATAATAAATTGTTAATTAATTATTTATTTTAAGTGAATGTGTTTTGCAATTTTCAACTTACTTACATATCTGAAATGCGGTCATCCCCAAAAATAAAAACAATTAAAATTTTTTTGAAATAATAGTAAAATAAACTTTTTAATAATAAACGCCGTGAGTGTCTTTGGTTAGGCTAACCACTTAGCCTAGGTACATAATTATTTCAAACGTAATTTCTCCCTCTTTTGATCTATTTTATTTTTATCCTATTTTTATTTCCTACACCACTGACTCTTGTCACTCCCAGTTAGTGGTCGTAGTCGTATAATATATTGAATGTAATTTAACAACCCTGGTTGTTGGCTTCTCCTACCTTTTTTCTCACAAAGCAGCAATCAAAAAAGTATCTTTCTATACTTTTTCTGTTGCTTCATTTTTTTATCCATCGTTTTGTCTCCGACTAGTAATGGTCGATTTATTTTCGTCTACTGTTCTGAATAGTTTTTATTATATGATGTATTTTTCTAACGCGTTTTAATCTTTATCCGCGGGCATTAGGCCCACTCGAGGAAACAAATTGAGGTTAACTCAGGCAGGATCTTCTCTAGAGATGCCTTCTTAGACATCAGTTATTTGGTAAATATTATTCTCCATATTTTTGTTGCATGGTATAAAGTGGTACATACGTTCAACTGGCTAGCTGAGCAGGTTTTGGATTTTAACTCGCATCTCCACTGGATTCTATTGGTGGAGATGCTCTCAGTTCACTAATTGAGTATTGTTTTTTGGGGAATTTGTGTCGGTTTGTTTTGGGTTGGATTCTGCCACCCAGGGTCGCATACCACACATAGTTTCTTCAAATTTCAACCAACATATTTTTGTTAATACTTCAAGCCAAATGCAAGAATGACACTGAAGTAACAACCATTTCTTAAGAATCCCTTTACCCATATGGAGATATACTACACGTAGGTACATGTTTATGTATTTATGTGTATATATAATGTATACAACTGATAACAGAAAAATTTCATGAATTATTTTGCCCTTAGTGTGTGTGTACTGACCCAAGTAAGAGAAGAGAATCTCATCTGTTTGTCCAGCACAACATCCGAAGCCACATGCTTGCAGGGAAGCAAAAGTTGCTGATTCAAATATTCCAACAGGTAGACTCCAGGCATTGTGCTTTTAGATATATTGTGTACCAATAATGGGGGCCAATTTCAAAACGTGTTTACTCCAAAAAGTTTATTTTTAAGGCAGCAATACCATCTGGTGGTTGAGGTCAGTCCTTACATGGGCACCTGAAAACGAACTGTCGATCAGTTATAATTTTGAAGATCCAGGCTTTAAACACATATGTGAAACAGTTTTTGTTTCTCCTTGAATAGGTATACTGTTTTAGACTAAGTGTTTTGGAATTGGCTCTTTCATAATCTGAATTTCAATCAACTGTGGGGTAGTTAAAGATGTTTTAACATCGTTATTTCATGCAAAAAAGTGATATTGCATCGGAAAATTTTTCAAGTTTATTGATGTAAAGGAAAATTACGATTCAGAAATACCTAAGAACTGTCTCAAAAGTTGAAACAGCTTCATAGAAAACCCACGCCATGCTCGTAGGAGTGGTATGCTGTAGGTTCAGTGTATATTAACATGAATTCTGACTTCATGAATATGCGGAGTATTTTAATGAAGGTTACATAGTTTTATTTTAATATTCTAAGCACATAATATCAATGAATTATGTCTCTAATACTAATTAAGCGACAAGTTTTTATACACACACACATTTTGAAAGTAAAATGGTTAAAACCCTTTTGCCCCTCTTGCCATTGGAATTGAATTTATCCTCTCAAAAAATATTGCTGTTTGTGGGCCTTGTCACAAGACAGTAAAAAGGACATAATGTTTCACGTGAATTTATATTGTGAGCTGTTGACTAAATTTACAAAATTGCTTCCCGTTTACTGAGAAACAATGTATTAAAGTTCAAAAGTAAATTTTTTAGCACGGTCGGAATAGAAATCAAAAACCTGCCATAAAAAATTAAATATGTACCTATATATTACATAAAAATCCTATTGTGGAGTTACAATCTCGCTTTTAAAGCAGGAACTGGTCCATAATTAATATGTGAACCTCATAACAAAAGTGGATGAAATCCAGTGACTCTTCGAAGCAGTTTAGCCATATGGGGCGAAATTCCCAATTTAGCTAATCGTTTGCAACAAAATTGCCAACTTTTGAAAAAATTGAAAATTAACAAGCAAAAAAAAAGCAGCCATCATCCTCCACTCGAGGTGACCCTAACCGAATCCACTTAATTCTGATTTTTGAATTAAAGCATAGGTCTTGTGTTGCAGACAGGTGCCAACCGAAAGCGTGTATCTTTTCTTGCAATAATAAATAAAATCAAAATTAACATGTAATTTATATAAATTGTAGCAGAAATCTATCGGGACGATTAAACTTGGAACGCATAGTTTTCTTAAGAAATTTTATGGACTTAATTGATCAGATTTTGCTCCGAGCCCCTCATCTATGCTAATTATACTGCCCAGAGTTAAAATAACCGGCACAATTCCAACAAATATGTATATAATATGTAATAGCAAACAAATTAAAACTTCATCGATTACATCATCACTTGATTCGTAGTCACATCGTAACTGAAATGGATACCGTTAAGTATCTGCTGCAGTAACACAAAATCATTAAAGCAATGGCTGAAACACGATAAATTCGAACAATGGATTTATCCGAATAATGTCGGTCAAGTGAAAAATGGCACTTCACATTTCATTGTGGTGGGTCAGTTCTTCCCAAAATAGAGTTTTGAAAAGTTAACATTTTTCAATGTCGGTAGCTATCCACAAATATATTTTCTATAAGTATACCTGTAATAGATTTACAGTTAAACAACAGGTAAGTAGATACCTACCTACTTTTCAAATTATAACATACTAGCGCCGTATAAAAAATTGCAATCAAAAATTTTAATCATGAATTATTGGATTATGTCTCAAATTTAAAAATAAAATTATTCGAATACCTACATGATTTGTAGGCGATAAAATCATTTACTTTTGTGTTCATCTTTTCTTTCTATAGAATAATATTAAATATTGAATTAGCTTTCTTTTAGTGTCGCATTGCATCCCTGCCACTTGTCCCATTTATAATATCGTGTAAATTATTCCAAGTTGTTAGAGTTAAATTTGCCTCAGACCTCTTCTCCTGGCTAAACCACTTAACCATAGTTTCTATCAAAATCTATACCAGTTTTCATTATGTTCGAAATTCACTATTCATATTCCACATTCCAGTCTTACTGAATGATAATTAATATTTAACCCATATTGGTAACATTTATTTTGACTCCATGGCTCAATATGTAACAAATATAATGTAGTTAACTTAACTTTTCAACTTAAAAAAAGAAACAAAAATCAAAATTAAACATGTTCACTTTTTTCAATAATCACACCAATTACATCTGCAGCTTTCTTGGATGTTGTTTGAATCTCGATAACGGAATTATAATTTGCTGATATAGAGTTATTAATATTTTCTTCTGGAATGATAGAACTACGCTTCTTGAAAATTATTTTTTCTTATTGATTTACCTTTGAATGTGTTTTTCATAACAGTGCTATTAGAAATTTTGTACGTCTATTCCCTTTCAGCAATTTGTAAAATTTTTTAGCAATACTGCCAGCAAACTATAATCTCGCTTCGTTAATATCATTAAACATTTAGCAGTCGAACTATTTACCATAATTTTTATTTACGCAATCAGTTAATTCACATTTTTGGTACACCCATACTATAATATTCCAGCCTACCAGTTCTAATTTAAAGTTCTCAATCTTCATAATACTCATATCTGAAATGAAATATAGGCCTTCATTTGATTCCATACATGTTTTGCAGGTATAGTACTAAATAAAAACTTAGATATATGTCATGTGGAATGAGTATTTTAATGAAACCTACCTGATGTTATGTTTTTTTACTGAATGACAACAATATTTAATAATATGTTATAGACATTCCACATTCAGGTTTATAGGCTAGGAACTGTAAAAGTTAATTTTTAACAATTAAGTGATCACCATTTAAATATACCTATATAATGATAATGTCAACATGTCAACTTGACTGCGTTAGAATGATTATTTAGTGTAATATAATTAAGCAGTATAGAAATGTAATCTTCAAACTTTATAACTGATTAATCAATTAATTTTGCATCAATATCCAATACGAAAAAACAGATACCTATACCGTTAGAAAAAGAGATAGTATACTGATAACACAAACAATAACAACACATAGATAACCCCAAGTGTTGAATAAATGCCCATCCGAGTTGCATGACATCATCTAATGTTTGAAATACCTACTGATGTCATCGAAAGTTTGAACCTCAATCACAGCCAAAGTATCAAACTTCAAAAAAACTCGAAGTGCAGCAAAACTTCACTCATTTTGCCATTTTGCCTGGTATCCAACAAATCTGAATTCAAAACACATGAAAACGTTGAAAAAAAGATTGATAGTTACATTGTCTGAATTTAAAATACTGTAAAGTTTAAAAATTATAGAGGTTGAGGATCAGAGGTGTAACAAAAAGAGAGATTTGATTGAAGTTACGTCCAAGAAGCGAATGTTTATTTCATAAGTTACATTAATTTAAGCAAAGTACATTTTCAGAGTAATGAACGAACGGTAACGGAAATGAACGAGTGAGCGGCGGAAGTGGTATATCAGTGTAGCCGCGAGTAGATATAAATAAATGTATTTGATATATGTTCGTGTGTTCGTAGGAGTGAGAGGGGAGAAGGATTGGTGGTCTCAACACCCCCCTACAATCTTTTGAACCGATCACAACTGCGGGTGTTACAAAAGTGTTTATAAAATGAGTTTGTTACATTTAATTACAAAATTACAAAAATATAAATTTTAAAAATTGAAAAAGTGTATATATAAAATGGTAACTAATTTGGACGCTTGTAGTAAGTATATTGATTAATAAATATGAATAAAATATAATAAATATGGTAACATGCAAATAGAGATAAAATATAATAAATTATGTTTTTGTGATGTTTCAGACAAAATTTTGGTAAGGGAGTTGATTTTTTAAGGATCATAATTTGGGGATTCTAGGATTTTACTAGTAAGTAAGATATGCTGCTTACTGGATAATGCTTTTGTTAGTAAGTCAGCTATTTGTTTGAATGTGAAAATTTTGTCGTTATAGGCCTGAGCAAGTCCATAACATTTGATCATAAGAGCTCGAAGACGTTTTTGTCCTCCGCCTGAGATGACATGAATAACAGATATATTGTCTTCGTAGACAATTACAGGAGTGTCAATTAAGAAGAATTCACGATTTATTAGCCAAGCAAGTTCTATATCTTCGAAAGAATCGTGAAGAGCAATCAATTCAGCTGCTGTGGATGAAGAAGCATGAATATTTTGGCGATGAACGCCCCAATTTATCAGGTCACCATACATAGTAATGAGGTATCCAGTTATAGATTTTCCTTTTTCTAGTTCAGACATGTTTATAGGCTGATCATCAATGTCGGGGGCATAAGATGCATCGACATAAGCTGATATGCCTTCGGAGTTGGATCTGTAGACAATGGCAAGATCGATCGTGTATTTCAAGTACCGGATGATACGCCGTACATAGTTCTTTTTTGTGTCATCTGAACAATTTTGGAATCTGGACAGGTAATTGACTGAGAAGGAAATGTCTGGCCTTGTGCCTCTAGATACATATAATAGTGCACCAATCATAGATCTGTATTCTTTATTATCTGTGCCTTCAGATTTGCTTAACTTGAGGCCTGTCTCCATAGGCGTTTTGGAAGGATTTGAATCACTCATTTTAAATTTCTGGAGAATCTTTTGGATCTGCTGTTTTTGGGTAAGTTTAATTGTTTGTGATTCACGATTTCTTTCGATTTCGAAACCTACAAAATGGGTTGGGTTGTTTACAACTTTCATAGTGAAACGAGTTTCAAAATGAGTGGTTATTTCATTAACCCATTCTGGACGATTAGTTGCGAGAAGGATGTCGTCTACGTAAATTATCATGAAGGCAATGCCATCTGAGTCATCTTTACGTGTGTATACGCATCTGTCGATTTTTGACTTTGTAAAATTGGAAGTTTGAAGATGAGAATCCAGTAACTCAATCCAATTTTTACTAGATGTTTTAAGGCCATAGATGGATTTTTCGAGTTTCAGTAATTTTGATTTTTCGACATTGCAACCTTGGGGAATATTAAGAAAGATGTCATTTTTAATTTTTGAGTTTAAATAAGCTGTTTTGACATCATATTGAACAAGTTGTAGATTCAATAGATTAGTTACGGATAAGATCCACCTGATTAGCCAGAGTTGCACAACAGGTGCATAGGTCTCTGTCATAGTATACTCGGATCTGTCCATAAAGCCTTTGGCAACGAGTCTAGCTTTTGGGCACATTACTCCTCTGTCATTAGCTTTGGCCGTAAATATCCATCTCGTGTCGATAGGTTTGATATTATGTGGGCGATCTACAATTTTCCACACATTAAGATCTGACATAGATTGCAGTTCATCATTGATTGCCTGAAGCCACTCTTTCTTAAAAGGATTTTGGAAAATATCACTGAAGCTTACTGGCATGCAATCTTCTATAAACAAAGAGTCTTCAGATGAGGCTTGTTTTAGCACATTGACCCTATAGATTGCCTCGATTTCCTCTTCTAAGGGTTTAACTTGGAGTTCTTCTGGTTTATCAGTGAAGTCGACTAATGTTTTCGTCTCATCAAATTTAACATCGCAGGATTTGTAGGATTTCATTTTAATTGGATCTAATATCTGATAACCTACATTCGAAAAGCCGATCAGAATAGTTTTAAGGGCTCTGGGCAAAAATTTTGGGTCGAGATGCTCCTCTTCGTTCTTCTTGGCTTTGACTGCTGATTGCTGTCTTTGTTCAATGGGAACGTGTTTATATGCAATAGCACCAAAGACTCGAAGATGGGAAATATCGGGTTTAGTACCGTATAATTTTTCATAGGGTGTCATGTTCCCTAGATTGACGCGGGTCGGACTTCTATTAATTATATGGGCGGCGGCTAATACAATTGTTGACCATAATTTAAAATCAATTTTTGCGTCGTATAATATGGCTCTAACTCTTTCGAGCAGGGTTCTGTTTTGCCTTTCGGCTATTGCGTTTAATTCGGGGGTGTACGCCACGCCATCATCTAATGTGATTCCTTTTTCGGAGCAAAATTGTGTCATTTTGGAGTCGGAGTATTCTTTAGCTTGATCAGTTCTTAATACAGAGATAGGATCATTGGGAAATTTTGTATTGAAAGATAGATAATACTCTTTAAATTTATCAAAAGCCTGGGATTTTCTTAATATTGGAAAGGCAAGAGTATATTTCGAGTAATGATCAATAAAAGTTATTATGAATTTTTCTCCGTTGTATGCCTCTTGAAATGGTCCCATGATGTCTGATGAGATTACTTCCATTCTTCTCGTTGGTCGAGTCCTCACGCCATGGTGACCAAGTCGGGTGGATTTAGCTTTTATGCATATTTCACAAGTGGCAAAGTCATCGTCCTTAAATACCAAATTTTGGGGCATACCTATAACTACTTTTGATAGTGCTTTCAGGCTTTTGCCACTTAGATGACCTAATCTTCTATGCCAAAGAGTTTTATTTTTGTTTATGTTTTTCTTGTGCTTTCTATTTATTCCGACACTCTCTCCATTTAAGTCGTCCTCAGATTCGGAATAAATCTCCTGATTGACCGTATCCACTTCGGTATCTTCAAAATTTTGGGGATGGTCAATGTTTTCCTGCTCTCTTTGTGGATTGCTTGTTCCGGCCTCATTCAGTTCTTCAAAATTTTGGGAAGGATCATCTATTTGATCTTCCTGTTCTGCAGACGTACTAGGTACAGGCATACACACAAGCTCCTGATAGACCTTATTTTCCTCTTCTTCATCAACTATCTCGTAATCAATGTAGTACATAGAACCTCTCTTTGGAGCGGTTATAGTAATTTCACCAGTGTTTTTATTTATGATGTCTGCATGATCTGTGTCTGTTATGATTTTGAATATGCCAGACTCCATGATTTTAGCTCCTGACCAAATATCAAGGCTTAAATCAGGATCATAATATACCTCTTTTAGGTGAATAGTGGAAAATTCTGCGTTAGAATTGCAGACATTAACGTACATTGATCCAACGTGGGTAGGGTTTACAAAAACGCCTTTTTTAGCACAAAGTGCTCTACGAGAATTGTCAACTTTGCGTACGTTTCTTAATTTGGAAATATCATTGACCATGTGGTCATCTGCTCCATTATCTAGTAACATCGTATGGAGTTGGTTTTTTGGGGGGGCGGACTTTGATACTGTAGGGGGTTTAGGCCATTGAAATTCATCTTCAATGTCATCAAAACTTAAATGATTAAGATTTGAGTGTAACATCATAGAATATTTAACACGAAAATTGGATTTGTCATCGGACTTTTTCTGGGAGTTCGTGTTATTTGAAATTTGGGGTTTCGAGCTACTGTTCTGGTTCTGGGTTTGTGGAGTATTACTAGCTGTAGATGTCTCATTAGGGCATGTCCTTGACATGTGTCCTTTTTTGTTGCATCTGAAGCATGTAATATCCATTTGGGATACATTATCTTTTGAAGGATAATTATTTTGTTTGTTTTGACTATTTTTGTGATCGTTTAAATAACTCGTTGTGTTATAATTTGGTTTGGGAAAATTTGAGTTATTATTATTATTTCGAAAATTTCTAAAATTTTTTCTATTATTACTCATTGGTTGATAGGAAGATTTGGGCTGATCAAACCCGGGAAAAGTTTTATTAGAATATTCAATTCGATCACATTTTTCTAATATCATTTTTGTGAGTCTGACAGTAGTTCGTTTTTCTACTTCTAATTGGCGGAATTCTGAGAAGACAGTATCAAATTTTTCGGGCAATGACATCATTAATTGATCAATTTCATCGGCTTCCGATAGGGGGTAATTAGCATCGCGTAGTTCTTCCACAATGGATGAAAAATATTCCAAGAATCTACGGATGGTACCTCTCCTTGGATCGAAGCGAAGGGACTGAAATTTTGACTTTAAGACCATGATGTTAGTAGCAGTTTGATTCCTGTATCGAGCATCTAAGATTTCGAAAATTTGAGAAACTACGTCGCAGGTTTTGACATGATGAAGGATTCTTTTGTCAAGTCTTTCGAATATATGGGCTTTGGCCCGTTCCTGAGTTTGGAAAAATTTAAGCCATTTAGATGTTAGGCGTTCTTCGGATGATGTGTAAATGTAACTAGTTTCACGAGCAGTAGGAAAAATTGTGGAATGGCAACCTTTACCTATAAGGGTGCTGATGATGGTTGCACGCCATCCCTCATAGCCATTTCCACGGAAAACATTTGAGATCCTATCATTATTTTCAGTGTTCATAATTAATGAATTGACTGAACTAAAAAAAATTAAAAAAAAAAAAAATAAAAAATAAAACAAACGGATGTCAATCCCCAGCAAATGCCGCAAGACTAGGATTGCCGTACCTGTGATAACCAAACAATTTGTAGATTTAACGATAGTATTTAAATTGTCCTTGTGTGTGTCTCGAGTAGGTCCACTGCGGGCAAGAGATCACAAACGTTAAAGATGAGACTGGACGCTTCCCAATAAAAAAAAATAAAGTAACAAGACTTTTTAACCCAAAATAATTCGTATGAGAATTCAATATTCAATAAAGTGATTAGTTAAAATCAATAAAAATGAAAAGGTGAGGGTGAAAATGAATTAGCTACCTTCAGATCGAGGGAATTAGAAAGGAATAAAATTATTGAAAACAGGGGAAAATTTTGTTTGAAATTATATACCCACAAAATAATTCGAAATGAATTTGTAGAAAATTAAAAAAATATGAAAGGTGATTTATAAAAAAAATATTTCACCAGATATTACAAAAATTATTTCTACTGGTAACTCGTAAAAAAAAATAAAACAAAATTCACAGTAGAAAAAAAATAAAATATTTAAAATATATTCAAATGAATGATTAATGGTGTTCGAGATAAAAAAAAATATTTAATTTAGGTGTTCGTATAAGAAGAGAAATATTTAAAAAAAAAAGTCGTTAATTATTTTCGACAAAATTGTGCAACTGCAAAAATTTTCAAGTTGCAACAAAATGGTGGTTTGAAATTGAAAAACCGCGCCAACGTATTTAATGAATGGGCGAAGATAAGCGTTTGTAGGTTCGTTGCACTTAACAAAAGGTTAATGTACAAGTTCGAACGAATGAACGAAACGAGCCGTGCATACGTCACGAGTTGTACACTCCAAGACAAAAGTGGCTGCAAAAATTTGCACACGACTTGCCAAAATTTGTACTTAGAAAAATTTTGAAAAGGCCAAAATTATTCGAAATTAACGGTATTTTCAAATATACAGGTTAAATTTTGAATCGAAAGAGTTAAGTTTCACGAAAAACACGAAAATGAACACGAAAATATACGAAAAAATTACGAAAAAATTATGAAAATATGTTTTTTATTACCTTTTTCAGCAGAAAGTTTTTAAGTTATACCTTTTTTAACGGTCGATTTTTTGTTTTCAGGTTCGTTTTCTGGAATTGATTAAGGTGGTGCTCTGGAACTGCTGTTTGAATTGCGCTTCGGTTGTTTTGAACGTACTTCGATGAAGATGTGAGTTAAAAATTTTTTGAGTTTTAAAGATGATACCAAAATGAAGTTGAGTTGTGACGATGAATACCAATTTTGACTTTGTTGAATTGAAGCTTTTACGTTGGTTTCAGATCAATTTGTGAGGGCTCAAGGCGATTTACTTCCAATTAATGACTTCGACGAATTAGTTCATACACAAGCAGGGCAGACACTAATGAATTTACTAGTTTTCAGGCAACACAAGCAGGGTTCCTGAACAACTTAGCAATCGACGAGTCCTGGAATTTTCGATACACTTGGCTGGATTATACACAAGCAGGGCAAATCCTTTTCAGCAAACGACGAAACTCATTGAACGTTTACAGCATTCAAGGTGGAATTGAATTTTTCGAGAACAAAAAAAAATTTAAGACTCGAAAAAAAAAAAAATGGTATGTTGGAACTAAGTTACCCAACACAAAATAAAATTACGAAAATATTAAAAACACAATTATTCACGAAAGATTTTTTCAAAAATTTGACTTAAAACACAAAGAAAATTCACAAAAGTATAAAAATTTTAAATTATTATTTTTTTAAAATTTGTTACAGGTACAAGGATTGTTACCGAGCGATGCTACCATATAGAGGTTGAGGATCAGAGGTGTAACAAAAAGAGAGATTTGATTGAAGTTACGTCCAAGAAGCGAATGTTTATTTCATAAGTTACATTAATTTAAGCAAAGTACATTTTCAGAGTAATGAACGAACGGTAACGGAAATGAACGAGTGAGCGGCGGAAGTGGTATATCAGTGTAGCCGCGAGTAGATATAAATAAATGTATTTGATATATGTTCGTGTGTTCGTAGGAGTGAGAGGGGAGAAGGATTGGTGGTCTCAACAAAAATTGCCAAAAATGGTCAATAGTTATCGATATCTTTGAAAAACTGATCTATTGATGTTTTATCGTCTGAATTCAAAATATTTTGAAAATTGTTTAAAACGATCGGTAGTTATCGATATCTTTGAGAAACATCTATCGATATTTTATGTTTAAGTTTAACAGTTTTTTATAGGTTTTTTTTAGAACTACTAAAGAAATTATCATAAAATTTTTACCAAACCTGATCCTTTATATATATTACCTCTACTAAAATTTCAGCTCTATTCCTTTAGTAATTTTTTCATAATATTGAAAAAATCGCATATCAATGTTGTGTTCAGATAATTTTTATGGGAAAATAACTTTCATCTGAACAGGTCCAAAAAAAACTCGCCTCTCCCACCTGACATAATGGCATAAACCTGTATTTAATTTTTTAGTTTGAAGAAAAAAAAAAATCAGTTTTAAAAATGAAGTATTAGATAGGATTTGAAGGTGGAACCCCCTCCTACGACCAACCAGTTACTCTACCACTGAGGTTTATCAAGTCGTGTGATGTCATTCAATGTTCAAAACATTTACTGACTTCATCAAAAGTTTAAAGTTCACTCACGGCCAAATGATGGAACTCGAAAAAAATTTTTTTGTATTATTTCAAGTTGCATTAATGCGAGTTTATGTAAAAAATATAATCTCGATTTATGAGATATGAAGATCGTGATGAGGTAACCAAAAAAAAGGCTCTTCCATTTATATACCAAATAGAAGAAGAAGCAGTTTTCAAGGATGTCTCCGGTATTGGTTGAATTCTGGATATCTGTGAAGTATGTGTGGTACCTACTTCCCACGGTCTTTGAGAGGTTAAACATATTTTATAAACTGATGCCATCCTTCCCATACTCGAGTGCTTAAGAGATGTAAGTTAAACATTTATCGAATAAGGGATATGTTTGCGGTTACTGATTTTTCTATGGTTCAAAGAATAAATAAGTTATAGTAGGTACGTAGTGTTAAGAGCTTTCTATGGTGAACGAATTCTTTTACTGACCTAGGAAAACTACTGGATGAAATCTCTGCACCAAGCTCCACAATTCTGAAATATTTGCAGAATATATAAATAGGCTAAACAAAAGAGCTAGAATATTATGAAGATATTTGTGGATGATTATATAAGCCATACTTACTGAGGCGTCCAAAATCGATTGCCTTGATTGAAAAGGCAATTTCAAATCAAGAGCTCATAAAGTCAACCTTTAATGTATAGTGGTGTTTAAATGCTAATGACGTTACAATGTCCTAAAACTAGGGCATCATGCATCCAAAACACTGAATCGAGGGGTCTTGAATTGTGTTTTCAAGACATTTTATTTTTTGACTTTGACTATGTCCTACGGCTGAATTCTTCTTGACTTGAATTAAACTCCTTCGGACATGATGAAACGCAGCTTAATATCTCAGCAAATTAATATGACGAATCAGCAATAAGCTAAGTTGCACGGATAGAAGAGCCTAACAAAGTTTCGGTCCATACAAGGTTCGAAACTTACAAAAACGAACAGCAGAATTATTTTGTTAAAGACTATAATTACAAAAGAACCATAGTGTCAACAAAGCGGAACAAAGCAAAGTGTGTAGCGGAAAAATAAAAAGTTAAAAAAAAAGCTATGGCAAACAACAAGTAGGGGAAACCATCAGAAAGCTGTTGTGTCTTCACCTAATTGTGTGTCTTCATGAGTGATGGTTATGTTGTGTAAAAGACTCCTAATATGAAACTTTAGGTCTCGGAGCTTTTGGAAAAAGTAAGGGTGAGGTGAGAAAAATAACTAACATAGATGGAGTCAAATCCACTATGCGCAAAGAGGAGGCTCAACACGGCCTTTAAATGACAGAGCAAGGCAGTCATCTTGAACCAAGCTTGCCTTAAAGTTGTCTTCAACACACCAAATTTCCCTCCTAACAGATGCCAGGAACTCCATCTGATCGTATTGTCGACTGATACTTCACCTCGCAGGTGTTTTTAAAAGATCGCCTTGAAGTGCGATATGGAAACTGGCAAAATTGGAGATGACTTGTATGTCATCACTACTGATTCTTCATGACGAAAGAACATCACTAATATGCCTTTTGTCTTCAACTGAACCTATCTGGAATTCAACTACCATCCTAGTTGTCCTCAAGGTAGACCAGATTGAAGTATATTCTGCATCTCGAAGATGGTACACTTATTTAATTGCCTAACGTGAGGACTTAAACGTACGACTTGTGACTTGGACCTGCTACTATCCGCCTACACAAGAAGGACTCATTTGCAAAGACAAACCTAGTACCATGTATCGCCAGTGCAAAGAAGAGAGTGATTTAAAAATTAGAATTCTTGTTTGCAAATCAGTTTTTCTTGTTAAGGAAATTTCCCCACTTATTGTCTGCTTAATTGCCTTCAAACATGCGATGTCGATAACATAAAAAGTGAGAGGAAATATAAAATGTGTACAGCCAATGAGATTACAGAAAGCAGAAATATATACGTCGACATACAATAGGCAAAAACGCATGTGGATGACTGATAAAATAAAATATATTAAATGACTGCAAACCGCAAGCAAAGCATGGAAAGACCGGAGATAAAGCAAAAGGTTGGCTGCATTCATGTCCGTTGATGGGTTTTTACTTTCATTCAATTCGTCTTCATCTAATATATATCTCATGGCGCCAGTCTGTCGGATCGAACCAAATTATTGTCTGAAATTGTCTGAATTTGGAAGAGTCGTTACTGAAATAAAATGCATTATAATTGCCTGAAAGAGAATCAGATTTTATTTCTGTCTTCACGTCTTCATCTGAGTACGAGTTCGAATTCGGATAATATAATGTCCGAATTCGAATTTTGTCTCTCGAAAAATTGTCTGAAATTGTGACGTCATTATTTTGTCTTATTTTTGTCGAAAATAATTTTTATTTTAAGGTCCAGATCGGTCTTCTCACTACACAATCTGATTAATCGAGCAGCTATGTAAAGTACCTAACTACATAGCAGTTAGTTGTTAAAATTTTCCATCAGATCTCTTTTCGTTCGATTTCTGCATGGTGCATTAAATACAGTGAGGCTGAACTGTTGATGACGCATTATTATTCAATCTTGAAGCGAATTATTGGGTGTAACATGGAATCTGCTTAATTTTTGTACTCTTAATCAGAGACTAACATTTAGTTGTAGAGTATCTTGAGGCAGAGGTAGCACAATATCAAGAACAATCGATACTATCGATTTCATTTTAGATATCATTACTATCGATATAGAATTTTTCTTTTGGTGGTTTACATGATAATTTAACCGAATTTTCTAACATTTGACCTTTTTTCTCCTTGTAACATACGAAATGATTTGGTTTTAGCTGTTTTTTATGTGTTTTTAAAATGAAAGTAATGAAACCGGGACACTATCGAAACTATCGACAGCATCGATAGTTTTCAAATAGGTATAGGTAGGTATCGAAACTAACTTTTCTGTATTTTCCATCTCTATCTCGAGTACGGTACGTACCTATGTATAAAGTGTACAAAGCAGGTGAACGTCTACCGCAAAGTAATTATTTCCAATGCCTCTACTGAATTTGTGGCATATATCACTTTATTGGAATTAAAATTTCGAGTTCCAGAATTTACTTCGTGGATAATATACAAAAGTTAAAATTTTAGGTCGTTTCTTTGGCAGGGGTGTAAAATTTTGTTTGTATCATAATAGCTTTGAAGCCTCGTTTCGAAAAAAAATAGTCTTGATACTCTCAATCGAGTGGTATTTGGATCTTGCACTTGTAAGAACGAAACCAAGGTCAAGACAAAGACCAACCTATCATGCAAGAAGAAGACCCAGACCACAATTTGAATGTGGAAGAACAAGGTCAAGACCGAATATTTATGCGAAAACAAGATCATGACTATGACGCGAATGTACAAGACCGAGATCAGGTTCGTCTGGGCAAAACCATTAAGGTCAAGTTCAAAACTAATTTTGTTAGAACAAGACGATAACTATAAGATCAAATATTCAAAATTAGAACTGATACAAAAACCATATTCAACAATTAGAGAATAGTATTAGGCAGTCTCAAGAAAGTAAAGTATAGTATAAATATTCTATTAAAAAAACACGAGTTTATCTACCCTTTTAAGGTGTATTGTTTTTACACTGCGATTAGTATGAGGTAGTGAATTTGCTGAATGGAGGGATTCATGTATTCGAGGGACCAGATGAGTAAATTCAGGTCATCGAATACCATTGCGTATTGTCTACAAGTTTGTAAAATAATTAAACAATAGAAAAAAAAGAAGATAAAATGGAATTCAGGAATATTGTTTCGGAAATACATTAATATCGCCTGTGCGTTCGAATATAGTCGTCTGTATATTTTTAATTTTAGACGAGTGAAAAATAGGTATGTCATAGAGACGACGTCAGTAAATTGTAAGCCAGCAATATGTAAGAAACAACAGGGATGGAAAACGACTATTTTCCGCACCAACGTGATAAACAAATTTTCCCTACAATTAAATAATTAGATACTTCTGGCTGTTGAATTTATTGAAGTCTAAAATTAAAATAGTACATGCGACAGGATTGGATGGTATGCGTTACCTTGGGCAATTACGTCACTGGGCTTCGCCTCGCTCTGAAAATTTTGCTCTTGGTAATCGCATACTTTCCGCTCCTGTCGCTTAATCTACTATTATAGGCGATGTGGGGACTCACTGGTATGAGGTAAAGGGGCTCGGACCCCTCGACGACAGTTGCCGCCCCAAAGGGCAGGCCAATTACTCGTCTATATGACGTTAAACAAAACACAAAATACGTTCGATCGTAATTACCTGCAAGTACATGCAGGTAATGTACGAGTACCGAATCGTGACATCACCAAACAATGTCACGATCCGTACACAAACCGGCCAGCCATCTCTTATCACGATAGGGGATAATGCAACCTGGCCACCCTCACCAACGTACGTATTACCTTACGTACGTGTGTTTGTGTGTGTGTAAATAAGCCGTATATAAACCGCCCGAACTGGCTCTAAAATCGCCAGTGTTCGGTCTGATTCTGGCTTACCCGTATTTACGTACAAAGTGGCTGAACACGCTTAAATTCTGTTGAATTTCCTTCTGGTGAGAATATCTCTCACGACAAGGTATTCCACAGGCGACTATATACGTTACACTGAGGATGGAAAAAAGATTAATTTGGCACTGGTCCTGCCTTTAGAAAGAATCAAACAGAGGCTGCCACAATATTATATTTTAACAATGGAAGGAGGATATATTAAAACCAAAAAAAAAAAACCAAAAAACAAACGAACAGTAATCGTAGTATGGAGCTTCACTATCGTTTATTGCCTGTTCTGTTTAAGTATAAAATTTGGAATTTATCCTTATCAGTCTACGTATGTTACAGTGTTGATGGTCTTAAAATTTTAAATTTTGAATAAATTTTTTATAGATACTTGATTGGAGTCTGGCAACACTTTCAAAAAACACTCTTTCACGAACGTAACCCCTCACAATGGTACAACATTTTTTTCTCTATCTCCACGTATGAACAACAACCCTCCCACCACAATCACTGGACAAAATTTTTTTCAGTTACCAAAAATTGGGCCCAATATTGGTTGTTAAGGCCTCATGAAAGCCTGAGCACGCCTCTGCATTGTAGTTTACCGCAACAGTGATCGTTACCAATCAAAGGATGAGGAACTTTATATTTTGTCTGTGGTGACATAAAAAAGGTTTCGTCGGCTAAAAAATTATAATCGCCCCAATTTCTTACCTCCGTTAATGCTAAATTTTTTTTTACAATTCTTAATATGTTTCAGGAAGAAATGTATCCAATACGCGTATCATTACTATGTTTAATTTTATATTCGTTTTATAAATTCGGTATCTGTGATGCGAACCAAACGACTCGTGAAAGACAAGAGCGTGAACTTTTCAAAGGATTTTCCGGTTATCGATTGTTCAACAATTCCTTCCGGATGGTCTATTATCACGAGTTAACCGTAGCCGTTGTCGAAATTGGAGACAGTATGTCTTTACTCAGTTGCGAACTAATAGAAGTTTTGTAAGTATAATATGCTGTAGGGTACCTTTACCTACCTATGTATTTATGTATTTTCCTTTTTTTTTTTAATATCTATGTCATACTATTTTTATTTTGTGTTCTCTCTCTCTTTCTCTCTCTCTCTCTCACTCACTCACTCACTCTCTCTCTGTCATTCTCTCTGTCACTCTCTCTCTTTCACACAGCACATATGTAAACAATGAAAATAAACAAAAGTAAAATATAGAGAACAATTATAATATTTCAAAGTATGAATAGACCTATACGACACCATGGGTTCTAGCCTCAAAACCTTGATCTTATTTTATCGCAATGTCGTGTGAAGGAAAAAAAATAAAAAAACTAATAATAATTAACATTAGAGGTAGAACGAAAAAAACCTCACCATGTCCTTCGGATTGTATTTAAGTTTTATTTCCCCTATCAACTACTCATTCACGGTAGCAATTTTTTGAATCGAAATAACTTTTTTACAGTTTTTCCGGATATATGTATCCATTATTGTTTTCGAATAAAATTAGTTTTGCAGAAGAATAATATATATCTATATATAGATACCTATATATATATATATATATATATTCACGAACTCACTTATTAACGCCCAACAAAAACCACTGAACCTATTGACCTGCAATTTTCAAGGTACATAATTATGTTCCGAACCTGTTGTTGGTGCTCACTAAGAGAGGGTTTTCTGAAATTCCACCCCTGAAGGGGTCGACTGGGGTAAAATGTATTTTTACGTTTGTGTCGATACCTATCTTTTTTCCCCGATAAGATATTGAACTGATCTTTGTTTTAAAAGGTCAGTCGAATAAATTTCCAAAAATGTTAGGTTAAAAACGGGTTTTTAAAAAATACGTTTTTATAATTTGAAGAAGAAAATAACGGCGAAAGAGAAAATAAAATTTCTCACTTTTTTTTCCGAGACAGAAACAAACAAAAATTGAAAAAACAACTGATAAAAAGGGATATAAGTGTATGTGTGCGTGCGTTGCAACATATGAAAGCAGCGCTGAAGTTGGTCATCCGGTGTACTTCAACAAACCGAGTGAGTAGAATAAAAGCGTATAAAAATGTTTTTGGATTTAGTATTCCACCCTTAACCCTTAAACAGGTCAAATGAGGTTACATTTGTTTTTGCATGTTTGTCAATATCTTTTAGACCTGATAAGATGATGAACCACTTTTTGTTTTATAAGATCATTCAACTAATCGTCTAAAGATAATTTTTTGATTTTTGCAAAATTCCCCAATGAAAGATATTTCGTTTTATAAGGTGATCAGTTTGCTTTTTGAATTTTTTTAAATTCCGTTCCCCCCATAAGAGGGTCAAAAGAGGTCAAATGAATTTCAATGCATTTCTCGATATCTGCAGTTAGGCCAGATAAGATATTAAACCACTTTTTATTATAAGGTTTTATTCTACTCACTATACTGCGATTTTAAAATATACCAATTCTGCAGCCAACCTTTCGCAACTATTTCGTTCGTTGGTACCTTTGACTGAGCAATTTATCAAAATTAACGAAAACGTATCAAATTTTTAGTGCCGCGGTGATATTTTTTTATTATTTTTTTAGAAGAACAGATTGAGGGATTATTTCCCATCGTTATGCAATTAAAAATCCATGTGGCTCTTAGTCAACCTTCCTTCTGTTGACTAAAATATCATCAGTTTCATAAAAAAAAAAAAAACTTGATCGTTGATACCATTTTCCCATTTTGACCTATCTATAGAAGTTTGACGTCTACTCGTACAGTGGGTTTTGACAGAACTGGAAAGGTAAATATTACTGGAGAAAATTGTGTATTCGTAGTTGTGAAAAAACTACGAAAGAGATAGGGTTAAAATTTTTCTGACAGATTGTAGTCCTGATCCAGGAATATCTGATAGGACGCCTGTTGGTTCAGTAGTTACCGAGAAAAGTGGTTTTTCCAGAATTTTGAGGAAATTACGAAATGGACCAAGGTGAAATTTTCACGATGCATCTACGTGCAAATCTGATAGATATTTGGCGCGTATTATAGTTTAGTAAAATTTTCGTAAAAAACAGAAAATGAAAAATAATCGCTGGAAAAGTGGTTTTTCCAGCCATTTGAGGAAACTATAAAAAGAATAGGGCTGAAAGTTTCATGAAATGTGTAGTTCGTTTTGTTGCAACTGGTTTGATAGGAGTTTGCGGTGCTATTGATTCGGTAGTTTCGTAGAAATATGTAAAACAAAAAAAAAAATTCTGTAGGAAAGCAAACTGAAATATCTTTTCAGTATTCACGTCGAAAAAATCGTTTTTTGATTTTTTCTTAACCTAATTAAATTTCAATAGATCGATGAGTTCGTTAGAGAAGTACCTATCGATACAACGATCGATGCGGTTTTTGCATGCATTTGGAATTCAGAATTTTTTGCCTTGAATTGTAGATATAAATTGGCAAACCAGGTTTTCTAGCGAAATACCTATTTGACTGCTCCAGAGAATAATTATCATAATTTTTTCCATTTCATATCAAAGTAGGGAATGATTAATATTGTCGGTAGAATTAGGCATCCAAAAACTATACATTAAAGTTATTCTCAATATTACCACTACATTGACATTCGACAGAGCGTAGATACCAATTCAAATAGTCTACAGATATAATCTGTACATCGATGACGATACCCAATTGATATTATTTTCATTGCTAAAAATTTTGATACATTTTTGAATTTTTCGATGTTTTGAATATAAGAGGAATATTCGTATATTTTTGACAAGACCTTATTTGAAGACAGAAAGTCGACTAAAATTAATCGCTGCCCAATATAACATAATGGTTAGAGGATAGGTAAGTTATGTAAATAAAATCAGAGATAAATTCTGATCCGTTAAAAGAACACCTTCAACACGTTTCTCTTTTTTTCCTAAGTGTGACGTCATATTACCACTGCCCTTCGCCACATTCATTTCATATAGATATACCCTGATCCAGCGTACTTAGTAAGTGAAATTAGTATATATATATACTAAAGTTTTTTAAACATTTCGACAAGATGACGCTCTCTCATAATAAAGCGTCACAAAAGTCATTTTTAACATTTTATTCAACTATAAGTGAGTACTGTGTCGTTTCCCTTTCAATTCCCTTCATGTGCTCTACACTTTGTAGAACTATGACACTTGCGCTTACTTAGCCGCTATTGTACCAGGTTTTAACTGTGAGATAAACCAGGTTTAACTGATAAGATACATGGTAAAATAAAGTTAAACCCTACTCATCCAAGGTTTAACTATTTCGTACAGCCAGCACTTAGTGAGATAATTTGTCCCAACTGCAAAAAAATGATGACAGTTTTATTATATTGGCTTTATGGGAATGTGTAAACTTGTCTAAATAGTCTATATAACTTTAGTATATACCTTGTAAATGAGTTTAGGTTAAAAATAAATTTTTAAAGGATAAGCTTTTATTTTTATTTTTTGACTGTAACTTCAAGCGAAATAAACATTACCTATTTTGTTGTATAGAAGGTTGGCTGCGGTATTGGTATATATTTTAAAATCACAATAGCCAGTAAAATAAAAGTTTATAAAAAAATATGAAGAGCAAAAATTGTCCAGTTCATTTTTAAATCTCGTGGTGCGATGCAACAAGATGAAACAACACCTGTTGGGCCTTATGGTGGCTAAGGGACGAGGCTCCCTAGTACAAAGGCGTCGATAAAGGGGGGCAAAAGGGTGATTGCCACATGACCTTATTTTTATTTTATTATTTGTTTGTCACTTTTAAAATTTGGTAGAATTTTAGTAATAAATATGCGATAGTGGGTTCCATAGATGCTATATTTTCAAAAGTGATAAGCAAAAAAAAAGGTTCATCAGTAGAATATAACACACCGAGGTTTAAAAGTGAGAAATAACGATGGGTCACTGACTTTAATGTATTTATTTTGATTAAGTATAACGAGTTATTTTTTTCCTTCTTGTTTAAAATAAATATGGCTAGTTGGGTACCTATAGCTGGAATTGGAAAGAAGAAAATCATTATACAAAAAGTGGTCTGAAATATGCGCATATTTACAATTTGTTTTGTCCTTAGTATTTATGTGAAAACAAAATGTCAACAATAGCTGCGTGTTCGGTACATATAATTAGACATGGAACAAAAAGATACTATTTTTAAAGTTTTTAATTGCGAACTATGAGGAATTATTTCACTAAAGTTCAACTCACGCACTTTAAAAGATATTCTTTGACTTTGAAGAATTGCTTTCCTGGCAGATCTTTTCCTCATTAATTTAAGCATTGTATATAAGATAAAGATAACTCCATCAGTGACAAGTTACTCAGATGAGCACACATTCTGTTAACTGAACATAAAATACCTAGGTACCTACTTATTATCAAAAACTGCTTTAGCAGAACGATGTTGAATGAATAGGTGAATGGAATCAGCGTACGAACCTGGCATAAGAAATTGAGGAAATTAAAAGTGGAAAAATAAACTTACTTTTGAAGTTGCTCAACATGATATGATTTTTAACTATGTTTATTTGCTCAATTATTTTTACTATTTTATTATTTTTAAGTTTCCTCCCAAAAAAAAATTGTTTTTAAAAGAAAAGGAAGGGTTTTGAATATTTTTAGGGTGAAACTCGTCAGTGAGTGAAATGGGAAAGAGTAAACCCGGTAATTTTAGTGCTGTGTCAGTTCTGTAATGTGAAAAAACTCGAAAAATTTACATTTAAAATAGAAAAATTTTAAAAACATTCGTTTTCATCAGTACAATTTGCTCAACTGTACGTATGCGCCAAATTCATGAAAATGTCTCGGGTTTTTGGAGTCATTGTGTTTCTTTTGGCGTGAAATAAGTTCCATCCAAATTTTAGACTCATTATAATTAATTAATTAACTTTTTTTTTAAATCCACTAAACTTTTGATGTAAAATTAAAAACTATTTGGCTCCGAATCAAATTTCCGCCATTTTCAAAAAATGAAAATTTTCGAGTCGTGAAAACTTTTAATTTTAGGTTTGATAAAAAAAAAATTTTATCATTTGGGTTAATAATTATTGAAATTTAAGACGATTTTTTTCTCCTTCACCCCAAAAAAAGGCGACTGACTATGTATGGTGAGAGCAGCCTTGGGTTTAACTGAGAATTATAAATTTTGACAGATTTTGTCCAGAACTACAATCTGAAGTGCTGCACTTTTTGAACACATAAAATACCCAATAAGTTTTAGTGTTCAGTCAAATTTTTTTTTCCTACTCTTTGAAGATCCATCATTATAAGAAACTCCAGCAAGCCACTTTGAAGCATTAAATCGTCACTAATTATTTTATAACGATTCAATAGACAATAAAAAAAAATCACACATACATACATACATACATACATACATACATACATACATACATACATATATACATACATACGTACATACATACATACGTACGTACATACATACATACGTACGTACGTACGTACATACATACATACATACGTATACAGTTTATACATATATTTGATACAAAACAGTAATTTTTCTTCATATTGCTGCTATTACGAGGTGTACCTAAGGGTCAAGAGCCTTCCTCGTCAAAAATTTTCTGGTTCTCAAGAAAAACTTGTTAGTTTAGCATTTAAAAATTTACTTATACTAGGTTAAATGACTGCTTTCAATTTCCGCCATGACGTTATTTTTACTCATTAGCAATTTTTATTATTCTTTTTTTTTTTTAAACTTGTTTTTCCACTCGAAGTTTGATTATTTTTAGACTTCTCCCAAGTCTGGCTGCCACCACAACTCGAAAGAATAATCATCTTAATATTAAAATAATATCGTAAAATGAACGATCCTTCGAATGTTGTGCTTAAAATAACTACTTAAATATTATTTATTCAAAATGTGAAATGTGGAAGAAGTAAGTACGTAGTAACCTATGAACTTAGTGCAAAAAGTAAACTAAAACTAAAGTGCATATGCACAGCCAAGATAGCGGTGCAAAAAGTGAACAAATTTGAAAGTGCGCATGTGCAAATTTGTATTTTTGCACACTTCGAACGCACAAAATATGACAAAACCGTCTATATACTACTGTATTTGGATGGATGTTGCAAAAATAAGAGTTTAGTTGATACCGAGGTACTTGATATTGTTCTGAAAAGTTGATAGTTAGATTTGTTTCAGTTTTCTAAAATCATGGGAAAATACTTTTGAGTTACCATAAACGAAGAAATGAGAAGTTCCTAAAAATATTAAATTTACTCAACTGCGTATAAGTTGAAGAATTTTTGTGAGGGCCTAGCGCTCGTCCACGTCCCTTATGTGACGTCCATAAATTCTAAACAAAAATTGAGATTTCCTAGTAAATGAAAATGATACTTTTTTTTTTTTTTAAATTGAATGCAGGATTACCAGTAAATTCCCAAAATTTAGGACAACTTAGATTATTACAGTTTCTAGAATGTGAATCCATCCCATATCTAGCAATAAAATTTCATCATTGATTTTTTACAAGCACCACTGTTTCATCCCTAATTTGCTTGATACAGATTTTATACTGTCCTAGGTATTAACTGCAGCTTCGCCTACGCTGCGCCTGCGATTCAATGGTTTTTTCATTCTCTTTCATTTCGTTTTGTTCTGAATCATAAATGATAAATTTTGGTGAAAATAGATAACCTTATCCCTAGAGGTGCTAGAGACTTCAACGATGGCTTTAAACATTTCTAGGACTAGAAAAAATAAATAATGAAAATTTCATCTCGATCTGCAAACCGTTTTTGAAGTTATGGATGAACAAATGTACTTACATTGAGTATTATTAATGTAGGGAGGAATGATTTTCCAGACCGGACTTAGTCAAAATAGCTATTTGTGATACAAGTGATTTTGACACGAGTGTGATTTTTGCAGCACAAGTGGATCAATTACCTGCTATATGCACGTATGTGATACTCTATTTTTTACAACAATCTGCCCCTAAAAAACAAAACGAAACCAAAAAAAATTAAATAAATAAATATTTTTTCTGTTAGGAAACATATAAGTGCAAACAACTATCCATTCACTTTCAGTGAGACTTCTTGGTACAGTGGTTAATATGTTAGTTCTCTAATGATGATGTCAGAGGTCTGAATCCCAGCAGCGGAGGAAATTTTTACAAAAAAAAAAATATATATATATATATATATATAATCAAAGCAAATGACGACGTACGCTATGTGCAGTAAGCAGGACCAGTGTTTAAATTGACGTATGCGTTCAAAAAGCAATGTATAAAATAAATACTTCATACATCGGTCCTAAATGGTTTTGAAATCGCCTGCTTTATACATGGTCAAGGTGCGTTTTAAAAGTGAAGTTTATGAACAGGTGTTGCTAAAAAATATTTTTTGAAGGAAAAAAGAAATTGATTCGCTCAACATCTACTATTCGAATTGGAATCAAAGATGATTCATTAAATAGAGGAAAACTTTTCTTACTGACTCCCATAATGTTTGATTTGATCACACGTTCACCCTAAGAGCTGTAGCTCCTTAAAGTTAAAACACCCTGACTTAGGCCAGTTTGAAGGAAGGTTTTTTTCATAATGACGATCAATAATTCTACCAAAAATAAACGGAGATTTGTTTTACTAATGGTAGTACACATCCTGTTCTACAATTCGTAAAATTTCGACACAATCTATGACCCACTTCAACCACTGTCCAATTAGAAAAATAAAATTCTGAAAAAATAAAACATTCTTGTACGAAACCTTTTATAAAAATATTGTTATCATCTAATATCATTGAAAATTGTAAAATTTTGCGAGAAAAATTAAACTTGCAGACGTAGTCATAAAAAATTTTAACTTGAATAGTATTATTATCCAATAAAATGAAGCATCCGACATCTGTAAATGACTTATAATAATATTTAGGCAGGTCTATGTGAATTATTGCTGCATACAGTGGCATTAGAGTACTCGGTAGTAAAACAACAATAACGAAGATTCGTCACTTAGAAACCGTAATAATTGCTGACTTAGATCGGTTTGGAAAGCTGAATTTGAGGTTGTTTATTTTTAAACACCTAATGCGTGAAAATTATGATTGATAACGTAATTCTGTTAACACGCGTTTGTAGCGCCTTGTGTACCCGATGCCAGCTCTAATTTTTTTCAGCCAATATACTGACTTAATCCGGTTACGAACGTTATTTTTAATCGTGCAGGTACCTAGGTACCTACGTGAGAAATTAATGACGTTATTCTCTTGGCAACTATAGAGAATACTAATTTCAGAAGGTGAAGTAAGCCAAAAAACTGTGTTTTCCCCAATAAATTTGAAATGAATTCAAACAGAAAACTCCAGTGCAGCAAACCACGCCAGAAAAGTAGAATTTCAATGATCATCAAAAATCATTCATCACTTTTTGCACGTATTTTTACAACTCATTTTACTTATTATCTCAGCATACATTTTTTCGAACATTTTTAAATATTTTTTTACATGTCTATATTTATACATTTCTTTTTACATACGTCTAGATGGGTAGTTTTTGATTTTTTTATTGAATGTTTTGCTGTTTTTTTTTTTTTTTTTAAATATTGATTTTTATGAACATGTATGTCGGCATTCAATATATTCAGTGCTACTCATGTACCAAATTTCACACCTTTAGAATGATAATTGCGTATTAAGACCTCCTGATGGAACTTTTAGCAGCCCCCATGGGTAAACCACTCGACCAATTTTCGTTATACACGATACCGTAATACCGTAGCGTTGATATTAGGTTCAGAATCAACTACTTACCAAGTTTTAGTCCTATCGAATGATAATAGCCCCTTACTCGCCATCGGGGACTCCCTATCGTTGTTAAACTGCTTTACCGATTCTCATCGAACTCTTTAAAAATGTTAATTAGGTTTAGAACCAACTACCAACTAAATTTCAGCTCTTTCGAATGATAATTACGTATTAATCCCAATTGATAGAAATTTTGTCTGCCCTCATTGCTAAACTGCTGTACCAATTCTGATCAAACTGTACACCATTTTTCATTATACCTACCGAATTTCAACTCTATCGAAAGATATTGCTCCCAACCCCTCAACCGATTTTCACCAAATGTAATCCCATCCGAGATTACACCGAAACCGATCAAAATACTTAATTTCAGCCATATTGGACAAAAATTACGACCTCTATCGTACTTACATCAAGATAAATTCCTGATATACATACGTATATACGTAAGAATACGTATTATAGTTATATATCTTATATAATAAAGATATACTTACGAATTTCTGATTTTTATGCCAAAAGTAATGATTTTATACGAAACAAAAAACTATCAATACCATAGACCCAACCCCAACTTCGCTAATTTACACATGTAATTGAGTAGCAGTTTTGAAAACCTGCTAAAAAGAATTGACACATTTCGTGTAATTATAATGCGTCATGCTACACAGTTTAAAAATTGTTTTTCCGGATATAAATACCACAAAAATTCATGATTGATGACGTAATTTTATGGGAAAAATACGCGGTGCAAACTGAAAATTAGCCAGAATGGAGCATAGCTGTCAAATTTCTTAAAGCTACGCGTCGATGCTTATATTCAAAAGTTCATTTTGGAGACTGGGGGGTTTGGGGAAGTGCGTATTGCCTCTTGAGGCTTTCTCAGTCAACTCTAATGAACAATCGAGAAAAAAAATGGTAACGATTTTTAAAAAAAATTGGTAAAAAATGCGCTAAAAAGTGAAAAATAATTCTTTTAAATATTTCTCCAGCAAGATCTAGGTCTATAGCTGGGGACTGGAATTATTGCAGTCAGCGCAAATTAAGAAATTTTGTCATAAAATTGGAAGGAATTGACGCAGGTACATGCGGTAAAGGAAAAGAGCTCCGACTTCAATAATTCCAGTCCCTAGTTGGACCTAGATTTTGCTGGAGAAATTTTAAAAGAATTATTTTCCACTTTTTAGTGCATTTTTTATTTTTTTTTGAAGTTTGTTCTATTCAAAAAAAAAAAAAATTTAACGACTTTTCGTCTCTAGCGTTAGCGGCAATATTACGTACTTTGAAACTAGCAGTTTGTTTATATTTAAAGATAACTCCAAAACTACCTCATCGATTCTGTAAAAAATTTATCAAGACCCCCGTGGGATCATTCTCCATTATTTAAAAAAAAGTTCATCAAAAAAGGGGTCTAGTTTGAGAAATTATGCTGAAACAAACATAACAAAAAAGAAAAAAACATATTTACGGATCGAATTGATAATCTCCTCCTTTTTTTTCGAAGTCGATTAAAAAAATAATCTTTTTGATTACTAAAAAATTAAAAAATGTGAGAGAGGGCTGACCAATTTTCAATAATTATTACTTTTCAATCCATTGTTATATTCAAAGATGAGCCTTAGTAACGTTTTGTTCGGGAAAAGAATAGACAAAAAAAAATTCACCAAAAAACGCAATTTGCCAATTTTTTTTTAAACAATACTAAAAAAAACAAAAAAACAAAAAAAACCATTAATTATTGCAATGCTGAAAAGACGCCTGAAGATACTTCTAGCAAAACAGTCGACTTGTTTTTCTCCAGCAATTTTTCATTTTACATTTTTGTCGGAGACTACGAAACCAGTAAATTTGCACTCACACAATGACCATCTATCGTGAAAATTTCAGCCCAATGCTTTCGATAGTTTTCTCAAAACTACGAACCAAAGTTCGTTTCTTGTTTTCTTAAAAACTACTTAATTAACGAATAGGCACCAAACTCCTATTAGATTTGCAAATACGAGTACATGTAACGAAATCTATCGTAAAAATTTAGACACGATCTTTTTTGTAATTTCTTCAAATCCCGGAAAAACAACTTTATTCTAGAAATTTTTTCTTTTCCAGTTATCTAGGCAACTATCGAACGAATAACCAACAAACTTCTACCAGACTGGCACCAACATATAAGGAAAATCTAGCGCGAAAATTTCAACACTATCCTCGTTGTAGTTTCTTCACAATTCTGCGATAAACCACTTTTCCAGGAATTTTTTGTTTTTCCAGTTTTCTCGAAGCTACGCTGAACTCTTCTGAGACCTGGTCCTATATGAGGACTACCTTTCGTGAAAATTTCAGCTCTACCCCTATAGTGTAGTATTCTCAAAACAGTGACCCCAAAAATTTAGGCCATACATACATAGATGCGTATATAAAAGACTTAGATCAAAATGAGCAAATGGTGTCATTATTTTTCTTCTGTCGTGAAATGGAAAATTTTCACTACCCACACGTCAACTTCTTCATAAGGTCAATTTTAATAACCCAGTTTGGGGTAGAAAAAAAACGTAATAAATATTAAATACTTTTCGAGGAAATTTTTTCGAGAAAAACAGGGTGCAAAATTACAGTTCAGTATTAAAATTTTGTTCTCTAAGACTACGTCTGTTAAAGGATACCGGGTGGGTGTGGAGCTGAGTGCACGAAAATACAAAATCTTATCTAAGCTTATGAACAATTCTTACCAATTTTCAATTCTGTTTTTCTTCCAAACTATTTTGCATTTGTTAAACCTTTATCGACGCGTATTTTTTCGTCCTAATAAAATTGTTGAATTTATTTCTTGGTAGATTTCGTAGAATCTGCTTATTTCGGAGGGTGGCATGTCACGACTTTGGGAAAATTTCGCTATGATTTTTCAAATCATAGTCCTCAGATCCCAAAACCACCGTTTCCGTAAAAGTTTACCCATACTGTATGGGATATGACAAAATTTCTCAACAAACTGGAGCACGTATTTCTTTACGGATCATGACGAAACTTGGCACGTGTATGCTCTGGGCTCACATCTCAGTCAAATTCGAAGATGGGCAGAATCCGCGGGTTAGTTTCAAAATAGCGGCTGTTTGAAGTTAAAATTTGTGGACCACGTGGGGGGCGTAATTTTTCACGGATCAAGTTGAAATTTTGCGTGTGCGTACACTGAGTCTATATCTTCGTCAGGTTAAAAGATGTGCCAGATCCGTCCATTAGTTTCTAAATTACAACCTTTTGAAGTTTTCACTACGGTACAAAATTCTCGACATCTATAGGTGTTAACGAAGGCAATCTGCAATACATGTAATTCGAAGTTGCTATTCTGTAATAACACTATGGGTCGATTTGGTTAATCTTTCTTATATCCCTTACGAGGACGATTCTAAAGAAGTGATTTTCATAAAGTGAAAAGCTACTTAGAAACTTGAACTTGATGAAAATTTCGTAACATACTAAAACTAAAATTTAACTGATCCGGTTCTGACGGCAATGGCAACAATAAAAAAACAAATTAATTCACGTACATTATATAATTTAACAACAACAGGATGTAATCAATAAAACATTTTATATGCGTTAAATGGAGATGAAAGAGGCTGAGATGCTAGTATCAAGTGCTTTTTTCTTTTTATGCATTCCCCAACTCATTTGTATTTTAAAATACACGATCATAATGCTACGCACGTACGAATTTCGTGAAGAAAAATTAATTGAAAAATTATTTTCTTGTAAAGACAATGGTGTGGCATCCAAACGTACACATTAAAATGAAAATTATGGCTGAAAAACTATAAGAATTCATTCTCACGTGTGCGTCCTCCATCGTTGAGTGAAAAAAAAAAAGAAAGAAATATTTCTCGTGTTAGGTACCTAAACTTTATGAGTTTCTTACCTATTCCAAAAGTTTTTCTCGCGCCATTATTCTAATAAAAATATTTTTAATCGATTTCTTTATGCATCTATCGTTTAGAAGTAAATTTATTACAGTATACTCCGACATTCGTTGGCTCGTTGCAGATATGGGCACTTTCCTTCGTAACTGCTGAACCAAAAAAAACGAGTTCGTGTGCTTTACGTACAAATGAGTATTAGACAAATTTGTGTCCTCGAGAAGAATTGCAGTTTGTAAAAATGATACTAACATCGAACATACCTATTTATGCAACAGACTGCTCCAATTTAAAAACGACACGAAAAAAATGAAACTTTAAGGTGACTTGACGAGACGTTGAGCGGAGTATGTAGGATTGTGATAAATGGGGAGGAGAATGAATATGGAGATAAATCTGGTATGGAAATGGGAATTTTCAATTTCATTTATGTTTTTATCATTGAAAATTGATATTGGGAGGTCATTTTTTACGATTTGGCCGGCTGCACGATCGCGATCGGACAAATGTTGTACATGTGTGCGTATGCGTGCGTGTGTGTCTTCGCGCGCGCGCGAGCGTCAAAAACAATTTTTTGAAGAAAATTTTGCGTTTACTGTTTTGAAAAAACTACGAAAGGAATAGGGTTGAAACTTTCACGAAAAGTAGTCTTCGTAGTATGGAACTAGATCTGATAAATTCGTTGCCTAATGATTTAGTAATTTTCGAAAAAAATTGTTAAACAAAAATAAATAACCTAGGTAGGTACTCGTTTTTTTGACGTCAATTAAAAATGGGTGATTTTACTTTTGACGTCACAGTACAGTGACGTCTTGGAAAAAAGAGTTCAACTATATGTACAAACAATACAATCAACCAATAAAAAGGCCCAGAAACAGTGAAATTGAGACAATTTTTCTCTTTTTTCTATTATATCGGAGTTTGATGGCTCAAAATTATTGTTATTGGTCTCAAATTATTCCTGAGAATCTACTATGTAATTTGGTATGTTCAATGAGAGGCCAAATATGTTTTTTAAAGAGAATTGAACCAAAATTGGAAGACTACATATTCTTACAATGCTTTTATCTCGTTTGTTTGTCCACATAATTATATGCACATAACACCGCAAACGCCACATTTTTTAATTCATAATCCCCTATTGCTGGAGGGAAGCAAGTCCACTGTATTGCTTGAAGTATATTTTTATTATTTATGGCTCAATGGGTTACCATCGTCTTTTCTGTATTAAATTAATTTAGGTTTTTTTTTTTTTTAATTTTTAATTTTTTAATTTTATGTTTTTTTAATTTTTTTAATTTTTTAATTTTTCAATTTTTCAATTTTTCAATTTTTTAATTTTTATTTAATATAAGCTTTCATTCTACTCACTGCTGCGGTTTTAAAATATACCAATATTGCAGCCAACCTTCAAAAGAAAATAATTATGTTTATTCCGCATGAAGCTAAAGCCAAAAAAATAATAAAAATAAAAGCTTATCTTTTAAAAATTCGTTTTTAACCTAATTAATTTTTATTTATTTATTTATTTATATTTTCAATATTGTAGTTGAAAATTGGCAAACTTGGTATTCTAGCGAAGTATTGCTGCGCTAGAATTAAAACAAAAAACAAAAAACAACAATTTGTAGCAATAGGTATTTCTTTTCTTCATACATTATTGTACAACAGGAAACAAAAATTCAGCTTCACTTATAATTTCCTTGATAATGAGAAATGGAAAATAGAATGATAAGCGTATAATAACCGCTATAATGTTTTAAGGGTAAAAAAATACTGGAAACTCCGAAAAATTAACTCGAAGTTGATTGTCTTTATGTCGTTCAAGGCAAACCAGCAATACAATTATCAGTGGTTCATGATATACGCATTCAAATAATTGTGAGAATCACCTATCTCGTTGTTTCTTTTGTTTTTGTTTTTTTTTTTGTTTTTCACAGTTTAGTTGTTTTATTTTTTTTGGCATATAGGTGATACGCCATAATCCTCTATGTTTGTTAACTTTTTTTTTTCTTTTTTATTCTATTAGCTCAGACGAACAGAGGAAACGGTTGCTTGAAAATTTGACCAAAGCAGTTGGTAGACCTTTACGTCTATTATTTGATGACATGATGCTACTGATGAGTCAGTGTGACAGCCTTGATTCGAGGCTAATAAATAAAATGATAACGGCTCTGTCACCCAAAATGGAAACTTCAACTCACAACAGTGTTTCTACCACTCAGTCCAGCGTATTTAGTGGCATTTTTCCCGGTAACGTATAACTTTTCTCCCATATTTTGTCACATTTGTTATTCGGGACTCCGAAAAGAAACGTAAAGCAACGATAATTCTTTGTTTTATGGTATCGGTATTTACCTCCAAAAAAAAAAATATTATTATATAGGTATTCGTTGCCTCGTCGAACAAAATATAATATGGTAGACTTATACCTGTATAACTAGGCCTAATCAGAAACAAGCTAGTGTACCTGAAACAAAAGCGAATTAGCTGGTCAAATCAATTTTTGGGCAATCATTTTGAAAGTCGGATAACGCACGAGTGAAATTTGTTCTCCCGCAGCGTTTCAGATGAAAAATTAGTCGATCAAAATTAATTTATAGGTAATTGAAAGCAGAAAAAACTTATTTATGTGAAAACTGAATCAAAAGTTTTAGAAATCATAATTATTAACTTCGTGGTTTTGGTTGAACATTTTATGGAGCCCCAAAGGCGACTTGAGGCAACGTGGTCACTGGCATTAAAATTTCTATAAAAAACTAATATCGGGTGTAGTTCTCAATTTAAAATCTTTGGTTCCGAATCATGAGAAGGGGGCAAATATTTCATCCGTAATTTGTTCACCGCCCCTAATTATTTTTTCACGCGACGTCAATAAATTTTTGCCCAACTGGATTTTGTGAAAAACTGATTTTCAGGTTGCCACTTCAACTGAACACAACGTTTCAACTTTGCAACAAACCTCTTTTATTTCACTTAACGATTTCTCAGCCTCTATTTAAGCTAGAGAACTGAGGTTGGTGTTACTAGAAAGAGGATAAAATTTAAAAAATTTCCTTCTAATTTTTTAATTGTCTGTAACTGTTTGAAAATAGATAACTCAAAAAATTTGCTATTAGCGCCACTGCCCAAATAGAAATGTTCACAAACTTTTATAAATTAAGAAATTTTACTTTAATATTTCCCCTACCCTCTCATCCACTATGTTAATTTTTTTGTCAAAAAAATTTATAAGGTTTCTTTTTACATTTTGAACAATTATTCGATCGAGCCTAACTTGAAAAAAATTTTTAATTTTCGACAAATTTTTTAATTAAGGTGCAAGTAATTTTTTTTCTGTTAAGTAGGTAGAAAGTGGATTAGAAACATTTGAAAAGTGTAATTTCTTTCGTATAAATATATGCATTGGCGTTCCTTAGACATTTCCTCAGGGTGGTCCATCTTTGATATGTGAAATACACAGTAGGTACTGTAAAAAAAAATTCCTACTTACACCATGATTGAAATTAAATTTTCAATTCTTTGCGTATGATTCATATGCGCGGACTTACGGACGCACGAGGTACAATTGCAACTTAGAAGACTGAAATGAAAACTCACTATTCCAATTAACCGTTTCCACCTCTTATTTCACTTAATGATTTCTCAGCCTCTATTTAAGCTACAGAGCTTAGGTTGGTGTTGCTGGGAAATGGATAAAATTTACAAAATTTCCTTCCAATTTTTCAATTATCTTCAGCGGTTTGAAAATAAATACGAAAAATATGATACTTAATATATTATTGGCCAGTTTTTTGAATCTAGAAACCTTTCCTCATTCACTCAATAATTGCTCAGCCGCTATTCAAGTTAAACTGGAGTTGGTACTGCTCGAAAGAATAGAAAATTTTATTAAATCTGTATTCCATCAAAGTTATTATTCATCGTTACCTACTTGAAAATAAACATCCGAAAAAATGAAAATTAATGAAAAATTTGCCGTTTATGTATTGTACAGGTACCTACATACTTAAATACATTTTTAAAAAAGGGCATGAATTCTGCTTGAGCTTTACCCATGAAGGATTGATGTGTAAACATAATAATAGTGTGGTTGTGTGTGTGTGTGCAACCACATTGCACACACACACACACACACACTTCATGTCACACACACAAACGACAGTTACAGTTACGTGAATCTGACAATTCTGATTCTCATTTAACCTTACCATGGACCAAGTGCTAAGATGTTTACGTATCAACAATTTTTTTTTTTATTCAGTTTTTTTTTTGATGGGGAATGCTGCAAAAAATAGTATGTGACACACGTGCGAAGAAGGGGATTGCTACTCGCGTGATTTGCATCATTTGCTTTTGATTCGTGCAGCAAAGATCACTCTGGTATCAAAATCACTTACTTTGCACACAATGTATCACAAATAACTATTTCAATTGGAACATTTTTTTTTTCATATTTATGCTAAGCTACAGAGCCCCAAAAGAGCAGAGATTACTTCGTTTTATTTACCATGAAAATTTAATTTCATCATCGCATCTTCAAATATTTTTTCCAGGTACTAAATGGTGTGGAACTGGAGACATTGCTCGATCATACTTTGATTTAGGACCTGAATGGCATATGGACAAATGTTGTCGAAAACACGATCTATGTCCGGTGAAAGTAAAAGGCTACGGTTCGAGATATAATTTGACAAATAAGTCCTTATATACCAAGTAAGAAATTTTATTATTTCCTGGTAATTGTAACATATTCGTTGAAAGTTAATTAATATAATTTAATGTAAATTATTTTTATCTCTCTCAGATCGCATTGTTCTTGTGATGACGAATTTGCGAAATGCCTGCGACAAACTACCAAACCAGCAGCGGATTTTATGGGAAATATTTATTTTAACATTTTGCAAATTCCATGCATTCAAGATCAGAAACATGGTAAACAATTTCAAACGGCGAAAAAATATTAAACAATACACACGTCCTTTGAGGACCGACTATGAGACAGACATTAATTGTAAATTAAACCAATGAAACTGCATCAGTCAATCTTTGTTGTTATGTTCTTCTCTTTTGATGTGAATTTATTTTTAATATTCTTGTCAACTGTAATTTAATTTGTTATTTTGTCTTTAATAAATATTTTTTTTTACATCCGATGATCCTCTGCTGATAACATTATTAATATGGTGAAGTTTTCACGATGGTTTCGAAAGTACAGACTTTATTAACTTCAATATTCGGAGGTTGACACTTACACGGTAGTCACATCGAAATGAGTAGTCGAACCTATATAAAATGAAGAATAATAAGTTTTGAGGATAATTTTTAAGAATATGAATAAGTATAGGAATCTGCAGTAGGTACCTTACAGATATACTCTAAATATGGGCATTTTGTAACAAAAGAAAAAGTGTTTGATTTTTTAACCAAATTTCTGTCTGCACAATAAGTACGAGAAATCCAGAGGGGGTTGTGAAAAAATTAACATTATATTGAGTTCACTAAACTTCTATCAGACTCTCACTAAGTACAAAAACCGTCCCGTGGGTCATGGTTCTCCCTTACCTATTAAATTTATTCAAGTTTGAATAATCATCATAAATGATAAAATTTCAAGTTTCCAAGAGATTTCTCCGAAAAAAATGCAAATTCATAAAAAATAGTAGCCTACTAAAATTATAAAATTTAAACAATCTAATGCAAAAAAGAAAAAACTTCAACAATTTTTCATGTTTAGTATTTACCTGTATAAATTCTGTCTTTAATCATAAATTTCAATATTTCAGTGTACTTGTATTAATTGTTTAGTTTCTGATTGGGAGGAAAATTGAGGATGAGCATCACTAGAAGACAGACAGACGTGCTTATAAATATACGGTTGCATGTAATGGAGATATTTTGGAAAAATTTCTTAATTAGACATATATCGGTAAAGAACCTCTAATGCTCGAATGCAAGAATGATACTTATGGGTAAGTATCTTCGAGGATATATTTATATCTTCGAAGATAAGTATCAACAGTGACTTAATAATTACTTATCTTAGGTATATAATTTATGTCCATGTACAGATATAATATTGATAATGAAAAAAATGTAATTATTACTTGAGTACCCATCGTTCTTGCATTCGGCCCTAAGACAAATAGAAGCATAAGCCATTTTTTGTAACATTTCGAGTTTTGCTTTTGCATTTAATGTTATTTCAATGGGCGGCGGCAAAACAAAATTATTTTTCTCAATTATGGATTATTTTAATTAGGTGAAATAAATTATTTGAATAATTGAAAAGAATTTCTCATCGGAATATTCAATTTAATTTGATAAATGTGGTGTAAAAAAATGAAATAACCAGAAATTACATATAATTTTTCCTGGACAGTTAATGATGGGCGTACATTTTTTTTAGAAGTTTTCTAGTATTAGACATAATAAAACAAATATTATTGATGAATAAAATATTTTCATCTGATGCTGCAGGGTGTTGGATATGAGTTGTGACGTCCGAAAACGAACGTACATCCCGAGTATAGGGAATGATATCACGATTCGAAGTATATCAATAAGTCTCGATCAATCGTAGAGTCGAAACCACAAACCAGCTCAAACAGTTAGGCCACCAGCCTACCAGCGATAGCTCCCAGGGCTTACGAAGTATATCGGGCGAATTTACATAAGTGGAAATAAAGAAGTTGGCCGACCCATTATCACAGTATACACTTTATTACAAAGGAAAAGGTTACTTACAAGTATGGTAACTAATATCAGGTCGTGCAGGTTATACATCACATCGCCTCATGGTTCTCGAAGTTCGGTGAACCATCAAATCTCAAGCGGGTATTCGTCTTGAATTTGTAGGAATGATATCGCGAGTTATTTAAGTCTACTACTGACGTTCACATTCGAAAGTATTGGTGAAAACAATTTAATGGTGACTTGCTGTCGTATAAAAGAGCTGTATTATGTCGTGAATAATGTTTCGTATTCACGACGAACGAGAAACTATCATGTCTAAAACGAGACTGACTGTTCACTCTTAGGCCAAAAACGTGAACAGTCAAGAGAGATAAGATTTGGTTCACTGATGATCGATACTGTATTTCTACACGTCACCATACCGTTAAATAATAGTTAATCGACGTGTCTTTGATGTTTCTTAGACTTTGGGAATTTATTTATTTCCATTGGGGAATCGGCATATTTCCCGTTTACCTTATCGTTATTACAAGCTTATAATTTGAGAGCCGTTCCCTATCGTAATAATAATACAAGTCGATGGTGATTGTGAAGGGAAGGCTACGGGTAATCAGATGTCACAACTCCCCCCCCCCAAATTTCGAAACGAGGGATCACCCGCAGCCTTTGGACATTTGGTAACTTAGCTGAAATAAGGCATATAAAGAAGAGGTTGGTCCATTGATTAAAATATTCTCAGTTACGAAAAGAAAATATATTCAATAAACGAAAATAAACAAAAATGGAATATGTCAACAGAGGAGGAACAAAACAATCGATAAAAATAGGCGAGCAGGAACAAATTGAAAAAAAATAAAAAATCAACAAAACTAAACAGATGAGATGAGAACAAAATAAGGAATGGTTCTTATATTTTAAAACAATCGAGGACGTAGAAGACAAAGTGATATATTACAGGGAGACCATTCGAAATAGTAATTGACGACAAAATGTTGATTGTCGAACGGTCGTGTATACTCGTTAATTTACCATCGATAACTTACAGATTGAGAAAGAGGAGAAAGAAAAAAATAATAATGAACATACCAAAGGAAGGAAGAACTTAATAATAATTTAGTCAGAATAGTACTGAACAGTTGCTCCGTTACATAACGATTATATTATCTTCTCGGGAAGTTGGTAACGCTGCCGATACGTCCTATTTTCATTAACGAGGAATATTTGTCCATTGGTAGGCTCCCCGGTGACGGCCTTGAGGTATTTGGCTGCGAATGAGGTCCCCAACACCATTTGATTGACATCAAGTTGTGAGCTCTGAACAAGATAGAATGTCTCTCAAAACCATACACCGCTCCTACCAACGAGTTCCATCGAGGTAGTCTCCCCAGACTCAAGGAATCGTGGAACTGACCACTCGCAGGTCCAAGTGTTTCGAGGGACCGGTATTATTTGCTGTGTCGCGGAGAGTACCTTCGAGTTGATGTACGATACCGGACATCAAACATCAAAACACAGCATTTTTTCTCAGCCGGCAAAGATGGTCTTATCCATTATTAACGAAATGCAAAACACCCTTGGCAGCTTTTTCTTCATTTCGCCCGGTGTTATGATAGGGACGTTAGTATTTGGGCAGAACTCCTTCGGTCTCGCAACGTCATCTGGGATTTCTTCTAGAGGCACTGCCGGTGTTGCGTCATCTTCGTCTGCCAATGGTTCGTCTACTGGAAATATCGTTACCTCTTGAGATTTGACTAGTAGTTTCGGTATTTTAAATTTTTTTAGAGTCTTACCCGCTTCCTTCGATGGGCAAGGTTCCGGCTCAAATTCCACTCTTCTCGATGATGTTGTCGGTTTACGTTCTTCTTCTTCCAGATTGATGATATCTTTGGTCGGCACCCTCTGTGAAATGTAAGATGGTTTAGGGCCTAGTCTTGTCTTAATTGGGATCCTTTTATTCGATACTACATGCATTTTAGCTCTTTTTTTTAATGGGAGGTGTTGGTCGGCGTTTATTTTACGTTTTTGTTTATGCTGGTTCTCAATTTGAGTTCTTGGAACTCTTATTTTGCACGAAGGGAGGGTTTTCGCGTATTCTCTAGCGTTATGTACTCTCACCTTATTCAGCTCCGTATTCAGTTCGGTGACTCTCTTCTCTAATTCGTTGATCGTGTTATTTTGCCTTGCAACGGTCATGTTAAGTTGCCGGATCCCTTCGATGATTTTTTCCTTTTCTTCAATCCCTCTCGCGACAACCCTCTCCAGGAATGTGACTTGTTGTTCCATAATCGTTGACATCCCTGCGTGGAATTGGCCTCAATCTGTCAGTGCTTGCGCCATTACGTTTTGGTTGTGTGCGGCTATTCCTATCTGTTCCTTGAGGGAAACAAGAAGGTCCTCATTCTCCTTTGTCACTCGATTATATTTCGTGACGAGGTCTTTGTTCTCGATCGTCATCGTGGCATCGGTTTGTTCAGCCATCTCGACTAAATAAGTATGAATAGGCTTTTATTTTACAAATTGACTATATAATTATCTTGTTATGAAATTTAAATTATTGTACTTACGTATCCATGTTCGTTAAATGACGATAATAGTAATACTTAATAATAATAAAAGGGAGAACCACATTAGTTTTCGTTGGAATTCGATGTTCAACGCACTCGTTTTTGTTTGGTTGATTGTTGTTATATGATCATGATTTCTGACCACTCCCCCCCCGACCACGATGTCATCGATGAGTTGGTGATCATCGGTGAGTTGATCGATCAATGACGCGATGTCATGGTTGTTGAACTCTTTGATGAAGGGTGTGACGTTGACATAAGTGGAATTATCTCATTTTTGTAATCGAATTATCTTGTATTTATCTTGATTAACTTGTGTCGTTGATTATTGGGATTTATTTTTGAAATGTTTTTGTTTCGAATTAGCATTGTTTTTTGATTGTAGATGGATTTTATCGTTTGAATTCGTGTACATTTCGTTGGAGGATTTTCCCATCAGGCGTACGGACTCGATAGCTTCCTTTTCCTTTCACCTCGATGATTTCTCAGGGGCTGACGAATTTTGGGTTGAGTTTTGACGAGACTCCGAAAGCTTTATCGGAAAGTGTATGATTTTTTGTATATATCATATCTCCAACCTTGAGATCGGTGAGATTTTTACTTTCGTTATTCTTTTTTCGCCTTGCGAGTGTTTTCTTTGTGTTTTGTATGGCTTTTTCTAGGAACATCTTATATTCCTCGTCGGTTAATGATATCGCTCTTCCTTCGTAATCGAATTTTACTTTTTCCATCAACGTTGCTGGCGATATTCCCGTAGTAGCGTGTTCAATGTGGTTTAGCCTACGTTCTATCTCGTCGATGTGTTAATACCAGTTGCTGTGTTTAGTTGGACACTTTATCCGAAGCACATCGCCGATGATTTTCATTCGTGTTTCAACCGGATTCGATGATGGTGTCTACGGTGATGTAAATCTAGGCTGGATTTTCAACTGTTTCCAGTGATCAATCCAGTCTCTGGTTGTAAATTGGCTTCCATTATCGGACAGAATCGTTTCAGGTTTGCCGTATTTTTCAATAAAGCGATTCATCCTATCGATACAGACATTAACCGAGGCTTTGTTTATTGTATATAGCTTCGTAAACTTGGAGAAGACGTCCATAACCATGAAGATTCGATTTACGTTTCCACGTCCTGACGATAATGGACCGTACAGATTGACGGACAGCAGTTGACCAGGTTTGTCAGCAAAGACTGATAAAAAAGGGCCTGATAATGTCGTATTTATATTTTTTGATCTCTTACAGGTTTCACAGCTTGAGCAGAATAGTTCGATCTCGTATTTCGATCCAGGCCAATTGAAGAATCGTCGCACTAGTTCCAGTGTTTTCCGAGATCCTGGATGGGTGAACTCTTCATGATATAATTTAATCAGCAGTTCGCGAGTTGATTCGGGGGCGTATATTCTTTTATTTCTGTCGCGATTGATGTAGTAAACGATACTATTTTCTTTTTCAACCGTGGTGATCGTCTTTCGAGCTGACCCATAATTTCTCTGCTTTTCTTTTGCAGGCTCGACATGTTGTTCATCAACGATGATATTGTAATCGCGTTATTATCACCAATCAACATTAGTACGATCGGGAAATCAGCGTTCCGATATACTACGACTTCGAGTGGAGAACAATATCTACTCAGAGTGTCCGCTGCGATGTTTTTACTGCCAGGTATATATGTTCGGTAGCGTAGCAGTTATCGAAAAGCTAGTGAGGAAGGTTCTCCACTGCGCTACTCTTTGCGAGACGTCATCTTTTAACCCAATGAGGTATTGTAGGCATCGACAATCCGTCCGTATTCGAACTTCGTGATCGGTAAGCATGTAGAGATTTTTCTTCATTGTATAAATTATTGCTAGCATTTCCTTTTCGAATGTAGGATAATTCTTCTCGGACTTTTTTAGGAGTCTGCTTACAATTGACAACACCTTCGGTTTCTCATCTTCGTTGTCATCGAGGAATTGGACAACTATCCCCGAGATGGCAAAATCAGAAGCGTCTGTAATTACATAGAACGGAAGGTTCCAGTTCGGGTGTGACTGAAGCAAGCACTTAACTATTTCTGATTTTACCTTTTCGAATGCTTGCTGATGATCATCGGTCCATTCATATGTAATATTGTTTTTCAACAGGTTGAACAACGGAGCGATTATATCGGCGTATTTCGGAACATGTCCTCGATAATAATTCGCAACTCCAAGGAACGATTGGACTTCCTTCTTAGTCGTTGGAGCTTTAAAGTTGTGAATTGCTTCCGCTCGTTTTGAATCGGGTTGTATCCCATCAGCGTCGATGACGAACCCTAAGTATCGAGCTGTATCTCGAAACCATGAGCATTTTTCTAATTTCAATGTCATATTATATTTCACCAACCTTTCTAAGACTAAACAAATATGTTCCAGGTGTTCGTCATGTGTCCGCGAGTGTATCAAGATATCGTCGACATATACCGTAACGAAATGATCGAGTCCACTCAGGATGATTCTCATGGCTGCTACGAAGGCCTGCATCGCGTCTTTCAAGCCGAAGATTATTCGATTCAACACATACGGTTTTCCCTGAAATTGGAAAGCTATATTTTTCTGGGATTCCGGAGCTAGAGGAATCTCTAGGAATCCCCACCTTGCGTCCAGCTTCGTAAAGTCTCTCATCTCAGACAAACTCAATTTTATTGTCTCGATAGGTGGAACTGTGTCTCCTCTCGTGCTCATATATTGATTTATCTTCCGGGCATCGAGGCAAGGGCGGATATCACCGTTCTTCTTTTTTGTATACGTTATCGGTGAGAAGTATTCACTCGACTCAGGACTTATAATCCCTTGTCTCTCCCAATCGTCGAACAGTTCTTTTACTTTTGGAATCCAAGCCTTTGGAGTTATCCTCTCTTTTTTGTCCATCTTTTTCGTGTTTGGGGACATGTTTAGAGTGTGTGTATATGCCGCACATTTACCGATCCTTTCAGCGAAGGCTTCGTGGTTTCCTCGTAGGACATCCCCAAATTCTTGAGCTATCTTGTTCGATATCTCTAATTCCTTCAATATCTTCTCGATTTTGTTCTCGATCTCGAATGGAGTTTCGTCCGTTGGTCCGACGTTGAGGATAGGTTCAACGGCACCAAATTGAACTCCCGGTATCTCAATCCTTTTCGATCTGTCTCGTGGATCTACAAAGTCGACCAACCGATATCTCACACTAGGTCTTCCATCGTGTACGTAGAGGAATTCTCGACCTAGTATGATCGGTGCATTCAGGCTCTTATTTATATGGAGCGTCGTTGTCATCTTGATGTCGTCCCCATGGTTATCGACCATTATGAATCTTAGATTTATCGATCCATAAACTTGTATAGCGGGTTTTCCGACAGCATATCCAACTTTTTGCGTCGGGCAGTTTACACGCATGAGATATAGGTTGGGATTATGTTTTTCCAGAAATTGAAGGAATTTTTTGGTTATCCAACTATATGGAGAGCCTTGATCGATATATGTCCTGTAAACGTTTCTCGTTTTCCCCATAATACCATTTATTATAAAGGGCGGGAAGCACGGCCTTGTGTCGATGAAGTTATTCTCGGAATCGGCTTCTTCTGGATCTGATTCGACGTCATCCATGATGTGGAAACAGAATGTTCCATATGGATCCTCTTCGTCTGTTTGCTGAGGATCATCGGCTTGTGGTTGCTCACTCTCGTCACATCGATCCTGATCGTCATATCCTGTGATCAGCTTGACATTGGGGCTTATTTCATTGTCCTTTCGATCAATGTGGTCTGCAATTAGAGACACCAAATTCTCATCAATTAGGTGTGTCTCGTCTTTGTTGTAGCGGCGTGGGACGGCATAGATGGATCTTTCGTCTCCCGGGATAATTATTTTATCCTTATTCTCGTTCTCGTACTTTCGAGTGAAGATCCTCTCGATGTCGAGGATATATACGTCCTTGAAATCGGACTTAAGGTTCCAAATTCAGCTATTGAATCTCCAAAGTCTAGATCTATAAAACTGGTTATCGATTCTTACTGGATCCGTTGAGATTGTTGTAACGATTATTTTCTCAACTCGATGTTTTGGGAGTAACTCATCGAGGAGGTATCGAAGTTTTGAGATAATTGTTTCTTCGTCTGCATCTGGACTGAGGATAAATTCTTCTCCAAAACCGATGATTATACGGGTATTTTCCTTTGCAGCCCTTCGTATAATTTCTAGGAGAGGGCCCAACCGATTCAGTTTCTCAAATCCTGCTGTCTTGTAGATACTTAGGTTTTGGGCGCTCGATAAGCCACTATTCCTCAACCAGCTTAAGATAGTCGCATCACCGAAGACCTGATAGGTCTTCCACTCTGGTATCACAAACTCGTTTTTCATTACAGTTGTCGGTCTGTTTTTATCGAGTTTTTCGACAGGGCATCCTATGCGACCGGCCATAAACGCCTTCTTCAGTTTCCCTGGTTCTGGTGGGAGGTCTCAACAGGAGTATACGAATTTGCGTACTTTTGGTCACCGATGTTTAGTACCGGCTGTTGTTTCACCTGTTTGCTTGCACTGAAACAAGCTATGTAAGTACTCGAGTTTCGTTGAGAATTCAACCAGATTTGCGACGTCAGATTCGAGTATTCGGTCTCTGTATGGCATTGGCACCTTCTTCACAAGAATCCCTTATATGGTTTGAATATCTTCGCCGCATTCGAGTAGTCGAGTATATATGTGTATCGCGTAGTCGGCTACCGAATCGTATTTTCTTGGATCGTACTGGCCATCTCGAATGGCTTGTACTTAAGCTTGTTTCCTCGACTTATTCCAATAGACTGTCACGAAGTGATCTCGTGCTTCTTGGTATCCCCAATTCTCTCGATAAACTGCTAGTCCAGGAAACTTATTTACGTCCATCATTTTTCCGAAGACTCTGCCTAGTTGTTCATCATCTTGGTCTAGATCTTCGACGCAGCTTTCGAACTCCCTAAGGAATTCTTCTGGAGTTCGATGGTCTTTATGTCCGGTGTACGCTGGCATTCTTGAAGGATCGAACAATCTCGATGTCTTCTGCAGCGGCGCTATTCTTGAGAACGTCTGATTTGTTCCTGTTTCACGACATCTACATACTGGTGTTCGCTCTCTTTGATTAGGTAGGTATGTAGGAACTGTTGTGTCTTTCAGGTGTCTCATAATCATTGGGGGTGGTGTTTCGGGTCTGAAACCGACTGGAATAGTCGACATTTCTCTCCGAGTTTTCTGTGGAGTGGGGTCTCTCAAGATCGGCAATCCATTGATATTTCTTTCGAAATAGTCGAACTGCTCTCTGATCTGAGACTTCATTTCCATGCTTAATAGTTTTATTTGTTTGAGGATTTCCCGGGAACTCGGACTTTGCTCTCTTCTTTTGATGGCACTTACTAACGTCGAACTGGCTATGGGCTTCCGAGTGGTTTCTGCCTGGCTCTGTGCAATCGTGATTTCTTCGTCTTCATTGGGTGGTATTTTATCATCGTCGATAGGTATATAGAATGAGTCATTATAGAATTGTGCGTCTTTGAAATCCACTTTCTTCTTCGTTTGATCGAGTTCAATTTCAGCTATTCTCTCACGTATCCTCGATGTTGAAGGATTTTCGAGGCATTTTCTTTTTGAGATTTCTCTCTCGAGAGCCTTAACTCGATCCTCAAATTCGCTGTTCTTTTCAACTACTTTAACCATACGTAGTTCAGCTGCTTTTCTTCTCTTTACGCTTTTTTTGAGCATCAAATCTCGTACAACACATTCCCTGCGATATCGAGCAGTACTTTCGGATTGTCGAAGGTAGAGGTTCCAGTAAAACTCAACCGGGTTGGTTCCCTTAGGCGGTTCTGGCACTTTATTGGAGTCGAAGGCCCATAAATTCTTCAACATTTCCTCCTCCTCCATGACGGCGGATCCCTTGGTAACATTTACATCATCCTCGCCCATCGCAACTTCTCGGATGTTCGTTACTTTGTCCCTATCTCGTCTGCTCAGGTGGTCGGCGATCTAGTTAGAGGAAATATTAGCCTTTCTACTAAACTTAGGCCAGCAGATTTCGTCCGAGATGGACGGTATTGGGGACGATGATAACCCCAACCCCTTTGACACCCCCGACCACCTGAGTAGACGAAATAGGGACGAAGTGATGAATACTCGAGAAGTTGCGATGGGCGAGGATGACGTGAATGTCACCAAAGGATACGCCATCATGGAGGAGGAGGAGACGTTGAAGAATTTATGGGCCTTTGACTCATATAAGGTACCCAAACCACCTAAGGGAACCGATCCAGTCGAGTTCTACCGGAATCTCTATCTTCGACAATCCGAAAGCACCGCACAATATCGCAGGGAATGTGTTGTTCGAGATTCAGTGTTCGAAAAAAGTGAAAAAAGAAGAAAAGCAGCTGAATTACGTGCGGTTAAGGTAGCTGAAAAGAACAGCGAATTTGAGGATCGAGTCAGAGCTCTCGAGAGAGAAATCTCAAAAAGAAAATCCTCGGAAAATCCTTCAACGTCAAGAATACATGAGAGGATAGCCGAAATTGAGCTCGATCAAACGAAGAAGAAAGTCGATTTTGAAGACGCGCAGTTCTATAATGACTTGTTATATATACCCATCGACGATGATAAAACACCACCTAAAGAAGACGAGGAAATCAAGATTGCGCAGAGTCAAGCAGAGACCACTCGGAAACCAGTGGCCAATTCAACATTGGTGAGTGCCATTAAAAGAAGAGAACAAAGTCCGAGCTCCCGGGAAATCCTCGAGCAAATAAAACTACTGAGCATGGAAACGAAGTCTCAGATCAGAGAGCAATTTGACTACTTTGAAAGAAAAATCGATCGATTGCCGATCTCAAGAGACCCGATGGCACAAACTACTCGGAGAGAAATGTCGGACATTCAAGCAGGTTTCAGACCCGAAACACCACCTCCAACGATCATGAAACATCTCAAAGATACGACGGTTCCTACATATCTACCGAACCAAAGAGAAAGAACACCGATACGAAGACGTTGTGAAACAGGAGGAAGCCAGACATTCTCGAGAATAGCACCGCTACAGAAAACATCAAGATTGTTCGACCCTTTGAGAATGCCAGCATACACTGGGCATAAAGACCATCGAACCCCGGAAGAATTCCTTAGGGAGTTCAAAAGCTGCGTCGAGGATCTGGACCAAGATGATGAACAATTAGGTCGAGTCTTTGGCAAAATGATGGACGTAAACAAGTTTCCTGGAGGAGCAGTTTATCGAGAGAATTGGGGATACCAACAAGCCCGAGATCATTTCGTAACAGTCTACTGGAACAAGTCGAGAAAGCAAGCCCAAGTGCAAGCCATTCGAGATGGCCAGTACAATTCGAGAAAATACGATTCGATAGCCGACTACGCCATACACATATACACTCGACTACTTGAGTGTGGCGAAGATATCCAGACCATATACGGGATTCTTGTGAAGAAAGTACCAATGCCATACAGAGACCGAATACTCGAATCTGAAGTCGCGAATCTGGTTAAATTCTCAACGAAACTCGAGTACCTGCATAGCTTATTTCACAAAGAAAATGCTGGAAATGCAAACAAACAGGTGAAACAGCAACCAGTACTAAACATCGGTGACCAAAACTACGCGAACTCGTATATTCCCGATGAAGCCTCCCACCAGAACCAGGGAAAAAAATTCGATAAAAACAGACTGACAACGGTAATGAAAAATGAATTCGTAATACCAGAGTGGAAGACATATCAGGTTTTCGGCGATGCAACCATCCTAAGTTGGTTCAGGAACAGTGGTCTATCGAGCGCACAAAACCTCAGTATCGACAAGACAGCAGGTTTTGAGAAGTTGAACCGATTGGGTTTACTCCTAGAGGTTATACAAAAGGGTGCAAAGGAAAATACTCGTATAATTATCGGTTTTGGAGAAGAATTCATCCTCAATCCAGATGCAGATGAAGACACGATCATCTCGAAACTTCGATACCTCCTCGACGAGTTACTCCAAAAACGTCGAGTTGAGAAAGTAATTGTTACGACAATCTCACCAGATCCAATGAGGATGGATAATCAGTTCTACAGGTCTCGTTTTATAGATCTAGACTTCGGAGATTCAATAGCCGAATTTGGAACCTTAAGTCCGACTTCAAGGGCGTGTATATTCTCGACATCGAAAGGATCTTCAATCGAAAATACGAGAACGAGAATAAGGATAAAGTAATTATCCCAGGAGACGAAAGTTCCATCTATGCTGTCCCACGCTGCTACAACAAAGAGGTGACACACCTAACCGATGAGAATTTAGCGTCTCTAATTGCAGACCACGTCGATCGAAAGGACAACGAAATAAGTCGGGTATGCTGTCGGAAAACCCGCTATACGAGTTTATGGATTGATAAATCTACGATTCATAATGGTTGATAAGCATGGGGATGACATCGAGATGACAACGACGCTCCATATAAATAAGAGCCTGAATGCACCGATAATACTAGGTCGAGAATTCCTCTACGAACACGATGGAAGACCTAGTGTGAGATATTGGTTGGTCGACTTTGTAGATCCACGAGACAGATCAAAATGGATTGAGATACCAGGAGTTCAATTTGGTGCCGTTGAACCTATTCTCAACATCGGACCAACGGACGAAACTCCATTCGAGATCGAAAACAAAATCGAGAAAATATTGAAGGAATTAGAAATATCGAACAAAACAGCTCAAGAATTTGGTGACGTTCTGCGATAAAACCACGAAGCCTTCGCTGAGAGGATCGGTAGATGCGCGGCATACACACACACCTTAAATATGTCCCCGGATACGAAGAAGATGGACAAAAAAGAGAGGATAATTCCAAAGGCTTGGGTTCCAAAAGTGAAAAAACTGTTTGACGATTGGGAGAAGCAAGGAATTATAAGCCCTGAATCGAGCGAATACTTCTCACCGATAACGTATACGAAGAAAAAAAACGGGGATATTTGCCCTTGCCTCGATGCTCGGAGGATAAATCAATATATGGGCACGAGAGGAGACACAGTCCCACCTATCGAGACAATAAAACTAAGTTTATCCGAAATGAGAGTCTTTACGAAGCTGGACGCGCGGTGGGGATTCCTACAAATTCCTCTAGCTCTAGAATCTTGAAAATATATAGCCTTCCAATTCCAAGGGAGACCATATGTGTTAAATCAAATAATCTTTGGGTTGAAGGACGCAATGCAGGCCTTTGTAGCAGCCATGAGAATTGTCCTGAATGGACTCGATCACTGCGTTACAGTATATGTCGACGATATCTTGATACATTTGCGGACACATGATGAACACCTGGAACATATTTGTTTAGTCTTAGAAAGTTTTATGAAATATAATATGACATTGAAATTAGAAAAATGCTCATGGTTTCGAGATACAGCTCGATACTTAGGGTTTGTCATCAACGCTGATGGAATACGGCCCGATCCAAAACGAGCAGAGGCCATTCACAACTTTAAAGCTCCGACGACGAAGAAGGAAGTCCAATCATTCCTCGGAGTAGCGAATTATTATCGAGGGCATGTTCCAAAATACGCTGATATAATCGCTCCGTTGTGTAACCTGTTGAAAAATGATGTTACATATGAATGGACCAACGATCATCTGCAGGCATTTGAGAAAGTAAAATCAGAAATGATTAAATGCTTGCTTCAGTCACATCCGAACTGGAACCTTCTGTTTTATATGATTACGGATGCTTCTGATTTCGGCATCTCGGGGATAGTTGTCCAATTCCTCGATGACAACGAAGATGAGAAACTGAAGGTGCTGTCGATGGTAAGCAGACTCTTGAAAAAGTCCGAGAAGAACAATCCTACGTTCAAAAAGGAAATGTTAGCGATAATCTATACAATGAAGAAAAATCTCTATATGCTTACCAATCACGAAGTTCGAATACGGACCGATTGCCGATGCCTACAATACCTCATTGGGTTGAAAGACGACGTTTTGCAAAGAGTAGCGTGGTGGAGAACCTTAGTTGTAGTATATCGGAACGCTGATTTCCCGATTGTACTAATGTTGATTGGTGATAAAACCGTGATCACCATATCATCGTTAATGAACAACATGTCGAGCCTGCAAAAGAAAAGCAGAGAAATTACGGGTAAGCTTGAAAGACGATCACCGCGCGTTGAGAAAGAAAATAGTATCGTTTACTACATCAATCGCGACAGAAATAAAAGAATATACGCCCCCAAATCAACTCGCGAACTGTTGATAAAATTTTATCATAAAGAATTCACCCACCCAGGATCTTGGAAAACACTGGAATTGGTGCAACGATTCTTTGATTGGCCTGGATCGAAATACGAAATTGAACTATTTTGCTCAAACTGCGAAACGTGTAAAAAATCAAAAAATACAAATACGACATTATCGGGCCCCTTTTTATCAGTCTTTGCTGATAAACCGGGTCAACTGCTTTCCATCGATCTGTACGGTCCATTATCGTCAGGATGTGGAAACATAAATTGAATCTTCGTTGTTATGGATGTCTTCTCCAAGTTTACGAAGCTATATACAATAAACAAAGCTTCGGTGAATGTCTGCATCGATAGGATGAATCGTTTTATTGAAAAATACGGTAAACCTGAAACGATTCTGTCCGATAATGGAAGCCAATTTACAACGAGAGACTGGATTGATCACTGGAAACAGTTAAAAATACAGCCGAGATTCACATCGCCGTATACGCCATCATCGAATCCAGTCGAAACAAGAATGAAAATCATAGGCGATGTCTTTCGAATAAAGTGTCCAACTAAACACAGCAACTGGTATCAACACATCGACGAGATAGAGGGTAGGCTAAACCACATCGAACACGCTACAACTGGGATACCACCAGCAACGTTGATGGAAAAAGTAAAGTTTGATTACGAAGGAAGAGCGATATCATTAACCAACGAAGAATATAGTATGTTCCTGGAAAAAGCCATAAAAAACACAAAGAAAGCACTCGCGAGGCGAAAAAAGAATAACGAAAGTAAAAATCTCACCGATCTCAAGGTTGGAGATATGATATACACAAAAAATCATACACTTTCTGATAAAGCTGTCGGAGTCTCGTCGAAACTCAACCCAAAATTCGTTGGCCCCTGCGAAATCATCGAGGTGAAGGGAAACAGAAGCTATCGAGTCCGTACACCCGATGGAAAAATCCTCCAATGAAATGTACACGAATTCAAACGATAAAATCCATCTGCGATCAAAAAACAATGTTAATCTGAAACAAAAACATTTCGAAAATAAATCCCATTAATCAACGACGCGAATTAATCAAGATAAATACAAGATAATTGGATTACAAATATGAGATAATCCCACTTACGTCAACGTCACACCCTTCATCACAGAGTTCAACAACCATGACATCGCGTCATTGATCGTTCAACTCACCGATGATCATCAACTCATCGAGGGGGGGGAGTGATCAGAAATCACGATCAAACAACAACGTAGATTCAAAACAACAATCAACCAAACGGGAAACGAGCATGTGGAATAACGAATTTTTACCAAAAATTAATGTAGTCTTCTCCTTTATTATTATTAATTATTACTAGCATCATCGTCCAACGAAAATCGATACGTAAGTACATCAACTCAGATTTCATAATAAGATAATTAAATACTAGACTCGTAAAGTAAAAGCCTTCTCGTATTAATTTAGTCGAAATGGCCGAGCAAAACTTGCCCAAATCCTCGATTGTGGCCGAAAGAGTCAAGGCCCGCTTTATCAAAATATCCGGCGAGAACGAACAGTTCCTCAAATCGTTGAGAGAACAACTAAAAATCGCGTCCCACAACCAGACGATAACTCCAAAAGCGTTATCTGAAAGGGCGGATTTCCACGCGGCAATGGCAACAAATATCGACGGGCAATCTGATTTCCTCGATCGTGTTATCGCATCTGAGGACAACGAACGAGGACAGATCCTGCAAGGGATAGAGATCTTGGAGGAAATCGTAAAAACTCAGAACGACGAGATCGAGAAATTGAGGACGGAAGTGACGCGTTTAAACACCGAATTAAATAAGGTGAGCGTGCATAATGCGAGATATTACGCCAAGACCCTTCCCAAATGCAACATTATAGTTCCCCAAATTCCGAAACAACCCCAAAAAGAAAAAATTAAAATAACCCTATTAAAAAGAGGAGATAAATTATCAATAAAAAGAAAAATGGAAGGGGATAACCTCGATGAAAAAGAACACCAAAGAAAAAAGAAAACCCTTAAAAGTAAAAAGGAAAATGTAGCAGGAAGTGATGAATTTCAGAGAGTTCCAATCGTGATCGTTGACGACGGGCAGAGACCAACATCGAGCGGCAAGTCGGTCAAAATAAACGAACCATCGAGTGCTACAATTGTCGAACAAGAAAAGGGTAAGAGGTTAGCTAACTATAGAATCCCAAAAATTCTAAAAGAATCTAAAAAATTAACGGTCCTCCCAATAGAGAAACCAATCGAGATCGAAGACGACGACGATAATGAACCAGCCCCAGCAGTCCCCATCGGTGAAATACCGAAAGAACTATTGGAGGAAATCGAGTACTGCCCGGGAACTGAGGTGAGAGTTATGTCAGTTCGAGAAATGAAGGCCGTGATACCGAAGGTGTTCTGTGTCACCTTCATTATGGAAAAGACGATCTTCGTAGGTAAGGAGAAAATGTTATGTTTTGACACCAGCTCACAGGTGTCATACATGAACAAAAAGGTTATCTCCCAGCCAGCAACTGACATTAGTGAGCCGAGCCACCTGGACGTGTGACTGGTCCATTCCAAAGACGATGGAATCCAATGAAACGGTCACGATGAACCTTATTAGCCGGACCGGGGTTCAATTTGAAGAAACATTCTACCTCGTTAGACACCCGATGCTCGATATCAACAGGATGGTCCTGGGAGCTCCGTTGGCCAGAAAATATCTTTGAGCCGTACGAGGGGAACCGACAAAAGGGGAGATCCTCCTCGTCAAAGAGGACCAAACCTATCGACACCGGTATGAGCTACCAAGAAGAGTACTGTAATCTCCATCATAGTCCTGCTCAAATATCGATCATCGTCCAAAATACCGGGATTTCATCGACACACTCCCATTTTTCTTAATTAATTGTAAACATCGTAAAAACTTAAGTTTTTTTTTTCTTTCTCTTTTCTCGAACCACTCGTATTATATTTTGTTCTTAATGTTGAAGTTCCTATCCTTGACTTATTGTTATTTTTTTCTTTTCTACTACCCTCTCCCCATCGAGAGTTATCCTATTTTTCAGATACTCACCATTATATTAATATTTTCGTTGTTTTGTTCGGTTTTTGCTGTTTTGTTTGACTTTCTTCATGTTCTTATATATATATATTCTAATCGTATCTTGTTCTCGCGGACGTAATCCGTTATTTTTTTTTTTTATTATCGAATATATTCTCCTTTGGTAATTCGGAATATTTTAATCAATGGACCAACCTTTTTCTAATATATCTTATTTCAGCTAAGTTACCAAATGTCCAAAGGCTGCGAGTGATCCCTCGCTTCAAAATTTGGGGGGGGGGAGTTGTGACATCTGATTACCCGTAGCCTTCCCTTCACATCACCATCAACTTGTACTATTATTACGATAGGGAACAGTTCTCGAATTCTAAGTTTATAATAACGATAAGGTAAATGGGAAATACGCCGATTCCCCAACGGAAATAAATTCCCAAAGTCTAAGAAACATCAAAGACACATCAATTAACTATTATTTAACGATATGGTGACGTGTAGAAATACAATATCGATCATCAGTGAACCAAATCTTATCTCTCTTGACTGTTCACGTTTTTGGCCTAAGAGTGAACAGTCAGTCTCGTTTTAGACATGATAGTTTCTCGTTTGTCGTGAATACAAAACATTATTCACGACATAATACAGCTCTTTTATACGACAGCAAGTCACCTTTAAATTATTTTCACCGATACTTTCAAATGTGAACGTCAGTAGTAGACTTAAATAACTCGCGATATTATTCCTTCGAATTCAAGACGAATATCCGCTCGAGATTTGATGGTTCACCGAACTTCGAGAACCATGAGGCGATGTGATGTATAACCTGCACGACCTGACATTAGTTACCATACTTGTAAGTAACCTTTTCGATTGTAATAAAGTGTATACTGTGATAATGGGTCGGCCAACTTATTTATTTCCACTTATATAAATTTGCCCGATATACTTCGTAGGCCCTGGGAGCTATCGCTGGTAGGCTGGTGGCCTAACTGTTTGAGCTGGTTTGTAGTTTCGACTCTACGATTGATCGAGACTTATTGATATATTTCGAATCGTGATATCATTCCCTATACTCGGGATGTACGTTCGTTTTCGGACGTCACACCACAAAGTACACTTTTATCTCCACTATTGAAAAAAAATCAATGGTTTTCGAGGAGTTTAAAAAGTTATACATGAAACTAAAGTCGAAATTACCGGATCACCCTATAGCCACTTTAAGATGTGACAATGCTAGGGAATATCTTGACTCAAATATGAGGACATTTTGTGAGGACAATGGCGTAAACCTTGAGCCAGTCGTTCCTTATTCACCAGAGTTGAATGCGATGGCCAAAGGCAGAATCAAACGATTATGGCAAGAACTAGGGCTATGTTGTTTGACTCCAATTTGGACTTCAGTTTTTGGTCATTGGCTGTTCTGTTGGCTGTTTATGTTATAAACAGAAGCCCAACTAGGGCCAATAAAGATAATAAAACCCCTTTTAAGATGTTTTACGGCACAAAGCCAGACTTATCCAATATGAGAGTTTTTGGGTCTCTCGCTCACGGGCATATCTTCATAGAGGTCTGTCAGCAATAAGCCACAAAAAATAAAAGAAAAAAAGCCAACAGTGAACACCCGAAATTAACCCAAAGATCCAATAAAGGAATTTTTGTAGGGTATACTAATAGTGGGTACTGTATAAGGGACCCATTAATAGACAAATCGCATGTTACATGCGATGTCAGATTTGATGAAATGAGATATATAAAACAAATAGATAATACAAATAATAGTAATGAAAATATACAGGATAATAATAATATAATAGAAACCCCTGTAATTTTAAACTTATTTAAATCAAGATATAAAAATTACATTGAGGACCACATCCCTCAAAAATGGGAGGATGTCAAAAACAACCCTTTTAAGGAAGAATGGCAACAAGCCATTACAGACGAGCTGAAGTCATTATCTGATATGGGCGTGTGGGAAGTCGTCCCAAAGGAGAAAAATGTGAGGTTAGTAGATACGAAGTGGTGCTTCACCACGAAACCCAACAACCAAGGCGTTCATATACCAAAAGCCAGGTTGGTTGCAAGGGGTTTTAAAGATCTTACTCACTACTCTCTAACCGAAACATACGCCCCGGTAATCCAATATTGGCTGATAAGATGGATATTATCTATCTGTGAGAATTATAGCAAATTAAATTATACTCGTGACTATTATTCTCACATATCATTTGTGGTGGCAACACTGTTTATATATTTTTGTGATCTGTGATTTTTAGTGTTTTGTACCTGACTGTGATATTTTGTAATCATACGCCTCTAGTCGCATTTTGTTATTCATGTTGTTAACAACTCCACTACTCTAATGTGGAAATAAAAAGTTCGTAATTAGTGAATCTTGTGTCTTTATTTATGTGTTCGTAATATGTGTGTCTAGTCTCAGTTCGATGTCGTTTTTAGTTTAGGTTCGTTTATAGGTTTTTAGTCGTCGCGATCCGTTGATTTCTTCCTCATCTTCTCACAGGTTATGGGCCCAGGTACCTGGATGTCAACGTGGTCGCCATTGTCATAGTTCGTCAATGTTGTGCTGTCGGATCCTGCTCGCCACACCCAAGTAGTATCATGCCTGCTAATTGTTTTTCGATTGTTTGATATGTTCTCTGTTCGATGTTCCTGTGATCTCGTTTGTGTTGAATTGTTGGTCGACGTGTCTGAAAGTTGCTGAAAATCGCTGTGTTTGCGGTGTAACTGATCGTTCGTACCTGTCAACGAGATGGAAGCGCGAAAGAAGAACATGATCGAGCCGTTCAATGGGCAGAATGGCCGCACATGGAAGTTCCGGATGGAACTGTTGTTGGCAAAGGAGTCGTTAACTAATATTATAATCGATTCTTTGCCGACTGTTCGTAACAGGGGAGATACTTGGTCCAAGGAGAACGCGAAGGCGATGTTCCTGATAGCTAACAACGTGACTGACGAGTACCTTGAGATGATCCAGACGTACACGACGGCGAAGGAGATGTTTCATGTCCTCACGAACCTCATCGACAACGGCAATGACCAGACGCTGATGGATTTACGAGGTGATTTGTACGCAAAACGGTATGTGTCTGGTATTGATTTGCATAAATATTTGTTGGATTTTCGTTCTCGTTGTAGACGTTTGACTGAATTAGGAGATTTAACGACCACGAAACAGTTTATTTTGGTATTGCTGAGGTCATTACCTGCAGAATTTCGTCCAATTAAGGTTGTAATCGAAGATGCAGAAGTCGTCACCTGGGATGGTGTTTTCATGAAATTGAATAACTTCCAGCGTGAGCTATCGTCTGATAGCAAATCGGCAGTTCGAGGTAACACTCTGAACACTACATCTCTAAAACCTTCATCAGTGGGTGCCACTGGTGAGGAGAACATTTATTTTGGTGATTGCAATAATGTTGGACGAAATTTTGGGAATAATAGTAAAGGAAATCGTTTTAATCGTGGTCGATCTCGAAATAATAATAATAGTCGTGGTTTTAGTCGAGGCGGAAATAATAATTTTAATAATAATAATCAAAATTCGAGCTCAAATAATAATAATAATAGTAATAATTTTAATGGACGTGGTCGTAATAATAATTCTGAAGGTGGACATTCGAATGTAAAATGTCACTATTGCAACAAAATAGGGCACATAGCCCGAAATTGTTATTCCAAAAATCGTAACAATAATAATAGTTGTAATAATAGTAATAATAATAGTGAAAATCGAATTAATGACCAAAGTTCAAATAATAATAACAGTAATAGGAGCTCGGCACAGATGTGCAATGAAAATTTTAATGCTAATGACGTTTGCTCTGAAGTGGGTTACAGCTTCACGTTGAATAATGACGATAATAAAAAAATTAATGACTCTTGCAATGCAAAAGAAAATTTAAACTTGATGCCTCGAACCACATTTATAGTTGACAGTGGATGCACAATTCACATTATTAATGATATAAATTTGTTCAGTGACTATATAGACTTGATCAGACCACATAGTATCTGTGTTGCGAAAAAGGGTGTCTCTTTGTCTGTCACGTCGGTGGGTACTGTAAAATTAAAACTTTTAAATGGAATCGTAATCGAGTTGAAAAATGTAAGGTATGCTCGGGAGCTGCCACAGAATCTGCTTTCGGTTAAACGAATGAGCAGGTCGGGATTTAACACTTTGTTCAAGGAAGAGTCTGTTGAGATCATCCAACGCTGCAGTGAAAAAGTAGTTACCACTGGTGTTAGCGTAGACTCGGATTTGTACACAATTGACTTTGTAAAAATGTCAAGTCAATCGTGTAATCTGACGTTGGGGGATGAGTTGAGCCCACTGTTCGTGTGGCATAAACGACTTGCTCATTTAAATGTGAACGATGTTCGATTGTTGTCGAGTAGGGGTTTGATACCCAATGTTGACTCCAATCGCAGATTGCTGTGTGAGCCCTGTGTTATGGGGAAACAGAGTCGAAAACCATTCCAAAGGCATGAAAGAAAAACAAGTAAGCCATTGGAGTTGGTTCATACTGATCTCTGTGGACCTATTAACCCTCCTGCATATAAAGGAGCTAAGTATTTCATGACCTTTATCGACGATTACTCAAATTTTTGTTGTGTCTACTTGCTGGCGAACAAGACAGAAGCTTTTACGAAATTTAAAGAATATCATGAGATGGTCTCGAATAAGTTTGGCTATAACGTAAAGAGACTCCGTTGTGATCGCGGCACAGAGTACTTGAATACCACCTTCCAGTCATATTGTACTGAGAAGGGAATTGTGGTTGAACCTACTGTTGGTGGTTGTCCTCAGCAGAATGGAAAAGCTGAGAGAATGAACAGGACACTGTGCGAAAGGGCAAGGACACTGTTGTTTGAGAGTGGTCTTGGAAAGATATTTTGGTCGGAAGCCATATTGTGCTCCACCTATATCATAAACAGATGCCCCACAAATAAAGATTTTATTCCATTTGAGAGATGGTTTGGTGAGAAATACAATTATAATAAATTAAAAACGTTTGGATGCGACGCATATATGTTGTCATTCAAACATGACTCTGATAAATTTAAGAATAAAAGTGAAAAGCTTGTAATGGTAGGTTATTCACCATGCGGCTACAGGTTGTTAGACTTAAGTACTAAGGAGATACGTCTGTCACGTGATGTTGAGTTCTTCGAAGGTGCAATAAGTAATCCTGAACATAATAAATATACTAAAAATGATGAGTTGTTTAAAGAAGTCACTGAATCCAACTTGGAAAATATTGAAGTTGATGGTGATTTAAATTTAGATTGTCTCTCACAGGAGGCGACTACACGTGATCAAGCAGCAGGAAATATATACCTGGCTGAGGATGGCATTCCTTTGACGTTTGAGGAGGCGAGTGCAGCACCTGATAGTCTGATGTGGAAGGAGGCCATTTCATCTGAAATAAGTGCCCTGAACTCCAATCAGACTTGGAAGGTGACCAAACGTCCAAAGGACGCCCCTACCATCACGTGTCGTTGGATATTTAATAAAAAATATGATAATGAAAATAATGTTTTATATAAAGCTAGGTTAGTTGCCAGAGGCTGTCAGCAGAAGAAAGGCTTCAATTTTAATGAAGTATATGCGCCAGTGGCGAAACTTTCGACTGTGAGGACCCTCTTGGCTGTCAGTAACAAATTAAAATTTTATATAGAACAAATAGATATTTGTAGTGCGTTCCTGAACGGTGTTCTTTCGGAGGATGTATACCTCGAGATACCTGAAGGTATTGAAACACAGGTTGATAAACACAAAAATGTACTAAAACTAAATAGGTCTATATATGGTCTTAAACAGTCGCCAAAAGTGTGGAATAAGTTATTTAATGAGTTCCTGTTGTCACTTGGCTTTGTACAAAGCATGGCTGATGACTGTCTGTATGTTTTCAAAAATAAACATGATGGAACGATAGTTTATCTACTCACTTATGTTGATGACGTTCTCATTAGTTCAAATAATAAAGAACAAATTATATTTTTCAAAAATAAAATTAATAAGAGATTCAAATGTAAGGATCTTGGAAAAGTTAATAAATATTTAGGTTTAAACATTAATTACAGTCGCGAAGAGGGCATACTGGAGATCGAGCAGAAGAATCTCATCGAGTCTGTTGCTAGGCGATTCGGTGTTGATAAATGTGCACCTACCTACACACCTATTGACCCCAAACTCCAATTGGATAGGGACCTCAATGCGTGTGATAGTGTACTGAATAATAACTATCAACAGCTCGTGGGATGTTTGATGTACCTAATGCTAGGATCACGGCCTGATATTTGCTTTGCAATATCGTACTTCAGCCAGTTCTCCAGTTATGCCACAGATGAACATTTCAAATATTTATTGAGAGTTCTGAAATATTTAGTGACTACTAAAGATAAAAAACTTGTATATTCATATGAACATAATAATAATGGCAATATAGTCGAAACATATTCGGACGCCGATTGGGGTAACTGTGTTAACACAAGACGGTCAATCTCGGGTTACTGTGTCTTTGTTTATGGGTCGCTGGTGTCCTGGTCTAGTAAGAAACAACCAACGGTAGCTCTGTCTAGCACTGAAAGTGAGTTGATCGCCATATGCGATGCTACCACTGAATCAATTTGGTTGAAATATTTAATGAGTGACTTTTGCATTCAAATTAATGACAGAGCTGTAATTTACGAAGACAATCAGAGTTGTCTGGCTATTTTGCACTCTGGAAAATGGAACACACGCAGATCAAAACATGTGGACGTAAAGTACCGTTTTGTGTGCAATCACGTAAATTTAGACTTTAAGTATTCATACGTGTCAACTTCGCGACAGTTGGCTGATGTTTTTACGAAGGGCTGCCCGAGGCCTAAATTTGATGTATTCTGTAAAATGTTAAAGTTGTTGTAACTTATTGTATATGTTTACCATTCATGTAGTATTTGTTGTAACTTTTTGTATTTTTGTTGACCTCTTGTCATTTGTGTTCATAATGACTTCATTAGTTTAATAACTCATTTTTACTATTTTACCGTATTCGTATAAGTTTAATTTGAGGAGGCGTGTGAGAATTATAGCAAATTAAATTATACTCGTGACTATTATTCTCACATATCATTTGTGGTGGCAACACTGTTTATATATTTTTGTGATCTGTGATTTTTAGTGTTTTGTACCTGACTGTGATATTTTGTAATCATACGCCTCTAGTCGCATTTTGTTATTCATGTTGTTAACAACTCCACTACTCTAATGTGGAAATAAAAAGTTCGTAATTAGTGAATCTTGTGTCTTTATTTATGTGTTCGTAATATGTGTGTCTAGTCTCAGTTCGATGTCGTTTTTAGTTTAGGTTCGTTTATAGGTTTTTAGTCGTCGCGATCCGTTGATTTCTTCCTCATCTTCTCACACTATCACAAATAAATATGGTCTAAATATAACACAATTCGATATAAAGGCAGCCTTCCTTAACTCACAAATAAAATATCCTATATTCATATCAAACCCTAAGGGATGCCAACTAGGCAAAAATAATTGCCTGAGATTAATAAAGTCAATATATGGACTGAAAACGTCTTCCAAGAGTTGGTACGACTTGTTGAACTCAACAATAATTCAAGCTGGATTTATCCAATCAAAGATAGATAGATGCTTATATATCAAACAGGATAATATTGGTGCAATGGCACTCCTGATAGTCTACGTGGATGACATGTTGTTGGCTAGTAACCACGACGAGTGGACACAAGACTTAGTAAATATTTTCAATAAAAATTTCACATTAAAAATAGAATATAATCCAACTTTCTTCGTAGGTTTCAAAATAAGTCGAGATATCCCTAGAAAACAAATAATACTCACACAAAATAGATATATTGATAAGATTCTGCGGAAGTTTGGAATGACTGAATGTAATCCATCTTCCACACCCATGGAGACTGGACTTAAAATGAATAAGCCAACAAATTGAATGGATGACACCGAATATAGGGCTATGATTGCGAATCTGCTACATGTGGCAAGACTGACCCGCCTGGATATTGCCTTTGCCGTCAATTATTTATCACGTTTTCAGGCATCCTCCAATAATGAAATAAAAAATTATGTCCGTCGTATTATTAGGTACCTTAAAACTACAAGGGACTTCTCTCTGGTCTTCCACTCCGACCAAACGCACATTAAGGCTTTTATCGATGCGTCGTATACACCCAACATAGACGATTCACCCATCAATATAAATAACTTGGAGAAAGGGTGCTCCACAACTGGCTTTATGATATTTGTAAACGGAGACTTGTTAAATTGGGCCATTCATCGGGAAAACACGGTTGCAACTTCGTCGACTGCAGCCAAGTTAATTGCATTGAATGATGCACTAGACAACATATATGTGATCTGGAGACTTACGGAAAGCGTTTTCTCTGTAACCGACCCAGTGCAAGTGTACGAGGACAATATATCTGCATCCCGTATTGCATATGGTGGAGGCCAGAAACGCTCCAGGTCCCTTGCGATCAAATGCTACGCACTGTTGGAAGTATACCAACAAAAATTAATAAGTTTTAATAATATTAGGTCACCTGATCAAGTTGCTGATATATTAACTAAAGCACTTGATCGGAAAACCTTTCCAAAATATCGTTACAAAAATCCTCTTGTCGGCCAATAGTCTTAATTGACATAACCCTCAAAATTTATGATATTTGGTTTTGGACGGCGGATGGGCGTCGGTCTTTTAGCGCCTGTTGTAAAACGAGCGGTCCATATTTCGTTTCACAATTCACATCACAATATTCAATAGGTTCCCCGTCGCTGCTCTGCCACTCTTACTGGCATCAGCATTCTCTAACAAATACAATTGATTCCAACAATAGCATATTTATCTAAACCCCACACAACTAATTATAAGGACATATACATAATGATATTTTCTTTCCACAGCTGACGATGAGGAGATATTGATCTCTCCGACCTACTTTTTATATATATTTTGTAAATTAAAATCACACAATATTCATAAGATGTGACACTATAACGAAGGTTAAATGTATACCTCATGTAAATAATTACACGATATATAAGATAAAACAATTGATACATAAATTTATACACATTTTAATTGTACATCATGATACTAGTCAACGACATACCTAATATTTTTACCATTTTTATAGCAATTTTTTTATATGATATTTATATGTAACAATTTTGACTGCTTTTGCTTATTATTTTTTTTATACATACTTTGTGTGACACATTTTTTACTTATATGTTCGTTCGTCCACTTTGAATCGCAGGGGGGTGTTGGGATACAATTCCCTCACTTCCTCACAAACACATAACCTTACATTGACTAACACTGTATGTAACAGATATATTACATTTATTCGTTTTATATGTGGCGACACTGATTGCCAACACAATATTCTTTCCGCCACTGCTCGATGGAGAATGTTCTCCGTTCATCAGTCGTTGTCTTCGACTTACATAATGGACTGAGCATACTGATAAAATTAACATTGGCTTATATGGAGACACCATGAAGGCGTACATTTCATTCAAAAGTATTGTTTTTTCAAGATTTATCCAATATTATACGTCAATTGATTAATTTTGCACTTCATTTTACAAAATGAAAGTCAGCTCAGCTGCATACAAGGTACAGCTAATATTCATTTATATGTTAATAAAAAACCAGATGGATTACCGGAAATTTATCAATCATATAATAATAAATATGAAGCCTTAAAAAAATGTTGATTAATAAATAATTCTCCATAAATGACTTTAAATTTGAATTGCGAAGTTCATATTTATCTCGTCAGTTGATTACTTTTTTTATGAAATTCGAAAATTATTGACGTATAAATATAATGATGCAGAGCAACAGATGAACATATACAACATTGTTATAACAAGACTCCAGACATCGCTCACTAACAATGTATTCATACTTAAATTAATCAAACCCGTCAAAAGGTTACCAATTAAAAAAAAACAATAACCCATTGAAATTGACGGATTCCACAATGAAGGGTACTGTATAGTGAACATAAGTTTTCATTCTACAACTGAAAATGAGAATGCTTAGTTCGTTTGAAATTAAAACACTCAAGCTAATTAATGTAACAGTCAAAATCCAGAAAACGAAACAACAATTGGCACACCGCCTGGACACAAGAAAATATTCATCACAAAAACAATTAACGAGTACGAAAATTAGAAACACACACGAATAAATCGACAAGGCTTTTATATATCCTAGATAAGAATCCCCTTTCTTTGGTAGAAAACTTTTAATGATAACACCTAACAAATACAGCACTTCGTACCCAGCCATCGAACAAATACCTTCTCGATTAGTGGAAATGAAATCCGTACGAGGATAAGACCCAAAAATCCAGTCTTTCAAACCAGCATTTAATGAAAATTCATAGAAAATAAGCAAACTGATAGAAAATATGGAGATACTTTTCAGAGATGCTAAGATACGGAATAATAATTTGTTGAAAATGGCTAGAATAGCGAGTGTTATAAAAAAAGTTCCAATGTACACCATATTCCAAAATTTGTTGGTGATAATTGACTGAGCGAACACTAAAATACCTTCCAATACCGATAATCAGTAAAACTAAAGGTTTTAAATAACCTGAATGACTAACTCTCTTGGACTGAAAGTGAAAACTTCCTAAAGAATGTGCAACAACGAACAATCCAACACCTGAATCCATCAAACTGTACCCATTAACTTTTGTTTTAGAAAATGTTTTGGAAAACAATTGAAGTTGGCACATAGTATACAGATTATCGAATATAAATTAACCATACCACGAAAATGAGTAACACATGGAAGCCTATTATCATTGAAACGGGTTTGCTTAACAAATTTTTGCGTAATATGTGAGAAAAGAGCATATCATACATTTCCTCCGAGGAATAAAATGACAATTTAACAATTTATATTCACAAACTGTTAATATATAAACCCGAATTTACGACTGTTGATCTTCCAAAGTATTTTAGCCATAACTAAATTTATTTTAAAGAAGAAAACCTGGTTAAAAATATGTTCAATTTGAGAATTCTGATCTTTTAATATTGTGAAAAGTACAGTTTGATAAGGGATGAAATTTTTGAATGGAATGTACATTTCATTTGGTTGCCTTCAAAATTGTATCAGTATGCGCGGTCCATTATATATATGGTCGAAGGTCGTTGTACTAACGTCGCTAATAAATCATTTTTCTAAGATGGAAGTCCGTGCTTATCTTTTCCGTGTAAAGTGATCAGAACTCACCTCAATACATTTTGTTGGGATATGATTCCCTCACTACCTCACGAACACGAAACTATATATTAACCAACACTGCATGTAACACATTATTACATTTATTTGTTTTGCATATGGCGACACTGATTGCCAATATAATATTCTTTCCGCCACTGCTCGACGGAGTGTGTTCTCCACTCGGCAGTAGTTGTACTAACGTCGTCAATAAACCTTTTTTAAAGATGAACGTCCGTGCTTATTTTTCTTTTATGAATTGATCGGAACTCACCTCAACATGGTAGCCAGAGCTGCGGATCAAGAAAATAAGTGCGGTAATTAAAGTGCGATGTTCGTGTAATTTGTTAAAAGTTTAAAATTTGTAATTCACGCAAAGTGAAAGGCTTAGTGCCGTGTGATACCTCCACGCAAAGTGGCAGGAAAGTGAAAATTTGTAAATGAAAAGTTCGAATCAGTGATTAAAGTAACTATCCTGAATACGTAAAAAGTTCAATCCGAGTAAATCAAAGTAAAAGTAAGATTAATTAAAACAACGGTAGTCTTGGGCGCCAGTTAAAACGTCGAAATCGAGAATTTGGAGAAAGCAGATCAGGTACGAAAGGATCTTGTGGTTTGGCAGACCAGCGCATAGAATTAAAAACGGTTGGCAATTGTTTGTGCTGTGTTCCGGAGAAGAAATCAAAGAGTAAAAATCAAAAATCTGAAAATACCGGAGTAAAATCGTCGGAGTTTGATGTCAACGGCGTATGAAAACAGCAAGAATACATCAATAGAACAAAAAAATAAACGAAGATACCTAAGATAAGTAAAAAATTTTATATTAAATAAGTGATAATTCGTGTGATTTTGCCCATAAAATTGATGAAAAAGTTAACATTTCGGCAACAAAAAAGTTAAATTTGGTATATTTTCATGTATATTCCCAACCAAATTTCAAGTAAAGTCGAAACTTGAAAGGCGGATTCGATAGCCTTTCAAACTTTATCTTGTTGGTCGGGAATTGCAGAAATAGGAAACCTTTGTTGGATGAGTTTCATCGAGTCCAACAAAAGAAAACCTACATTAATGATTATTGACATTGGTGACAGATTTTTTCCTGTTCACATAAAGGATCTTTTCAAACGATAATATATAATAGATCATTTTTTTTCAGAATTAATCTCTCATACTTTTGTGGAACAATTTTGCATTGAATATTAATACATATTTTAACGTGTTTAACAGAACCATTTTCATTCTGAAACAAAAGCCAAAGACTTAACCAATTTGATTTTGAACAAGTTCGGCGATAAAGTCCCAGTAATTTGATCACTTAAGTAGCAGAAACAACGGCGGAGAGATCAACTCATCGTCAGCAACGGATATTTCGTGAGAATTAGTTTAGAATACTAATAAATTATTGAATATTATAATACAATATATTTAACTTGCATTCCCGATCGAGCGGCTAAGACCGTGTTGTGCATAATCGTGCGGTTGAAACCGTGTTACCCCCTAGATTTAAGTTCTCGTGTTTCTGAGGTAGGATCTAAACCCCCTAAAAACCAAAATTTAATACAATGTCACGATTTGACACAAAGAAGGTATTTGATGGGAGGAATTATGATGCCTGGAGGACCACGATGGTCTCAACACTCTATGCAGAGGGATTATACCCAATTATGCATGATGTTGAAACCGAAGTGCTATTTTTGGGATTGGAATTAAACAGTTTTTTAAACCCTGAATCTGGCAATGCTAGTTCAGCTAATAGGATGACATATTTCCGTAACCAGGAAAAGGGGAAAGCTTTAATTTATCGAGGACTAAACAATGACCTGATCGAAAGAGTAAAAGACCTAAAAACGATAAATCAGATTTTAAAAGTTCTAGACGAAAGGTATAAAAGCTGCACGCAGGTCACATATATTAACACGAAGCAGGCCTTTCAAAGGTTAAAATTCAATAGTGAGGGGAATATGAGAAGCTATTTAGACGTGTTCTCTAGATCAGCCCAAAAAATAAGGGACTGCGGTAAAAACTTAGACAAACAGGAGGAGATAGAACAACTCCTAATATCACTGAACATGGACTACGATATGACTAGGTTGGAGTTTAATACATTAAGTCAGGATCAGAAAACCATCGAAACACTCCACGCAATGCTAATCGAAAGGTCAGACAGGTTATATGACGAGAAAAAGTTGAGATACAATAATAATAAATTTCGTAACTTCAATCAAAACAATAAAAATCAAAGATTCCAATACGGAGGAAATTATAATAGATATAGTAACACAAATAGAAATCAAAACTATAATCAAAATGTAGATCTGGGGAAAATGACATATAATAATAATCAAAAGTCAGATATGCCTCAAAATAATAATAATAATAACTACAAAAATAGAAAATATAATCAAAATCAAAATAATTTTCCAAATCCGAATAATTTAGTATGCTTTAAGTGCCATGGCAAAGGGCACATAGCTAAAGTATGTCCGTCAAATAAAGAGGGTGTAAAACCCCAGGATAAATTAGATGGTCCTGCACAGAATACGAGATACGGACGAAATAATCAAAATAACAATAACAAAAATAAAAAAGAAAATGATGTTCAGTGGTCTATGATGATAAGATATAAGGGCAATGAGCAAAACAAAAATACAAATAATAATAAATTAATAAATTTAATAACATCTAAGGACACGAGACATGAATCGAATCTAGATTATGTCCCCCTCACTAATAGAATCATGTTAGATGGTGGAGCTGTTGCTCATGTAATATCAGACCTATCAAAATTGTCTAACCCCATAATGCTGGAAAAACCTATAGAGTTAGAATGTGCCATCCAAGACACTTTACTAATTGCCACACATATAAGAACCATGTTCATCAGGGTGGAAAATTCAGAGAGGAATCAAACTGTAATAAGACTAAAGAACGTACATTATGTACCATCCCTGAATGTAGATCTAATGTTGGGGATTAAGATAACTGAAAATAGGGCGCTTGGCATAGACCAAAATTTCTCTGCAGCGCATATATACGTCCGTGAGATGGATGAAGTAATTTTTTCGGCCCCGAAAATAAGGAGGGTATACATGGTCAAGTACGAAATCGTACCGGAGTCCACAGTTAATATAATAGAAAACGAAGACGACTTAAATAAAATATGTCCTTATAAGAATGAATCGAATAAATTGGCATGTATGCCTAACGTAAATTCCCAGGATGAATGGATGGAATACGAGATAGAAGAGGAAATTGTTGAGGACAGTCAGGAGGGAAGTGAAGAGAATAGAGAGAACACAGATAATAGTGTACAACATAACACAATTGATAATAATGAAAATGACAATATAATAATAAATCATAATGACGAACAAGATAATAATCAACCCCAAAATAGGGAAATGATTGAAGATGGTAAGGAAACAAATGAGGATGTAGGTATAAATACTAATGACAATACCATAAATAATAATAATATAATAAATGATAATCAAGAAACCAATGAAAATGCAGGGAAGTTAAAAATAGATAAAAAAATGATATGGCACAGGAGATTGGGACACTTATCTGGAAAAAATTTAAGATTCTTGACAAAGGTCTCAAGAGGCATTCCTAACGGAGTGACATTCCGAGATGATGAGTTTAGTCTGTGCGAGATATGTGCGAAAGCTAATTCCAAAAGGTTAGGGCACAATGGCACCCGCACCAGACCAGAAAGGAAACTCGAACTCATTTCATCGGATACAATGGGCCCCTTTTCACCAGGTATATACGGTGAAAAGTACGTGTTAATATTTGTGGACCATGCCACAAAATACACCTTTATCTCCACCATCGAAAAAAAGTCAATGGTGTGTGAGGAGTTCAAAAAACTTTATATGAAATTAAAATCAAAATTTCCAGACTATTACATTGCCACCTTAAGGTGTGACAATGCTAGAGAATATCTAGATTCGAACATGAAGGCATTTTGTGAGGAAAACGGCGTAAGTCTCGAGCCTGTCGTTCCGTATTTGCCGGAGTTGAATGCGATGGCCGAAAGGCAGAACCAAACAATTATGGCAAGGACAAGAGCTATGCTGTTTGACTCCGATTTGGACTTCAGTTTTTGGTCAATGGCTGTTCTGACGGCTGTTTATGTTATAAACAGAAGCCCAACTAGGGCAAATAAAGACTATAAAACCCCTTTCGAAATGTTCTACGGCATAAAGCCGGATCTATCCAATATGAGAGTTTTTGGGTCTCTCGCCTATAGACATATTCCCATAGAGGTTCGTCAGCAGCAGGCCACAAAAAATAAAAAAAATAAAACAAATAGTGAACACCCGAAACTTACACAACGAGCTGATAAGGGGGTATTTGTGGGCTATACAAATAGTGGGTACTGTATAAGGGACCCATTAATTGACAAATCGCACGTTACTTGCGATGTCAGATTCGATGAAACGAGGAACATAATACAAATAGATAACGTATATAATAATAACGGAATTAAACAATATGATAATAATATAATAGAAACTCCTGTAATATTAAACCTATGTAAATCGAGATATAAAAATTACATCGAGGACCACATCCCTCAAAAATGGGATGATGTCGAAAACAACCCTTTTAGGGCGGAATGGCAACAAGCCATTACTGACGAGCTCTAGTCATTATCTGATATGGGCGTGTGGGAAGTTGTCCCAAGGGAAAGAAATGTGAGGTTAGTAGACACGAAGTGGTGTTTCACCACGAAACCCAACAACCAAGGCGTTCACATACCAAAAGCCAGGTTGGTTGCAATGGGTTTTAAAGATCTTACTCACTACTCTCTAACAGAAACATACGCCCCGGTAATCCAATATTGGCTGATAAGATGGATATTATCTATCACAAATAAATATAATCTAAATATAATACAATTTGACATAAAAACAGCCTTTCTTAACTCAGAAATAAGATACCCTATTTTCATATCAAATCCCAGGGGATGCCAACTAGGCGAAAATAATTGCTTAAGACTAATTAAGTCAATATATGGACTGAAAACGTCTTCCAAAAGTTGGTACGACTTGTTGAATTCGACAATAATTCAAGCTGGATTTATCCAATCAAAAATAGATAGATGTTTATATACAAAACAAAATAATAATGGTGCAATGGCACTCTTAATAGTCTATGTGGATGACATGTTGTTGGCTAGTAACCACGACGGGTGGACACAAGACTTAATAAATACATTTAATAAGAACTTTACATTGAAGATAGAAAAAAATCCAACTTTCTTTGTGGGTTTTGAAATAAGTCGAGACATCCCGAGGAAACAAATAATATTGACACAAAATAAGTACATAGATAAAACCCTCCGTAAGTTTGGGATGACGGAATGTAATCCGTCAACCACACCCATGGAGACAGGGCTTAAAATAAGGAAGCCAACAAACGGATTGGATGACACCGAATATAGTGCTATGATTGGGAATTTGCTATATGTGGCAAGACTGACCCGCTCGGATATTGCCTTCGCCGTCAATTATTTATCACGTTTTCAGGCATCCTCCAATAGCGAAATTAAGAATTATGTTCGTCGCATTATTAGGTACCTTAAAACAACAAGGGACTTCTCTCTGTTATTCCACTCTGACCAAACTCAAATCAAGGCCTTTGTCGATGCGTCGTATGCACCCGACGTAGACAATTCACCCATAGATATAAATAATTTGGAGAAAGGGTGCTCCACAACTGGCTATATGATATTCGTTAACAGAGACTTGTTAAATTGGGCCATTCACCGGCAGAACTCGGTTGCAACCTCGTCGACTGCAGCCAAATTAATTGCGTTGAATGACGCACTAGATGACATATATGTGATCTGGAGACTCACTGAGAGTGTTTTCTCTGTAACCGACTCAGTGCAGGTGTATGAGGACAATGTATCCGCGTCATGTATTGCATCTGGGAGAGGCCAGAAACGCTCCAGGTCCCTAGCGATCAAATGCTATGCAGTATTGGAAGCCTTCCAAAATAAATTAATAATGTTTAACGATATTAGGTCATCTGATCAAGTTGCTGATATTTTAACTAAAGCACTTGATTGAAAAACATACCAAAATATCGTTATGAGAATACTCCGAACAAGTCAACCTTTCAGCCAATAGTCTTAATTGACTCAACCCTCAAAATTTTTGATACTTGGTTTTGGACTGCGGATGGGCGTCGGTCTTTTAGCGCCTATTGTAAACCGAGTGGTCCATATGTCGTTTCACACTTAATCTCACAATGTTCAATAGGTTCCCCGTTGCTGCTCTGCCACTCTTATTGGCATCAGCTTTTCCCGATATATACAATTGATTCCCATAATAGAATATTTATATAATACTCCACATGTTTAATGATAAAGACATATACATATTAATATTTTCTCTCCACAGCTGACGATGAGGAGATATAGATCCCTCCGACTGGTTTTATATATGTTAAATTAAAAATCACACAATATTTATAAGACGTGACACTAGAACATAAGGTTAAATATATACCTCATGTTAACACTTACACAATACATTTAAGATAAAACAAAATTCAATATATAAACTTATACGCATTTTAATTGTACAAGATTATACTAGTCAACGACATACATAAATTTTTTTTAATGTACTATTTTTTTATATATATAGCAATTCTATATGACACTTATATGTAATATTTTTGACTGCTATTGCTTATTTTGATTTTTTTTTATTGTTTATATGTTTGTTTTAAATACATACAATATGTGACATTTTTTTTTACTTGTATGTTCGTTCGTCCGTTTTGAATCGCAGGGGGTGTTGGGATACGATTCCCTCACTACCTCACAAACACGAAACTATATATTAACCAACACTGCATGTAACACATTATTACATTTATTCGTTTTGCATTTGGCGACACTGATCGCCAATATAATATTCTTCCCGCCACTGCTCGACGGAGTGTGTTCTCCGCTCGGCATTCGTTGTACTAACGTCGTCAATAAACCTTTTTTAAAGATGAACGTCCGTGCTTATTTTTCTTTTATGAATTGATCGGAACTCACCTCAACACATTTTAATTGTTCATCATGATACTAGTCTACGACTTATTTAATCCTTTTTTTTACCATATTTTATAGCAATTTTTTTTTATATATGATATTTAAACCTGACAATTTTGACTGCTATTGCTTATTTATTTTTTTTTAATACATACACTATGTGATATTTTTTACTTATATGTTCGTTCGTCCGTTTTGAATCGCAGGGGGGTATTGGGATATGATTCCCTCACTCCCTCACAAACACATAACTCTATACTGACTAACACTGTATGTAACATGTATATTACATTTATTTGTTTTGCATGTGGCAACACTGATTGCCAACACAATATTCTTTCCCGCCACTGCTCGACGGAGAATGTTCTCCACTCGTCAGTCGTTGTACTAATGTCGTCAATAAATTGTTTTTCTAAGATGGAAGTTCGTCCTTATCTTTTCCGTGTGAAGTGATCAGAACTCACCTCAATAAAAGTAAAAAGTCTCAAGTTCTTTCGATCCTCGTTCTGTACGCCTCACATCAGTTACAACAAAGGGAGATTGCTCATTTTCCTCAAACTCTTAAATTGTACTTTCGTTTATTGCATTATAGTATTTCAAACTAACTTGTTTCTTTTCTTGGAAGTTAAACCTCACTTCAGTATTAGCAGTGGATTGGTAACATGAAAATGGTTATCTGTTCACATATCTAACCAACGTTTAGAAATATCGCTTTTCTTTCTTCCATGAATGGAGAAAAGCCATTTTTTATATTTCTTTCCTCCATAGAATCTTTGGCAAATACTGGAAGTGAAATACGTGTTGATGGTTCGCTCGCCACTTTTCCCCATTAAATGTGAAGTAAGTACGTTATTTATTGCCATTAAGTTAACATACATCAGTGCATTTAAATTAATTTATATCATAGTTTTGATCATTTACCCATCAATTGATCGAGAAGTGGTGCAACTGTGACCGTTCAGTATGGTTTCTACACAGTAACTTTTATCAGTATTGGGGTGCACTGCACTTAGATATTTCACTTCCAGAGATGGTAGGCGATACCTTTGTGTGGGTTAAGAACACTTGTCACCTATGCTAATTTCATTAAGCAAGGTAATTGATTGTACTGTTAGAACCTCTCAGATTTTCATCCGGAAATTTAATGTTTCGTTTTTCCATGCTGTTACGGTGCTTATTGAAATACGTGTACGTGTTTGACTAATCGAATTTCATTCGTTATCATGTGTATTTATCATGCAGTCGCTGTTTCTTTTATACTTATCATTTGTATCATTGATTGCTTAAAATTCGCGTACTATTCTTTAATGATTTCTTCGCGTCTCATTCAATAAGCAATGTCTTGACAGCACTAATCTTACCTATACTAACCTTACATTATCCCTTGTTATATCGTTAAAAATTTGTCACCGACTGTTTTATCCTGTATCGCTGCCTGTTTTGGCTTAAGGAATATTACTTTCTTGAATCTTTTTCTTTAAATGAATCCATACCTCTGGCGTTGTAAATCTCGAGAGTATAAAGGTTTTATTTCCTAATAAGGTATTTATATTGGGTAATTTTGTGTTGTAGGCTTTAAAAACGAGATTGAGGATTTCCTCAATTGATTGAGTTGTGTCAATATCCGTAGGGTTCCGAAAATGAACGCTTCGGACGCGGGGTAATTATCGTTTAAGTAATAATTTGTGATATTTTCTTAGTGGATATGTTTGTCGAATTCTTTTAAATTTGTACTCTTTTTTTCTTCTGATAACGTCTACGATACCAAATTTATAGTGTCGAATCATATTACGTTCATTTTACCTGTACATATAGGAAAATTGAAATTGATTTTGTTTCTGTTTACAGGTTTAACCCCACATTTAACATGGCTGCAATTAAACAAGTTATCAATGAAGCAGTTGAAAGAGGTAAATTCGCTAAGTTAAATTTCATTTACAACTGGCTGCTTCGCTTTTTTTTAACAAATTATTTCAATTTTATTTTGCGGGTTGTTTGATAATAATAATCTTGATAGTCACTAATTCTGAAATATAAGAACCAATTTAGAAATACGAAAATAAAAAAAGGAACGACGTTTGTGCTATAAATTTGTTCAAAATTTGCACCGGAGTGCATTAATCACTACGGGAAATTATTATTTTCATGAAATTAATTACTTATGCTCATTTCGTAATCCTGTTGCAAACTGTGCCGTATATATTTAATGTAAACTCTTAGAACTTTTATGCACGTAATTTCGAATAAATTTTATACGTACACAAAGTACGTATGAGTTTGTTTTTCTTGTTGAATTTCTGTCAAAAAGCTTATCAAAATTTTTCTTTTTTATCTTCTTTGTGTATTCTTACGATCAGAAATCGCGAACAATGTCTTATCTACGTTTGTAAAGTTTGGGCATACTGGCACAGATGACGTTATAAATTGATTACGCAATTATGTGGTTATTCATTTTGTCGGTATTAATACAGTTTCTCAATCAGTATTATGTGTTTGTTTTCCTGTATACCGTGATTTTTCATTGAAACTACCTGATAAATTTGATTCGTATTTTATGTTATGAATTACTGTACACAATGTTGATGCCTATTAACTTGTATCATCCAGTGCGAATGCCGACACCTATGCGTTTACGTGATCTCATTCGACAAATTCGTGCTGCCAGAACAGCGGCTGAAGAAAGGTCCGTGGTTAATAGAGAATGTGCGTATATACGATCGACATTCCGGGATGAAGACAGTGTATGGAGATGCCGAAATATTGCCAAATTACTTTACATTCATATGCTTGGGTAAGTATTAGTTAGTTTAATGGAAATTGCTCGGGACCAACCCATGTTTTTACTTTTAGAAGAGTTCACTTCTAATTACTGAGTGTGCACACTACCGTAGTCAAAATTTTGTTTCTCATTCGACTCATTTTGATTAACGTAGATGTGAAGAATGGTTGAATTGTATCTCATCTTAGGTTCGATTATGTCGTCTAATTTTTTTAACAAGGTTATTTAGTGAAATGTGGTTCTAAGATATTGTTGATTTTCATGCTTTCATGTAGAGTTGTTTATTCATTCATTTCCTTTTTATACACTTTTACTTAATGAATGAGTCAATCTACTGTCTTCCGGATCATGAAATCTCTTTTCATTCCAAATGAAACATTCGTTACTCTAGCCTGCAATTTGAATGAATAAATTTTTTTAATGTAGGAAAATTTGTTTTTCTAGATAATAATGTTCAGAAGGTCCACTTTAAAATGCCGAAAAATTTTCTACAATTTAAGTCATCTGTGGATGGAAAAAGCCTTAAATAAATAGAACTGCACCTTTTTGATTGGATGGTTCTAGTTTGGTGCAGCATTTTTTCCTTCGCATACCTTCCATTATTTTTCATTGTTAGTATCGTAGCGTCAAGAAAAATGGAATGAATAATGTGAACGTTATTTACCATTTTTCTGTCTCCTTTCTCAGCACCTGTAGTGGTTGATTCGGCTGTGTACAGTGTCTGAAGAGTGATTTCTATCATTTGGAAACGAACAACTTAGAAACTCGGTATTATTTTTGGTGCATTTGAAAAAATAACTGAAAAAATACGAATTACTGATTCCTAGTTTTGTGTTTTTGATGTCTAATTCAACATTGAAAATTTGCGTGCGCATCTCCCTTACTTAGATTTCTAATTGTATTTGTAAGTTTTATTCCTAGATTAGTGAAAATTTACAATAATGGTTGAAACAGCAGTAGCTATTTTCTTTATGGCAGAAAAGTGATACACTTGAATTCTTGGTTCTCAACAAATTCATTATTCACATTTTTCTAAATAGAACACCATTTTCCGAAAGACAATGCCTAATTTTATGAAAACTTTCCCCATTTAAAGAATGAATTATATTATGTTTCTTTCTGTTTGGTTCAAAGAATTTACAAAAATGGGTGAACTAGTTGTGAAAAGTGATTAAATTCATTAGCAGATGTTAAACATAAAACGTTTATAAAATTTATTGGTGAAAAGAACCGAGTTTTATCATTATGACTTTCAAATTTCTATAGATCCAATTTTTTCAGAATTAGGATCCAAGTTAAATGATTTATTCGTTTGAATCATATTGTTAATATTTTGTTTCTGATTTGTAGTTGTTAAAGTGTTGAGATTTTAACTGGTATGGGTTCATCTTTCAAGTGTTCTTTCATTGTTATTTGTTAAAATTTGATACATATTCATTCCTATCAGATTTGGGGTTGCTAGTAACCATGATTGTTCTTCTACGAGGTGCTTCCATCTCGTAGCTTTTTGCACTGTTTCCATTCGTCTATATTCATGCCAGAGCATTATAGCATTGTAGGCTTTCGACAATTTTTGAACCTTACTTCAATGTTGTTTTCGATGTTTCAGTTACCCAGCCCATTTCGGACAATTAGAATGTTTGAAACTAATTGCGTCGCCTCGATTTACCGACAAACGCATCGGATATTTAGGTGCCATGTTATTACTGGACGAGAGGCAAGACGTACACCTATTAATTACCAATTGCTTGAAAAAGTGAGTTCGATTTTCCTTCTAACCTAATTAGTAGTAAATGCGTGCGTCGCTACATTATTTTCCATTTTATTGCTTTGTGTATTCAACGTATATTAACCTCGATTTTTTTCGTATGTTTGTTACAGCGATCTAAACAGTCCTACCCAGTTTATTGTCGGATTGGCATTGTGCACGTTGGGTGCGATCGCCTCTCCGGAAATGTCCAGAGATTTGGCATCTGAGGTCGAACGACTGTTAAAATCGCAAAATGCTTATATTCGTAAAAAAGCAGCGCTTTGCGCGTTTCGTATTATATTGAAAGTACCAGAATTAATGGAAATATTTTTACCGGCTACTAGATCGTTATTGTCGGAAAAGAATCATGGTGAGTTTTGATTTGGATGTTGGAGAAAAGTCCGTATGGTGTAGCGTCTGTTGAGATCACTGATGCTTGATAACTCCTTCCCTTGGTAAAAATTTCTCGTTTCGTTGTAGTTGTCTGTATTATTTTAATACCGCGGATTATTTTTCGTTTTCGAAAAAAATAAGAAATTGCTATTCATTTATAAGATTTTGAATGTCATTACTCGTGTATCTCCTTCAGTATTGGTCCCTGATGTAGGTCTAAGTAAATATTCGCTACCATATTTTAGATTGTAAAGCGAATGATGGTTTGGGAGATCAATTGGAGCTCAAATAAGTTTTTTGTATATTTTTCAGCTTTTGCGGTGTTTTCTTAGTAGCCGTACTTTTGATCGATGTCATATTTTAGTTAGAGAATTCCGCCTTCATAAAAAATATAAAAAATTATTTTTTGTGATACGAATTTTCGTATGCATTCTCTTGTTTTCGGGAAAATATGAAAGAAAAAAAACTGTAATATGGATTTTGTATGATTTTTGGTATTCCATACTATTCGGATTTATGTTACTCAAGTTTCTCGATTTTCGAAGAAAGTAAAGAAAAGCATTTGCTTCTTGTTGAGTGCTGATGAATGATAAAATCTATGATTGTCTCGTACGCTTAGAAATAAGATGATATTTTTTGGGGAGGGGGGAAAAAGAGTTTAATTTAATTTTATTCTGTTGGTGTCTTTGAAATATTTTTACATTTCCTCAAAAATTATTTTTTACCTCCTAAAAAATAATTATTCAGCCTTGAAAGCTGCGAGAACTGCGCCCATATTTTTGTTAACGATTCTAGTATATCACCTTCAGTTGAATAAAAGCCTTATATTTATATTTTACAATTATTTACAGTTTACAGTTCTGTTTTATTTCTAGGCATACTAATCACCGGCGTTACACTTATAACGGAAATGTGCGAACACAGTGTGGATACGCTTCAGCACTTCCGAAGGGTGAGTGATTGTGCTATTAAAGTAAATCGAATTGATAGTTATTGCCATCTCATATTTATGTTGTGTACCGATCAACATATTCTCCTTTCTCATTGAAGTTTTAGTAAAATTTAAATTTGTATTTCGGTTTTTTTTTTGTTTTTTTTTAAATTTTAACTTTGTAAAATGTAGATTCCGAATTTCTGCTTTCCGTTCTAGTCGCGAATTACTGAAAAAAAAAGCCCTTTTTGTCATAATTGATGATTAAGAAAAGACAAAAAAAACCCATATCTCTACAGGCTTTATTTTTGGGTATAATTACTATTTATTACCAGAAGTGCGACAATTTTTGTTAAAATTTTTGCAATGGTTTATCTGCCTTATTGTTTCTTTTGACATTTTGGGCTTTTTTTTTCTGCATTCGATTCATAAATGACAATTTAAATATTTCTATGTCCACTAGAAAACGGAACCTAAAAACGAGGTAATGAATTTGTTTCCCTTCTTCTCGAAAAATCACTGAGATTCCGTTGATGTTGTTTGCAACACGTTGCTTCTAAGAAAATTCTGTTTGTTACATGTTGACATCACTGTTTGATTTATATTAGAAAAATGTATTTTTCCAGTTTCAGCGTAGAATTGAATGAACACGAAAATGTGCAATTGATTGTAAATAATTATAAGATTCTTGCAAAATTATGCAATTTCGAGGCACTGTCTTATTTTTTTGTATAGTACCTAACTCGGTATTTGTAGCGTTATTTTTTCGTACCTGTTCATCTTTCTGTTCTCGGCTTAGTCAGAATTATTCATTTTTTCGTTTTTTTTTAGTTTTTTATTTGTCGCCTATCGATCAAGCTTGACGTAATATTGGTTAATCAAATATTAGCACCATGTTATTATTAGTTGTTCGCTGGTTTTTTGAAAGATCGCATGAAAAAGCTTGTTGTTGATATCTCGATGATGATAATCGGTTTCTCCCGTTGAAGTTTAGTTGAGAATTTGAAACTTCTCATGCCACCATTTATTAGTGTACAGACTGAATTTTTTGAGGCACTTTAGATTTAGATGATTATCTGCTTCAACATTTGTAAGTTATCGTACTTTAGCACTGTTAATTACCACCAAGTATTCTCAAATTTTTTTCAAATCCAGTGGTTTATGTGATTCAAGATTGTTTGAAGATCATTTATCTTGTGAAATTCACACGAAATTTCGATATAAAACGTTATACAAAATAAAAATTTTTTTAAAACATTTCACAAAAATCACATTTTTATCTTTTTTTATTGAATTGTCTGTAAAAATTCTTCATTATTACGTCAACTTCAAACTCGCTAATGAGTTTCGTATGAAATTATGTTTCTTTTTACCGACTGTGTAGGGATGAGGTTAAATATTTGGTATGTCTATTTCCGGAATTAACGGAATTTCGTTCGCTCAAAGCAAGTGTCTTACTTTATAGATTTTAATGAAAGTAGACTCAAAATGTTCCTGACTATCCAGAAAATGTCCTAGGCTATTCATATTTGAAAATTAAAAAATCAGAAAGGTGTAATTGAAGAAAATGAGAATTTAAAGATAGGGAAAATTATCGTCATAAATTTGGCATATCCATCAATTAATTAATCAGATTAAACAGTCTTAATTTTTTATTTTAGTATAATTTTTTTTAAAGTAAAGAACAGCTTTGATCGTATAAAAAATTTCCAGCGCGTAAATAATCCGTAATTTTCGTATAAGAGGAAAAGTTTTCCCCAGCCCTTTATCGCCTTTGTTCCGTCGTTGCATTGAACTTGTTTATTCGTACTAAATAATATTTAAAAAGAAATATTTTTCTTTTGAGGTACGTACTGGAATAATTCTGTTGTTAGAAAAATTTTCGGGGAAAAACCTAATTAATTATTTTTATTTTCCTTATCGCTATTTGGTTATTTTTTAGCTGATTTATAGCTCGCATTGTTTTGTCTTTGTTGTCGAGCTAAAAACTTTTTAAAGAATCTAACTTATAAATTCATTAAGTGAGAGTCGAGTCGAACAATCATTCCACTTGATTTGTCGTAGTTATTAAGAACGGATGACGTTTTATGTACTTTTACTCTAATGTCGTATTTTCAGTTTTTTTTAATTTTTTTTTTTTTTTTACTTATTCTATAATGGATTATAATTATTTTTACGTTTTAAATTTTGCAGATTGTACCGAATTTAGTTCGAATTTTAAAAAATTTGATATTAGCTGGTTATTCGCCGGAACACGACGTATGTGGTGTTAGCGACCCTTTCTTGCAAGTGAGTTAAGTTTGTATCCCTGAAAGTAGGTAACTATTTTCAGGGAGATATTAATTGAAGGTTTCTTATTTATCCACTTACATAAAAACATTTATGATCAAGCCATTGCACTTAGATGGCTGAACCAAAATTGTTGAAAATTTATGTATAACTGTTTGAAACTGAGCCCGATGTGACGAATTCCGATTTTTAAAATTCGATCTGTTATAAAAAAATATATATGTTCCTTTACGGAGATTTGATTTGAACTGTCGTCGTACGAGTGTTTATTATTCAGAAATACCAATTGTTTCAGTTCGCATGCCAAATTTCGAAAGGCGAAATGTTCGGATGCGTTTTTCTTTGAAATTGAGTGATCCTTCGGTTATTTTTTTTTTTTCAGGCGCTAAATACAAATTTACTGTTCATTTTTTGATTGAATTACTCACTGGGGCCACTATGATCTATAAAGGGTTGGTTAGGCAAATTTTCAATACTATTTGATTGTATGATACATCTTCGGAAATGTTTATTAAAGAGCAGTTTTTCACTTTCAATAGGTGTTATGTGACCCAGTTAAACTTTTTTTTCTTTTTTTTTTGGGGGGGGGGATTGTTCTGGGAATCACACTTGGCTTCAGTTATGTTCTGGGGTTCGCTTGCTACCTGCATATCCTGTCTAGTTACCATGTGTACTCTTTACAGGTGAAAATTTTACGATTATTGAGGATATTAGGTAAAAATGACGCGGATGCCTCAGAAGCGATGAACGATATTTTAGCTCAAGTAGCGACCAATACGGAAAGCAATAAAAACGTTGGATACACGATTCTATACGAAACCGTTCTTTCAATTATGGACATAAAATCGGAGTCCGGCTTGAGGGTATGTATTTGAGAATCGTTAGTTAATTTTTTCCTGATTTAAAATTAGATAACCGATTTGATTTGTATTTACGCTAAAATCAATTTCCTGGATTTCGGTTTGGGAATCAAAGAGTTCCCTCCATTCGTGAGTTAGTTTTACTATATTCGTGACTGAGGTGTTTGTAGTCGAGATCTGGGGTAGTATTCTTGAGATTTGCGATTAACGAAAATAATGGTACTACGGATCTTTTGTCATGTTATCGTAGCAAAATTACAGACGCTGCTCTCAAGCGGTGTGTATGTTTATGCCAAATAGCAATAATGCAGCGGTAGCATGAATGCTCAAAATCTCATGAATAGCACCCCTGGTTGCCATTTGTTGAAACTTAACTGCAGATATTTATATTTTGTGTTTCATTTTAAAGGATTTTTCGTACTAATGAATTGAAATTTTGTAAATATTGGATTTATTTTTCTTGCTAATGTCAGGCTGGCAGGTGAGATTACCTGGGGAGCTGTACCGATGGATGAAATTACGTTTAAATGGGCCTTAAAATGAATTTCTTAATCAATTCGGGGTGGTATCTTAAAATTGAAAAAATAAAGAAGCCATAAATTTATGAAAATGGAAAAGTCTCGAACCACAGTGATTATTTCATCAATTCGTCAATTAATTTTTCATTACTTTTTTTTTTTTTTTTTTTTTGGTAGCTAAAGCTTTATGTTGCGTGTATTCTTTTACTATCATTGAAATCTATGTAACCGTTGGTACTTTGAAATTTTCGGATTTTTGGTAAAATTTTTTTAATCATGTTTCTGGATCGTTCTTCTTGTATCTGTTCTTCATTATCTTTGATACTGCAGAAGTTGCATGATAAAATACTTTTTTTTGAATTCTATGACTTTAATTTTCCAGTTTTGGCTTCTTCAAGTTTTTGTGGTAAACTGTGTTTGAATTCAATGCCTGAGGTTTCGTTTTTAACGTATATCCATTAACAGTGAAATGAAAGCACCGATTCGAATGAAAAGTTATCGATGATATCTGTTCTAGAATCCTCCTTTTTGGAAACTTGGGTTAAGGCTTAGTATATAGTTCCTGCAGTTTTGAGAAATGACTGTATGTTAATCAAGAATTTTATGTTAATCCTAATTAGATCTGTTTGATGATGATTTAAGCATAGATAGTTTTGGAAATTTTCTATCAAACTTACCAATTTCATTTTGTTTCTGTGGGGTTCTTTGTATGGGACAAAATGAATGCTTCAAATTATCAATACGATTTTGTGTCTGTAGTCTGACGTTAAAGTTACATTAGTTAGGACTTTCATGTAATCAAATCAGTGCAAGATATTGGCTTATGATGTTGACTTTACGAAATGGCTACCAGAAGTGTATTCATTGAAATTTATGCGTTTATTCTGTCTAACATAGTGCGCTTGATTAAAACATTCTTCTTTATTTGACTTGAAAAAAGAGTTAGCTTTTTGTCAGCTTGGTTTTGCTTCAGTTTACTGATTTGTTGTTTTTTGAAATTATTTTTACAGGTCTTGGCTGTGAATATTCTCGGTAGATTTTTATTAAATAATGATAAAAACATTCGTTATGTGGCATTAAACACGTTATTGAAGACTGTACATATTGATACTACCGCCGTGCAACGACATAGGAGTACAATATTAGATTGTCTTGAGGTAATGTTCTAAGCGAAAATTCATGTTTTTTTTGTTTTGTATTTTCGTTTCTGCTCTTTTTGATTTTTGTATATTCTTGAAATATTTTATCCTTCATCAATCCGGGAACGTTAATATGTATATAGTTTTAAATTTAGTTCTTGTTTTCTTATGAGACGATCAAGACTTGGGGTCAGAAGCGGAGGAATTTAATTATTCCTTAAGTAAGAATTATATCAAGCATCGATTCCGTTACAATACCTGTATTGTTAGTCAGTTAAATTCAATGGTTGAAGAATTATAAACTTCGTTTCTAACATTTTTGGAGAATTTTTTCTGTTTTTCGCTGATCGTCTCTCATTTGTTTTCATGTTCCTATACGTAATGTAAACCTGTGTTTTTTCATTCACTCACGCAGGACATGGACGTATCAATACGTAAACGAGCTTTGGAACTGAGTTTCGCCTTGATTAACTCGCATAACATTCGTAACGTGATGATAAAGCTGTTGAAGTTCTTGGAAAAATCCGATCCGGAATTCAAGGCGCATTGTTCGTCAAGCATTGTCTTAGCCGCCGAGAAATTTTCTCAAAATGTGAAGTGGCATTTGGACACGTTGCTGAAAGTGTTGGTCGCGGTAAGTGGCCGCATCTCTCCAGTTTATACTGGATCAAGTGGTGTAAATGTGTCAGATCCATATGCGTTATAATATGTAGCGATTGACGATGGTATTCTGATTTCAGTCAGGAAACTACGTTCGGGACGATGTTGTCTCATCGACGATTCAGTTAATATCGGAATCGGCTTCGCAGCAATCGTATATCGTTTACGAATTATGGAGTGCCTTGCAAAAGGATACGGCCGATAAACAACCCCTGACGCAAGTGGCCACGTGGGTGATAGGAGAATTCGGTGATCTTTTGCTTTCAAATACGGAGGCTCCGCTGAGAGTAAGTGAAAATAAAACGATTATCCGTCTCGCACCTGTGATGACGGTATCCTTCAATACTGTCTAAACTTGAGCCTGTCGCTTACATTGCTGTAAGTGTGCTTCAGTTTCAAACGTTACCTAATCGCCTATTTGGCTGTGAACTGACGGACAATACTTTACTTATCTGTTAAACATTTTTCATTATTTACGTTGTATCGATTACCATGTGGATTTTTAAAAAATTTTTTCCCCTTTTCGTAGGTAACGGAAGATGACATTTTGGAAGTATATCAAAAGTTGTTGTGGTCGCCACAGAATACGATCGTCACGAAACAGTATACAATAAATTCGCTAATGAAATTAAGCTCTAGATTTACGACGCGCGTAAAGTAAGTAGTTCCGCGTGTTATTTTCGTTGCATAAAATGCGAGTGAATTGTCCAGTCAAATCTTACAAAAAATAAAAATAAATTAGCACAAACTTCAACCATACAGGGTTGTTGTGTGGGTCCTCTTGATGAACGTACTAAAAGTGGCACTCTCCCGAACACTTAAATTTTTGAAGAAGGAGGTGTTCATCCCAAAAAATTCGGTTTTTCTCCGTAAATTTTGATTTTGTGATAAAAATAAGTCAGTACAAAGTAGCTCTACTGAAAGTATGCTACAAAAAACATTCCTTGCAGTTTTTTGCCCAACGCCTCTTTTTCTCCCTAGATAGTCTCGAAAACAAATATTTTTCATTGAATATGTTCAGTTGATTTTTATGGGAGATAAAACTCGTAATTTTCTTATTATTCAGATAATTCGTTAACCCAATACGTATTTTCTACTCATCAACTCCTTCCATAACCCCTTCCAACGTAGAAGGTTACATGTAGTTTTTTTTCCCAACGACCCTTCCTATCTAAAGAGTCTTCAAAACAACTAAATTCGGTGAATATTTTTGTTTTCAACACTCTAAAGGGGAAGGGAGTGTCAAAAAAAAGTGTGAAAGTGTAGGGGTTGGTAAGGACTTACGGAAGGGGGTAGATGGGTAGAAAATATGTATTAGGTTTACGAATTATCTAAATAGTATGATAATTAGAAGTTATATCTCTCATATAATACTGTTGAACATATTCACTGATTAATTGTTTTTTTAAGATTCCTGGGAAAGAGAGGGGGCATTGGGCAAAAACTGCGTAGAACTTTGTTAGTAGATAATTTTATATGGAACAATATTGTACTGACCTATTTTTATCACAAAATCAAAATTCGTGGAAGAAAATGCGAAAAACCAATTTTTTTGGCATAAAAATCCACCCCCTTCCCGAAAATTGTAACAGCGGGAGGGTGCAACTTTTAGTATGTTATTCCAGGAGACTCACTCAGCAGTCCAAGATATAGTTAAATTTTGTGCTAATGTTTTTAGTTTTTTTACCCATTTTAATGCTGATTTGACTAAACTATAGTGGTGATTTATTTATTTATTTTTTTTTTTGCAGCAATATCAGGGAAATAATGCAAGTATTCGCCAGCCATCTGCATATGGAGTTACAACAGCGTGGGTCCGAGTATTCGCAACTGTTTACGAAGTACGATAATCTGAGGCCTCCTCTGCTGGAGCGTATGCCACCGCTCGAGGTCACTCACCATCAAAACGACGTTCAAGAAATGACCAACGGCGAGCAGACATCATCACCATCGAGTGGCGACGAAATTCCAATGCCTGAACCGGACAGTGCCCAAGATTCGGTTGGGTATTTTTGTTTTGTTCCGGCGCGGCATAATTTGTGCACGTGTATGTGTGCCACGTGCTGATTCACTTTTTTCGCTTGTTTTTCAGAAGGCGCTTTTGATTTTGCTGGGTGGCGACAGTAGCGAAAGTGATGTCATCGATCCAGCGCCTAAACCTCATCCGACTGCGGGTACCACAAATCAAGACTTATTAGATTTATTAGGTGAGTTGGAGAGGTTATGTCAAATATTGTGTGTTACCACTTGTGAGAATGTTCAGTTGGTGTTAACTGGTGGGGAGCATGGAGCGAAATTTGGTGGTATCGAGTGCTTCGAATTAGAGATTTGTGGACGACACAACTGTTAATGTTGAAAGTTTCAATTAGAATTAATCATTTTACGAATTCACTGTTTTGAGTCTTATCATTAGTTGTCTTCAAGGAAAAGTTCACTGATAACGTTAAATTAAACCAATTTGATATATGATCTCATCTTCTTCAATTTTCTCAGTTTTTAATGGGTCAAACTTCTTGTTCTTAAGCTCATTTTATTTCTTGAAGCCTCCTCTAAAATTTTAGTTTTGTCAAAAAAGTAGTTATCTCTTCAAATAAAAGAACCAGTTCCAAAAATTTGTATAAAAGAGCATACTTCCTGTGCATTTCAAGGGTTTAATAGAGTGGGGATAGACCTCACTGAAAATGACCGAATTGTTCCCGTAGTATAATTCATATGCTCGTTGCCGAGTCCATTGATCGGAGATAAGAAAAACTTATTTGCCGGAAGAGAAGATAATTGAAATAAAGTAGATGTGGAAAGTGAAAAGCAATGATAATTTGAATTTTATAGCCTGCTAGTTTTAACCTGCGGATTCTCTTGCATTCATCCAGCAAATAGGTACGAAGTTATCATTTAATCAAGAAGTGTGCTTAATTTCATGATACGTTGGAGGTATTTGGGAGAGGAGCAGTGAGCACTTACGGCTACTTTGTCTATTATATGAGGATTTTATTAATAGTGAGAGTGATTATGGACGTAAGATAAATTACCAGTTTCGGATCATTCTCAGTTGGGGGTCAGAATTTTCAAGGAGCTGCTCTGTAAAAAAAAAATACAATAATGTTTTGTTCTCACCATAAATGTTTCATGTTCTTTAATTCGGTTTTTTCTTTCTTTTTTTACATGAATAGCAAAAAAAAGTCGGAAAAAAATTAAAAAATATTTAAGGAGCTGTGAGGAATAGGACACATACCCTTATTGATGAGATAAAAAGCTTAAATTGATACTGTTAAAAAAAGAAGAAAATTATCTCAAGTCCAGAATTGAATAAAATTTTTTACCATCATTATTTTTTCAAAAATAAACCATAAAAAATTGTAAAATAGTGGAAAAAGTGGTGTATTTTGTTCTTATATTTTTTTCGCCATTAGCCCATAGTTCTTTCGTTGTAGGTAAAAATTGATGATGAAATGAATTTGTCGGTGAAAAATTAGGGCAGTCACCTCTGGAAATTTTTTTCTAACTTCATTAAGTTTTGAAATAAATATTTAAAATCAGACAAATTTCTCATTAATTTGCTGTTTTTTAATGGCTTATTTCTTAAAAACTAATGACGATGAGACAATTTATTTTTATTGATAATTCACAAAAATTTTCTCCTCTTCTCAAAAATGATTTGTTAAGCCAGATTTTACGTCTGATTAGCAGTAAGGTGGGCTTATATTGGAGGATTAATTTCTCTGAAAGTGTTGACTTAAATCCAAAATTTCAGTACAATACACAAAAAATTATTGTTGAATCTCAAAAGCAATTTTTAATGACCGAATTTTTTTGTAAAAAGTAACTACAATACCTATACTCGACAATTCTACACATTAATAAAATTTTATTGGGGATTGAATTTTATTATATTATTATATACACTCTAAATTTGAAAATTATATCAGTTTTCTTTTGTTTTCATCATATGGCGAATTAAAATTTTTTTTTTTTGTGAGAGGATGTCACTTGAAGTGTTTCATTCCCTGTTGCTCAGGCAGTATTTATCATCGCATATTGAATCGTAATTAGTCCCCCAAGCAAAGCAATGATTTCAGTGAAAATTTGACTTTGTGATCCTTATATGTGATTTGTGCTGTAAATTTCTGTTTGTGAGATATTTAAATCATATAACCCTCAAAAACTGATTCCGTTTTCAAAAATAAATTTAAACTGAACACTTTGTAAGAATGATCGTTTTATGTTGTTAATGTTGATCAAGCCGACGCAGCTCTCTATTCGATTTAAAAGTAATTTTTTGAGTCAGTTTGCTTGGACTTGGTATTAAACTGAAAAAGTGACGAATGTAACCTCATATAACTGCCTGGAGGACCTGGCTGTCGTTTTTGGATATTTTCATCTAGTGTTTCTAGACTAATGTGTTCGATTTTTGTTGCATAGGTTCTGAAGATTCAAATGGACCTGTTTTGAGCAGCGCCAACGTCAACAATGTGATAAACTTGAATAGTCTCAATAATAATAACAATAACGACAACAGTAAAAACAATAACGACGTTTTGCTGCTGAATTCATTGAATCAAAATAATGGAAATAGTTACCTACTGGACACCAAGTTCCCGTCGTCGCTTGGCAGTAAGTGATGCCACCTGCGGCTCCCATATGAATTCATTCGCCCAATCACCTCCATTATACGTTAATTTATTGTCGCCCATTTATCGTTTCGCAGGTTTTTCAGATTTAGTCGAAAGTAGTAATTCGAGTAATCACGTCGCTGAAATGGTGGCGTACGATAAAAATGGTTTGAAAATTTCGTTTACGCTCAGACCGTTCGCCGAAACGCCGAACACGACCGCCATTCGCATAGAAGCCCGAAATAATACCACCCTGCCCATATCAGAGTTCCTCTTCCAAGTTGCCGTTCCTAAAGTGAGTGATGTTCATATAAATTAATTTCGAACCATTCTTTTCGATTTACATTCGTCAATACTTCATAAGCGTGTAAGCTTCTATGCTTACGTTGAATTTGTTAGCCGCTTAGCTCGACGATTTGTTTGTCTTTTCAAATTTCAGACATTCCAGTTGGTCATGCTACCCCCGTCGAGCACCGTAATCACACCCAATTCGTTGATTACCCAAGAACTACGTGTCTCCAACCCGAATAAAGTGAGTAAGAAATGTAGAGAAAATTAATTTCCGCCTCAGGCTGTCTGTGGCCGAAACTTTCGCATCGGTATTCTGTATCAACTTGATGATTGTTAAAATTTGAAATCTTTTTTCCCTTTATAATTTTTTTTTTTTTTTCACGTTTATATATAGGCGGCGCTTCGAATGAGAATACGTTTATCGTACAATCATGGCGGATCATCCGTGCAAGAATTAACGGAAATAAATGATTTCCCCTCTGACTGCACTTAGCGTTCGTTTTTTTCGGTGAAATACGATTGACTCTACAGAATTTCATTTTCGTCCATCACAGTCAATTTTTATGCTATTCTGTATCGAATTCATTTATTAGTTATAGTTTACCTTTACATTTATATATATCTATAAATATATATATATATATATATATATATATATTTTTAAGTTATTAAATTTTTGTCTTTGTTGAACATTTCAATTCCCCTTCTTTCGTGTATTCTTTTTACATTTTAAAATTTTTATGTCATAAATCACGAAAAAAAATTTATTTATTTATTGATTGATTTGTGTAATTACCAAAAAATGTTTTTGTTTTTTTTTTTTCTTAACTGTTCACTTGTCTTCTGACAAATCTAGCAAAAAAAATCAACTGACGTGTTACTTTTTGTTGAGTTCCAAAACAAAAACATGAAAAACAAAAAACAAAACATTCTTTGTTAACCAAGATAGGCGAAAAATGTACAGAAATGAAATTTTACTTCTTATTTGATTATTGTTTTTTTTTTCTCGTTTTTTCCATCAGTATTAATTTCGTTTATTTGTTAGCTTGCTATTTTCTTTCCGATTATTTTTCCGACTGTTACAGCGTGTATTGCTATATTTCTGTTGTATTCTCTTTGGTTTTCTAATTTTTTTTTTTTTTGTGATACAAATTAAAATTATTGTATTTTAAAACACCTTTACACACACCAACCATATACACAGTTTATAAGTATGTATTTTAAACAGTTATGTACCAATGGTTATGGGGTTTTCAAACTACTTTTATGTAAAATTTATTTTTGTTGTGTTGTAGTAAACTATTAACAAATTGGAGTACTTAATTTGTATATTGTAGTTGTATATTCTGAATATATGCAATTATTATTTTGTTGGAAAATATGTTTTTTTTTTCTTTCTCTTGCGATTTTTGTCTACGAATTGAATGATTTATCAAAATGTTGTGTTTAGAAAGTTGGAAAAAGTGTTAGCAGCAGTATTGTAGGCAAATCAGTTATGTAGCTCACACAGTATTTTTGTTTGTAGACGATTGAACTTTTGCGACCAAATATGATTGAATGCAGTTCTCAAAAGTTAGTGTAGATAAATCAAATTAGGCATTAATTAAAAATTTATGCCCTTATACCAAACGGAGCAAAAGTTCCCTCACATCTTAAATTTCTAATATATGTACGTAACTTGATCTTCCCTTCTAAAGTACCATACGAGAAGTCTATTTACGCAACTTTTTGTAATGAAAAACATGAAATTCTTTACATACTTGAAACTGCTATTTTTCGCTCGTGAAAATACATTTTCTTGAAAATACAAAGCGAAATAATTATGATTGGAACGGCATATCCGATCTAATCACAACACACTCAACATAGCTCTGGAAGAAATGACGTTATCAGCCTTGAAAGTTGGAACAGTCTATTATAAATACTTCTGACAAATTACGTAGCTTTACCTTGAGAAACGTCAGGGTCGTAGAGAGGAAATTCGGGCCCGGGGGAGAAATTATTCAAGGGCTCCATAAAAAATTGAAAACTGTATCTACGTGCAAGTGTAGTAACAAGGATATATCTTTGAAAAGGATTTTATTTTATATTGGGAAAGTCTATTTGGCGAGCGAAAAAATGTGTTAAAAGATTTTATGAAAATCTACTTATTTTCCACTTTTGTTTTGAGAATGCCGGTGTCGGGGGAATCCTCTTCCCCTCCCCTCACGACAGGCCTGAGAAACGTTCAACGTTTTTGCTTTTGGTTGCTTGTAAAACTAAATCCTGTGTCGATTCCCTCGGTTCACAGTCACAGTTGAAAAATATTTAAAAAAAAAAAACCGAGTCGAAGCTCTAAGTTCAGTCATGAAGAAAATTTCTACGAGCAAGTTTTTTCTTGTCTTATGTTTAGGAGTTCCTGCTAAAAGAAAGACAGAGACCACGCGAAAGTCCTTTCAAGCATGAATTTTTTCCTAATATCGAATAATATATGCAACTTGCAATGTTAATAAAACTCATTTTTCTTCTACCATCCCTCTGCTTTCACTTTTAGTGTGGATGATTTGTCGATTTTCATTAGGAAAATACAAGTAATCGAATGGTCGCATCTACTCACACCATTCATACCAATTCATTGTTTATTTATTGACGTTATTTATGTTCCATAACCCTTTAAAATTACCGATATTCGGGCGGCAATTGGAACGAATCGTTCGTCAAGACGACCTTTTGATTTGTTATATTCTCCTAGTAAAAATGTGATTTTTCGTAATCGTTTTCCGAAGTGCCTGTTGATAGACCATCGCGAAATCGATCCATGAGTCTTGTAACTTATTTGACTGTGCGATTATATTTCTGTGACACACCAATTTCAGCAGTTGTCACCATTGCTCAGTAGGTAAATTACAGGGATGGAACACCGTTACAAAAGAGTTTCCATTTTTTGGAATTTTACCACTTTTTATTATGGTATTGGTATTCTGGTAGTGTTACTAGCTATTTTGTTGTTGTTTCTGGTTTGGTTTCAAAATTTTTTCTCTTAGCGTTTCTGTTTTGGGTATTGGTATCGGTGTTTGTGTACAGGTACTGTTAAGTTCTGTTTTGTTTCTGGTATTATTAACATTTTTTTTCTCTTTTCTGCCTCTACAAAATTACAATTTACCTTTCAGTATAATATAGTACTGGACCAGTAGAGAAGAATGATTTTTGGTTAGACATGCCAGCGTTAAATAGGCAACTGTTGAGTACCTAGGTACCATGTAATTTGCATACACTATGTTTATGTACACTATATCAGTGTGAATTAAAGGGATGTCTTTATAAAATGTATTCTACATTGGTGAACTTAAGCAAAATGTTGAAAATACACAGAAGGTACCTAACCTTGCTTACATTTACACCAGCATGTCTTGACATCAAAAAGTTCATCAGTCTTATAGAACTTTACAGGTCCAGCATAATATAGTCAAAGAAATTTACAAATAACTAAACTGACGATGTTTGTGTAGTGGTATTGTAAATTCTATTTTGTTTCTAGTATTGTTTGAAAATTTTATTTCTTCTTTCTTCCTTTATAAATGATTGACATTAACATGTTAAACTAGAAAAAATAAAAAAAAGTTTAGTGGCATGGGAATGGGGGTGGCAGTTAAGGGTCAACCCTCAACCACAAACAAATTCTCATTCTGACAAATAATAATTTACAATCAGGCACTTGCCTAAAAATTTTGACGAACCTCCAAAAAAAAACATAGGTACCAATAAAATTAATTAAGCCACTGTTAAGTTTTAACAACAATACTGTTAAATGTTAGTGTAGTATGAATTATAAAACAGGCATGGATGAAAGGAATCTCAATTACAGCACCGATGGCAAATTTGAATTTTTTATAAATACCACTACTGGAACTATTTATTTAGGTATTGTTTTGGTAATGGTATTGAGTATTATGAGGTATTACGATATTGGGAAATAATGGTATTGAAAGAAAATGGCCGTTTTAGAGGTTCGAGTATTGTTATGTTACTTTTGAAGTAAGAGTTTCCAGTATTGGTTACACTTCTGAATTGGCTTTTGAAGCGGTAAATAGCATTTCTGTTATTTTTATGGTAGCAGTATTCCATCTTCAGCTAAATAAAGGATTAGCACACTCGAGATGTAGGCCAGATTTTGGAGCCAAAAAATTTTATTTTGAAATTTATTTTCAGTTAACTTGGTGTATTGGAATGTTGGGTGTGAGGTGTTCTTTTCTTGTTTTGTCAAAATTTTTCATCATAATTGATTAAAAAAAAAAAAAAGTTCCAAACAATAAAAAAAGAAGAACATAATCGAAACAATGAAATGGACCAATTTTGCAAACAGGCAATCCTTTAACCAATCGTGACCAAACTAGAAAGTCATTTTGAAGTTAACAGAATTACCTAAAAAAGAATAAGAATTAGTTTGTTTCTCATTTTGGCACTTTATTAACACTTTCAAGATGATGGCCGTACCTTACACGTCAATGATTTCTATCAATATGGGACAATCTGAAATTCTAAAACCCCTGTCTCAGTGGACGATGGACGTGTAGTACACGTCATGTTGATTTCCCCTTAGATGACGACAGTTATTTACCTATTTTTAGAAAAAATATTGAAAGGTTAGTAATTTTATTTAAAAATAATTACCATTATCTGCAAGTTCGTATTTCCAACTATAACAATCAATAATACGCATCTTAATTTTTTCCTAGAAATTCCCATCAATTATCAATGGAAAAAACTACTTTTACATAAAAAAAAATAATCCATTCAAAATTTTATTTAATAATTTGATCGCAAAATCACACCCAATACTTGGCCTTTGTGTGAAAAACAGTAAAACTGACTTACACCAAATTCTGAAAATCCTCCTTTTGACTCATCTTCATTTTCATTGTCTTCTAGATCCCTACCAATTCCAAAAAAGACATCCAATAAATGATCATTGGGGATTATTTCATTTCTTTTTGACATTACCACAAAAATAATGAAAAAATTTGCACAGAATTGCAGATAAATTTATCAAAAAATGACAAAATTTTATCAAAGATGACAGAAAAAATTTTATTCCATATTACAGTAAAGAATTCGATCACTAAACATTGATAAAATCCAATGAACAACATTTAAAAACCAGATAAAATTTTTCATAAAACACATAGCAGCCAGAGAAAACGCACTCTGGTGGTAATTTTCTAAATGAAAATTTAATGGGGAATTCAAATCATCACACTAAAAACGTGTACCACACGTCCTGTAATGTACATATGATCTCAAAGTGAAAAATGTGTACTACACGTTCTTCGTCTACACAGACATGTCATACCAAATTTGTTCCATCTGTGGTAAGAAAAAAAGAATGACGTGTACTACACGTCAATCGTCAGTAGGGACAGGACATGCCAAATTAGCTCCGTCTTGAAAGTGTTAAAACTTCTATCAATCGCTATTTGCTCATAACGACTGGACTGTACACCCGTATGGTAGGTATCTATACCAATTTCAACATTTCGGTTGAAAAATTTAGACGTATTTTTTCAGAGAGTAAAAAAGTAGGTATCTCCTGCAAGGCATGCTTCTTCCGCAAAACAAATAAGGTGACACTTTGATCAAATCATTAATGTACAAAGTTCTGTTCTTGGCTTTTGATTTCTACCTGAATAAATTTTCACAATATCATTACTGAATTTCGGGTTTTCCTTGTTGGAGTAAATAACTTTGATCAAATTCACCTCCAATTTTTTCGGAAATTGAGTTTCGCTAGCACACTATACGAAGGACACGAACTCAAAAAATTGAAAAAAGAAAAGAAAAATGAAAATAAATTAAATGATCGTTCACACGATTGTGAAATACGTTGCCATATTAATCCATTGGTATTCACCGATTCCGGTTAATTTAAAACGAAAGTCTTTGTAATTATCAAGGCATGAGGCAGTATTTAGAAACCGTACACACCATTTCTAGGACCCGATTTTAGGGTGTTTCGCGCTACAGGGCCAAAAATATAAGGCCCTCTTCAATGGCGTAGCTAGACCACTTCGCGAACGTCCTCTATACTAAAGGAGAGGTGAACAAGCAATTTAAAAAAAACAGCTTTTATAATAAGCAGGTCATTTTTACTTTTGCGATACAGCACAACTAAATGAAATTAGCATGAAAAATTCGGGACAAACTTACCCTGTTAAAAACCAAAAATTTGTTTCACTCAATCCCATCGTCAATAATTTGAAAGAAAGAAAAAAAAAAGTATTTCGACTAACCTATTACCTAATTGATATTTCTAGCGTGAAATTAACAGGTTAAAATACCACTCACTACCTTTAAATTCCAAATAAATGTTTTGATGAATTTGAAAAGACAGAAAATACTCTCTTTAAGGATAAAATTAAAGAGAAAAATTTTACTGGCAACATTTACGAAGAATAAACCCAATTTTCACCACGCTTTATTTTTCTTTCGCCATCAGAAACTAAGAAAAGGGAATTTGGATAAGTAGATGATTGAGCATTTACAGTGCAGAAAAAAATCATTCACAAAGAATCTTATGTACCTCCCTTTCTCATCATTAGTCTTTCTCTCTTAAAAAAAAATATATATATATACGTACAGATGTGTATAATTTAGGTTTATTTCCATAATTAATGCGAAAAAATTTTTCTTCTTTTTCTCGGATTCTTTTGATTATTTTCACACTCTCAACTCTTCTCCCTCCTGGAAATTCTGGCATGCCTTAACCTTGCGAATTCAATACTAATCCTAAAATGAATAGGTAACCGAAGATAAAACTTAATCCAGTAAAGAGGATTACATAATGATAAGGACTACCTAAACAATAATTTATTCGACAATTATTATGCTCTCAGATAATAGATCGTATCGTTACCTAGATAAATACCAGAAAACCGCAGCATCACATCAAAATAAACAAGCTACATTCAGGGCCGGATTTACAGCTCAAGTGCCCTGGTACAATAAAATTTTTGCGCCCCCTCATTTTTCTAATTTTAGCAACCCACCCCATCATCAAAAATTTTTTTTTTGAATTTTTATCAGGAGTTAAACTGCATTAAAAATTTATAAGTTTAATTAAATATTTTTTCCCTGTCATACAATCATACTTAATGTTACAAAAAAAAAAAAAAAAAAAAGGTAAAAATATGTCGTACAGCACAGTTATACCCTTTGAACCCCCCTAAATCCGGCCGTGACTACATTGCTAGACGATATGGCATCATTCGAAAGACCTAAATGACCGAGAACAAAATAAATGAACAAACTAGTTCATAATGACCGAATATATCGAATGACAAAAATCAAAATTGGAAATTGCTTTCTACAAAATTGATCGAAAATGAGGAATGAACTAAAGGCTATAAGTGCTATCACGTTCTTCAATCTCCATTCTTCATCTTCATGAATTCGCAGTTCTAAATCGGTAATATTAGAAATTTAGAAAATAATTGATAATATCAAAATGATAATTAATTGATTAATAATAAAACTATATAAGTAGACGACTGAGATTCGAGATATCTTATTATTTATTTGATTTTTTTTCTTCTTACTTCTTATTTCGTTAAATTATCATTTTCTCATTGAGCAAGAAATTTTATCAGAAAACATTGAATCGAAATGATCATTTCATTAATGAAACATATGACCGTTTTGATTCATGTTTTTATTTCTTCATAAAATTTCTCGCTCAATGATCAGCCTGTTTAATTTCAGTTTTCAATCATTTTGAACCAGTTCATTCAAAAGACCGAGCCCGGAAGAACTAAATAAATAAAATGAACTAAATTGCGTATCTTTAGTGCCAACTGAATTTTTGCTTTATTTTTATGTGATTTTTTTTAAGTTTGTTTTATTTATCATGAGAAGTGACCCTAGGGTGACACCATTAACATCAACTATGAATAAAAACTAGAAATAAAAAAATAAAAATAATCGAGAAATTTTAGAAGTATTTTCAAAAAGAAGACAACTGTTGAAAGGAAGTGATATAGCTATATATTTCATTTAATAATATTTATCGTAAATGAAACAGTTGAAATTGAAACAATATTGTCAATTATCACATTTTCCATAAATTTATCCCAAAATTAGAATCAAAAAATAAATGGTAACAGATAACATCATATAAATGGATGAAAATTTTATTTTCATTTTTTTGTAGTTGAAAAGGAAAATATAAAACACTGGTTGAAGAAAATGAAAAAAGAAAAGAAGAAAAATAAATAAATAAATATTCACAGATATCGTCATAAAATAGAAAATTTTATTTTCACAGTTAAAAAAAAAAACATAGAACTCAGGCTGAGAAATAATGAAGGAGGAAAAGGAAAAACAGTGATTTTCAAATTCAGTTATGCAGGTCGTATATATTCATCATAGTACAGGTATAAATACCTTCGATCTTTCAGTATTGGATACTCAGTAGTCCTATCTCACAAACGTTAATGAAACGTGCCATTATTCTATAACACTAAAATGATTATAGGTTTTCTGAGCATGCGCAGTAATGCTTTATTTATTTGCTTTCAGTCCCTTGGTCCTGTGAATTTAAGGCTATCCAAATACATTGTTGTGAATCCAGTGAAATCGAGTGAAACTCATGTCCATTTTAGGGCTTTAGGTATAAATGTTAGCACAGATTTTTGTGTTTAACTGGATATTCAGTACTAAATGATCGAAGGTTTACACACATATGCATAAAACAGAAACTGCCACCGACACATTTCCAACCCAAAGTGGCGGTGTATTCGGTTTGGTTCTGTCTGTCTCTGTACGTAATATACATAATTATGTATGGGCCAGGGTATCCTGAAAATGTCGTGTAATCTGTCGAACTTCGGTGGTGTAGTAATTATAGTACTCGATGAAGTAATAATGAAGTACCTACAGACCAGAAATTCGAAAATTTTTTTGTGTATACATGTAAATGAAAGTGCATAGCATTTTTTTGGTAGGAGTAATTTCAAAACGCCAGGAATCGACTGCCAAACTCTATCAGATAGGTATAGTACTCGATGAGATGAGTGAAAAATGTCACATCTATATTTAATACAGAAGAAGCTATTAAACTTTTGTGAAACAATTAAATTATTATGTGCCTTAATAACGTTTCGTAGGTTCTCATTTTGTCAATTACTGCCAACTACCAAAGTTTGGCCCCATTTCCAAACACCTCACATCCTGCAGAGGCCCGGTAAAATAGCCAAGTAGCGAAAATCTAATTTAAAAATAAGAAGCGACTGTAAACATATCTAAATCCATCTAATTCGAAAAAGTTTAAGAATCTTCATATCGAGTTAATTTTCCAGTTTAAACCGATCTCAGCACTTAAGACTCCCAAAGTTCAAAACCTGTAGCGAAGCCCCTCGAAAATAAAAAAAATTAAAATATAGGTCACAAAACAGCACAATGTGTATCAAGGGGGGAAAGTTGTTTTTTTTTGGCCGAGTCTGAATTTGAAGACATGTAGTGGGTGAGTGTAAAGAGCCGAAGACAAGGGATGCAAATAGGCGGGATAAAAAAAAACAATTCCCCTTCAGTGCACACCGTACTTCAAGCACCTACGACGTTACTGTTGACCAAATGAAAAAATTGTAAGAATTTTTTAACGTTGGGAAATTTATGGGCTTTATTTTCGTATAGACCCTTTTATACTGTAAAATTAAAGGGGAAAATGTAATCGTGAAAAAACTGTTTTGAGTTTTACTCTAATATTTTCACTCGCCATTAACTCAAAATGACTTTGATTTTAGTGAAATCTCATGAGATAAATTAATTTGTCGTTAAAAAATAGGGGGTGGGTAATCATTGAAAATTTTTTTCTTTAACTATTTATTTTTGAAATAAACTATAATTTAAAAAATGGCAATTTTTCCATTAATCAGCTATTTTTTATTCTCTAATTATTATTATGAAAAAATCAATAACGACAAAAAAAAAAAGAAATTATAGGCGGTAAATTTGAGTAAATTTTCTCTTTTTTACAGCAACACCAACCTCAGCTTTTAAGCTTCAATAGCAGCTGAGAAATCGTCGAATAAAAGACAATAGGTTTTTCTCAAAATAAAAATGTTATTTCAAATAAGATTTTCGTGATATTTCATTGACAACACTGATTTTTCGGTCCTGGGACCGAAAATTGTACTTTTTGGACCTTTAAATTTCACTTTTCGGTCCTTGGACCAGAAAATAATTAAATGTGGTAATTTCTTCAGATTTTTCGGTCTTACTGCCAAGAATAGTCCTTTGATCCAAAAAGATGGACTTTCAGTCCTAAAATGAGGGCAGAAAATGTGTTATTATGGACCAGAGGCACATCAATAAAATTATAATTATTTCGTTTCAAGAGTAAAGGACAAGACCTCAGCTCTTCACCCCTAGTAGTCTTACTCGAGCTTGCAACTTCTGCATCACGAAATTTAATAAAAATAACAATATTTCAAAAGCAAATATTTAATGAAAATATAAGGATGTGCGAACAAAAAATATAAAATGAAGTGATCTATACTTCTAAAATTAAAATTAAAAAAACTGCAGATTCGAAAACAAAAAAATAAAAAATTACCTTCTCAGAGAATGATAATTAATATCACACTGGACTTAAGAAATATAGAAAGACAGAAAAAGGTTTTCTTTGAATATAAACAAATATGCTGCCGTCGGTAACCAAAATGAATATTTAAAATGACTTTGTATTAATATATTTAACCGTTTTATACAATTTATGGTTACAATTTAAGACACTACCCGCCAATGACTAGAAACATTAACGTTCAAGCGACACGTGAATTTTTGGCTAGGAAAATTTATTCGTGTGTGTATATATATATATATATATATTTATATGTATAGCAACTCATGCAGCTATCTACATAAATACGCTGAATGAATGAAAAATAAAGGCACTCGAGTTATGACTAAAAATGATAAAAAAAAAAAATTATTTCAATATAATCATAATAGATACACTTGAATAGGTAACAAAAAATTAGAAATAAAACTTCGTTGGCTATAATTTCTTTTCTTCTGTTAATAATTAAAAATTCCAATTATTATTAATTCGGTGGTTTTTTCTTCGTCCTCATTAGAATACGTTAATATCACAGCCATTTACTAATGCTAAGATAAAGATTCACCAGTAGTTCGCGCTGCTGAAAGACGAAATAACTCAACAGCCGATAAGGAGGAGAAAAGATAAAAAATGTTTACAACAATTAAAAAAAAATCGATCACATTTTATTTTGTTTACATTCGGTAATCATACCGACATTCAAGACATCAGACCCGAGTTTAGTTTAGGGTAGTTGAAAGCGGTTATCTGTCTCCAAGGTCCCCACGAAACCCACGAAAATGGGGCTTCTACAACGAAGAATAACCAACAATTCTAAAAAGTAAACCTGTGGAAGTACGTCATGAAATAAACTTCTTGATGCGGGTACCTCAATTGGGCGGGGGATTCTGGGCCTACACAAATTTAGATCTGCGTCCGGAGCAATGGTAGGTGTCTCTTGCAGGGTGCGCTCCTTCAGCGTAATAAATGAGACGATTGGTTGTCTACCCTGAAAAAACACTCACCTCATTTAGTATAAACACACTTTTTTCACACAGATAAAACTTTTGCAACCCAATCAGTTATTACCCAAACGGTTATTGTTCACTTATATATATTATATATTCGAGCAAGTTGACGATTTAAATTTGTTATCAAGACATGAACTAATCACGTCACAGTTCTCATTCAAGTTATCCTAAACCATTCGCAATAATAGTAAAAAAACCCAACAACCCAAATTCAATCAAGCGAATTCTCGAGAAGGTAAGATCTAACGGAGAGTTAATACACTCCGCGGTATACAGCGCGTCTACTTTTTCACACAAAAACAAAATAATTTCAACAGACCACTACCGTTGACGCAGGCGCTTTGGTTGCCGTACATGTTGATGCGGCTGATCTCCTCCACATTCTCAGCCGCCATGGCACCCTCTGGCCATGTGATTTCAAAAACTGCTTTGCTTGGCTCCGTCTCAAACACGATGATGTGCTGGCGCCGATAGAAGGTGGACAGGCCACCCACCTTGGTGCGCACTGTCATCACCTTGCTGAAGCTGAGTGTGGCACATCGATAGCCTCCCTTCAGCTGGTTGGCATTCAGCTGCAGGAAGCCGTTCATGGCGTTGATGGTCAACTCTGTGGCGGCGATAATGCGTGCATCGGCCACCGAGTCAGAGGAGTCGTCCACTGAGCACGTACACCAGTGCGATGTGATGGCTGCGTCTTCACACGACCGATTGTGCGGCACCATGGCAAACAGGCTGTCACACTGTGGGCAGCCGGCGGCTGGCTGCACAACACGGCCGTACAGCAGCTGCTGCAGGGTGGCGTGCAGGTCGAACGGCGAGGTCAGCCGGTTCTTGTTGGCTCGCAGATTCTGCGCAACGTGCGGTTGGGCAGCTACCAGCGAGGGCGGCAGGTGGAAGTAGATGAATGGCATTCGCTCCTCCAACCAGCCAATGTACGTTTCACGCACCTTGCCAAAGCGCATACCGTGATCGCTAAAGAAGACGACCACTGTATTGTTCAGGTAGCTATCGATGTCCTGCAGAAAGACAAGGATGCGCTCGTCCATGACCGATGGCATGTTCAGCTCGTTGTGACTGTAAGAATTTGCCCAAAACAGGTTGAAGTATGGACGGTGGTGGTAGCGCTGAATGAATTCGGTGTTGAACTGGAAGAGGTACTCGATTTCGGGATGCTGGCCATAACAGTAGTCCATACCACCGTCATTCTATACACGCAAGACACAAAACAAAAAGAAAAACGTTATATCCGATATTCCACAATATTAGATATCGTATTTTCAGGTGATATAAAATGCATTGTCTCCTTAAAGTTAACGCAAGTAGGGCAAAGCTGGGCGATTTATTTCCATCATTTTAGAGAAGGTTTGGTGGGTTGGATTTTTCGGTTTTTAATGAGGGCCATGGGTCGGGTGGTCACCAGTTCCATGCAGGTGGTGATCAGTACCATTCATTTCAATACACCAGTTCCATTCCTTGCAATGTAGAAAAAATAAATGTACCGTCGAAGCTGGGTTATATACTCCTCCGATTATCTGACCATGCTGCTTCCATAAACAGCTACTAAAAAGTATGAATCAGAAATCTTGTATAAGGTAATCTTGAGTTTGATTTTACTAGGAAAAATAAAGTGAAATTTCTTGTTGGAAGCTATAACGAAAGAAAAGGGATTAATTTTCAAAAAAAATTAGCGGGAGAAGAAGACATATGATTTTACAGCGATAGTTAAAGGTAGTTACAACTCACAAGGCCAGGAAAAGCATCCTGGCATTTATTAAGTACAATTTTAAAATATAAGTTTAATTTAAAAACAAGTTTTCAAAGAATACGCTTTAAAAATTTGTAAAAAAAAAAAAATTCCATCCATAACGAGATTTGAACACACAGGATATTTTGCGAGAAAGGACGAATTGTCACCATAATGCCACAGTAATGATTAAAGGATAGTGACGGAACTTGGGATGCAAAAGGCAGCACGTTGATAAGAGATAATTGATAAAAGCCGAATTTGATTTTTTCGCTCCTAGAATGTACCCCCCATGAAAATTGAAGGTACAAAGTATCATTTTTACCCCCTTCCTAAAAAAAAATATTGTTAATAAACAAAACGATTGTTTGCATATCAGTAACATGTTCTGAAAATTTTACATGTTACTCGAAGAATAAGAAAGATCATATTGTTAACAAACTTCTAAAAAAAAATGAGGTTCCTTATCAATTCGATCTACATGTAGTCCATTTTCTAAATGTTTGTTGAGTATAAATTCTTACTTTTAGAACTAGGACCGCTATTTTTGTTTTTATATCGATCATAAAATGCGGAATTTCAGAACAATACGTACGAAATTTGAAACAAATATTTATTACAATTTATTGTAGCATGCTACCAATTTTGGTGCGAATTGACCGGAAGGTACTTCGAGTAAAGCTTTTTTTTTCTTCTCTTATTTTCTAATTTGCATGAATTTTTCTTTTTACAAAAATTATCTACGTGTTTTTTTTTTTTAATCACTTTATTGTACTTCTTTAATTTTATTTGAAATCATATGATTATTCACCACACTTGATCACGATCCTAATTAATTCTTCATTTCAAGAAATAATACTTTTAAATACATTATCTAATAATTTGTCAGCAGCTAAAACATTTCATACAATCATAACATACCATTTACGCATATGAACTTACAGACAATTAATGTGACTATCAAAATTCATTATAATTCTTTTTTCTCAAAAACCTCTTACGATATAGTTAGTATTTTTTGCAAATTTATTAGTTATTGGTTCAAAATCTAGAAACTTATATCCAAAATAATATCCACAATAGCTGCACCGTAAGTACCATCAGGCCAATCCGAGCCAAAATTAGAAACATGTTAGAACGGATCATAATAAATATTTATTACGAATTTCGTTTCTTTTGATTTAAAATTAGGCATTATATAACCAAAATAAAAATAGTTTCAATACCGGAAGTACCATCTGGCTGATCCGCACCAAAATTGATAGTAAGTTATAAATAGATCACAATGAATATTTTTTCAAAATTTTGTAGCCATGGGTCCAAACTTGAGAATTTTATAGCCTAAATAACGGTGAAAATAACAATACCGGAAGTTCTGTTATCATTAGTTCGCAGCAAATAAATGCTGATTTTGTTCCCAAATAATAACATTTATTTGTCGCAAATGAAAATTCACCGTCACGGTTACATCTTGCAGACAATTTGAATAAACGAAATACCGAAAAATAATGAAAAATTGGCTTTTTGTTTTCACTGAGATGTTGAACATGTGCAACTAGACTTGAGGAAACTTTTTCAGTTCTTAGTGTGAGGGGGTTAAAAAAATTCTCTTGCACCCAGCCGTGCCCACGAAAATAAACCAGGAGATCCTCACAAAAATATGTAATAGCTTTATCTGTTTTACAATTGAACTTTCTTATTAACGTCGAATTTTATCGCTGTTTACAAATACATACGATAAAATGGGAGCAAGCAGTCACACAAATGGCAAAGAAAAGTTCGTTATTTGCCTGAAAAAGCAAATTTCAGCTAACTGTTATCGACTTTTTCCCCAAATTTTTTCATCTTTCCAACAAAAATGTTTTTATTTGATACAAAAATGAGGAACAGCTGGAAATAACTGCCATTTGTGTGATGGTTTCAAAACAGTGTCAAGTTTAACGCCCCAACAGTGACGTCTGTTCGGATGACGTTCGTGTGACCCTAGCCTTAAAGGCTTAATACCAATGTATCGCGATCTTTTGCAGCCATTAGAATGGTTAAAAAGTGTGCCACAGAGTCACATTGGATATGTCATTTTTCCTATAATTGTGACGCGTCACATCTTGCATGTTGGGAAATTACGTCACATTTTGTTGCATTAGTAAACAAGCATCTGTGATCAGGTATAGAGGATTTCGGAAAAAGCATACGATATGCTTCATGATACGAAGAGCAATAAGACTTCCCCCTTTTTTTGAAAAATTTTTTTTTCCTAATGTCATATACAATTTGGCTAATCCACTTTTAAAAATACAAATGTGAAAATAAAACAAAAAATATTAATGAAAAAATTAAATTACAAAAAAAATTTTGTTTTGTTAAAGATTCGAACACTGGTCATTGGAGTGGTAGTCCGTGCCTCATGACAAGGAAGCACAGAGAAACTTGCAAAGCTGCCTCTTCAAACATCGCTATATAAAACACCACAGTAAAAACATCTATGATAACCTACGATAACACAAATAAAAATATACTCTTTGTCTGAATGAAGAACTTTTGTTAAAAACTAAAAAATAAGTTTAGGTTAAAATATAAATTTTAAAAGATAAGCTTTTTGTTACTTATTTTATTTTTTTAGCTTTAGCAATGACATCATTTTGTAACTAAAGGTTGGGTGCAGTATCGGTATATTTTAAAATCCAAGAAGTAAGTAGAATAAAAGTTTATAAAAAGCGAACAAAAAAAAAAATGTACTGATGAAGACAGTTACTCCGTGGATTAGTCAATCTTTTGGGCATTTCAACCATTGCCCTAGGGTTGCATAGTGGAGGTCCTACTATATTTTCTACTTGGAAAATATACCAAAAATTCTGAGATATTAGAACTTAATAAGAACCAGCTTTTGATTCAGAAAAGTGTGTAACTAGTTTTTTGAAAAGGCAGTTAAATTTTTCTGCAGAGTTGAAATAAAAAATTTCTTGACTAGATTTTGTGATTAGGTTTTAATGAAAAGTTATCTTCTTAAGATGTGATTGTGTTTGCATCTGGTGCTCGGTATATTTATATTTCCATCTTAAAAAGAGTTCTACAAATTGTTTTATTGTAGAAAACGATTTTTCGAATTTTGTTACTTCACCAAACAGGCACAGCGTCAAAGTGGTAATCATCGTAGGCATGAACTGAGAACTAAAGAAATAATTTTTTTCTCACATTAAATTAGTTCATGCGAAAATACACACTTCAACAGCCCAAAATCAGCCTCACCTTAACTCAAGAAAAAGTCGAGCTGGCCCAAATTTGTGCACAGCCCCACGTTTTTATTTCACAGTTTGTATGATTACCTTCACTAAATTCACTTATATGTGTTCTCAAGATGTTTTTGAATGAAACTTCAAATACTTGACAGAAAAAATCATTATCTACTAACCAGACACGACTTCCTTTAGAGAGCGAATAATTAGGTATGTATTATAGGGAAATAACAGAAAATTTTTTGAATTTGTAGGGATCGGACCTTCTATGGCTCCTTACACGGTTGTACCTCCAACGTATAACTTACGTTACTCGAATGAAATGTTAATGGAATATCAATCATAAGACGTAATAACTCGCAAGTATAATGATATATTTTATAGTCATGTCACCCAAGGGTAATCATTACGCAGGCGAATAAAATATTAATCATTAATATTATTAATGACAGGATGGGCGAGTTATTTTTCATCATTTCTCATTATTCATCAATCATTCCTCGTAATAATGCAGAGTGAATGGTTGGGAGACAATTTTTCCAAAATAAGATTTCAAATAAAAAATTTTTTTTTTTTCAAAAAAATTCTTTTCTAAAATTTTTTTACGACGAAAAAAAATCAAAAATAAATAAATAGATTACATTTTCAGCTACAGACCGAATAGTGGGAGGTTAGCTGAGGTGGATTATTAATATTTTTGAAAAAGGAATTCATCTTTGCATTTGCAGCGTTTTATTTCACTAAACTTAACAAGAAACGAGGGTTTGAAATAACTTTCAGCTTTTTGGTAAAAAACTGAAAATTTTATGTTTTGCCAAAAAAATTAATGTTAAATTCAAGAAAAAAAAAGGTAAAAATCAGATTTATGAAAAAATGTAACCCAATTAACCAGAGTGAAATATAAGAACAGAAAATAAATTATGGAAAGAAGGGTTTTCTAAAAATTTTTACAAGTTTTATTAGGTTTTTTATAGAAGTTATCAACCAGCAGCAAAAGTAAGATGTTATTCAAAGGGTGATGATCAGAGAATCGAATCAACTTTCAATCCTTCTCTCATATTTTCACGGGAGTTGTAACTGAATGAAAAACAGAGAAAATTCTCCTCTTAAGTATTTTAAAGGAATATTAGGCAGAGGTAGGTCATATAATTAGAGACAAAATTAGTTTCAATATATCAAGTACTTAAGGAAGATGAAAAATGTAATTATTTTATCATTTGTTCGAAATAATCAGATACCCGTACTTACAAGCGTCTTGCTGAAGGAAGTTTTTTCAGCAGGTTTACATGTTATGACGTCATGTTTGAAGTTCAGTTGAAATGAGAGAGTCAAAGATTCTTGTATGTTTTTGTTGAACACAAGAAATATAACATTACTTTTCAAATTGGTTCGTGGTACAGAAGATAAAGATATGTGCTAGCATGTTGTGGGTTCAAATCCTATGTATTCTTATGAATTTTTTTATTTTATTTATTTTTGTTTATTGTGTCGCTTTTCAGCGCTTACTTAACAAGTAGGTATTTAAAAAAAAAAAAAAAAAAAAAAAAAACGGTCGCATTTTGCCCACATCAGCTTTACCACATGGCTGAAAAGTGATAGAAAAAAACAAAAATAAATAAAATGAAAAAATTCAAAAGAACACCTAGATTCGAACCCACAACCTGCAGCATGCATGCATCTTTATCCATTGTGCCACAAACCAATTTAAAAACATTGCTATAATTTCATATGTTCAACCAAACAATAGACAAACTTCAAACATGATGTCGTAACATATAAACCTGTTGGAAAAACTTCCTTCTGCAAGACACTTGTCTTATACTTAGCTGTTAAGTGACATCCAATATAAGCAGCGTCGTTTATAAACGTACTGAGGGCAAAGAAAAATTCATAAACTAATACTTTTTGCTCGGACAAGTGATAGGCATTTAGCGATGTCAGTAGCCTTAAAAACAAAATAAAGGTGTGGCCCATTTTAACAACTTCAAAAATTTATTAACAAAGATAAATGTTTTATGCTGGCTGGGGGTCTATCCAAAATTTTTCTCATCAACAGAAGGAGTGATGACATCAAAATTATGGAATTATAAATTTTAGGAGGAGAGTTTGGAGTTTGAGGAGCATCCTGGTAATAGGTGGGGCAAGCGAAAAGCATTGGTCATCATTATAAGAGACAAAAACTCCGTTGGAAAATCTTCAATGACATAGCTTGTTCACCCATTTAGGTGAAAATTTTAATACTAGTGATGTTTATCATGACTCTCACGGCTAATTCATTATATTTTTCCAAATCCCAATCAGTAAATAATCGATTTTTTATCAGTACTCAACATGGTTTTTTGAAATAATTCATTGGACTTCTACAAAATATAATAATTAACTTAATCCATTACCTGAACTACGTATACGATGCAAGGTGTAGCTAGAAAATTTTCCAGGGGGGCAAAGCAAGTTTCATCAAAGTAGAGACCAGATACGGAGGTTAACAGGCAGTGGTATAACTAAAAATTTGCGTCAATATGCCGCATTCAACTGTAATAGGGCAGTACTCAGGATTTACCTTTAAAGGGGGGGGGGGGTTTACAGGGTGACAAAACAATTATTTCACCAGTGGAACGAACAAAAAAAATTTTTGGTGTTTTCTAAGTTTTGGAGCATGTATGTTTTAGGTGTTCAGGCGGTACGGGGATTCGAACCCGTACCGGCCGAACACCTAAAAACCTCCCTCGCTCACCGTCACAAAAGGCAGCACCGTACTCACTCGGCCACGGTGCCGGGTGATGGTGATCGAGGAAGTGAGTATAGTTTTATGTGCCGACGTAGTGTGGCGGCTGCCACACCACTCCCCCCCAGTATAGCGGAGCGTAATACGAATTCCCATACGGAGGCGCCTAGGTAGGGATGTATACCGGAACGTGGTGATGCCCCGCCCTCCATCACCACTCCGTGGCATACGCCCACCAGCGCCGTCACGCACAGAAATGGCGGTGTGAAGCACCACAGTTACAGACGGTAGTTTGACTAGTGTCCGAGAGATGGCGTGAATATTCCATCTCCCGGATCACGTCGGGGTCACCACTTTAGGTGTTCAGGCGGTACGGGGATTCGAACCCGTACCGGCCAAACACCTAAAAACCTCCCTCGCTCACCGTCACAAAAGGCAGCACCGTACTCACTCGGCCACGGTGCCGGGTGACGGTGATCGAGGAAGTGAGTATAGTTTTATGTGCCGACGTAGTGTGGCGGCCGCCACATATGTATAGAGGGTTGTTTTTGTTTTTGGGTAGGTGGCAGAGTTTCCAATCATCCTGACGGATACATGAGGCCTTGGCCAAAAGTGTAATTATTGTATGAATAGTTTGAAAATTAATTTCCATTTGTAATTTTTCCACTCCTGAAACACAACCACCTGAGAATAAGTATCCCCTTGCCCCCCTGGTAGCACCACTGGAAATAAACAAGCGAATTTGAAAATTCAATCACAGTCGATTTTTCTGGCTGTGTAAAAAGCATTCATTGAAAATTTTCTAATGAAATTAACGTAAATAAATTTATTATATTTTCAACAAAAAAAAATATTACCTATAGTTAGCTTCTACTTTATAAAAATTTCAACTTGCTTAATTGAAAATAAGTAATTGCTTTGAAAACCCACTTCAAAATCAAGCTGCATAGCTTAACTTTCTCTCATTATTTTTCCGTTTCTACATATTATCACCGATATTAGGGATAAAGAAAAATATCCATACTTTTTTCTATTTCAACTGGAATTTTTTTTCTTTTGAAAATCCAAGGGTGCAGATTCCCCCCAGCCCGCCCCATGTTGGCTACGCCCTTGATACGATAGCTAATTGGTTTGTAAAATAAGGCAAAAAGTGCGTCACTTTTACTTCTTATCTAAGTTAATTTTTGCATTTAGGGCTTAGGTTAACAGCTATGGTTACTGATTGCACATGTTGACTGGGGTTTATATCGGAAGCTTTAGTTTGTATGCGAGCAATGACTTTGAAGATGACAGAGATGGAAATTTGTCGATTTATTTTTCAACCAAAATTAAAATAGATAAATAACTTAAACATCGATTTGGGTCACTCTTACGCCCTTGACCAAGTTGTTTACCACGTTCGCTTCTCTTTGAAAAAACAAAATGGAACTGTTTCAGGCATATTGAGCGCCCAGAGTGCTCGGGCTCTCAGCAATCACCGATCAGCCAAATTGGCTGGCTTAACGCTGCTTAACACAGTGGTGAACATCTCATCCAGTGGAAATGAACAGTTAATAGTCTAGATACGGGACAAAAAGGTCTGAAAAAATGGAACAGGAGCAACAAAACCAGGTTCATTGAATTTGGCTGGCAAAACTATCCAATTTTCATCTTAAAACATGTTAAATTTGGAAATAAATAGTTCTGTCAAAAAAAAATGATCAAGCACAATGTTATGTACGATTTTGAAAAAAATTAAAAAATCTTTTCTTTTACTGGGAAACTGTTTCAGGTGCTAGCAAGAAAAAAAAATGAACTCTTCATTACCGTATTCAACTTTGAACGAACTTTTTCCTACGAAATAAAAAATAAATAAAAAAAACATTTTCGGGCTCATTATATTACCAACGTGGATATTCAGGGTTGAGAGCTGACCAGAGCGAGAACCTAGGGTTCGCCACTAGAAATTTAGTAGTTTAGTCGCACAACATATTCACTCGTATTGAAGAGACCGCAAGCTCAAGAGTGTACCAGATATTGGCACCAATGTCTACGTGCAGGCAATGAGAAAGACGAGATTCACGGCCAATTATAGAGGAATACTGCCATTTTTCTTCGAAGAACAAAAAGGAAACGGTCATGAATATTCTAGTAGCAAAGTAACCATTGCAACTGAAAGAATGGGTTATAATAACTTTTAAAAAGTATAAGATACATAATGAATACGTATATTTTGCTTCAACTGATAAGATTACACAGAAAACTCACCGTTAGTAGCGTCCGAACATTGGTCAGTTGACCCAAATGTGTGAAAATAGTTTGAAAGATGTTTGGACGCCAATTTTCTCAGTTAGAGAAGTTCATACAATTATGTAGTAATTGTATAGTCGAAAGTTGATAAACATAAATATACATCACTGAATGATATGAGAGTGTATATGAAGCATACGTCAACTGGTGGCGGATCAGTAAGTGGGCTACAGGGAACATCGCCCCCTTCTCCAAAACAAAATTCAGTGGTCAACGTACAAGTTCATTTTACTGCAGCATATTTTCAGCACAAGGGTTGGGATATAGACGATCAAAAAGGTAAAAAATTATACCAGAGGCGTTCAAAAAGTAGCTTTCCCTATTTTTTTCATGTATCGGAAACACTGGAGTGGACGCTTCCTGTTTTCATGTATAGGAGGGTTATAAAAATTCAAAATTTTTTTTTACCTAACATTATTGTGTGCTGTGTTTCATCAGCCGGAATATCCCACTCTTACTCTTTCCAACTTCCAACTTCCATCTTCATTGGTATGAAATGGGACAATCAACTTTTCTGAAAACTTTTTAGCTAGTGCACAAACTTGAGCTTTGATTTCGAACTTTCTTTCTCTGAAATTTTTCTCGAGCAGTAGAAAAGTGGAAAAATGTGAAAATTAGAGAGGGAAAGGGTGGGAGAGTCTTGTGGGAGGAAAACACCTCATTATAAGGATTTCAGGGGACATTATAACATACAAGAGCTATGAGGTCGGTCATTGTTCTGCAGAAGGGTCACTTCACATTTGATAGAGTGAGAAAGGGGTCATTCCATATTTCGGCCAATGAAACACAGCACACAATAATGTTAGGTGAAAAAAAAAAAATATTCTGAATATCTATAACGCTCATATACATAAAAGCCACATGTTGCTACTCCAGTGTTGCTCAATACAGGAAAATAAAATATAGTGAACGTTAATTTTTGAACAATTCTCGTATGTAATTAGGATTTAGCCTCAATTTGTCGGAATAATTTAGTCAAAGAACAATAGAAGTTAACGGTTATTAAAAGGTTTCAAAATAAAATTAGGTAAAACTGACACGATGATTCAGAAGAAAGTTTAATATTGAAATTAAATTGAAAAATAAAAACAGGTAACCTAAGATGTCTGAAAAACAGAAGTATAGAAATACCACACTGTATAGGTAAATAGGTACCTCAAACACTCCTTGAATTTTTACGCTGATTCTATGGAAATTTTGATTGGTAGTTATTATTTGACAACTACAACAACCTAACAGTTAGTAGTGATTTGATAATTAAAAACTAAAGTATTAATTGATGGTTGAAAGTGCAGTCAAATCTTCCAACTACATATGTAGTAATAGTTAATGTGGATCATTAATTGCACCCACGACTACAACATCAAGAACTTTGGCTTAAAAAATGGGTTTCAATGGCAAAATTTGTTTTCATCCATTAATTATCTCCGAAGAGAACTGCCGGTATACTTTCAGTATGGCTATTTTTATACGCTTTTATTCTACTCAATGAATTTGTTGAAGTACACTGGATGACCAACTTCAGGTCACGTGTTGGGACGTACGCCGACATACACTTATATTCGTTTTTATTAGTTTTTTTTTCAATTTTTGTTTGTTTCTGTCCCGGAAAAAAAAGTGAGAAATTTTATTTTCTCTTTCGCCGTTATTTTCTTCTTAAAATTATAAAAGCGTATTTTTTTAAAACTCGTTTTTAACCCAACTAATTATTTTTGTTTTGGTTCTAAAATTTTTAATTTTCGACCAATAGCTACAAAATTTAGACAGATATTCACAATGATATATTATAACACGCTATAAATTTTGGTATGGATTGGCATTATGGTACTTCCAGTATAGCTATTTTCATTTTTGTTTTGGCTATAGAATTTCTAATTTTTGACTAATAGCTACGAAAATTGAAAAAAAAATTCACTATGATCAATTATAACTTGATATAAATTTATATGCGGATCGGCCATATGGTACTACCTCTGGTTTGGCTATTTTTGTTTCTGTTTTGGCTATAAAAATTATCAATTTTGAATCAATAGTTACGAAATTTGTAACAAATATTATAACTTGCTATAAATTTTGGTGCGGATCAATTTTTATACGCTTTTATTCTACTCACTCAACTTGTTGAAGTACACCGGATGACCAACGTCAGCACTGCTTTCACGTGTTGCGACACACGCACACATACACACATATCAGTTTTTATCAGTTGTTTTTGTAATTTTCGTCACTTTTAAAGTTCATGTACAACACATCATTAATTTTATGAAAGTCATTCGAGATGCATGAAGTTCTTGTAAAAATCCATCATAAGAGAAACAACTTGAACTCATTTTTAAGTTTTAAGAAATTATAAAGGCGATAAGATATTTTAAGAAATGGATGAAAAGCATCTGGCATTCTTATCACCAAGTAAAAGAGAGAAATTTGAAGCCAAGAACTGAATCGTTCATTTATACATGAATTGGCTCAACCGACAAGTTTCCATGCAAGCACCAGCTACTACAGCCTTGTCAGAAAATCGGCTGACCCTGCGGCTGACGCGTTTGTTCGGCAACAGAAATTATCAAAGTCACTGTGTAATGACCAAAGTTTCAACAAGACGAGTAAAATAGCTTGTAGAAAAGGAATGCAGAAGGTATGATTTTGTACAATTAACTGGTTCATAAATACACTTCTGTAGAGTTATTTTATAAACTTTTTGAGAAAAAAAAAAAAAAATCCTACAGAAAAACATTAAAGTACCCTAGTCGTTGTCGTCGACCCCGCTCCATCTAATAAATAAATGAACTAACTTTGATCGGCAGTAATTCAGAAGCAGCCACCATAATCGGTCGATAGTAATAATCGGTGGGACTGTTCATGAATCCGTATTTATGATAGTTGAACGTCCCGATCGATGGCGTATCCTCCGTATAGGAAGTCAGGTATCCATTTTCCGAAAAATTTTTCCACATAAACGGGCAGTCGTCGACTTTTTTCTTCGGCGAATGAAAACATAATTTGGTCAACTGATTGACCGTCATACCGGTGAGTACGGCCATTAGATTCGGAAAAGTGTTGTCCGCAATTTTAGTGTAGCCCTTCAGCGGCAGCCATCCGCGGTTCTCGACATATTCTCGAGTCTTTGGTAACGTGCGTATAAAATTCAGTCTTGAAATTGAGTCAATGCCGAACAGAAGGACGCTGTACATGGGCGCTTTATCAAGCCCGTCTGCAGGCGAAGGGATGGCTGACTTCGGTTCCTTGTCAACCACCATGAAGTGGACGGTTTTATACACGTTTTTTTTTTTCAACGAACAGGCTACGTATATGTTCTCGGTGCTGGCTGGTAACTCAACACTATTTTTAAAGCAAACCGCTTTGCTCTTGCTGAAACAAAAATCAAAAATACGTGGAGGTTAAAGTATTCTGAAAAAGAATGTTATTGTTGTTGTTGTTGTTGTTGTTGTTGTTTTTGATTGAGCTTTAGCTATTTGTCCATTTTACCAGCGTCTGGAAGACGTAACTACTAACTTAATGTTGAGGTAAATTCAACCCAAATGCACTGACATTCACTCTTGAACTCGCAACCTCTTAATCGCGAAGTCGAGCACCTATACTATGTTCAGGCTAAGAAGTGCGTGACATCCGTATTATTAATAGACGTGGCAGTCAGTTATAAGGAGAAAGGAAAATGTATCGATGCACATTGTTATACAATGTTAAGCCTCATTTTGTATAGTAAACAAATGTCGGGTTTCGATGAGACAAGTGTAGACATCGTTTATGATGTCACGCACTTCTTAATGTGAACAGAAAATAATTACTATCCCACGCAGACCCCTAAGAAAAAGTTCCTCTTACATGGAGGTGCACAGCGTCTGTAGTCATAGGCCAATAGGGTTGCCAACTAGCCAGTATTATACTGGTGTACCGATATTTAAACACTGCTGCTGGTATAAAAAAAAGTAAGTACTAGTCCCGGTATTTCATTAGTGTTGCTGGCATTAGCTTTATAGAGGGTGGAATGAGAGAGCAAGTAAGCATAAGACACTATTAGGGACCTATTTGAATGCGAGTGAAGCGAGCAAAAATTTATAAACGCCAAATTTTGGCAAACAGACTGGGAGCAGTGTAAAAAAAAGTTTATTTGTCAATATTTTCATCTGCCAAAGATGGTAACCTTGTAGGCTTATAACCCAGTCATTCCGAATTAGTCCTCTGGTTGGTCCTCACTGTAGAGCGAAAGCAAAAACAAACATGGGAGTACTTACAGTCACCGAATGAAATTATCAAACATGGGACATGTCTTTGTATTAAGACAATAAAAATATCCCATTCAAATTACACGTAGAGAAGAGATAAAAATTACAAATTGAAACTGATTACAAACTTGCCAACCAATATACTTAATCTTTCTAAATACGATCAGTAATAGAGATTTCACAATTTATCCGCGATTCATCTCTCCACCTTCCAACTCGACGAGTATCTTTGCCACTATAATATATTTTAGCCGATTTAAAACTTCGAGTCTGTCCAAATTTCATTCATGCAGCCAGGCTCAACAAAAATAAAATAAATAAATAAAATTAAATAAAATTTTGAGACCTCACTTAGTTCGCAATATTATCGACAAACATTCGTCTCGAAAGTATCGTTCAACCAATGATATTAAGCCGGTCCCACACGATGCGCGTATTCGGCGAATGTTATTCGGCAAATATTTGGCCGAAACATTTGCCTCGCTGCTTTGCGGCTCCTACATTACACCATGAATATACGAACTTATTCAGGCGCGTCATGTAGGAGCCATCTGCAAGCATTCAAATATTCGTCATCCCTTTGACTCGCGAATTATTTACCGACAACTGCCGGAACCTAGACGAATGTTCGCCGAATGTTCGGCATTGGCATTTCTCCCACACGATGCGCAAATGTAGACGAATGCCGAATGTTCGCCGAATACGCGCATCGTGTGGGACCGGCTTTAACTGAAAGTTGATTTTTTATGCTATAGACAAAGGTAAGCAAGTTTTTTTTTTGCTACTAAATGCATTTCAGCTAAAGGTTCTCAGGTTTCAAGAAGTTTCTTCAAATCAAGGTAACTAGAAGTAGGTATGTATTATGTATATGCAATGTGAAGGTAGAAAAATTTTACAATTTTTTCTTTTGCAGTTTAAATTTTTCAAATTTAAAATAGGTTGACAAGTTTTTGTTGTCTCATTGACTTTTCAAACGTTAGGCTTTATGAAGGTAAGTTATATACAAATAGTCTGTTCAAAATGAGAAACGCAATCAACTACCTGCAAAAAATAATCAGACCTTTTTTGAGGGAATGAGAGAGGGGTTTTTCAAATTATCAAGTGATCTTCTTTTTGATTGTTTTTGTTAAAACTAGGATTTGTAAAAATTTATCGTTATACCCCTTTGCAACATCGCTTTGCGTGGTCCCTATCCTAAGGTTCTTTTAAGAAAGTTTTTCTAGTGTTAATTCAGGCGTGAAAAACATACACATTTGTAGCACAGAAAAATTTACTTTATGCTAAAAGGGTTATTTATGATACAAGTGCAAAAAGTAGGTGATTTTGATACAGTGTGATCTTTGCCGCACGAACCGAAGGCGAGTGATGCAAATCACACGAGTATAAATCACTTACTTTTCACACGTATCACAAACTGTTTTCTGTGACAATCTTCCCTTCAAAATAATTAAAAATAAAATGGCAAGTATTAGTTTTTTTAATATCAAATAATAATTAATAATTTTACTTTTTTTTAACCAAAAAATCTCTGCACTCCTCTTGCCCATGAACTCTAGAAAAAATTATTCTAAAAAAATTTTAGAACCAAATAATTAACTTAATAATGATATATTATGTTTAAAAAAAAAAAAAAAAAAAAAAAACCTTAGGAAGTAGTCGAGCCATGCAAGAAAGTGATCGAGCTACGTAAGAAGGTCAACTCAAATATTTATTTGCGATATAAGTGCGTAAAGCAAGTGATTGCGATATGAGTGTGATCACCTACTTTGCACGAGTGCCAAATACTATTTTTTTCAACATTCCCTCTGCCAAAAAACAAACAACAAAAAATGGAGAAAAATAAATATTTTGGTAATTGACAAACATATAAGCGCAAAGTATCACAACTCTATCAACCAGAAGTTGTGCGGCAGAGATCAAGATGCAAGAATTTTAAATGCAAAGGTTGGAGATTTGATCCCTAAGAGCAGAGAAGCTTTTGTTAATAATAATTTTAAAAAAGTAGTGTATCAGTAAAAAAAAAAATTAATATTAAAGTATATCATAATGTTTGATAAGACTTAATGCACAGGTGTATGAAAAAACAAAAGTCTCGGTGTTTAATATGTAAGAAAGATCAAAGTGCACATGCTTGAAAAATGATGTTCAAAAATAGTGTTGAAATCTTCATCACATATAGTTGAGAGGCCTGAAAATATTTGTTTTTAAGGTAGGCGTTGAAAAATAGATATTTGTGATATAAGTGCATAAAGTAGTACAAGTGTGATCTTTGCAGAACGAGGAAAAGGTGAGCGATGCAAATCACACAAGTAGCTATCACCTACTTCGCACAAATATCACATACTTTTTGCAACCTCCAAAAAAAAATTCAAAAAAAAATTGTTTTGGAAATGTATTTAAACAATACAAAAACGGCAAATATTCCTATAATTTGTATTTTTTTCATTCGTTTGTTTATTTTTAAGTAGCTAGGAATGAATAGAACTTTTAATTGAATGCAGATTTAAGTAAATTTTATCTTCTTTCCAGCCATTCTAACCCCAGCTTTCTAGCTTAAATAGCAGCTGACAAATTACTAATTAAAAGAAAAGAGGGTTTCTAGATTCCAAAAACATAAAATTTTCAATTAATTTTTTTTCCCCTTATTTATTTTTATGTAGTTGAAGATGATTAAAAAATTACATGAAAAGTAAATTTGACCATATTTTCTCTTCTCTCCAAAAATTCCAACCGCAGCTCTTTATCTTAAATATGGGCTGAGGAATCATTGTGTGAATGAGGAGAGGTTTATAGTTTCCAAAACCCAGCCAATTTTATATTAATTAGCATTTTTTTCCTTTATTTATTTTCAAAGAGATGAAGATAGTTAAAAAATCATATGAAAATGTTGTAAATTTTATCCTCTTTCCAGCAACACTAACCTCAGCTGTCCAGCCTAAATAGAGGCTGAAGAATCAGTAAATGAAATAAACTTTGTTTCAAAGCTGAAATGTTGTGTTCACTGTTCAATTGAATTATCGCAAAATCTGGGAGTATATCATAATTTTTGATAAGACACAGTGCACACGCATAGCCGAGGCAGTGATTGAATAATCTTAGCAAGTAACAAGCTGCGCATGCGTAAAATTTTACTTTTCGACATTCAGGTATTGTCTACTAATTCACATATAGTTAATACGCATGATAACGTCTGTTTTTGGGGCGGGTATTACAAACAATAATTTTTGCAACACCTGCTGATAAACTTAACTTTTATACGTTCACAGGCGATTCTGGAACCAATTAGAACCCAATGTATAAAGTAGACTTTATACGTCGGTCTTTATTTTACACTGGTCCTAATTAGAGAAGCACATAGCTTACGTCGTCATTTCACTTTCAATGATGTTCCAAAATTTTTTTTCTCACAAAAGTTCCTCTGCTTCCAGGATTTAAACCACTGACGTCAGCAATGTCAATCCAGCACCATAGGAATTACACTACGAGGTCTGATTGAATAAACAGCGATAGTTTGCACTTATATGTTGGTCAATTGTAAAAATATTTATTTATTTATCTCGTTTTTTGTTTTTTATTTTGTTTTTTAGGAAGGGTGTCACAAAAAACAAGTGTGCGACACACGTGTATATAGTAGCTGTGATTGATACTCATGTGATTTGCATCACTCGCCTCCAGCTTGTGCTGCAAATATCACACACGGATAAAATTTTTCTACTTTATACATTTGTATCAAAAGTAACTATTTTCACATCTTACTGAAATTCGGCTCTTTTTGTTCAGTCAAAGGGCGTGTTGTTGCAAAAAATAATTTGAACAGTATATGAATCATTAAACCCTAAGAATCGCACTATGAGAGGTTATTAGGATTAGGTACTAAAATTCAACTTGAAAAAATATATATATAGGTACATGAATCGTGGATAATTCGAGTCTCAAATATAAACTGGACAAACCTGAGATCCCATTAGAAAAATTTATAACGCCAATAATAAACATTAGGGTTTGTATGAAAAACAAAAGGATACGATGATGACAAAAATTGGACTTCAGTGTGTGCTTCTGATGTTAGGGTCTCGGTTTTTCAAAGGAAGTATATATTACAAATAATTGTGGTGCGATGATTTAAAAGTGATACAATAAAACTGTATATAAATTGATGTAACGTGATAAAATGAGGCTCGAGGTGAATTAAAAATATGGGGTTTGGAGGATGAAGAGATGTGAAAAAACGGATAGAAACACCTTGACAAGTCGAGGCCCGGGATCGGTCCTCAACTAGTCCAGTATATATCTTGACAGGGACTCGACTTGTGCTTGATACATAACTATATAAATTAAAAAAATATAGAGATCAAAGGTTGAGAAAGATTTAGAGTTAGAATAACCAGTATAGCACTGAATTGAATTAATTATTTTCTTATTTTCAGCAAAAAATATTACGCGGAAAACGGGGACTGAGTACGTAAGTAAACCGAATACATATTTAGTAGAACATTATTTTTATCATTTATTAATAATTATTATTTATTATTATTATTATTTATTATTATTATTATTTGAAAACTTATTGACTAAACTCATTGACTACAGACAGGATGTAAGCATTTTGCATACAACTGTAATCAGTATTATGAAGATTATCGCATTCTTTCATTAATTTTATAACCTATGATGTAAAATAGAGAGATGGTAAATTAAAACCATGGACCTATGCCATTAGAGAGTTAATAAACAATAATTTAAGAAATATTTTTAAACAAAGATAAGACCTGAACGACGAAACAAAACGTAAAGTTCGCCAGGAATACCGAAGATAAGCTTAAAAGAAATTAATTTGATAATAATCGTCATTGTAGAACGTAACAACCAGGAAGCTAAAAATAAAATTAAAAAAAAAAAAAATGAAACCAAGTATAGAAAAAAAAGTTTTATAATTCATCCTATATATTAGCCTCTCACGGGCCTCACCCTTCGTATCTGCTCTTTTCTTACGCTAAAATATTAAAGAAGCACAAGTGAGGAAACTTTTTTCGGCATAAAAAATGTAAATAACTTTGGAGCACGATATGTAACCATCGGTCAAAATTAAAGGGTCACAAATTTGGTTAGAGGATTGGATATTCGTCCTCGAAGTTTCGCCTTCCATAATGACAGGATACACGAATATTTTGTGGGATCGATCAGTACGAACCCTTGCCAAAGGTAAAGGATAAAATAAATAAATATAAAACAAAGATATATAGGAATATAAAGAAAAAAATAAATTCATATGCGATATGCTATACAGTTTAGGTACTAACTTGTATCGGTCGTCGTCAAGATCACTTCGTCTTTTCGTTAAATATTGCCTAGTAATTATCCAGTAACAGCAGACAAGTTTCGAGTGCGCAGAAGTGTAGCTGTGGACTACCGGCGAATTGACTTTTAACGTATGCCTTCGAGTGGTGGAATTGTAAACGACTGACGTTAAAGGTTTCAATTTCGAGCATATCACCGGTTTCCATTTGAAAATGAATTTTTTAATCGAACTGTGGTACGGGTCAATGTCTGGTATACGGCATAATGGATTCCAGACGACGTAACCTTTGGCGATGTCTTCCAGATTGATTTGAGACTCTAGAAAACGAAAAGTACAGTAGGGGAAAGTTAGCCAATGGAAACGGAATAAATAAATAGGTAACTTTTCAAAAAAAAATAAAAAAAATAAAAAAAAATAAAAAATTGTAGTTTTGTTTCGATTGAACATGAAAATGGTGGCAAATAATCACCGAATGTTTCCCCTTACCCTTACCACGAATGACGTTCAGCCAAGCTTAAATTGTACAGATACTACACAGGGTGGTAACTTCGATATTGCACCATAGGAAAAATACATAAGATTTAAGTTTTCTTGGTGTAAACCGTGGCTAGTATGTACTCGAAGGTTAAAAAATAAACTTTTCTGACCTAAAATATGACGACATTTTTAGAGCTTCACTGATTCTAAAACGCGTAATTTTCAATCCATAATCACGAAATTTAGTACAGCGATATTGAATATATTATATTCCATCATTCTGAAAAATTTAGTTTCAATCTGCTTAACGGGTTGATGCGTATTGATGATTTGGAAAAAATCTTAATTTATTGCTAAAAAAAGAATATAAAAGTCCACATAAACTAAAGAAGCTGGTCAAAAGGAAGGTTTGGTTTTATTTAATTTGCGATGCAATCATTTAACAACTCGCGTCGGTACGTTTTTATAACTTCGCAATACACTTTATTCACTTGACAATGAATTTCCTTGACACTTCATTTGAAACGTAATTTTTACCCAACATTCTTTTAAGTAATTTTCATATTTTGATTTTTTCAATACAATTATTATTTTTTTTTTTTTTTATCAAGAAAAGCTAAATTTTTTGACTTGCTATGATAGAGTTTTTAAGTAGGTTTTCTTTAGAAAATTTGCTTATTACGCAAGGTGCGGTATTAGCTCCCAGTATTGGGGGTGGGTACGTTTTTCGCTTCATGATCTCAGGCAAATTTTGGCACCAATAACTCAACTTCATATATAAAAATAAATTTCTTGTTTTGTTTTTATTTTGGCTAAAAGATACTCAATTTTGCACCAATAGCCACGAAATTTAGAGTAAATATTTATTTTGATTCGTTGTAGTACGTTTCTAATTTTGGAACGGATTAGCAGGGCGGTACTTCCCGTACCGCTTTTTTTGTTGATTTATTGGTCATAAAATGTGGAATTTTGGAAATGCAAGAAATTTTAAATAAATAATCTTATATAATATTTATTGGCGCATGCTACCAATTTTTATGCGGATAGACCGGAAGGTACTTTTGGTAAAGCTTTTTTTTTCTCTTTTTTTTAATTTGCATGAACTTCTCTTTTTACAAAAGTTGACCATATTTTCATGTTTTCTGTTTTTTTTTTATTTCATAACTTTATCATATTTATTTGGTTTTATTTGAAATTATATGATTATTTACCATACTTTATCATCTTAATTTATTTTTCATTTTTTCAAGAACAAATGCTTTTATATTTCACATTGTCTAATATTTGTCAGCAGCTAACATATTTCATACAATCATAACATACCATTAACGCATATAAAATTACAGACAATTAATATGACCATCAAAATTCATAATTCTTTATACTAGAAAACTTACTTTTTCTAGCAAAGCTCACTGCGCTAGTTTTTGTTCATTTTGGCAATAAAATGCTCAATTTAGCATCAATAGCCATGAAATTCAGAACCAATATTTATTATAATTTATTGTAGTACGCGATCAATTTTGGCGTGGATCGGCCGGACGGTACTCCGGTACTGCTATTTTTTTAATATTGCTCACAAAATGCGCAATTTAGAACAATTTGTACGAAATTTGAAATAAATATTCATTAAGTATAATTTATTGTAGCATACTATCAGTTTTGGTGAGGATTGACCGGACGGTACTTCCGGTAAAGATATTTCTTTTCGTTTTTAGTCTGGCTATAAAATGCTCAATTTTGAACAGATATTTATTTTAACTGATTGTAACATTCTATCAGTTTTCGTGTTGATCGACAGGATTGTATTTCCTTCTAGTCAATTTTTGTTGTTAATGGTTTCAAATTGTTTAATTTCGAAGTTCAGAGCAAATATTTTCAAGTAGGTTTTCTTTAAAAAATCTCCTTACTACGCTTAGTGCCGTATTAGCCCCCAGGGTTGGGGTGGGTACGTTTTTCATGACCTCAGGAACATTTTGACACCAATAACTAAAATCCATATATATATAAAGTAAATTTCTTGTTTCCACGTTACAGGTCGCAGTTTTTGTCCGATAACCACGAAATTAGGTACGAACATTTTTACGGAGCTAATGACCAGACCTACTGATTTTAGTACGGATTCGCCGGATGGTACTTACGGTATCACAATTTTTGTTTTTATTTTTGTTATAAAATGCTCAATTTTGCACCAATAGCCACGAAATTCAAAATAAATATTTATTTTGGTTTGTTGTAATATGTTTCCAATTTTGGCGTGGATTAACCGGAAGGTACTTCCGGTAAAGCTTTTTTTCCCTCTTTTTTACAATTTTCAGGAAATATTCTTTTTACAAAAATTAACCACATGATCATGTTTTCTTTTTTTTTATTTCATAACTTTATTATATTTCATTGGTTTTATTTAAAATTATATGATGAACCATACTTCATCATCTTAATTTATTTTTCATTTTTTCAAAGAAAAATACTTTTATTTTCCACACTAATATTTTGTCAGCAGCTAACACATTTCATACAATCATAACATATCAATGACTCATATAAACTTACATAGAGTTAATGTGACCATCAAAATTCATAATTCTTTCTCTCGAAATCTACTTTTTCTGGCGAGGCTTGCTGCGTTAGAGTTTTTTTTATTTATCTTAACGGAAAAATTTTCCTATTTTTCCTGGAGGGGCTTAACCATTTTCCCCTCTTGAATCTGTCCAGTCGTCGAATGAATGTCACGACTCATTTTGCTCAAGTAAGACTTTCAGATAATGTTGACTTTTCCAAGGAAGTATGGAGCAACGATATATCCAATTATATTATAGTGAAAAGGGTGAATGAAAATACGTCATACATTATAAAGAGGATCCATCGATTCGTCTTCGACAGTAATACATAGAAGGGAAAATTTTGTTTGCAAACCAAATCGTTTCTCAACATCGAACAATGATACGTGGTCTTCGAAGAGAAAAATTAACACATTTTTGGAAATATAAAAAAAATAAAACGAATCGAATCCGATTTAGGAGTTTTTACCGTACGAAAACCAATTTCTCTCAAATCATTGATCAGAGAGGCAATAACTATTGGGTATCTCGAAGATTTTTACTCTTAAGGTAGATATGGTAGTACGTGGATATAATAAGAATACCTTTCAAAGTGATAAAAGCCTCCAACAATCAAACCAAAACATTGTAGGTCAACACAAATTTCAATGTCAAAACGTTATATTGGCTTCACGAATCACGACTATGCACAGTGTGATAGTAATTTGCCAAAAATGTGCGACTAATCGATCATAATAGCCGAACAAGAGACGTCAACTCGCTAAATGAAATCACGTTTTCCAAAGCAACGTCATCAACGAATTATAATTTGAATAGGCGGAAACGGAAATACAATTACAGATATCATACTCTATTATACGTGGGTAGGTAAACTATAGTTTGAACTTTTGAAGAATTTTTCGAAATATAATTATAAATACGAAAATATTAATATACAACCGATCGATTAATTTCAATTTTAGCATGAGCCTACGCATCATGGTAGAGATTACGCAGCGATGGTGTACTTAGTATATGTAGTTATATCAGTATAATTATATAATATATAATATGTATATGTATAACGTATAACACAAGTCACGACCAATTAATGAAAACTGATAGAGAACTAAGTACATGAAGATTGCAAATTTGAGAATAGGTCGAATATCTTGATAGAAAACATACATCATAATTCGAGAAAACAACGATTAAATTTGACGGTGCAGGAGAAGAAAAAGTTAAAGTCAGAAAAATCATATAATGTATATTACCTCTAAGAAAACAATGAATTTTTCCAGGAAATTTCTGGTTAAGAATATTTTTTGGTTCACGAAGGAAGATAGCCTTGGTCTGGGTCTTACTTAAAGGGATGCAAAAACGACACTCAAGTAGAAACCAGTACTCAAGAACCTGTTTTCAAGAAAAGAAAAAAAACAGCAAAATAAAATAAGCAAACAAACAAATGCGAGAGCATTTTCTAGGCTACGATTTCAAAGGAAAAAACTCAAGCGCAGCAGGCCTCGCTAGAAAAAGTAGGTTTCGAGAAAAATAATTACGAATTTTGATGGTCATATTAATTATTTGTAAGTTTGTACGCATTAATGGTATATATTATGATTGTATGAAATTTGTTAGCTACTGACAAAATGTTAGACAATGTGAAATTTGAAAGTATTATTTCTTGAAATGAAAAATTAATTAAAATGATAAAGCACGGTGAATAATCATATAATTTCAAATAAAACCAAATAAATATGAAATGAAAAATAAATAGAAAACATGAACACGTGGTTAATTTTTGTAAAAAGAGAAGTTTATGTAAATTAGAAAAAAAATAAAAAAAAAAAGCTTTACCAAAAGTAACGTCCGGACGATCCGCATCAAAATTGGTAGCATGCTACAATAAATTATAATGATTATTTGTTTACTCGAAACCTCGCTGGTACTTATTTGCAATTTGAAATTCATGTAATATACAATGTTTTTGTCGTTTTTCTGAAATATATACAATTATTTTTTTCTCAACTAAGCACGATGGAATAATTAAATAAAATTCAAAATAGCTTTGGAAAATGTTGAAAAATTTAAAATTTTAGTCCCAACAGGTCGAGTGGATTTTATTGTTTGGTCGTAAATAATAAATGTAACTAGATTCAAAACAATATCCATCCGCTCGTAAAAATTCAAAAGGCTCTTTAAAAGTTTGAATATTCATGAAATGACTGATCGAAATTTATTATAATCCTTCCAAAAAAAAAATGGTTGTTGAGACAGAAAGTGTATTTTTATGTTGAAGTGCTTGGAAGTTAAACTGAAAAGATGGTCTTCAGTGTCTACCAACTTTTTCTAGCGAGGCTTGCTGCGCTAATCTTTTGTTTTCAATTACATGCTTCTAATTTTTTAGTTTTTTCTCAAGATTTTCGGAAATGTTTCACAAAAATGGTGATACCGGTTCCAAGAGAGTAGGAAGTGCTGGAGTGGTTCAGGGGGTAATAATAGTTGAAAAGCAATTGCGAGACACTGAACTGAAATACGTGGAAGGTTAAAACACGAAGAAAAAATAAGAAATGTTTGAAAAACTATTTGCGCATGTTACATTAGTTTGCATAATTTACAATTCAATTCGTGGCCTCTTCAATGCCAGTTAGAATAAATTTAGAATTTAAAAATCGAGGCGTGATATGGCGTCATATTTTATTCTCAATGTCATCTTTTATGTCCATGTAGTATTGTGTGGGGATATTATCCTAGGTGAGGATTAGCGGTTCAAACCCTTCAATGACAGTTTCCGCCAAAAGGCTAGCTAATTTTGTGCCTTGCACGTAAAATTAAATTCTTTGTAAATTACTAGTTACATACTGCACATAATTTTCAATTATCAGATCGTGATTAATCAAGACATCTTTGATGACATCACTCAGGCACAGTAAGTGGACTTGTATCTTATCAGTTGCCATGGTTATGAATAAGATACAATGCATTAATTAACGGTCAATTAACACAGGTAAATACATATTCTTTACATATGTGTGTTTGTGGGCATGTAGGTATGGAGCTGAGTATAAAAAACCTCACTACACAGTAGCCATTAGCCCGTGTTTAATGAGGGTGACTCCCTCATACTTGTGTACTTGCTTCTTCTGTTATGAGAATCCTTTGCCCATGGCCAAAGGTATTCAACTCATAGATTTATAAAATGACGAAAAATTTTCATTTCAACTTTCTGGTTTGTTTGTTTAAAGAAGGTAATTTCTTGGGGGTGTCCAGTAATTAGTAATTTTTTTGGAAAAGGGAGGTGGTAGGCCAAATTGGTTTGAGAATCTCTGGTCTAGGTGATGCATAGTCGAGTTTTGGTCTCGTCTTACACAGTCGGTCTTTTTAATGATATGTTAACGATAGTAATGATTTTAACCTTGGTCAAGTGGAACGACAAGGAAAACTCACCATAAAAATCATGAAAAATTCAAATCACTCATTTTTTCAGTAGCAACTTTGACTGGAACCCAAAAAGTGTTCATGACATACTTATTACTCTCAAAATTTTGCAGTATGCAGCCTGTAATAAAGGCAGAGGAGACACTGAAGACCATCTTTTCAGTTTAACTTCCAAGCACTTCAACATAAAAATACACTTTCTGTCTCAACAACCATCTTCTGTTGAAAGAAGTATAATGAATTTTTATCAATCATTCCATGAATATTCAAACTTTTAAAGAGACTTTTAAATTCTTACGAGCGGATGGATATTGCTTTGGATCTTGATACATTTATTATTTACGACCAAACAATAAAATCCACTCCATCTGTTTAGATGTAAATTTTAAATTTTTTAACCTTTTTCGTAGGTACTTTGAATTTTCTTAAATTATTCCATCGTGTAAATTGAGAGAAAAATAATTGTTCATATTTCAGAAGAACGACAAAAACATTGTATATTACATGAATTTCAGATTGCAAATAAGTACAATCGAGGTTTCGAAGCGATCTACGACTCACTCGGTGACCTTCCCAGAACATCAGTATCAATGGTTGTATACTGAGAAGTTTGAAGGTAATCCTCAACTCATATGGGGTGACCTTAGCCTACTTAAGTTTGTTCCCATTAGACCACAATGTGAGACACAACATTTGCTTGGACATATTTTTACAGAAGATAAATATAATTCTTTTTATTTCAAAAAATTAGTGGTTTCAATCATTTCAAATATTTCACCGTAATTGCATTTTCGGAAATTTCTAGTTTTCGTTGTTCCCTTCAATTTTGACAGAAGACAAGAAAAGGTGCGCCGAGTGTTTTTGTTCCCTAGACATTTTGATAATGCTAAATACATTTTTAGAAAAATGGTCAAATAAGATTACATGAATGGCATCATTCGCAAGATGTAAAATACAACAAAATTTTTCTCTCGGGTAGACTGCCTCCTTCTATTTCAGGGGCATAACCAAGATCAATCAATGGGGAAGGGGGAGTAGTCGTAGTTAGAAAATATTTTCACAACATAAAAGTTTGATTTACCCGTGGGCGTAGTCAGGAGGGGCAGGTGGGGGCCCAAGCCCCTCTATTTTAGCCCCCACTGACTAAAATCTTACCTACGCCCATGGATTTACCTATTGATATTTTCTAATTAAAAATAATAATATTTAGAGAGGAGGTCAGTGGCGAAATTAAGAGGAAGGGAGAATGAGGCACCAGCCTCCAAAACCTGGCGAAGCCCTCCTAGAAAAAATTCAAAGATATGTACTGTTAAGAAGAAAATATTCATAATCGAAGCGAGTGAAGTTTCTTTATATGTATCAACATTACAAATCAACTATGTGATGACGGCCATTCCTCACTGTTGGCCCAACAAAAATTTACCAAAATTTTCAAATAACAATTTCAAGTTCAGACCGATTATTTCAAAGTTTCACTTTTATGTGGTCCAGATACACTTTTTTTAGGAGGTGGGGTAATTGACAGTAACCTACTTCACTTCAGTTATGGTTCTAGGGTTCGCTTACGACCTGCGAATCCTACCTAGTTAAACATATTTTCATTGGAGAGAAAAATGATAAGACCTTGAGCCTTCCAGAAGTTTAATTTTACTTTAAACATTTCAATACGCCCATCTAATTTCTAGTGACCTCTTAACTAGACCAATGTTCAATTTTCAAGAATTGAAGACAATATGATGTAAGCCATACAATACTATATGCAGGGAGTATTCCATCAATAGATATTCCTGAAGATTTTTCTCTAGATAGGTACCCTTATTTTACGCAATATTCTGCATGAAGTGTTCCTTTAACGATAAATGACTGACATAAAAAAAACAACATTAATACATAATCGGTAACGAATATCAAGAAATAAAATTATACAGTTTTTTTCTCTTTAAAAGACATGAAAAACCATAAACGATTTTACACATGAAACAATTATGAAGAAAAAAACATTTTCAATCGATCTGATTTTCTTTTTCTGACCTTGGTTTGCCTTTCGCCAGACCACTTTGCCTTGTAAAGAGATTAAATTATCTTTGTCGATAATATCATTCTGACGCGGATTATAAAATGAATCAATTTTTTACCAAGAAAAGTGAAGAACTTTTGTGGGGAAGTAACAGAAAAAGTTATTAATTCTATGTGAAAAAACAGTGGGAAAATTTCGTTACAGTACCTACTTGGGGAGTAGATTCATATGTCCTCTTCACCCAGAATACGCCAAGTTTTTTAAAATTTTGTATTTATAAACTGCAGACTGGATATGAACAGAAAAAAGTGATTTTTTATTAATTTTTCTTGTATACGTATTGAATGTGCATGCACTCGTGTTTAAGTTCCATTGATTATAAATAGAATATGCACGAGCTTTACAACGTACCATCGGTAAAAAAGAAAAATTGCATATGGTAAGAAAGAAAAAAATTGTAGCTACTTAAATAAAAAAATCTTGATGCTACGTCATTATTGTCAGGATGTTCGGTCTTTCATAAGCAATAAATACGTCGTGAAGGATTTTTTTTTTTTAATTCGTAAATTATTAATAAAATGACATATTAAGACGTTTTCCAAAGAAGGACTTCTTCATATAAAGAAAAAATCGTTCAATACACATGACACACATCGTTACATGCTACAAAGTATATATGTAATAACCAACGAAGTTAGTAAAAACAATAATTAAGAAGTATGAAAAAAAATGGTTGACAACAATAAATAATTGCACTTCCATTTTCACCAAAAACCAATAAAATACAATTCACAAATACTCTGGGAAATCGTTTAAATATTCGTACGAGTGTACGTATCCAGTCTGTGTACACCTATTGTGGTATGGGCATTGAACACACCTACCTAACTTCATATTTCTTCTCTATTGGAAAGAAAAATACAACTATTGCATTCAGTGCAATGGCGGGATCTGGGCGCGGGACCCGTGGAAAAGCGCCGATCCTGAGTCGTAGACAACGAATATAACGAATATATAGGTCACTTAAATTTTTCGGTACACAATACATATATATTATAAATGAATGGTGACTTTTTTTGGGGCCGTTTCACGGCATAACTAGCCGATCAATTTCTTCCATATTTTTAAAGATGGTGTGTTCTAAGCCCGAGATGGTTTTAAAAAAAATTGAAAAGTTTCCTTTACGAGGTAAAATTTGACTTTAAAATTTTGCTGACGTCACTTAACTTGATGGACGTTTGCGGTGGGGTACATGATTGCAACAGAGTGAGATGCCCAACCTGTATTTTCTCTTCAACAAAATTCGTTCTCCCTTTTCCACGTTCCCCTATTTTTTATTTCTTCATAAATAATTTTCCACCGCAGATCGATTGTCGAATTATTTATTTTAGAGAAATCTATATGTACGAAATTTTACAATTCTAATATATTTTATTATTGTATTCTGTGTACGCCGCTAGGCTACACATTCAAACTTGTTCTTTATTTATGTAGCCTATCCGCACATCATTTATTCGCCTCTTAGCCTAGCTGTGAATTTATGTACGTATACAATAGCCTAATGCAACTTTCTCCTTGGCTTACCTACTTTTACAGTCCGTATGGTTGCTCGCCATACCTGGCTGAAAAATACGTTAATATTTTTAATTTTTCTCTTACAGCCGATTAGCTGTTAATATGGTGTTATTTTGTATGAGACGATGCGATTGGTGGTGTGTTCTGGGAGTATTTGTCTTGATATCTAAGCGCGATCCGTATAGTTAGGCTAGCAGTCAGTTGAATTTTAGCAGTGGGATCTCGCCATGTAGAAGTTTTTGCCTCTAAAGTGTATTTTTTTGGCTAACAATTTTCACTCAAATTTAAAGCTTATTCGAGGCAGCTACGCATTGCCTAATACAATCAAAGACATTGCAAATCGTGTGTCTAAAATTACCCTTGTTCCCAAGGTTTCATGCCTAGTTTTGGAGTTCAAGAAAATTTTGATTCTTAACACAATTCTAAAATATTTCTTCCATTAGGGCGTCTGATTCGTAAGCCCTTATCGTGTTATTTCAAAATCTCACTAATACAATTTGACTACCAAGGTCAAATACAAATTTTGGCTTCATAAAAATTTGGAAATAATCACAGAGGGGCGCACAAACCGCGTTTCCAGTGTGATTCTACATCAACAGCCAGATTGAGCAGTGGGAGCAAACACTGGAATTTTCCGTAAGTTGTGAATTTCCCAACTCCAGCTGCTTTCCTTCACATAAACACTCGACAGTGGGGCTACACCAGCTGGATCAACGAAGGGTGACTCCAGAACCACACCTGCTAGACATCGCATCGTTTCCAGGCTGCTGTGAAGCTGTAGATCCGGAACAGTAATATACTGTTTTTTTCTTCATTTTGTTTTCTACTTATTTTTTCTTGGAAATCTAAATTATTATAAAATGATAACCTAAATTAATCAGGCGTGTGGTGGGAGGGGGGTTAGTTATTCTGGTAATTGGGATGTTCTGTCTGAGGTGGTGAATTTTCCTCATTCTTCCTTAATTGTCTTTTCCTACACTTGGCCATGCAGGCATTCCTACTTTTTACCAGCATATCTGTTGGCTCTTTTTGTGGTGGTTTTTGTGATTTTTTTGGACATCACAAGAGGGACACATGTTTGCACAGTGGGACAACCTACAGTTGTTGTATTTAGTCATTCATGTCCCTCCCAGTACAGACGAATAAACTTTAACATTATCATATCAACATATAAAGGCCTTACTTGAAACTAAAAAGCTACTCTTTATTATAAATCTTTCTTACATTCGAAAGAATCGAAGTTTCATTTCAAAATCTATATTTTAAGAGCTGTAATTCAGTTCAAAAGTTACAGTTTGGAACCTGTTATTTTAAAATAAGTTCTTAGTTCAAATTTATGACTTTGGTTTAGAGTTAATTCTAAGATGGGAAAACATGAACAACCGCAAACTTTAATAAATTACAAATTTTTCAACAAAAGTTTCAGTTCTGGACCTGTTTTGTTTGAAAGTTAGTCCTCAGTTCTGTCAGAAAGACTTATTTAAGCGTAAATGCTTCAACGAGAAAGCTCTAAAAACTGAGAACTTTAACAAGCTAAAAAGTTATCAATAAAAGTTTCAGTTCTGAACCTGTTCTGTTGAAAGTTAGTCCTCGGTTTTGTCTAAGGGATTTATTTCAGTGTCAATTCATCAACTGGAATGCTTCAACAACTGAGAGCTTTAATAAACCTCTATTCTGAGAGTTGGAATTGAGTTCAAAAGTTGCAGTGTATTGAACCCGTTCTTTTAAAAGTTAGTTCTCAGTTGTTCTTTGCAGTTGTAATGTCAGTTCTAAGAAGTGAAAACTTTAAAAATTTGGTTCTGTAAACAAATTAGAAATTTTGCCCCGAAAGTTTCAAAAGTGAGAGATTCTGATAAAAGTTGGCTTTCAATTTTTCTTTGAAATTTTTGCTAAAAGTTTCAGTTGCTGGCCTATTCTAACAAAAAGTTTTTCATTTATCTAATGAATATCTAATGATTTTTGATTTGGACATGTCCGAAGGATGGGTTATATTTGCTAGTATAGGTATGTATATATATTTCCACTTTTTGCTCATCTTGGCACTTTTTGGGGTGTGGAGCTACCGTTGTTCGACCAACAGTAATAAAACTTGGGATACTGTTAGAAGCTTTCATGAGCTACACATTCATGTTAAAATTTTTGAAGTTCATCTGCTAATTTCGGAGAAAGATCCACCATGTTGTCATTACGGTAACTCCTGTAAATTTGAAGATTTTGTTTTGAAATTTTTATGACACTTGGAGACTATTACAGACTGGTTTGGTATTGAATTTGAACGAAATCAGTCAACTGGTTTTCAAATGGCAGCCATTACAAAATTTGAAATTTTTGGAAAATACAAACATACCTCGGTTGATAACCCGCAGAGATATCTTTTTTTGAGACTACTCGCCCTACAATGGAGCCATTTTTAACGATTTAATCTCTAAGCTTAACGTTTCCCCTGGAGTTATTGGCTACTTAATATGAATTTTTTGTGATTGATGTTTTTTTTTTCCTTGAAATAACTCATTTTTTAAGGTTGATCAAGAAAATCTCTAATTTTAGAATAAAAAAACAACGATTTCAACAAGTCAATTTCTTGCCCACCCTTTCTTATTTTCAAATTCGAATCTGAGACCTTATTTACTTTCTGACATAAAATTTACAGGCTTGATAAACTGAGCCACTTTGAGACTTTTTTTTCGACAATTTATTCAACTTTTATAAATTTTTTTTTTCTTATTCCATAACCAGTACTACAAAAATGTCGCAAAATGTAATTTTATAAATTGATGAACTTTTCTTTCTTTTCTTTTTTTGCTCGTCAGTTTAATGGGGCCGTGGCTTCCCCCAAATCTCAGATCCGATGAGCATTTATGCCTTCAAGATTGGGGCAGAAGCTAAGCGTGGAATACCTTGTTGTGAGAGATATTCTCACCAGAAGGAAATTCAACAGAATTTAAGCGTGTTCAGCCACTTTGTACACAAGTACGGGTAAGCCAAAACCAAGGCGAACACTGGCGATTTTAGAGCCGGTTCGGGTGGTTTATATACGGCTTATTTGCACGCACACAAACACACGTATGTAAGATAATACGTACATCGGTGAGGGTGACCAGGTTGCATCATCCCCTATCGTGATAAGAGATGGCTGGCCGGTTTGTGTACGGATTGTGACATTGTTTTGTGATGTCACGATTTGGTACTCGTACATTACCTGCATGTACTTGCAGGTAATTACGATCGAACGTATTTTGTGTGGTTTAACGTCACGAGGACGATTATTTGCCTGCCCTTTGGGGCGGCGACTGTTGTTGAGGGGTCCAAGCCCCATTACCTCATACCAGTGAGTCCACACACTAAGTTTGTTTGATTTTTTTTTCTTTAAAATCATTTTGAATAATCAATGTCTCCAGTAATTATTCTTCAATTATTTCAACAAATTTCTTTGAAAACCTACTTTTTCTAGCAGAGCTGTTACTGTGCCAGAGTTTGTTTTCAATAGCCTATACGTCCAAATTCATGATAGATTTGACACTGAAATGAATGCCGTTTGTGGAGCACGATTTAGGTATGATTTTGCGCACGAACAAATCGAATATTATCAAAAGAGTAAATATGTACGGTGTCTACTTTCATAAAAATTTGTCTTAAGCATGTAAAGCCTTTTAAAACATGAAATAATTCATGATAACAATTTTTATTTAAAAAAAGTAACAAGTTCAAAGATTAAGGGTATTTTTTTTATCGAATCAAAGGAGGGAGCCTAACAAAGAAAATATCATTTTATGACAATACATAAGTACAATTAGACAAAAATATCTCGAGAGTGCAAAGCCATTTTTTCCTAAATTAATTTAAGAAAGAATCTGAAAACATTATTGATTATCATCTCCGACTAAAAATACTTTAGAGTCTAACATACTATAATTTTTTCAAAAAAAAAAAAAATTATTTAAGCTAATTAGTAAAAACATTAGACTAACCCAGGTAACCAAGGTGGTGAAGTTTTCCAACCAAGATCATTCCTGATTTTGAAATAATAGTTAAATAATTTATTAATTACTTCATTAAAAAAAAAAGTTAAAGAAAGGAAATCCTTGGAATCGTAAAAAAAGGCCTGATTTCCTAATACTCCATTGAATTTAGTAAAAAAACTCTACCGTAGCATCACTTCATTAGAATTCTCATGAAAATCTTGAAATCATCAACACTTTTATGTAGGGCTACATAAAAGTTCTTCAAAAAAAAAAAAAAATTTAATGATATTTTTATTAATAACAAGGAGTAAACTTGCCATGAAGTTGATTTATACAGTAAATAATAATGGTGCTAGATATTTTTTTTTTTTTCTTGGAAATCTTCATTCCTATATGAATATAATGTTTGTAAACAGGAATTGATTAACAATTTTTTGAAGACAGGCCAACTGTGAAATTCCACAACCAAGAATTCTGAAACTGATTCAAGACTAACATCAAATGTGTAAGACTGAGTGCGGAAGCTAAATTCTTTTTTTCTTTTTTTTTTATTAATATTAAAGTGAATGGAATATTCTAAACCACTATTATTCTGCCAAATATCCTTCATATAATATGATAATAAAATGTAGGTGCATCACTCTTAATTTATCATCTAATTGGTTTACAAAAAATATTTTGATGGACAACAATTAGCTGAAAAAAGCAGTTATTTAATGGTAATTGACATTTTGAAAATAGATAATTATATGCAGAAATTTATTCAGAATTTTTACTCCCAAAAACATCACAGATAATACCTGCAAATTAGAGATCAGCAATCTATTATTTTAAAATTCAATCCCACTTTTTATATATTTTTCCGCGTATTTTTCAAGATACACATTTTAATTTTGAAAAAAACTGCTTTTCCCTCACTTAACAATTTCTCAGATTCTATTTAAGCTACAAAGTTGGAGTTTGTACTGTTGAAAAGAGAAGAAAATTAGCTTGAGTTCTCTAATAAAATTCATTTATTTCATCGCAATTAGTTTTTCATAAATCGGCCATAAAAAAAACTGAAAATTAATAAGAAATTTGCCATTTTTTAATTTTTTATTTATTTTGAAAACTGACAGAAAAATTTTTTTAGCAATGACCCCCTATTTTTTTAACAACTAATTCATATTCACCATCAGATTTCACTTAAAACGAATTAATCACGAGATAACGGTGGAGAAAATACAATAATAAAACTGGGCCCTGCATATTACTATATGTATATAGGTATGAATATATTTTATATATATATATAATGAGGCATCCGAAATAAATTGGCTCATAAAGTCAACCTTTAATGTATGATTATGTTTAAATGTTAATAATGTCACAATGTCCCAAAACTAGGACATCCTGCAACCGAAACACTGATTCGCTGGGTCTTGATAGTAAGATTTCAAGACATTTTATTTTTTAACTTTGTCAAAATTCTACGACTGAATTCTTCTTGACTTGAATTAGGTTCCTTGAACATGATGGAACACAGCTTACGGTGTCTTCATATCTCAGCAAATTAATATGGTGACAACAGAGCAGTTCATATTCGTATATATACATATAGTAACAGGCAAACCGGAGTAATTTCATTCCTCGAAAACGCTATCTATGTTTGATAGTAACAACCTACAAAAATGTTATACGAATTAGCCCTCCATAACATATATACTCGAAGGAATTTTTCAACACGAAAAATTAAAAACCTGATAGCTTTGCTGGTACCTACATATCCATATAGAAAAATGTTTGTATAAAGAATTTATACGAAAAATAATATTTTAACGAATTCAGCAAATAATTTGGGCTGTCGCCGTTTTTAATATTAGATTTTCAACTGTGCGCTAGTGCACTACAGCGGCAAAACAAATAGTAAAAATTGATTTGACCATTATTCCGTACTAATGAACGTACTAAATTCTTACAGCAGACCACATCGAAGTCTTGATAGGTACAAAGCCGATATATAAAATACTGAACGGACGCGAGGTCTTCATCACAATCGCACGTGGTATGTTTGAAAACTGAAAACTTACATAAGCAAGCTTTCAAAGCTTGAACATCGAATGCTTACAGTATTAAGAAAAAAAATTACCGTTATAATTTTTAATCATGAAAGCTGTCGTCGAATAATCGATGTATGGGCTATATTGTGCGTCATAATATTGATACACCAATGTCATAGACATTAAGAAAATCATGAACAACACCACACGAGCACATGGTTTGAGTTGATGTCCTAATCCATACGAATTCATTCTGCAAGAAAAAAAAATCGGAAACATTAACACACGCTAATCCAGTAAAAATCACATACCTGTAACACAAAATATATCATTATACGTAACACCGATGAGATGCAACAACAAAATTTGTAACATCGTGAATTATTACTGTTAGAATAAAAAACAAAAACATGGCAGACATGATTTATTACGAGCGAAAACTCCCATAAAAATAAAAGACACTACACAACCATGAAAGAAGATGGTTTATTGTCTGGCTATAATAGTGTTTAAAAATTCACAATTCAAATTCAGAAACTTATAATGAATGGGGGCAGGGTCAGAAAAGAAGGACAGTTTAAAACCCAGGTCATACCGCATAAAAAGACACGCGTGAAAAGGAAAATTCATCAGTTTGAAAGGGAAATGAACGTGTGCCCATAATATTTGCTCATAATATATAATATATTGTATCACATTGATTACGTCCTCCATCATTCCTGAAATTCAAGTACACAAGGTCTGCTGAGCAGTCGAAAATCGTAAACGTTCGAATGAGAGAACACTAAGTGAAGAGAAACAAAAGCCTTTTATACGAATATCTACGGTAACCAATAATTAAATCTGAAAAACTATAGGGAGTTTCAAGTTTGAATACTTCACGATTTTGAAACAAAAAAAAACTTTTCAGGAAGCTACAATTTATTCATATTACTTTTGAATTGGTTCTCAAAATCTCAATATCATCATGTGGTAGGTGTAGGTGTACCTACTAATACGTGTACAGACAATAGAGGGTAATGTGACGGAATTTTTTTTTTTTTACTGTGCATTTTCATTCACCGATATTAGAATAGGAGTATATCTTGCTGCTTTTTTTAATAAAATTATTATTTTTCTAATGAGAGCAGTTAACATATTCATTTCTTGTTCGCCATATTATCTGTTATATATAACCTCAAAGAACAGAAAATTTTTCGTCCCTAAATTCAAACCTTATGAATGTCCCAAATCACACTTAATAATAGTTTTCTGAATTTTTTTCTCACAAAATGATCGATCGAACGGAAAATTTTATTTTCACAAAAAATACTTTCGTCATAAAATTTACAACAAAAAAAAAACTAGCGCAGCAAAACTTCGTTACAAAATCCAGTTTGCCAATTTTCATCTACAATACTAAAAAATATAAAAAAATAAAATAAAACCTAAATTAATGCAATACAGAGAAGAAGCTCGTAACCTCTTGCGCTATAAATAAGAAAAAAAGATACTTCAAGCACAGAATGAATAGGCACCAAACTTCTACCAAACCTGCACTTACATAATGACAACCTATCATTAAAATTCTGTCCGATGCCTTTCATAGTTTCTTCAAAATCCTGGACACACAACCTTCTTAAGAATTTCTTGTTCTTCATTTGTCTCAAAAACTACTTGACCATTAGCCACCAAACTTTTTTCAGAATTGGTATTTCATAAAAACTACGTGTAGTGAAAATTTCAGCCCTATCTCTTTCGTAGTTTTCTCAAAACCAAAAACTAAAAATTTTCTCGATAATTTTTTCTTTTCCAGGTTTCTTGGAAACTATTGAACGAATAAGCACTAAACTCTCATAAAATTTTCACTAATATAAAGACAATATATCGTGAAAATTTCAACCCGATCCGTTTTGTAGTTTCTTCAAATTCTTGAAAAAACCTGTTTTCTATCAAATTTTTGTTTTCCAGTTTTTTCAAAAACTACTAGGCGAATAGGCATCAAACTTCTTTCCAACTTTATCCTACATGAGGACGAAATTTCGTGAAAATTTCAGCCCTATCCACTCGTAGTTTTCTTGAAACCGTGAACCAAAAATTTAGTCAAACCTACACACATATATTATATATATATATATATATATATATATATATATATATACAACCCCTAAAGCGCTCCTTCGCGGACCTTGGACCTTTGACTTTTGCTGGCCACAAGTATTTCCCGCCAGCTCACTCGAAACGTTTTTATTTGTTATTACATGTTTTCTACAGTTGTGTGCTATAGGGCGTTGAAAACTGGAGGTTTGAGAAGTTACTCCGAGGCTTAGTAGATAAATTAATAGCTAAGCAACATACAATCACTTATAAGTACTTTCGTACAAAATTAATTCACATAAAATTTGATACAAAAGAATTTCAGTATACTGTTTTCATAAGTATCATGAGGCTGAATTTCAGGGCGATAAGAAATTATGTACATTAATGTTTTTTAAAGTGATAATAATCTGCTTTATTTTATTATGTGAAGCTGAAAATGAATATATAATTTTTTTGTTACTTTTATAATGGAACATTTTCGTAACTGGGGACACCATGTAATGTATGAACAGACACGAAATATGAAGAACACAATTCCAGACTACGTTGTATTGATGGAAATCTTGATAAGAAAATAATGCAGATTATTATGATTTTGAAAAAAATGCCCTCTTTTACCACCCTGTATGTCAGTCTCTACGATAGTAAAAAAATAATGTATATGAACTGTTTGTTTCAAATTTTATTCACATGAATTCAGACATAAATGGGCTACTTCCATTACATATCGCTCAACAACTGAGAAAATATGAAAAAACTAAAAATAATCACACCTGTAGCCCTCCTCGGGGAAAACACTGAGTTTATGGGTACCTTTACTATTTCTGTCCTGATTTTCCACTTTCAGCCGTTCTTTTTGTTTCTAAATTAAGTTCCGCAAATCAACACTTAAAGCCCTTTCAAATAAAACTGGTATCAATAAAATTGGTCCAGTAGTTCACTTTTATTTTCCGCTATTTCGAAATTTTATTTTGACCTCATACAATGTGAGCTCCTTTCCACACGTTCCTACGAGAAAGAACTTCGTACCGTAAAATTTTCAACAGCTTTTAACTCAAACATTATCCGACCTATCAAAAAGGCGTATCCCACAATATTCGTATGATATTTCATACGAAAATGTTTTGCTAAGAATAATATTTTCTGTAGGCGACCATTGAGCGAGAAAATCTCGAAAACAATTCCATAGTATGGTTTAAAACATGTGTGGGAGCTGAGGGGCAAGTATCATCAACTTTAGATAATATGATAAGCATTCGATTCCATGAAGGTTAGTTCTCTCTAATATAGGAAGCTACCAAAGGGTAAAACGGTTTTTTTTTTTCTTGACAAAAAAAAAGTATTGGTATTATGGCGGATTTTTCAAAAAAAGTAGACATTTCCTGTCATAATAAAAAGTCAGCCACTCTATCTGTATAAATGTTTGAATACTGGAGGGTATAAGCAAAAAAAAAATACAAAAAAAAACTTAAAAAAAGAGAAAAGATAATTAAACTTTAAAAGATATTGGGGTACGAATTCATTTTTAAATTACCAAACAATGAGAAAGAAACCTACCGAAGATACTCCATGAAAACAGCAAATATATTGTTATTATTTTGATACCAAGTAATTGGTGGTTTTCTACTCTTTTTCACTGACTTAATCAACTATTAGTCTTTCTTCAACATAAACGATTACGTACGTGCTTGACGAAATCAGCAAAATTTAAAGAGACGGAAAATAGTGACACCTACTTCCGACCAGTTTGCAGGTTTTTATTTTGTCAACGTGCATGCATAAATGCTGAGAATGAAATTTATGGATATTGCGAAAAAATGTATCATATAAAATCCTTTTAGACGTTCGAATTTCCATAAAGTCGTTTCACATACTTTCTATTGTGCTATATAGTTGAAATTTGGCATGAGTGTTCTTAACTATAAAATACAGACCACATACGTTTTTTTCATCTTTATCCTGAAAAAGAGAAATGGTCCAAGATACAGAGGAAAACGTTATTCTCTTGGCCCCTTGCGGAACACCCTATACACCGAAATTGAAATACAAAACCCTCACCCGAGGGAAGCCGGGTTAAAAACGGCTAGGTAGTGAGTTCATACTTTTACAAACATTGTCACGCTTGCATGAGTCACGCAAAGATAAAATCAAGACAAGAAACACTGAAAATTCATGTCAATGCATTTATGTATCTAATCATTATGTTCTTAAATTTATTTAATTTATGAAAAATGTGATAACCCGATAACATGCCCTGCGGTTGGCATGTACCATTCCTGGATTTTTGCTGGCATGTAGGTAGAACTGTAGAATTTGTTGTTTCAGCGGAAGAAATGAAATTTTTTTTTCATGTATGAGTGTGGGTAGGGGCGCATGCGTATCAGATATGCAAAATAATATTATGAAATAATTTTGATGAACGAATTAATTTTGGCTGGTTTGTACATTTATTAGAGAGAGAAGGACTTTCTATCATAAAAATTTAAGCCCTATCCCTAATGTATTTAGTTTTCTAAGAATTGGATAATTTTTTTTCAATTCTCTTTTGCACTCTTTCTTTTTGGTTCAAGTAATGTTTTGTCCATTTTATTTTTTTAACAGATGAGGAAAATTGTCAACTTCCCCCCATCAAGGAGACTATGGACTTCCCTCACGGCAATAAACCTTCTTTTAAAACATAATTTTTTCAAAAAAATCTCATTCAAATCCGTTCAGCGATTCTGGAGTGATACTGTTTCCAACCGTTTTTAGCTATTACTACTTTATAAGATCTAGTGAAGAGATAGATATAGTTCACAAAATGTTTAGAACAAAAATTAGTTTAAAAAGGGAAAATGGTGCCAATCGGTTTCTTTTCATATGAAACGGACAATTTTTATGATCCCCACCCCTAATCCCCATTATGACGTTAATTTTAATAATAATAAGTATGCGAAACACCCACTTTTTCAGTTACTATGCAATATTAAGTATACTGAGAACTCCGTAGAGTCCGAGACTGATGGAAAAAAAGGTCATTTTAATCAAAATTTTCACGGTACTGGATAAGATGAGTAGTTTTACGTAAAAACTGATAAATTCTAAAATAGTAGGTAAGTATATTACACATCAAGGTCTGAAAGTGAGGGTTAACATGCGAGGGAAAGATTCCCAAACAAGCATAGCAAGTGAGCAATTCTTGAGTCATGTATACTCACTTTCAAACATTGGAAAATCATCATTCATCAATGATAAGCACTACTTTTCGCTCGCAAACAAAATACGATTGTAAAAATTGCCTCTCTGATCATACAAATAATAAAAATAAATTATCAAAACCATCGTATTTTTTTTCGAAGTACAGAAAATGATTTATACATACATGGAACAGGGAATCCTTTCATGAATGCCCTAATTAAGCATCTACATTTTATTTTATTATGTATATAAACGTTGACATCGACACCTAAAGCCAATTATCGGCGAGGAAAACTTATACAAACAATGTTAATATAAAAAGATATGGAAGCAAAAAAAATTCTACAGTAAGTTTTCAATATCCTATATTTATGAAGCATTATTCCACAAACCTCTGTCAGGCTGCAGAGACACATTTCAAGATCTATAATTGTTTAAGAATCATAAACGACTAACGAATACGAGTGAGAAAAAAATTTCAAATTATATTTTGCTCTTATAATATTCATTTCTTTTTATAATGTTCGGTAAAAACATCGATAATTCCTATGCTAAATTATTTAAAAATAATTGAATTTTACTATTTCCTTCGAAATGAAAATTTCTTCAATGTTTGTATAATTTTCCATAAGTACGTAGCTATAATTTAAAAATAAATTACTTACCAAAGGCGGAGAAAATAAAATCGTTGTAATTAGATACGTATATGGAAGATACCTTACGTCAGTTGGAAATTCAAACGAAAAAACGATAAAAATATTAATTTCAAAAATAATGTATGTTATAGCTATTACCAAGATAGATACTATAATAATATAGACCCTTTAATAGGGTGCCAAAAAATAAGATAACGGAAGTTGACATAGATTTCTTGTACTCGAATTTTAGATGAAATATACTCCTTTTTTTCTTTTTAAAATTCTTATTAAAACACATTCGAGGCGAATGGTTCGCAATTGTTCCGAAGAAAAACTATAGCCATTAAAGTTAATTCAATTATGATAAATTTTTGTACATTTTTTTTATCAGTAGTTTAATATTTTCTCTCCCGATTATTATTTCCATCATCACTGACAAATGACAGCATACACAGACGAAAACCTATAGGAATAATTTAATATTATCGATGAATCAAAGAAGTGACATGAGAATGGCCGGGTTAAAATATAGAATATTAAGAACAGTAAACAATCAAATATTTATCAAACGTTTTTCTTAACATTCTTGGAAAAATTAATTTTAGAGAGAACGACGTTTTTTGAACGTTATTTTCCACCTGAATAAGAAGACGGGACTTATAAATATTTCATTTTTTTTTTTTTTTGACATGAACTATTCGATTAAGTATTGTGGTTCCGCTGATTTTTCTGAATCATTTATCATTGAGAATAAAAATCGAACTGGTGTCTGACAGACCTCAGGTTGCATAAATCAGATGAAAAAAAAAAAGATTGTGCGATAAGAGTTTATCATCCATAACTTCATTGGGATTTTTTTAAATATATAGGTTCCCAGTAGCAACGAGCAAAGTTGCATGAAGAAGTTGCCAAAGGTTTGAATTCAAGCAAAGATTCAGATCCAATCTGGATCAGCATCACAAATGGAACTAATTTGTCAAACTGGTTATAAATTTAGATGCGATACACAAATCTGATCAAAATCACTAAACGAGTGACTTGACTCTTCATCTTAATTGCTTGAGATTCACCAATATAAACCTACATATTAAACGACTGAGAAGTTAATAAATTGCGAAATATAGGCTCTTCAGGCCTGGATTCAATTTTGCGAGGCCCCATCATACAAGTTATGACCAGGCTCCTATCTCTCTCTTAAAAGAACAACATAAATAATTTTCAACATTATTTTCGGGTTTAAAAATACGTTTATTTAAAACGCAGAACTTCGTAATCATCAAAGCAGCTGCGCTTAAACGTACATAATTTTTCTATTCAGCAACAAATGATTATCTAGAATCACGATACGGTTTCATGTGATAAAAATATTAACTTTTGAGACGAAAATACAACAATTAGAGTATACCTACTACCCGACCATAAATACGACGAAAAATCTAATATACGCCAAATACGAAGCGGGAAAGGGACTTTTACGAAGTTTTCTATTTAGCGAGTAATTTCCTAATTTAACTACCAATTGGAGTCACGCTAGAAATGAAATTAGCATGAAAAATTCAAGACGAAGTACCCTGTTTCTACTCCGTCCAACCGTCAGTCATTCGGAAAAAGAAAATATATTTCGACTAAAAATAAATATTCGCAGTGGCGTGAAATTCGGATTGAAATACCGCCCACTATTGTTCGACAAGAATGACAACAAATAAAAGTTTCGATAAATTATTGGACGAAAGTAAATTTCCAACGAAGAAGAATTACACCACGCAGTGACATCCAGCGTATGAACAAATTCAATTTTCAAGAAACCTACTTTTTATCTATCCTTCGTCACTTCATATACCACAAATTGGGCTAACGTTATGGTCATAGAGACTAAGAATTTACAGCAGAAGAGAAAAACATTTACACAAAGTATTGTTCCATCTCTCTTTTATTCAAACTTCAAGAAAAATATTAAATGTTTTCTAACAGTAAGGTTCGTAATTCCTATACTTATAACAATCATAGTAGAGGAATACCAGTCAAAAAGAATTGCTTTTGTTAGCGTATTTTCCTTTAGAAAATACAACTATTACATTCAGTGCAGTAGGGGGACCTATGAATCGTAGATAGGGTAAGGTCTGCCACAATGACACAACTGCCACGTTGACACACCTCTCATAATTTTTTATATTTTAGCGCTCCAATCATAAAAAAACAAAATGTTGTGTAGAATGATACAACCCATCATATATCCATCACTCGCAGGAATCCATTAAAAAAATTTTGAGAAAAAAAAGTTTGATGAAATTTTTGTGATTTTTTTTACCAAAAGTATATTATTTTGGAGAGAAACCATGAAAGATGAAGTAGATGAATTATATATCACTGGAATCCTGATAATTTTCTGCATTTATTGATAAAAAAAAAAATTTGAAACTGAGTACTTGGTTGGTTGGTAACACTGGCTTCAATAAATTTGGGTGGTTTTGCCCCCTTGACACAACTTAATGTTTGGCACGTTGACACAAAATATTTGTTATACTGATAACATGTTTACATTCTGAATAGTGATCTGTTTTATGAACTTATTTGTTTAGATTGTACTCAGATCGACTGTGTAAGTGTAATTGATTTCTTATTCATTCAAAATGGTGAAAATAAAGAGTACCACAAAAAAAGTTTAAGAAAATAATGCTAAAAAAAAGTAGGTCCTCCAAGAGTAAATTCTAAAATTATAACTTCTACACCTGAGATTGAGAAAAAGAAAAAAACATTGCGAGATAAAGAAGAAAAAAATAGGCTGCTCTAATTCTAAAACATAAAAAACAAGAAAAGAAGATTGAAAAAAAGGTTAAACGTGCTACAGTAAAATAAAAACGTTGGTAATTTTTTTTCATTTTGTTTTATAATTTTCATATACCTATTCATGACTTTTTATTAATAAAATATGAAGTTTTGTTCACAAATAATTTATTTTTTCACAAAATGTGGCGTTTCAGGTTTATATCAACAGGGCAAAATGGAACATAACACTTTTTGCATGTGTGTCATTGTGGCATTGAAGTTTTTTATAAACATAGGTGTGTCATAGTACCAACTTCAAGTTTCAAGTTTGTGTCAACGTGGCAAAACTGAAAATAATGCTTTTTAAATATGTCTCATCATGGCAAGTGGGTGTGTCATCGTGGCCATACAAGTTGCCACAATGACACAAAAATTTTGAGTTGTTTTTTCAAGTATATCTCAGTAAATTATGAATGAATTCAAACAAGATTTTTATCATGTATACCCAAAAGATGCAGCTATCTAACAGTTCAAAGAAATTCACAATCCGATAAATAGAACTCAATATATAACATAAAACATGCAATTTTGTGTCATCGCAGCAGACCTAACCCTATATCACAAATATACAGGTCACTCATTCTGTACACAATATTTACATTTTTTTTTCCCACTATTTCCTCACTTTGGCACTTTTTGGGGGTCTTTACAGTCTCCGCTGTTTGAACTATGGTAATGAAACTTGAGAAGGTGTTAGAAGCTTTTATGGGCTACATATTCGTATTAAAATTTTTGAAATTCATGCGTTAGTTTCTGAGGAAGGGGTTTTTAAAGTGTTGCAAACCCACCATATTGTCATCACGATAATTCCTGTAAATTAAGAGATTTTGGCTTGAAATTTTTATGGCAATTGGAGACTATTAGGGATTGATTTGGTATTGAATGTGAGCGAAATCGGTCCACTGGTTTTCGAATGGCAGCCATCACAAAATATGACACTTCTGAAAAATACACACTTACCGCGGTGGATGCGCGGCAGAGATATTTTTATTTTGATAGGTTTATGGACGAATACGATTTACCGGATGATCACATTCAATGACATAATACTCACGAATTGAGATTCATTACCTTCATTAGATGACATCATGCTATCGTGCCTGCATAATTATATATAATCATTACGAAACATATTGATAGTAATATTTCGATCACGATCGTAGGGCTATATCCATAGGATGAGAATATAGGTACGTACGATGGAGTCATCTTTTCGGGAGCAATATTGCGAGTTAAATTGTTTGATCAATGTTGGATAAAAAAATGCGATTTTATGAAGCGCAAAAATGGAAAGAAAAAAAAACTAGCGCAGCAATATTTTTCTAGAAAACCCAATTTGCAAATTTTCATAAACAATTCAAAAAAAAAACAGAATTCCAAATATGTGAAAAATTACAAAAAACTATCGATAATTTTCGATATCTGACAAACATCGATCTATCGATATTTCACAGGTAAAATTTCAAGTAAAACACTAATTATGAAAAACTATCGAAAATTAACGATATCTTCGAAAAAAAAAATAAATAGATTTATCGATGTTATATTGCTTAAGTGTTGTCGGTTTTTTTTTAAAACTACTGGAGTAATAGTCACCTGAGGAAGCACTGAAAAGAGGTGAGGTTTCTAGATTCCAAAAATGGAAAATTTTTCTTCACCATTTTTTCGTTCATTTATTTCCGAACTGCTAAAGATGATAGAAAAATTAAATGGAAATTAAATTTATACAAATTTTCTCACTAGTGTGCAGAGACTTCTAAAGTTATGGGTACCTGAGAAAGTTTGGAAAAATTTTTCTCCCACCATGTTTTCCTCGTCTGATTTTTACTCCTTCGACCCTCCTCCCATTTCGGGTCTCTTACCGGGAGTAATTATTCATTTTTTCTTCTTGAGGATGTCATAGCATACCTACACATAATTGTTGAAGCTTATTTGAAAATTTTCAATACTACAGTATAATTACTTACGATGAAAAAAAAAGTTGCCATGAGTGCGTGCAACAACGTGGGCACGCGCCTATGAATTTTCTTTTTTTTTCATTAATACCAACCTCGCCTCTCTAGCTTAAATAGCGGCTGAGGAATTATGGAGTGAAAGAAATTTTCCGTTATTTTCGTTGTTTTCGTTTGTTCATTTCCAAATTGGTAAAGATGATTAGAAAACTATACGGAAATTTTGTACATTTTCTCGTCTCTCCAGCAATAATAACTCTAGCTCTCTAGCTTAAATAAAGGCTGAGTAATCATTGAATGAAAAATATGAGAGGTTTGTTTCAAAGATGAAACGATGAATCCAACTTCAACTGACAAGGGACACGCACACACACGCAACACATCAACGAATGTTACGATCTAACGCCTGACGTCTGGCGTAACCCCTATCGAAAGCTAAGATTTACACATCAAAAATAAGAAAATCATAGCTCATTGGTCGTCAATTAAAATAGTAGTATTACACCATTCTCCTCGCAACAATTAATGGACATGTTGTTTGTTGTTTGGGAGACAAAATATTTCAGTGAAATGTTCACAAAGCACTTGTCGGAAAACAGCTTAAAACTGCGCTGTGCACAAATAACAGGACCAAATTTCAGAAGTTAAATTTACGGACGTGCAGCTAAAAGGACATGAATGCGTTATTATTGATATTTTTATTCTGTCGGTATCATAATTATCTTATAACTAGCCAGTACCCAATGCTGCCGCGCAGCAATAATTCACAGACCTACATAAACCATAAAAGTGTCCGAATTATCAATTAGTCAGATGCAAAATGAAGAAAAAAACTACAGCGCAACAAATCTCGTTAGAAAAAGTAGGTTTCGAGAAAAAGAATAATGAATTTTGATGGTCATATTAACTGTAAGTTAATACGCGTTAATGGTGTATTATGATTATACGAAATTTGTTAGCTGTTGACAAAATGTTGGACAATGTGAAGTTTAAAAGCATTATTTCTAGTAATGAAAAATTAATTAAGATGATAAAGGAAGGTAAATAATCATATAATTTCAAATAAAATCAAATAAATATTATAAAGTTATGAAATAAAGAAAAAAAGAAAACATGAACATGTGGTTAATTTTTGTAAAAAGAAAAGTTCATGCAAATTAAAAAAAAAAAAAGAGCCAAAAAAAAAGCTTTACAGGAAGTACAGTTAGATCAATTTGCAACAAAATTGGTAGAATACTTCAATAAATTATAATAAATATTAGTTTGAAATTTCGCATATCTATTGTTCAAAAATTCCGCATTTTATGACCAATATAAAAACAATAAAAAAGTAAAAAACAATTTTTAGGCAAGTGCTTTTATTCAAGTTAAGGCCCTAAAAAGGAGAAAATAAAATAATTTTATTTTGTTGGTATCATCTAGAAATGGCATCAAATAAAAGCGTGGGGCAGACAACAATACCCAAATTTAATGAATTCAAATTTATCTATGCCATTCCATACCAACTCAATTCAACCTGGGAGGAGGACATAATTACAAGCCTCTGAGGGGTGAATAGAATTTTGATGCGTATCAGAATGGGCCATATTCCTAGACAATCCTCAGCTTTCAAATAAAATACCACTTCAGTGATATTTGATCTGTGGTTTCAATACTTAATTTACTCAAGTGCTTTCCCTGAGGTAAAAAACTGACTAAGAATATGGACCCTGTATCAGTCATCTCTCTTCACTATCATCAATATAGGCTATATTGAAACAATAGCACCACACTACTGACATTAAATTCCTATACTAATCTGCCATTATATCCGCCCCACGCTTTTATTTGATGGCATTTCTAGATGATACAAACAAAATAAAATTATTTTATTTTCTCCTTTTTAGGGCGCTTAACTTGATAACAGTGTTTACCTAAAAATTATTTTTTACTTTTTTATTTTTCATTTTTTAATTTGATGGAATTTTTGATTTTATTACATACCATGTCAGTGATACACATATGAAAGAGTGAGGATAATTACTGTTGTATTATTAGCAGTATAGAAAGACCCTGACACAAAATAAAGAAAAAAATTAGGAGCTGAAATAATATAATTACAGCTCTAAGTTGGAGAAAAGTCACAGGGATAAGAGAAGTGAAAACGCGCAACTTAAACACTCCAGCGGCGAATTTGATAACTATTTTATACTCTATCCACATAAGAGCAATAAACAAAGTCTAAATTCTGTTCCCAATCGGAATAGAATAAAAGCGTTTAAAAAAAATAGCGGTTCCGGTAATACATCTGGCTGATTTGCGCCAAAAGTGGTAGCGTACTACAATGAATTAAAATAAATATTTATTCCCAATTTTGTGACTATTAGTTCACAATTGAGTATTTTATATACCTAAAAAATAAAAACAAAATTGGTAGTATTGGAAGCACCTCGAACTACACCAAAATAAATAGGTCTGGTCTTTGACTTGAAACAAATGTTCATATCAAATTTTGTGATTATCAGACAAAAATAGCAAACTGTACCCCGGAAACAAGAAAACGGAATATATATTGTGACATCTGATTACCTATAGCCTTCCCTTCACGTCACCACAAAATTACAATTGTTACTATACTTTAGGATAGGGAACGGCTCACAAATTATAAGATTATACTATCGGTAAGTCACAGTGGAAATACATCGATTCCACATGGAAATAAATTCCCATTCTGCGAGACAATGAAGACACGTCAATCAATTACTATTATACAATGTGGTGACATGTATATTCTCAAACTTTGGTCATCAGTGAACCAACATTTTTTATCTCTCGACAGTTCACAAATTTGGTTGAACTGTGAACGTCAGTCTTGTTTTGTATGTGATGAAGTCCGTTCGATGTGAATACAAAATATTATTCACAACATCACAACATACTAAAGCCTTTGATTCAACAGCAAGTCACCCTTTTTTCAAGTTATTTTTACCAAAACTATATGAAATGTGAACACCGTTAGCAGAAACTGTACAGTCTGTTACACCATTTTTGATTCCAACAACAAATATACTTGGTTGGAATCTGTTGGTTCACCAGACATTGATGACCACGAGGCAATACAATTTGTGATACCTGCACAACCAGATACTCTTACCATATTGTAAGTAACCTTTTTAACTGTAATAAAAACGTGAACTGTGATAATGGATCGGCCAACTTATTTATTACGTTTACTCGAAATTGCCCGACATACTTTGTAGGTCTTGGGAGCTTTCACTGGAAGGCTGGTGGCCTAACTGTTTGAGCTGACTTGTGGTCTCAATTCTACGATTAATTGAGACTCATTGATATACTTCGAATCGTGATATCAAACCCCTATACTTGGGATGTACATTTGGTTTTGGACGTCACAATATATACACACACATATTTAAATTTATGTTATAGGTGTCAAAATTTTTTTGCGGTCATGAAACGAAAAACGTACCCACCCCCAACCCTGGGGGTTAATACCACAGCAAGCGTGATTAGTGGATTTTGTAAAAAAAAACTACTTAAAAGTGATTGAGAGTTAGACTGAAACTGAAATAAACGCAGAGCCATTAAAAATATCTGTAACTATGGTCACGTGATAGCGTTATACAAGCGACTTTTAAATAAAATATGTAAATTTACGACAATACTTGTCTCAAATGTTTGAAAAAGAACGTTGCTCAGGCGTTGACTAATTAATCATTTTTAATATAGGAAAAAATACATCAAACTGTAAGTTACAATAAATTTTTATTTTTAGTATAATATAAGTTTACGAAAAATAAACAAAATATTACGCCAGTATATAATTCAAAAATAAAGGGCAATGAAAAATTCGGTACTCAAATTTTTCAAATTTAAAAAAATAAATTTCGTCCCGACGAATACTTAAGTTACAAACATGACGAAAATCTGCTCAATTTTAGGTATAGGTACTGATTACTTAAGTAGAAATATACCATAGTTGAAAAAATTTTTGGTATGCTTTCTACAAGAAAAATTTTTCGAAAATTTTCAATTCTCCTACATATACATTCTTAGTGAATCGGGCAGTAATGAGTAAAGCATACTCGAAAAACGAAGTCAATTAGTGCAGCTAATCCAGAAATACGGCAATCAAGGAGAAGCACTCGCAATCGTCATTTACTATAGTAGCTCAAGCCAACCAAAACAGAAAGAGCTTCAATAGCGTGAGACGAACGACATAATATGAGACAGTTTTTTCAGCAATTCAGACATAACGCATGAGCAAATGTCATCGCGCCCTTTTTCCATCACTATATATGATGTTTGAACATAAAAATAATTATGTTCTCCAAAAGTCAAGACTATATTACCTATTTGATGATTCAATCTGGTTTTTATCTGCTATTAGCTATAGCAATACAGCAGAGTGCAAAACAATCGAATAAAATTGTGACACGAGATTTTATAACATATCATCGTAGTGCAGAACGAGCGCATAGACGTTATCACATCCAAATTCCAGGAAAATTAGAAGAAATTCGTGGCTAAAGCCACGCTTTGTGCAACGGACAAATTAAAGAACGAATAAGAATACCAAAAAAAAAAAAAAAAAAAAGTTACTCATAGAACATTAAAAAAGACAGGGAGATCAAAAACCAAATATAGAAACCTTCCTTGGGGAAATAAAGAAACTGAAGGAGGAAGAGGAAACGTGTATAAAATGGAAAAGTTTAAAAAAAGAAAAAACTAAGCACTGAATGTTGAGAAATTACGTGTACGTTCTCATCCTTGCATTCATCGTAAGACGCGTAAAGGATGAAGAGACAACACAGACCGCTTGAGGAAGGATAAAGGAGTGTGGCACATCTGTGACGTTGGTAACAGTATCACAACTCAGATTTTGTCAAACTGGGTGTGTTACTATCCTCTGTAATGATAAATTATACGTCATTACGCATTCCACAATATTACATCACATTGTGTCAATCGTACGTGTATTCTCCTTTGGAAAATACGATTGCATTCAGTGCAATAACGGGACCTGGGGGCGGGACTTGAGGAAAAACGCCGATCCTGATTCGTAGATCACGAATATATACGCCACTTAAATTCTTCTGTACAAAATATATATTATAGTGGCCTTAGCCGCTAGTTTGTTTAACGTCCATAAGACTGTAAAATACGGCACACTCCTTTTCACCGAAGTGTAACTGTCTGGCGACCGTCTCATAGTGTTGTCAAAAATATCGATACGTATCGATTCGTATCGATATTTTTTCAGGAATATCGATATTTTGCGTATCGATATTTATATTTTCAAATGCCAATTTTTAATTATTTTTTCTCTAGTTGTGGTTGTGGTATTGACAAAATTACGAGTGAATGAGTGATAACTGAAACTGATGACAGATGATATTTATGATATTTATGAATTATGAAATTATGAATTAAGAATAACTTGATCTTGACTCCAGTCCAAAATGAGGAGATTTCTCAAACAGTTCACATATATTTATATCTACAACTACATCAACAATGTCAAGTAAATACCCTGACTAACTTTGCTTCCATTATTCTTTTCCTCAAACTTATAAAATTCAAATTTACATTTTATTTTCATAGTTTTAAATGACAATAATACAGATGAGCCATCTGCAAAAAATTTTATCAAATTTTATAAAATATCGATATCGTATCGATATTATCAATATTTTCCCACAAATATCGATATCGTATCGATACAAAAAAATATCGATATTTGACAACACTACCATCTCAACTCCAGTACAGACTCCAGCGCCCTGTGCGCTGTTGCCAAACATACTGCGCCTGGTGTATGCGCAGTAGCTCGTGTCTATATCACGATACTGGGGGCGGTGTACACCAAGCTGATCTTCTGAGACCAGTTTATCAGTTTTCGACTTGTTCTGAAAAAGAAATTTACCTTTTCAGGTAAAAACATACATATAATATAAATTTTATTGAAAAAATAAAAAACAACTTATATTATAAACTAAGACTTATAAAACAAAAGTCAAAAACAAAAATTATGTTAATTAAAAAAAAATTTAAACTTAATTAAACTTTTTGTTTGTTGATGACTCTTGTCCACAAACTGCTGGACATTGATAGAGAAACTATTTGTTTTGGCCATAATGGAGTAATTCTGTGAAAGGAAGAGTAGGAATTAGCAGGTTTGTATTTAGAATTTAAAGTGTAGTTAAAAACTATTTAAACTCTAATTGGTTGGATCGATCCACTGACACTTATCATTCGCTTTCACCATAAGGGAGCTAGACAACAATAATGAGATGTAACATACTCTTAAGTCAGTTAGAAGGGTAGTAAAAGGTGCCAATTTCCTTTTATAATCCTTCGGTTGCTTAGTATAGTATGTATTTTCAGATTAAGTGATATGACTAAGTTTCAACCTGAGGTAGTTGGTACTTTGTCATTACTATTTAGTTCCTAAGGTGCTAAAAACTTTATGGGTCTTGTAACAACCTTTGAACTAGGTAGTAAAATATCTGCATGATGGATTTTACCATCACGAGAAGTGTTCAGGTTTACAATTTTGGCAATTTTGTAAATACCTGGTTTTGTCATATAATCCATAACATGGACTATATCACCAATCTTTGGTTCAAATGTTACTGTTCGATATACATTATCTACACCTTTACGAGCTTTATCTCTCAGGTATGAGAGATATAGTCCTTTCCAGGTGGCCCAAAGTTTGGTGAGCAAATCTTGATCAACTTTCATAAATTCTGTGAAGTTTTTGTTGTTGGAGTTATTTCATCCAAAGGTTTATCAAGATCTAATGTGAATACATGGAAGTTAGCATGTAAAAAGTGAGCAGGGGTTAAAGTCCATTGTTCAGCATCATCAACAGCTGGACACAATGGTCTTTCGTTCATCATAACTTGAATATTTTTAAGACTAGCTTGAAAATTAAGTTGATGAAGAGCATGATGACCCATTACTCGATAGAACATTTGTTTAAAAACTCCTATCAGTCTTTCAAACGAGGCAACATACCACGGAGCTTTCGCAGGTGTAAAGTGCCACGTTATTCCTTTTTGGTTTAGTTGATCGTGAACATTTTTATCTGAAATAAAGGTGTCCCAAAATTTTGGTAAAAATGTTGCTATTAATGTGAATTGTGCTGCATTATCAGACAATATCACTTTTGGTGTGCCACAATCAGCAAAGAAAGTTTGTAAAGCAATCCATATTTCACTCGTATTTAAAGATGAGAGAGAAATAAAGTAGACTGCTCTTGTTGAAAGACAAGTGAATATCAATATCCACCTTTTGTATATTGGTGACGTTGGGGTTGCCAGTTCCTTTTTTTTTTTGGTAAATATTGGTCAAAGACCGCAAAAGGACCAAAAACATCAATTCCTGTGTAAGTGAACGGATGAGAAAAAGGCATGAGTCAAAAATCTGGCATGTCCGAATGCGTTGGTTGCGCAAAAGTTCTTCTGTCATGTTTTTTACAAAGTATACAGGCTCCCTTTAATATTTTTGGAAGAACTTGCATTGCACAAGGTACAAAATAAGTACGGCGAAAGGCTGCCATTGTAAATTTGATTCCCGTGTGACAATTCAAAGTATGTACATTTAATAAAATAAATTTTGTTAAATGAGATTTTGAATGTAATAATACTGGAGATAGAACATCTTCAGTAAATGGTGTTATAGGTATATAATTTCTGAGTCTGAGTAATCCAGACTCATCCAAAAGTATATGAAATTTGTCATATGTCACATAATCTGGTGGGTTAGGTGACAACAGTATTGTAAACAAATCAGAAAAATATTTTTTCTGGTCTGCCTAAATAAAATACAATAAAGCAAATTGGAAGTTATTAGGCAATATTGCATAGGCTTTTATTGATCTAGAACGTTTAAGTCTTTTAGCACTAAATTTCCTAATTGCTGTTAGGCAACTATAAAATGTTCGTTTTAATTTTACTAAAGAGTTAAATTTCTCTAAATCAATGTTAAAAGGTGTATTCATAGGTTGGTGTATAAAACTTTCATATGGTACACTCTTTTTAATTATGTTTGGTTTGTTTGAAAGATCTAAAACTGAGTCAGACATTTCCAAATTTTGTTGAGATACTTCTGTCTGTGTGGTAAAGGTTTTTACTTCACAAGCAAAGGTTTCTTTATTTATCACAAATTTTGGTTTGTGTAACTTGCGAGATTTTAGTTTTCTATTCAATTTTGCAGTTTTACGATTATCAAAAATGCTATCTGTAGTTTCAAGTATCAAATTTGATAATTTATGAGAGATTTTAAAAGATTCACTCATAGTGTGGAACACTGGTGTAATATTTTCTTCTTCAGATAATTCCGGTAATGATTGAATTATATGTAAATCAGTTTTAGGCCAAGTTTCCAGATCTTTATTTAACCAGTCCGGTCCTGACCACCAAATTGACTGAAATAATTCATTCACTGAAGCACCCTAGAGCCAATATCCGCTGGGTTATCAGCTGAAGGGACATACCTAAATTCTATATTAGGTATGCTTTTGATTTCTGTGACACGATTTAGTACAAATTGTGTTAAGACTCTACGTTCTAACAACCAAGTTAAAACACATTTACTATCCGACCATATATAGGTGCGCAATTATGTAAGTCTAGAGGTTTTCGTATATTTTTGATTCCTCTTGCTCCAATTAATGCTGCTAACAACTCCAATTTTGGAATTGTCATAGGTTTCATTGGAGCAATTCTTGATTTACTTATTAAGAATTGCACTACAGTTGTGTTGTTTTCTTTGTTATGTAAACATAGAAAAGCTACCATTGAAAATGCAGTTTTAGATGCATCTACAAAGGTATGTAGTTGACAATTATTCGGGTTATATATTCCCGGATAAATTTGTCGTGGTAGGCAATAGTTAATACATTGGGATAAATCCTTAACTAACTCCGTTGCAACTGGTTGTAACGAAGTTGGTAAAGGTTTATCCCATTTGTATCCTTCATTCCAAAGTTGTTTGATAAAAACTCTGGAAGGTACAAAAGCTGGTGAGAACCATCCATGAGGATCGAAGAATTGAGAAATTACTTTCAAAAAATATCGTTTGGTCCAAGTTTTTGTATTATCTTGTTTTTTGGGTTGGCTAATGAAAATTAAGTCTTTATCCATGTCCCAAGTCAAACCCAAAACTTTAATTTGAGGTTTGGTTAAAGCATGTTCAGGATTGAAATCCTGTCTCAATGGAATACAGTTAGTGCCACACTGAGAAAGTTCCATAGAAATGTCATTTATGAGTTTATTGGAACGTTTGTGTAAATCTTTCATTTCTTCATATGTTGGTAAAGAAGTTACTAGATTATCTACATATAGATGATCGGCAAATTTTGTATAAAACTCCAGATCAGTTTATTGAAAATGATGCAACAAGATAGCCGCGAGTAAAAATGGTGCTGAAATTATTCCAAAGGGTATTGTTTGGAATCTATATGTAATAATGTTGTTTCTTATTAATGGTTTTAATGGGTCTTTAATCCATAGAAATCTAGTAACATCTCTATCATCTGGATGAAGACCTATTTGGTGAAAAGCCTTCCAAATATCCGCAATGACAGCATATTTATCTTTGCGAAAAGTCAGAAGTATTTGTAGTAAATCTGGTAAAAAGTTTGCTCCTTTAAACATACAATCATTAACTGAATGTTTAGATGTTTTTGTTTTGGCAGAGCCATCAAAAACAACTCTTAAAGGAGTGCTTTTTGTTAAATCCAAAATGCCTTTGTGGGGCATGTAATGGATTAAGCCAGGTTTAGCTTTTGGATCTACTAATTCAATCATTTCTAATTGAATTAGCATTTCCAAGTATTCGGTGTATTTTTTGAAAAATTCCGGACACTTTCTAAATTTTGGTAATTGGCTTTCTAGACTTTTGAAACATAAATTGTAATGGTCCCCTAATGGTGGAAGGATAATTACGATATAGCCACTTGATTTGGTAACGGTTGTTTACCAATTAAACTTCTTTGTAAAACAAATGTAAGGCTTGAGCATCAGCATGGGCTTCATCTAAGTTATTAGATTCAATGCCAATGGCATCAAGCTTCCATAAGTTCTCTACTTTCTGTGGGTCAGTAAAGTAAACTGGTGTAAACATATTATCAATAACAGAATTATTATTGATTAAACCTCCTAACATATACCCGAATTGTGTTTTGATAAGTGTCAGTGTGGGGGTTAAATGATTAATATTTATAACGAACGACCACATATAATCATTACCAAGTAACAATTGAATCGTATGCTCATTTGTCAGTGATGCAAATTGTATATCTGCATATTCAGGAAAATCTTTTCTAAATTTTGTTAAATCTGGTTGTTTTAAATTACAGGTAATAACATCGAGTGTTTTAGCTGTAATTGGAATTTTGGTTCCACCAGGTGTGAAAATATCAAATTTGATTGTGTAAGATTTTATAGGTTTTGATTTTTGATATTGCAAGCTACTAAGTCTTAACAATTCGTGTTCGTATCCTTGACATTTCAAGGATTCGAAAGCAAATTTTTTATTGATGAAAGTGTCTATACTTCCACAATCAAAAAATCCTTGAATTTTTATTGGTTTTTGTAAATTTGATGATTGAGCATACGTTTCAAACACCAAATAAGTACTACTGTTTTTAAATTTATCAAAATTAGCAAAAGACTTACTGTCCATCGGCAGTGCTTCTTTTTGTTCTTTGGATAACCTTGGTTTGTCGAATGATTCACTTTTGCTTATAACCAATGTTTCCTGTGAAGTAGAAGACTAATTAGTTTTTCCAATAATTGGTTCTTAATTAGAAGAATCAATTTTATGATTACTCAGTATTTCTTTACGCTATTTCAGCGTTGTATACCAAGCGTCGGTGATACTCTTGGTTATTGGGTAGTTCGCATTTGGACACAAGTTCGAATGATGGTCTTCACCGTAACAGTTGAACCATTTGCAATTCTTTGCTGGTAGATGAGGGCATGGTGTGCCTTCATCATGGGCTTCTCCACAGGTAATGCATAATGCATTATCTGCGTAATGCTCTAATCGAGCTTCTAGCGTATTTGTGTTATAGCACAAATGCGCTAAATGCTTGCCATTGCAAAAGAGGCAAGAGCCCGAAAGAGGTGTTAACATAACACTCTTTGAGGTTTCTTGCGCCCTTTTAACAGCTTCTTGTTTTTTCTCTTCTGAAACATTAGAAGATTTTACATTAGGTTTAGTAATGGGTTTTTTATCTTCTAATTTTTTAGGTTTTTGAGGATTGGATTTATCCTTTCCTCCTTTTTTGTTACTGCTATCTCTGTTAAAGTTAGCAGCAGCGAAAATAGGCCTGCCTTTAGGCTGACCTTTTTTCGAATCCTGACAGTTTTTGGGATTATTAAAAGTTTTTACAGGATTTTGTTTTTGAGGACCTTTTTTGTCTTCAGTTTGTGGATTTTTACAAATTCACGAATAGCCGAAAATAAATGTGAAACATGTCTTTCCATGCTCTTTAAATTATTTAAATATGAACGTGGCGGGAATTTTTTAACCGCTACATTAAATAGCTGCTCTTCATAAACGTTAGAAATAATTCTATACCTATCTATAAGAACAGCTATACCATCCATGGTATCTGGTATGGATGATATATTGTCGATTGCGATTGGGAAAGCTGTAATCTGATACCAGATTTCTGCTTTAACTTTTGATTGATCACCATAACGATCATGTAAAAATTGTAATCGTTGATGGTAACCAATTTCGTCAGAGGCAAAGTGACTAAATTTTTTAACTATATCTTTAGGTATTGCACTCTGAAGAATCGAAATTTTTTATGGTATAGCGATGTCATTACGTAAGTGTACGTATAATCTAAAGCTACGAATTAAACCCGGATAGGTTAAAATTTTACCATCCCATTTTTCTAAGTAAAACTTTGGGGGTTTTAAATTCATCAGGGGTTGTTCTGACTGAATTGAATTGTCTATTTCCCAACATTTTGGTATCGGGTTTTCATTTGTGGAAAAAATAGGGGAATTTTGTGTTTCTCCTATTAAATTTGGAACCATTGAGATTAATGAGTTTAAATTCGAATTAACGGGATTTAAATTCATTTGTTGAAGTACGGGCAAATTTGTTGATCGTACAGAATGTTCTGGTGAAGGATCAGTAGATATTCTTTTGGATACTGGTTCTTCATTTATTGTAATTTCAGGTAGGGTGTTACGTTTACGACTATTAATTATATTAATATTATCGTTAGTCTTACCATTCCGGATGATCGGTTGAATATATTGTTGAGAAAAGTCTTCAAAGGCGATCTGAAATGTGTTTTCAATCGTCTCTTCACGCATTCTTTGATGGTTTCTCAGCTTTTCAACTGTTTTTTTGGCAGCCTGTAAATCGATCATTGCCTTCACTGCTTTGTCAGCAAACTGTTTCATCAGGATTTTTTGCTGATGAGTTGCTTCTTCCTTACAGCGGATTTCCTCCATCCGTTCTCTCGCTAATCTATCAATTTCTTCTCGAGAGACTAGCAATTGTTCTGGCTGTTCCTGAACTAATTCAGGAACCTGCTGTTGTTCCACAATAGAATTGCATCTAGATGAGTGTCAAGGTTGGTCAACACTCATCAGTTGTGGATATGCAAAAGGTGGGAGAGGAAGGGATATCGGGGATTCTTTTGGAAAACGTTCCTTGATTTCAGCTTCGAAGCATTGCAAGTTACATATGTACGTTCTTGCCAATACCATTAGCTGAAGATCCGTTCCCCTTGGCATCCTCTGCAGTTCACTGATTTGAAACTTGATTGCTTTGAGCTGTCTTCGAGCTGCTAATCGAGTTAAATTGGGGTTGTTAAGCAGCGACTCCAATTCTTTAGTATAACCGCCAGTGGCAGTTACGTTTCCATGGTAAATTTCCATGTCCACCACTTGTTCTTCCCAGAAACTAATACTTCCTTCCCAAGAATGATCTTCAGGGTAAGCCCACTCCCAGTTTAAAGGTGTTTCCACTTGCTCACAAGCTCTCCCAATATTGGGTGAGATTTGTTGGCTTGGAAGCACATTGAAGCCAGGAGGGAGTCCCACACTGGAAGTTGAAGGTTGTGGATTATTTTACAACTCAAGGATGTTTTGTACATCCCTGAGTGTGGCTGTTCGTGGTTGCTGGTTGGCATCTCATTGTTGTTGTTGTACAATCCGCTGTTGATCGGCATTGTACTCCATGAGCTCCTCTTCTTCCAGGAGATTTACAACCTCTTCAGGTTGCTGGCCATCCTGAGGAGCAGGTAATGGTGGTGGTGGTGGTAGTGATTGTTGCAACAATCTCGAACTTGTTGATCATCATGATCCACGCGATGTTGTAGACATTTTCGTATCTGTAATTAACAGATACGAAATTGTGAATATTTCACTACAATATATTTTATAATGAAAAATAAATTTTTATTGTAAATAATAAATTTTATGAAAAGGAAAAAAAATTTTCACTCCTTGTAAAATTTATTTTATTTACGAGTCATGCTGATGAAAAATCGGGCATGACCCGTAAGCGCAATGAGTTTTTAATTAATTTTTACACGAAATATGCAAAGTTCAAAATTCTCATATGCCTATCATTCATTACGAATCACACCGATAAAAAATCGGGCATGACCTGTAAGCGCAATAATGGCCCATAAGAATTTTTTGACACAATTATAAAAATAATTTTTGAAAAATACCTATCATTCACCACGAATCATGCCGATAAAAAATTGGGCATGACCCGTGGGTGCAATGATGGTATTTTCAAATTTTACACAAAAAATGCAAAGATAAAATTTTTCACAAATATCAATCATTTTTTACAAGTCATGTTGATAAAAAATCGGCATGACCCATAGGCGCAATGATGATATTTGAAAATTATACATGTAAATTAATTTATGCATATTAATTTTTAAACTAATTGAACATATGGGTCAAGCCGCAAAATTAATTTCGGCATGACCCATAGGCGCAATGACGTAAATTTAATCGCGACACTGCATGTTTTTTATAAGAAAAAAAATTTTAGAGTTCATAGTTAATTCGCCTGTGAATTAATTATAATTTATTTACAAAAAAATATTATGATTTTTGATCGATTATTTTTACGAACAACAAAAAGTAAATTATTTCATTTTAAATTGCCAAATTTTTTCACTTTTTAAAACGAAACACAATAATTAATTAAATTATTAACTATTATTAGTACTTACATTTTTGTTGATTTTTTGATTTTCTTTGATAAAACTGGATTTTTGAAAATCAAAATTATTAATTGATACGTTAATACCGACGCACTGATTTCACAAAACGTGGTAAAAATTGTTTGTCACATGATTTCACGAAATAACGAGTTTTTATTAATTAAAAATTTGTTTTGAAACAGAAAAATAGTTAATTTACAATTAATTATTTCAAATATATAAATAATCAAACAAATTATCATAAAACACAAGAAAAAACAGTAAAAAAGCATACAATCAATAAACAGACGACATTCAAAATACGAGTGAATGTTTGATGCAGTTTGAATATTTCGTCACATTCGTGAGATAAGGGTATCTACGCATGTGCAAATATTAAACCCGATGTCTGTTTGCTGCTTTTTTACCGTGTTTGTAGTGGTTTTTCCCTTGTAGTTATGATTGTTCGTAATGGTAGGGTAGCACTTTTGCCTTGACCGTACAAAAGTGTGTTAGTGTATGTGTGTAATTATATATATAACTACACGAATTGCTTGCACAGACCTGCAAACCCATTTTTTTTATAAGCGAAGTCATTTGTTTGACCTTCACTCTTTCATTTTCGTGCATTATCGACACGATCTCTATTATTTTTGTAGACATTGTGCCTTTTTTAAGAAATGTATCCAAATCGTATAAGTAAGAGAGAGACAAAAAGATTAATTTTTTCTCTTTCTTTTCAATAGTTCTCGTTCGTCGTAAAGGCAGGAGCGAGGATTATTGTACACGATGTGGTTTTATTCCGAGAATTTTTTCCAAGTCAGGCTACTAAAAAATCCTCGATTTATTAATTTGTAATACGTCGGCCATATTTGCTAACGTATTTTTTATTTCGAAAGGCGAGAAAAATTTTAATGACAAAATTTTTGCATTTATTATTTAATACTGAGGGCGGTGAAAAATTTATTTTATTATAAATAAATATTTTCGTCGTCCATGTTATTGCAATATATTTACGGAAATTTTTTCCAATTCCCGTATAATTATATTGTTGAGTTGAAAAGGGGAAATATTTATATTTTCTTTTCTTGTGGAAGAGATTTTTTATTTGGAAAAAATGGTAAAACTTTGTTTTTTACACGAAATTTTATCATTTGGCATTTATTTTTTAATAGATTTCATTTTATTGATACCTATTTATTGTCAGTTTGATAAGATGTTATTTCTAACACCTCATAGTCCGTAGGAATTTTTACTTTGTCCCTGCTACCATATAGTGGCCTTAGCCGCTAGTTTGTTTACCGTCCATAAGACTGTAAAATACGTCGTCACACTCCTCCTCACTGAAATGTAACTGTCTGGCAACCGTCTCAATTCCAGTACAGACTCCAGCGCCCTGTGCGCTGTTGCCAAACATACTGCGCCTGGTGTATGCGCAGTAGCTCGTGTCTATATCACGATATATATTACGTACGTATTTCCACTCTTTACTCATTTTGACACTTTTTCGGAGTCTGTGGAGCCTCCGCTGTTTGACCTATAGCAATGAAATTTGAGGTGGTGATAGAAAACCTTTCATGAGCTACAGACTGGTGTTAAAATTTTTGGAATTCATCAGCTAGTTTTGGAGGGAAGGGTTCCAAAAGCTTTGCAAACCCACTATGTTATCATCACCATAACTCTCGTAAATTAAGAGATTTTGACTTAAAATTTTTATGGCAATTGAAGATTATTAGGGAATGGTTTGGTATTGAATTTGAGCGAAATTGGTCAACTGATTTTCGAATGGCAGCCTTTTAAAAATTTGACACTTTTGGAAAATACACACTTACTGGGATTGATGCGCGGCAGAGATTTACTTCTGCGGTTCGCATGCCAATAATAGATTTTAATTCATCACTCGTTTCGTCTTTTTACACAGATATCTATTATAATTTTGCATACGATCTTCTTATATTTTTGCACATATAGGTACTTCTCTATTCTTTGCACACTGCACTAATGATCCTACACAAGGTATTCATTTGCGTCAATAGTTCTCTCTTTATAGAGCCATTTTACTCACACTTTCATTCATCTTCTGACCTAAAGTCACACTGTAAGTACCTTATACGTTTATCAGGATTTTTTCAAGTACCTACCTATACTAAATACCCATCAAACTACACTACACAGCTCTAAAACATTACCTAAGGTGAGAATAAACACTTAAAAGATAGGTAGATAGGTTTCATGTATCTCGCGTTATCTCACGGAATGTAAAACATGAGAAAAAGTAGATATCCATAGTTTGATTTGACAAAATAGAGTAATTAGTATTTAAGCAAGTGTAATTTTTTTCTCCCATAAAGAAATCCATTCACGTGAACAACAGACCGGTTAACCCATTCTAACCTTCCCCTTCATATGAAATTTCACAGACACTGACGACAATCATGTTTTCTACGTGACGATGGCGAAAAATTCCAAAGAATATTCGCAGAAATAATTTCAAAATTTCAGGAAACACTTACTTATCGAAGTACATGCAAGAAATACATATCTTTTAAGAAACAAATTTTCGCTTAGTTCAATATAATTTTACCGTTAGTTCATAAAAGCTTATTAGATATTAAGATGATAATCATACCTGTATTTTCGTATTGAAGTAAACTAAAAAGTATGGGAATGTGGCTGGATCAGTTTCCATTTTTGAAGAATTTTGAAATAGAACAAAGTAATATTTTCGATATTTAGTCTTATTTGAGATGTTTTTTCTACTTCATTGTTGATATATAGTTAATCACAGCACGCCAAACTGGACTGAATGGCTCAATCATGAAATGGTATTTATGAACACAAGACCGCACAACATTATCATCAGGTATTATTTAAAAGTCTTTCTAATATGATTGCATGTATTCTACTGCTACAGTGAATATTTATGAAACGAAAATTTGCTATAATTTATAGGAATTTTGAAAATGATAAACAATTCATTAGGAATATTTCTTACATTCATCACATTTTCCTCACCATATTTGAAATTTTTTTCATCAATATTCTCTAAATATTTTAATGATGGAATGAAGTCAACAAGGCATCAATAAAACCATATATCTGCACTGTTTCTCTGTTTATTGTCAAGGCAAGATAACTAGGCCTACTAATTTCATATACTGCGACTTTATAGGAAATTTATTATCAAAAAAACAATAAAACATAAAATGAATTTACCTATCCACAAATTGTGAACAGCTTTCAAAGTTAAATTCTTCGTCGCACTAAAAACAAAGCTACCAGATAAAAATTGATCGAAAAAATTAGTAAGCAGTTAGTTCTTAATTCAATAAGTATGGGGTAATTTAAGAATGAGTCAACGTTGGCATAATTCTGCCATAGATTAGTTTATACGAGGTAGCCTTCAAAGACCAAAAAGCCTATTATTTGTCTATATGGTGAAAACCCTGGCAAAGAATAAGAAAATATGGATTATTATTCAATTAAAGAGAATCGTATTCAACAGTTTACAAAATAAAATCAATATGAACGTTTTTTTCGTTTTTGTTTTCATCAAATTACAAGAATCCAAGAGATGTTATTCAGACAACATAGAGCTATGATGACCAATATTACACTTAAGTATACACAACTTCCATAAAAAATTGAGACATAAATTATGACCAGAAAGTTCCATAATTAAATTTAAAAAAAATAAAAATGAAACTGACTGCATTTAGAAACATAAAACATAATAGAACTAAAATGTTGAAAACAAGTTTTCTAGGTTTTGTAATAGTAATTTTTTATAAAATTGATTTACAACTAACGCAGTCGCTGGCACAAATAGCTTTTGATATTAATATGAAGATCAATACTGGATTGAAATCAGTAGGCAAGTGGAGAGATTTCAACGCATTAGGTATATAAGTAATTTAAACATTCTTAACAATTGGTACCCCAATATTTTAAATAGATGAAATAATGCTGTGTATTAGAATATTGTCAAATCTATGTTAAATTTACCACAAATTGTATCAGAGAAATATGTAATAAAATGAAATCTAATTGCTTCATTTAAAAATTTTGCATTTTATATATATACATACATATATATGTATGTATGTATGTATGTATGAACATATGTAACTTGAAAGATATTTGTGCCAGCAACTGCATTAGTTGTAAATCAATTTTATAAAAAATTACTATTACAAAACCCAGAAAACTTGTTTTCAGCATTTTAGTTCTATTATGTTTTATGTTCCTAAATGCAGTCGGTTTCATTTTTTTTTTTTTTTCAAAAATATAATTATTTCTTGATTTTTCTGCAGCAAATATTTTTCAGTGCAAATCTTTAATATCTGCCCATGTTTCTCTCGTCGCTTCAATCCTCCACGATTCTTCTTTACCTTCATAGTTTCTGATAATGATGAAATACCTAATACAAAAAATTCGAGTGACAGGTGCTTGTTCGTGTTGCAATATTTATGTAACAGCAAATTTCATTTCCAGCCTATTGTTTTTTCTTAATTAATACCTATTTTCTCATTGGTCAATAGGGAACTTTGAATTTTTTTTTAATTTTGGTATTGGTCAATGAGTAAATTTCAATCTTTTAATCAAATATTAAGAAAACTAATTAGATCTTTAAAATTGATTTTAACTATAAAATGTTAATAAAATGAATGTGAAAAAAGGGGTATATATTTATTTTTTCAGTTATTTTCATACCTATCTAATATTCTCTAAACCAATGATTCTTGTTGAAAGCAAAAGTTAGACCTCACCTCAGTTTTGCTTGTATTTTTATGTATTTATTCAGCACATTTGCATCAATTTAGTAAGTATAATACCTCCTCACACAGTCCGTCATAATATAGACCTTGGACACAGAGAAATAAAAAGCTGACTGATATCTATAAGGGGATATGAAATATAATTATATATAAGTGATCAATTAACAACCATAAGTGAGCCAATCACGGTTCATTTTTCAGTACACCTTCCTGATTGGTTGGTTTAAGGGAATTCTGGAAAAATGGTATTTTCATTCTTTCTTATAATTATTATTTTGAAGCAGATATATCTACAGACTTTAAATGAGCCAATCACAGTTCATTTTTCAGTACTCCTTCCTAATTGGTTGGTTTAAGGGAATTCTGGAAAAATGGTATTTTCATTTTTTCTTATAATTATTATTTTGAAGCAGATATATCAACAGACTTTAAATGAGCCAATCACAGTTTGTTTTCCAACATATGCCTTCCTGATATTATTTTTCATTATAACTATTATTAAGCAGATATCAGCAGACTTTAAATGAGCCAATCCTACATAATACATCTACTGGTGCTAATATATTACTGGGAGAAGTAGTGACATTTGAAATATTTATATGACTATAAGAACTTTTGGGAGACCAAATCAGCATGCGTTATTTCCTTATATGTTGAATCTTGAATTGTGATTGGTTATGTTGCTTTTTGTGTTGAAAAAATTCCCAAATTTTGAATGAAAATTGTGGGTCTGGTATGGGGAATTTTTCAATTTTTTTTGACCAGTGTTACTCACCTTGAAAATACGAATTTTTTGATACCTATTTCATATTTGTATGATGAATATTGAATGTTGTAGAGTGGCACAAAATTTCGTTAAGATTGCCAGGAACAGAGTCAAACACAATACCTCCTTCTGACGCAGTCGGTAATAAAAACTATAACTTACTTTTTTTTATCGAAGTAATGCCATTTCAAGATTACTACCTATAGGTTACAATAAATGTTTTTAACGTTAAACATAACATCATAACATTCAAAGTTAAGACCAACGAAGTAGTCAGTGATAGCAGTAAAAATACAGAACATTTTAATTTGTAATACAAAGCTATATTCAAAACTGAGAGAATCGTAATTCGCAACAATTTATTTTGAGAACTAAGTGTAAAAGTAAAAAATTGTGATAAAAACTTTGCTAAAGAGGTACATCCAAGAAAGATAAGCTAATCTTGTGGTGCAATGTACAAGAAATACCATAAGGTGATACAGGTGATTAAAATATATTTGGGAAAAAAAACCAAAATCGACTGCGTACTAAACATGAACCAAAAACAAGATTACAATTGAAGGGCACTAGAAGACATAAAAAAAATTTTTCAATCACCAATTTTTATCAAATTTCATGACTATCAAACAGAAATTGCAACCTGTAACGGGAGAACAAGAAAATGGAACATGATAAGTTATTATACTCATAATAATATAAATATAATAATTTGAGTTTTTGGTTCACAAATTTTCCTTGGATTATGAAACGAAAAACGTACCTACTCCCAACCCCTCGTCGTTTTATGAAATCTAAATTAATAAAAAGATTTTCAAAAAGAAAACCTAGGTAATTAAAAACAGCCAATCATCCACACAAGCAGAACTTGAGTTACCAAATACAACTACCAATCATCGATTTGTTCAATTTATTATTGTGGAATACCTTGTCGTGAGAGATATTCTCACCAGAAGGAAATTCAACAGAATTTAAGCGTGTTCAGCCACTTTGTATGTAAGTACGGGTAAGCCAGAACCAGACTGAACACTGGCGATTTTAGAGCCGGTTCTAAAAGTTTATATACTGGTTTTGGCACACGCACACAAACACACGTACGTAAGGTAATACGTACGTTAGTGAGAATGGCCAGGTCATATCATCCCCTACCGAGATAAGATATGTCTGGCCGGTTCATGTACGAATCGTGACATCATCAGACCGTGTCACAATTCAGTACTCGTACATTACCTGCAAGTACATGCAGGTAATTACGATCGAACGAGTTTCGTGTGTTTAACGTCATGTATACGAATAATTGGCCTGCCCTTTGGGTGCAGCAACTGTTGTCAAGGGGTCCAAGCCCCTTTACCTCATACCAGTGAGTCCCCACAGCTACTCCCCCCCAGTTTTTGCGCCGCAAAAATGATCAAAAATGGGCAAGGCCTGGGGGGACATGTGGGTTTATGAGCGCCTCTTCTGGTCTGCCTCCCACTTGGCTAGCGCGCTCCCAACTGCAGCGCTGACGCATTTGTATGAGTGCCTTCTTGCATCGGCGCGTACCTGGTACTGGGCGCAGCTGCCTTCTCCCCTATGCCTCGGTGGACGAGTTTTTGTGTAGGCATAGGGGTGGTGGCGGGAGTGAGGGGGCAGCAGTCGCTTAAAGATTGGTTTCCTTAACATCGGAGAGTTTGAAGTCTCCGATGCCAAGGTAGCCATCTTAGCTTTCTCGTTCGCTGCCTGCTCAGCCGTGAAGAGGAACTTCATCCACTCCCTGGTCTCTGTGGGTTTCGGCACCGATCTCAGGGTTTCCAGTTCTGGGGCCAATTCTGGTGGTGACCGGGGAGGAGAGATGATCAGCAGGAGCAGAGTCATCTCCGACAAGACTTGATCAACGGGAGGAGCTGTATCCATGAGGAGCTCCTCCTCTATCCGATCCAACTCCGTTCTTTGCTCGGTCTTCTGCTGAGTCTGTGAGGGCTCAGCAGTTTTCCAGGCGAATTGGGAGGTGGCGGACTTTAGGATAGGATTCGTTGGCAGTGACATTATAAGGTTATTTAGGAAAAGGAACCAAAAATATATCAGAAAAACACGTCCAAGTATTCTGGCGGTTCTGAAATGGGTGATTTTACTTCGTTTTTTGATTTACCATTACAGTTATTTTTCTTTATTTCCGAATCTTCTTATCAACATGTAGAGGGGATAGCGCTTAAAATTCTCAGCCATATGCAAGTTTTCTGGTTAAGTTATGATAGGTTTAAGCAAAGTTATGCCTGAAATAAACTCAGTGAATATAATTTTTCAAATTTCTATTACAAAGGAATCTCCGCTTGTGACGTCACAACGTTGAGATAATCTTTGTGTTTAACGGTAAACGCACGTTGCAATGTTTTGTTTCCGTATTGCACGTGGATTTGTTTATTCCTGTCATTTCCTTTTTGTTGGCATTCCTCGTTTGCTTATCTCTGGAGTTTCTTTTGTCTCACGGAGTTCCGATATTCCTCGCATATTTTTAGCGGGTTTTAACTTACGTAGCGGATATTACTTTTTCAGGAGTAAATTTTATTTTCTTCGCATTAACCTCTCGAACATGCGAGAAGAGCGGGAATTTTTACGTTTTTTTACTGTCAGGGGGCCTGTCCTCTTTTACATGGACATAAGGGGGCCTCAGGATCAAATGTTTGGGTTGTAACATTGTCCGAAAATCTTACTGACTTCTTTGGTGTTTTCTGTTGTGAGGTATTTTTCTCACTTTTTTCGACGGATTCTTCTGTGTTTATTGGTTAATCCATCTGTATATTTTCTACATTTTCCTTCGGCAACCTTTTTATTCTTTTATTGTCACTTACCATGTATGCAGGCTTCAATCTGTCGATTGAAATTGTTCGAGGTTCGCCTGCAATGAGTATCACAAAGTTTTTTTCATCTCGTGATACTACTTTGTAAGGACCGGCGTATGGTTTTTCCAGCGCAGATCTCATTTTTTCGTCTCTAACAAATACATGTGAGGTATTGGCCAAGTTTTTTGAGATGTAAATCTTGGGCTGGCCATGGCGAGCTGCCTGTTTTAGAAAGTTGTTGGCATCATTTCTTATGTTTTGTACCATAATTTCGGGGCTAACTTCTTTCGATTCTGTGAAGAAGTCCCCTGGGAGGTGTAGCTCTTTGCCAAACGCTAATTGAGCTGCAGAGTGACCTGTATCGGTTTGTAGGGCAGATCGAAGGCCTAAGAGGATGGTAGGAAGTATATCTACCCATCTCTTAGTATCATGGGACATGATAGAGGCTTTGAGGGCTCTATGCCATCTCTCGATTTTGCCATTGGCTTGAGGATGGTAAGCTGTGGTATGACTGTGTTGAACACCAAGCTTATTGGACAGCTATTTAAAGAGCGAGCTCTCGAATTGGCGACCTTGGTCTGTGACTACGACTTCTGGTACTGCCGTACCTCGCAATCCAGGTATCGTATAACCTTACAGCTACTGTGGGAGCTGACATCTCATGTAGAGGGATTGCTTCTGGCCATCGTGTTGCCCTGTCTATTATCGTCAACAGGTATCTGTGTCCTTGGGATGGTGGCAATGGGCCTACCAAATCCATATGAACCATTTTAAACCGCTCTATTTGTTTGAAGGATTTGAGGGGCGAGCGAGTGTGTCTTCCTACTTTGGATTCTTGACAGTTCAGGCAACTGCGAGCCCATTTGTTGCAGTCAGACTTCATTCGTGACCATACAAATCTTTCCGAAATTAATTTAGCACTACATTTTGGCCCAGCATGTGACAAGTTGTGTACACTGTTGAAAGCCAACCTGCGATATTTTACTGGTAGAAATGGCCTATTCTTACCTGTACTGATGTCACATGTTAATAAAACATCAGTACCGGGAATTTTTCCCTGTCTCAATTTGAGAGTAGTATCATCGTTCGATAACAACTCTTACAGTTCTGCATCCTTAAGCTGTGCTTTAGCTATTTCAGCATAAGGCAATTGGACAGGAGCCGAGATAGCTTCGATTCTACTCAAGGCATCAGCTGGAGTGTTAAGTTCTCCACTTATATACTGGATGTCGGTAGTCAATTGACCAATATAGTCTAATTGTCGTGCTCTTCTCGGCAATGCCGGTTCTGCTTTTTGTGTGAAGGCATATGTTAGGGGTTTATGGTCAGTATACACAGAAAAACATCTACCTTCTAATTGGTGCCTGAAATGCTTCAACGCAGCAAAAATTCCAAGCAATTCCCTATTGTATGTGCTATAGTTCTTTTCTGTTTTTGAGAGCTTCCTCGAGAAGAAAGCTAGCGGTAACTTTTTGTTGTCTTTATCCAGTTGGTACAAGGTTGCACCAATAGCAGTGAGTCCCCACAATTATTATTATTATTACTATTATTACTATTATTAGTTTTTTATTTTGTAGAAGCGTTAAGATGTCCATACAAAATTTCAACCTTCAAAAATAAAAAATAATATATTCATCAGTCTGAATAATGAAGATTTTTTAATCACTACATTGAAAAACACAACGATATAATGATCATAAATTCGTCTATTCGATCGCACAAACCCACTCAGTACCACAAATTAATCTGGAAATAAATAATTTTGAATCATCTTTGTTGAGTGAAAATTGCCGACATCATAGCAATAACATACACTTGTATATTTTGAACTACAGTAAGATGAATTTTATGGGGATATGTACCTACTCCTCCTCGGTTAAGTGAAAACACTCGTGCGAAGATGGTCACGAAACATACAGACAAATAATAAACAGCGAAGAATAAATTTGCAAAATAAGTCCTACCTATATTACTGACATTACTCAAAAGGTGAGGAAAGAAGTAAAAAATTAAGTTACAATCGGTGAATACAGTCGCAAATTGCTAATTTTAAGGGACAGTGATGGTGATCAGCTATCAGTCAGATAAAGTTAGCAAACTTAACCCGAAATCTCACAGAGAATTCAAACTAAACTGATGAAATTTTACAAGAAATGCGGAAGATTTTATTAGTCTTATTACAATAATTTAATTAAAACGTACACAGAGAACAAATTTATCAATGAATTCAAAGATGTGAGAAAAAAAAGTACATTAGGTTGTATACATATATAATATAAAGCAAGGATATGTATGTACATATTTTCAAAAATTTTGTCGCAAAAACAACAAAAAATGCTCTTGAATACAATTGTAAAAAAATTGTTACGAAGCAAGCTTCACAAGAAAAAATAGATTCTCTTTGTTTAAAAATCATCAATATCACATTGACTTTTTTCTGAGATCGTGTTGGTTTTAAGTTAAAACGAGTGGTTTTCTCGATGAAGGGCAGAAAATGAATTTTTCAGGACCATTATCAGAAGGTTAAACGAGGGAAAATCACACTGAATGGCTAATAAGTTGGAAACAAATTGACCAATCAAAACCAAAATTGGTAGGTCTGGTCCTTGTATGGAAATTACTGTTGTACCAAATTTCGTGATAATTAAAAGATAACTGCTACTTTTATTGAGATAATATGATAAATTAGAACCTTCAACAGCCCCAGGGAATGAACCATAATACCAATAAGAACCAAATTTGTTAACGTTATATACTTTAAATCAATATCTGTACGAAATTTTGTAACTATAGCTTGAAAATTACTCTTTTTTGAGTCATTAATCTGCCAACCAGACGTACCGTAAAGCTAATCTACACCACAATTGATAAGTACTGTCCTTGACCTGAAACATATAAGTAAACCAAATTTCAGGCCTATCAATTGAAAACTGCGACCTTTACGCTGTTCAATAAAAAATGCATATAAACTCACCTACGAGACGGACTATGCAACCGATCTAGACTGAAAATAATAGGGTACTTCTCTAGGTGAATCCGAATATGTGTTTCAAATTTCGAAACAATATGATCAAAATTATGACAGAAAATAGACTAACACAAAAGGGGGTACATAAAAAAAATAAATTTTCAAAAATAGTGCCAAAATTGTGAGAAAATCATGAAACGAAAAACGTACTCACTCCCATCCTTGGGTCCGAATACTCAAGCAATTTTAATAAGTAGATTTTTTTTTAAATCTACTTAAAAATTAAATTATGTTTCTCATGAGGTTTAACGATGGGTAATAGTATCTTAATCTATTCAACATTTTCGTTTTGGGTAGAAAAATGATTGAAAATCAAAATGAAATTTCTGACATGTAGTACCATCTTGTTTTTTTTCCCACTTTCTCACTCAATTATATTTCAAAAATTTTTGGAAATAAAACAAAAACTACCGAAACGGCTACTTGTAGCTAGTTTGCCATTATTTAAAAAATTAAATCATTACTCAACCTATACTATGCCTGATTTATCTTCGTCCTTTCGAATTAAAAATTATTAACTTACTTTCTACCCTTCCACTTTCATTATTTAATCAGATATTTTTCTCCCGTAATGTACATCCAACTAAGTCTTCAATAACAGATCTTGATGCAGAGGCTGAAGTGGGGCCCAGAAACCAGTGAAATTACGCAACCATCAAAAAAAGGATCGAGTGTGGAAAATGAAATTTCTTTGCCACAGATTACTCCTATTCCTGAGTGACCGTCCCCAAATGCGTTTTTCATTCATCGAATTCAGCCACAAATCGAAGATAAAACGCTTCAAGCCTCTACATTTTTTGCAGTTTTAAAATTCGCTTTTTTTAGCACAATTTACTTACAGAAAAAACACCAAGTTTTCAGCTGGTTGTTGTAAGAATGTGATTTTTTTCGGATGTAGTATATTACAACATAATTATAGCATTTGAAAAATTTACTCACAGGGAATGATCGTTGACAAAATTTTTCCTAAAATTCATGTTACTCTTCGAGACATTAACTTGGGTTAAAGTTTATGATTATTTATTCGTCAAATTTTTCTCTGCATACTGATATAACAGAGATATTTATTATCTGAAATGAAAATACTGCCTGTTAAATCAAATTCAACTTCTTTTTGACATACCGCCCACAACAATGATACTCGTAATCATTTTATCGGTCATTTTCTCGCGATCTAATATTTCGTAAAATGATTGATATGAACAGAGACGTTTACGCAAAAAATAAATAATAATAATAATAATAATAATAATAATATTTTCTATCATGCGTTAAAAAAGTCAAAAAGGGGCGGAATAAGACTTACGTCGGACCATGTAGTTTAAATATTCACATGAATCAGTTTTTGTCCGCTAATGAAAAAATGAATTTCGTATTGACCAGTTTTTGCTCTTGGCCTCTTCAAGTATAATTATATAAGCATATTAATTGAAGAAATCTAGAAAGCTTACTATTCTATTAGTGTAGCTAATGAATTTTCACATAGATTTGCTCAGATGCTGTCATGCATTTAATAAATAAAATAAAAATAAAAATTTAGAAAGAAAACTGAAATGGTAGCCGATAGGTAAGAAAAAGAAACCATAATCTTCATCAATGCTCCATGAACGAGAAGCCGAAGACTAACAAACCTAAAGAACTAAATACATCAATATCAAAATTGATATTGAATAATAGAAGTCGATATCAAATTATCAACCATCGAGATTCACGATTAGATATGAGACATTTTCTTCCCATAGAGTTTAACATGAGCCAGATTGCATATCTAAAACAAAAATTCGTTCCAGGCAAATTTTTCATCATTAGCTGTTATTCACTACTGCTCATGGATAAACGAGATGCTCATATTTTGGTTCAACGAATTTTCTCAAACTTGGGACGTATATAGATCATTTTTTTGTGACATCCAATAACAGACTATAGGCTATGCAAGCCTTTTCGCATATGCTCCATTCATATGGATATGTATTAATGGTAGATAGTACTGTTAGGTTGCTCATAAAGAATGCAGAAATTGTGAAAAAAAAAAAAAAAAAAAAAAATACAAAGCAAATTGTGCCAAAAAAGTATTTCATATTCATTGATTTTTTAAGCTTGACTCTCTTCCCCAATTTTTGATCATCATGACGGCTATTTTTATTCTTAAAAAATTATGCTTTGGTCAGAAATAACATCAAGCAGTCATACATCTGTAGAGAAATGCATCGCATAGTTCGAAGATAAATTCCTTTTTTAAACAGAATTTCTCTACACCTTTCCAAACGTTTCCACTAACGTTGTAGGTGTTTTCATTGCCTACAATTTAGAAATTATTCTGGATTAAAATACTTTCAAAGAACTTTCAAAAATCATTCAGAATCACTCCAAAACTGAGATGTCCAGAAGATTTGAAGACTTCCCTCAATATTCCCTAAAAAAATAGATATTTAGCTATGATATATATTGAGGTTAGGTTGAAAAAATTAAAATGATATTTTTCAGTTATTTCAGCATTTTTCCAATTGTGACAGTATGTAGACTACTGTTAAAAGCTAACTGTAGCCTACTCATTAAAATATTTTTTCAAATTTTTATGGAATTAGATGTCATTACACCGGTTTACAATTGAATTTTTTTGGTTTTCACCAACTCATCATGCCACTTACACCTCTAAGGAATAGACACAATAAAAAATCAAATTGTACAGACCTCTTAGTCGATGTCACAGGCATCTCATAATGCATACATCGTTCAAAACCGAAAGTTGGCAAAAAACTTACCCAAATATTACTTAAAAGCAATGTGAAATTGATTAGCTACACATATTCAAGAGTAAACTTTCCTGCTTTCTTCATTTAACAGCCTTGTATAGTTGGTTGATTTACTCTTCAGGAACTTTTAACTATATTTTCACGAATAACAATGACTCATCAAGTCTCCTCTTTTAATATTTCCTGGAAATTTAGGTACACACAGCAGAAAATTTTTAACTTTCTACCTATAGTGAAAATCTATATCATGTTTAACCTTATATTTCTTCAAAATAATTGGTTAGACAAAAAAAAATGAGTAAGTACCTTTTTAACAAAATGTTTAATGCCCTAAAATTTTCGTGCAATTAATATTTACCAAAAAATTAAATTAAAAATTGAATAAAGTAAATGCGAAAAACGGTTTTGTGCAACTATTTTGTTTAAAAAGACAAAGTAAGGATGTGTACCAAATTTCAGTTTGAGGCGATTCATTCGCAGCTGAAACCCACCCTTTTGTATACTATGATTGCATTTTTCGATTACGGATTGACTTACAGCCCCCTTATGGCATGTCTGCAAAATAGATGAGGATAATATTATATACCAACAGATTTAAAATTTAAAGAGTAATAACTTTTTACCTAGGTTCAAACCTCATTTCTCCTACATTTTTCGGGTTATTGTACAATTTCCTCCAAAAACTTAAACTTTTTTAATATTTGATTGATTTTTAACCTCCCTACGACGCTTCCACACCACTAAATTGGGTCTAATTATACATCAATGAATTTGGAATTGAAAGAGGAATAATTTTTTACTGAGCTTGCGACCTGGTATCTCCAATGTTTTTCGAGATATTTGTAAGAATTTCAATCAGGGAGAACATATCCGCAATTGGAGGGGGTTCTCCCCGAATCCAGAAATTGGGTTTATTTGTCATATTATGGAAGGGCTTAGCAAAGAATTTTCAGCACAGAAACCTTTCATGGGATTTTTTCCTTTACCAAACAACGTTATTTTGTGCTGGACTAACAGTTTTTTTAGAAAAAAGATCATCAGAAAATGACATCGTGTACAATTTATTTGGTTTTTTCGATAACTTCTAGACAATGAAGAGTAGTAACATGGAGAAAAAAGACAAAACACTTGTTCAAATGTAACCTTAAGATATTGAAAGTTCTTGGGGAAATGAGCTAATTCAGCTAGCCGTTTTGGCTAAAGAACATAATAAAATAAACGAGAAAAATAATGCTACGTTTCACTATCGTCTCCATCATTGAAGATGAATTAAAATGTACTTTTACGAATGTGGGAGTTACATTGCTTATATTTCTATCGATAATGGCAACCAACTGCAGCGAGGAAAATTCTTTTTCAAAACTCAAACCAATACAAAATCGTTGAACTAGAATATGACGCAGGCATGGCCGGCAAAATCACCAATGCACTGCTTGGGAAATTCTAACCGATGCAATGCATTTCTTGGAAACACAAACGAAAAAATTTTTTTCAAACAATCAAAACATTCGAATCAAATTTGGTATATTACAAATTATTTACCTACACTCGGCACTAAATAAATTGAACTTTGAAGAGGATAGGCAATATGACATACAAACGTTTAATGGCCAAGGAGAAACAACTAAAATATTAACGCGTCTTGAACATCAGAGCTCGACTTATTCGGTATTTTTAAGCAGGTTTCCTTTAGAAAATCTACTTATGAGGCTTGGTGCGGTATTAGCCCCCAGAGTTGAGAGTGGGTGCGTTTTGCGTTTCGTGATCTCAGGAAAATTTTGGCTCAAATAACTCAAATTCGTAAATATGTCCATTTCTTGCTTCCGCGGTACAGGTCGCAATTTTCATCAGATAATCACGAAATTTGGCACGATATGAACATTTGTACTAAGCCAAGGACCAGAACTGTTGATTTTGGTACGGATTGGCCGGACGGTTCTTCCCGTATCACCATTTTTGATTTTATTTTGGCTATAAAATACTCAATTTTGCATCAATATACATGAAATTCGGAATAAATATTTATCAAAATTTATTATAGTACGCTACCAATTTTGGCGTGGATCGGGTGAATGGTACTTTCAGTACCGCTATTTTTTTTATATTGGTCACAAAATGCGCAATTCTAGAATGATATGTACGAAATTTGAAACAAATATTTATTATATTTTATTGTAGCATACTGCTAATTTTGGAATGAATCGATCGGACGGTACTTCCGGTACCGCTATTTTGGCTTTTATATTGGCCATAAAATGCGGAATTTTGGAACAATATGAACGAAATTTGAAACAAATTTCTATCAATTTACTGTAGCATACTATCAGTTTTGGTTCTAATTGACCGGATGGTACTTTGATGAAGATATTTCTTTTCATTTGTAGTCTGGCCATAAAATGCTTAGTTTTGAACAAATATTTATTTTAACTGATTGAAACATTCTACCAATTCTCGTTTAAATCGACAGGATGGTATTTCCTTCAAATCAATTTTTGTTTTTAATGGTTTCAAACTGTGTAACTTCGAAATTCAGAACAAATAGTTTTAAACAGGTTTTCTTTATAAAATCTACTTATTGTTTAATATTTTGTCAGCAGATAACACATTTCTTACAATCATAACATACCATTAACACATATAAACTTAGATACAATTATTGTGACCATCAAAATTCATAATTCTTTCTCTCGAACACCAACATTTTCTAGGAAGGCTTGCTGCGCTAGAGTTCTGTTCAAGGTTGGAGAAGAGAGGGTCCTACCATAATTTAGTTATGCGTGCACTGCTCGACAAAAAAAAAATTTACCAGCAATGGACGCAAGCCTGACTCGTGAGTTTGATATTATTATCAACAAAGGCCAGTAAGTTACCTGTAAACTCATTGTTGAAGATTTTGCGCAAAAAAAATTACGTCGCATTTTTATTCGTACCTATTTAGACTTGTTTCTGTTTGTATTTTTCTCTTTTTTCTTATATTTACAATAAATTGTTTTCATTCATCTGTTTTCACGCTTCAAAAAAAAAAATTAAATATTTTCAGCACGATTAGAAGTGGTTTTAATATTTTCTATCATCATCAACCCCCTATATAATGCAAAGTTTTTGTTCGGGAAAGCCTAAATTCGGCCCTGTTCTCAGTACTCACCGAGTTGATTCTATAAGTTCGGAACATTTCGAGAAAAAAATTATTTTTTCAAATTTTATAATGCAATACAAGCAACTAGTGTCGCATTTTTACAAACAGAACAGTTAGTTTTAAAAAGTGCTCAAAGTTCCTCGCTTTTTGTCGCATCGAATAGATCTAAGAGCGGAGTTTTCTTCAGGCTTTTTCACCAGCTACAATCCAGCTTTTATAGAAGTTGAGGGTAAAACTGAAAGATTGAAAAGAAACAACTTGAGTTTTACATTCTGCGCATCCAAAACCGCGTATATTTTGTAGGGAAAACATACATCTCTATACCAATACACACACACACACACACACACACACGCACACGCACGCACGCACGCGCACACACACACCAAGGTACAACACATGCGCCAAAACAAATTCTGGAATTTGAAATGTTTTATAACATTCTATCTTTGACGTGTTTTTGATCGGGCACTGGACATCTCTTTAGCTGTATATCTCTGGTGGTGGTACAGTGAGGATGAGGCAACATAATAAGTATATTTTGCAAAATATGATTTTTATTACAAAAAGTTTGGCAACTTTACCATAAACTGAATACCGAAAATTTTGTATTTTGGTTAAAATTACTTTATTTCTCACTTGTTATAGATCTTCCAAGCATGAACGATGCTAAAATTGTCAATAAAACGCAAAATAGAAAGGACCTTATTCCTTCAATCATGATTATTTATAAGCGATATCTTGCCTTTACATTCTTATCACTTTACTTCGTCCACACATAGTTATGTATAGTCGAAGGTGAAAAAAAGCTCTAAATGTAAACAACCAAAAGCTGATTGTTTACAATCGAGATCATACAATCTAAAAATTTGGGACTATCCAACTTTTAGTTTGTAAAATCTGACGTTTTCAAAGCTGTATGTAAACAGATGTAAACACTAAAACATATTAAATCATAAGTGAAGATATATTTTCGTGAGTTTTTGAGATTAGGGATGGTTAAAACCAAGCTTCTAACCAATCTTACGTAAATGAATAAAGCAAAAATATATAAATTTATGATTCTAAAAGAGGTGAATTGTAAGTTGTAAAAAGGCAACATCAAAATTGAAAACCTAGCTAATGAGTTAAGAGGGTCGAAGGATGGAAAAAGAACTCCAAAATCTCACAACTTTTGACAACAGTTATACAGTTGTCCATAACAAACAGTGAAGAAAAAAACAGCTGAAGTTCATCGAGAATCGTAAATTTTTTATTGGTAAACAACGTACTTCTTCGTCAAAGTCAGACATCAACACTGAAAATGGTAACAAATTTACTGATTGGAACACTCATCAGCAATATTATAGGCTTATGGCTACAAAGTGCAGAACTACGTTCTAGGTTCTTGACAAGCTCAATCACCTCAGTACAATCCCAATGTTTTGGACCAGCATTCCAACAACTTTAAAGAACTAGTATTGAACTTCTCTGAATAGCACAGGTTGTTTTTTATTGAAAAGCAGAATAATCTGTAGTTTGTACTACGAAAAATTCCGCACTTCCTTTCGTGAAGAGAAGCTGTTCTGTTCATTCGCTTTGTTCAATAGGATAAAAAGTGCGGCATCTTGAATCTTTTTTTTTTCGAACACTATTCCGTTTGTTAAAGTAAGGGATCAGTTAGGAATAACGCACAATAAGGTAGTTTTGAAAAATAATTTAAAACAGAACCTATGTAGAAATAGAATTGCACTACTTTTTGGCCGAATCGAATACAGTGAATAATGGTTAGAAACTCTAAGCTACCGATATTTTCAAAACACGGTTTTTTTCTCCAAAATCAGTTCTTAAAGAACCACATATTCACGAACTAACTATAACCTATAGTACAGGCTGCACAAATTACTTTCAGAGGAAAAGAGATGCGACAAAAATTACAAAATTGACAATGGAAAAAAAGACAAAAAAAGAACTTTTTAGTGATGCTGAAGAGAAAAAGTATGAAACAAGTATGTGAAGAAATAGTTTTCAGTGAAAATTGTTCAGAGTACATCATTTCTGTTCTCCTTGCTATATCGTACACACGCATTAACCATTGGCATTATAAGTATGTTCGTAGAGTAGTGGACCAGTAAAGAAATATGATTTCTGGTTAGACATGCCGGCGCTAAATAAGCAACCAGAGCGTACCTTTCGACGTACTTTGCTTCGCGTTTGTGTACGTTATCCTTGTGAATTTAAGGGATGTCTTTATCAGATGTACCTATTCTAAATTAGTAAATTCAAGCAAAACGTCGAAAATACGCAGAAGGTACGCCAGGATAGACGACTTTTTCGCCGGCATGTCTTGACATTGAAAAGTACACTGGTCTTATGGAGCTTTACTGGTCCGATACTACATAGTCAAAGGCAGTAACTAGTAACTGCAGTCGCGATTACAAGGTGCATTGTAATTTTTAACACCTCAGCAAGCAAAAGAAAATGGTAAAATGTAGTGCGGGCAACACATACCTGAAATTGCATAATTATTCGTCAGCACAAGTGCACAACAGCTAGTGACTAATGTAGTGCATTTGTTTCGAAACAGGTAATAGTAACGCAGTTCGGTTATAGGATGCTGCGCATTTGCACGCGAGGATTAACCGGCACGTGTGATTGCATCGCCAAATCAAATGTGTAAGAAAAAATTATCGATATCGAACTAACGAACGTCAAGCAATACGAAAAAGAATCACCGACCACCAGGAATTCGTCCGAAGTCCAAACACGAAAATCGCAAAATTACTCTCACGACGGGCTGGCAAATAAAATGCAATTACAAATTCGCGTTCACGACGTCGACAAAGTAGGGAGCAACTGAAATTAAAAATAAGCCACAATAAGGCAGTCACAGGACACGGCTAACACAATACACAGCGCAGAGTCGTTGGTACGCGTCGTTTGTTTCATCAGTTTATTAGGCCAAATGCGATATCGCTGGCCAAATAGCCATCCAAGAGACATTCGAACGAATTCGCACGAGAACGATGAACGATTTGACGGGAAAGAAAATGAAAATGCCCGAATGTTTCACAGACACGCGTACACGTACATACACACATACACACACACACACAGAGGAACACAGACAAGTAAATGCATGAACTTCGGACGAATAAATTGTACAACTAATACACGAAGATGCACGCAGCTACCTAACTTCTACACACACACACATATGCATACAGAGAGCCGCACACCAACCAACGCTGAAAATCTGAATAACAACACGCCGGTACGTGCAATATTCTGGTGTTTTTTTTTCCATTTTTGTTTTTTGTTTTTTTTTTCTCCTTTTAGTTAGCTACTATAGTAGGGATAATGTACGTTTTCGCCCGCGTTTTTAGGGTTAACCCTCTCATTCGAGAGCGGAGCACATGCGCCATTTTCTCGTCTCGTAGTCGACTACTCGGCTTTTCTGATGGAAGAGGGGAAAAAACAAAACGAACACAAAAACTGAAGAAAAAAAAAGAGGAAAATATGCGATCTTGCGAGACGATTTTCACCTCGTTTTTGGAAAGGCGTACGAGTGAGAGGGTTGGTTTCTCTCGTCGGAGAACTCTTTTTTAGCAGGTTTTCAAACCTACTATTCAACTTATTTGAGAATTGAGATCATTGAAGGTTGGTGTCCAGAGGTGTACCGAAGGGGAGGTTTGGGGAGGGATGTTATAGCCCACCACCGATAATATCTGCAAACCAGTCGGCAAGTTATATCAAATTTGTCGAGTTTCGCTTCATAGTGGGCAATTAATTTCTTTGGATAAGTGTTCAGCAGTCGGCATTTTCACCTGGTACACCCCCACCAAAAAAAATCTTTCAGTACGCTAGGTGTCGACACCAAATTATGCTCTTCCACTCTTAGAAGTTAAATCCACCAATTGATGAGGGTAATAGCTTCGTTCAGCGTCACCTTTCAGGGACGTTTTTGTTTTTTTGGACAAATAAGACAAAGTATGTATAATGGTATAAAAGAGTGGTGGTTTGGTTTTGTTTTATTATTTTATGGATTACACCTTACACGGATATATTAATATTCGAAAGAAGTATTAATATCTCTAAATAAAATAATTTATCATCCACCCTCATATGGTAGACCTTAACTTTTCTGGAACAAGGCTTTAAGTAAAATAATTCAATCACAAATGGTATTCTGACACTTCAATAATTTTTACAACACAATTTCAATAACAATGTTAAGACTCCTACTTGAAAAGAATCTGTGTTGTACTCGAGAGACTACACTAAAATGTATTACGTTACAAGAGACTAAAACAAAGCATTTCTTCTTTAAATACATTTTCAGGGATATGTTTTTACACTGTGGTTAGTGTGTAGTGGTAATATATGAAATGGTGGGATTTGCAAATTCGATGTGGTCGCCAAATACCATTAGGTATAGGTTTGTGTATACCATAATTTTTAAACAATGAAAAGAAGAAGAAGATAAATTTGTGAAGGGAAAAGAAGCAGGGTCAACGGAATTCAGGGTTATTGTTACAAAAATGAAATAATATTGCCTGTGTACGAATATAGCTGTCTATAATTTTTATTGCAAACTTCTAATTTTTTGATTTTAAAATATGAATAGCCTAGGACATTCTCCAGATGGTCAGAAAAATTTTGAGCCTACTCGCATTAAAATTTATAAAGTAAGACACTTGTTCTGAGCAAATGAAATTCCGTTAGTTCTTGAGATAGCACAAACCAAACATATAACCTCAGGCCTGTAGCCAGACAATTTTATCTGCAGGGGCTATTGAAATTGTTGGGGGGCGCACTTTCACTCATGGCAGTGGCATAGGTACCTCCCATTGACAAATAGGTGTTAAAAAAAACAAAAAATTTTTTCACTCCTTTTGTTTTCTTCGAAGATGAAAAAAAAAAACCATATGGCGCCTTTATCTTTATGCATGCAAATATGCCAGAAAAGGCCAGGATAGGCTGGAAATTGTCTAGACTGGGCGGAGCCCGGTCTAGCCCGTACGTGGTTACAGGCCTGTATAACCTCCTCCATACGCAGTTGGTAAAAATCCCAACTTTTGTCATAAAAATCAGAAATTTGCATATTTTTATCCAGTCTAGACATCAAAATTATTAAAAAATTCCTGTTTGTGAGCCCAGGGATGGAAAGCCAAATAATAAAGCTTGAGCTTTTGGCTTAAACTTATGTCCTTGAGAAATACTAAAGTTTTTAAAATCTCTACAAGTCGGCCAGGTACTCTGGCGCAGTCGGCAAATAGGAACCACTGACGTCATCGGTTCCATGAGGATTCTTCATGTACTTATATACAAATATGTATATGTGTATATGAAATCTTCACATGTCACGCGGGTTGTATTCTTGTGTACATCGAATCTGACTGACCAGTAGAGATTTTAAAGACTTCGTGAAAATACAATTTAGCTTTTGTTTTTTGACTATTCATTTTAGCATCCCCTTTCAGCTTTCAACTTTGCCGAGACCCAGTGTACAATGGAAGCCAAATTAAAAATGCGAAAAAATACAACTTAGCTTTTTGTTTTTGGCTTACAATGGTTCAGATAGGACTTTCAACTTTTGGCTTTCAGCTTTCAGCTGGCTTTCCATCCCTATACGCGCCTACTATTTTATTCTTCTGCCAAAATAAAATAAGGAACTGAACAGTGTTACTGTTACCATAGCAGCACAAGCCACAAACCACAAGCCACAAGCCAAAACGGCGCTTCAGGATTTGCGTAGTAATATATTAGCATGTATGTATGTGTGTGTATATGTGTATGTGTGTATGTATTTGTATGTAGGTATCAAGGTATGTATGTTCTTGTAAGCACGATAAAGGGTAGGTTTACACATAATCTCTGATGAGATTATAGTTGGTGAAAATCGAATGAGGGGTTGAGCTTTGAGGAGGGGGAATAAATAGGACGTAATTATCATTCCATAGGGCTGAAATTTGGTACACGAGTCGCTCTGAACATACTGAATACGGACATAAATAATTATAAAAATCAATATTGAAAAATAGAAAAAAAAAACAAACGCCGATGGCCCGCCAACTGGAAAAGTAGATTTCGTGTAGAATAGACAAAATTCTTAACGAAAAGTTCAAAAAGCTGTAATTCGAAAACGAATTGGCGAATTAGGCCCATCATCGAACTTGACCGAGATATACACTCGAAGTATGTACATACCAAATTTTGTTCAGATCCAAATAGAATAACCTCCTGCCCCCATTTTCATCAAATTTCAAATTCAAATATCTGTCAACTTGAAACTAATAAGCGGATTCGACCAGTCTTCGAATTTGATCGAGATATAATTGCAAAATACACCCTTGCTAAATTTCTCCCCAATCCGTAAAGAAATACTCCCTCCTGATTGTTGACAAATTTTGATATCATCATTATAATAATCATACAACCCAATTTTTTAAGACAAAATTCGACGAAAATTATAAAGACAAAATTCAACGAAAATTATTCAGACAAAATTCAAGGCGCATGCGCCAAATACAAATGTTTTGTTATTTCCATCCTAATAACAAATTGATCAGTGTTGCCAGGCCAGTACAAACCAAAGAGCCGCTTCAGGGCTTGTATCCTATATACGTATAAACTTTTGAGGGAAAGGTATTTTTGGGGTCTAAGAACCACCATCGGAAAAACTATAGTAAAATTTTCTCGAAGTTGTGGCATGCCATCCTCCGCAATAGGTAGATTCTACAGAATCTACTTGAAAATAGCTAAGAGTTAAAACTTCTGATAAAATATCAAAAACTATTCAGATGACGTAAAACAAAAAAGTAGGTACATATCAATATTATTATACATATTACCTACGTTAAAAGAGATTTAAAAGAGGATGTGAAAGAAGAAATGTTACCCTTTTTAGCAATAGTTTGAGATTTTCTCGTAGGCTTCTAATCAATTTATGTCAACAAAATTATTTTCTTAAAAATGAAGGCATGGATATAGAACAAAATTTAAGATATAACGTAAAATGAGACGTAAAAAGAGATGTAAAACGTGATATTAAAAAACATGTAAAAAGAGAAGAATGATATTTGATGATTATTGAACCCTATTTTTCTAGCATAGCTTGCTGCGCTAGAGTTTTCTTTTTTGATGGATTGAATATAAGAAACCGTGTTCGTGCTGCATGGCGTGTGTGGTGAAAATTTTATCGAAATATTAATGCTGGTTAGTCATTGCTGATGTTTATCATACCCAAAAGCGTTTGTGAAATATTACACGCCCTTTTCTCGTCGAGTTTTGATTTGCGCTTGTGAACTGTACGTATATACAGAGCCAACTTCAATTTTACAATGCCAACGAAGAAAAGCTAAAAATAGTGAAGTTGGCAACAATAACGGATCCTAGACTAGCAGAAGGGGGCGGCTAAATCTAAAATTTTTCTGCCAATCACGACAGATAATTTTTTAATATCTTGAAATATTTCATCTAACCATCTTATCTATGGTATGTTTGGTACCTCAAGGGGGCTATAGTCCCTGTAGTCACGGCCGGATTTTGTTGGGGTGGAATGGGTGCAATGAACTCCCATGAATGTGTCTTGCATCTCAAGAGAAAATTTCAAAGAAAAAAGTCTCCTGTCTTCCTTTTTCGTTCTCCACAATAATCCCAGAATAGGGTGCTCCTCAAAGAATTGAAACAATTAGACAAATTCTACACACCTGAACATCCAAAAGTAAATTTGTTTTATGTTCTAAAAAAAAATATCACAACTGGGGGACACCGAGTTATGCTATTCCACTATATCTGGATAATTGTTTTCGCTCTTCAATTTGATGCATCCAGTTTACAAGAGTGGAATAGCACCAATTAATGTCAACCCAGTGTTGACAGTGCGTGGCAAACTGTGGCGGCTGCCACACTACGTCGGCGCATATAAAGTACGCTACTCCCTCGAACACCGTCACCCCGCACTGTGGCCGAGTGAGTATGGTGCTGTCTTTTGTGGCGGTGAACGAGGGAGGTTTTAGATGTTCAGCCAGTATGGGTTTGAATCCCCGTGCCACCTGAACACCTAAAGTGGTGACCTCGACGTGATCTGGGAGATGGAATATTCACGCCATCTCTCGGACACTAGTGAAACAGCCGACTGTAACTGTGGTGCGTCGCACCACCGTTTCTGTGCGTGACGGCGCTGATGGGCGTATGCCATGGAGCGGTGATGGAGGGATGGGCATCACCACATTCCGAAGTACGTCCCTACCTAGGTGCCTCCGTATAGGTAACCATATTTACGCTCCACTATACTAAGGGGGGAGTAGTGTGGCGGCTGCCACACTACATCGGCGCATATAAAGTACGCTACTCCCTTGAACACCGTCACCCAGCACCGTGGTCTTTTGTGGCGGTGAACGAGGGAGGTTTTAGGTGTTCAGCCAGTACGGGTTTGAATCCCCGTGCCACCTGAACACCTAAACAAATAAACCTAAATTTGTTGAATGATTACTAATTTGGGATTAGTTCTTCCAATAAGTTTCCCATCAGTTGTACCTAGGTGGTAATTTCTTTCTGTTACCTGTTGGGATTTAAGACACCTGTGACACGCCGGTGTTGTTTGCTGATAAGGGGTTTGAAAAATGGGGTGATGGATGTTTTTTTCTATAGGTTTTTACAAAGATTTAGGTGAATGGTATTTGTCGATAGGAGTCATTTTACATGTCAATGTGGATGAATTTTCACAGAAAATGATGAAAAATAAAATCAATACCACTTCAAACCAACCATGGAAAACATTAACTGAGGATCTCTGTGTTGAATGGATTTATGTTCAATATTTCGTTTTCAAAACTTACAAAAATATCCGCTAAATGTCAGCCACTTTAATGTCAAATCCCAATTAATTTTTAGTTTGCTGTTTCGTTTCTCAAGTAAAGTTGTTTTTAAATAATATTTTTGAATTAAATTCCGAGTTGAGAGACAAAAAAAATTTTTTTTTTCTTCAGAAATTTTGTCAAACCAAAATAATGATAGCAGGCAAAAAAACTTTTTTATTTTCCCCCCAAGAAATATGATGAAAATCCGCCTGTGCCTGTAGTCCCCCTTGGATCCGCTACTGGCTAATAGCTGTGGAGAGAAACCAATTTTCATTCTTATTCAGTCATAATTTGAAAAAAATGAAGAAAACAATTGAAAATTTGTGATAAATTAAATTTTAGCGACTGCAAATAGTTCAACGCAAGACTTTTTATGTTGTTTTAATTAGAATGCAGTTTCTGGACAAAAGAAAAATTTCAACTTAAAATAATAGCAATAGGTGTTTATGAATGAATTAGACTTCCTGGATAACGTAATTATAGGACTCTTCGATGTAAAAAAAAGTTACAGAATTTTTAGTTCTTTTTAAATAATAGCAAATTTTTTGATTTACAAAAGTATGGAACTCTCTGCGAAAATGGTTTGATTTTTCAGGGTGAAAGTCAACTCGAAAACAAATCTTTTCTTAAAAAGTACCAAATTTCCTGATCCGACTTGGGTGAAAAGAAGAAAGTTTTTTCCTGAAGGGCTGAAGGTACATAATGTTATTAGTAAAAGGTACGCAGGGCCAGGACACTCCAAATTTCTCTCAAAAAATCTATTATTTTTCACCAAAAATGTCGTTCTGTAACAACTTATTTTACCAACAGTTCTGACCAATTTTTTTATCCAAAAAATACCAAAATATATGCTTAATGTACTGTCCTTTAAAAGATTGTTCATAATTTACGCGTTAATTTTTTCCTACTGAATATCAAAAATTGAAACAACAAGAAATATCAACCTAAAAAAAAAATGAATTCATTCCAAATTATAAATTAGAACCTATGTCTCTTTCTTGCATTAAGATAGACTTATCAAAAACTAAGGAATATTAAAATACTTCTACAAAATCAATACATTCTAAATTGGGAATTTAGACATTTCGTTCTTCAATTCGAGATCTAAGTTGATTATGAACCAGGAAATTTTCATATTTTGTCTTCAGTCTCCCTCCTACGAGCAAATTTAACATGTCGACTTTACAAATTGAATCTACGAAAATCAAATAAAAAACTGAAACTGCTAAGAAATACTGATTTTCTTTGATTGCTAATTCCCTACCAAATGGTATCAAAGAACATACTTGTCAGAGAACTATTTCTGTAGATTTCTACGTACATAGAACAGCCTGTTATTAGAAAGTACTAAACATTACACACATTTTTCATATGGAACAAACCTAGAGCCTAATTGAATAATTCGGTTAATGTTATCACTCATCCGTAAACGCCCACCATTAACAAATCCATTACACGAAGCACAAAAATGAAATAGGTACCCTTCCTAAAGTTACCAAACAGGACATGACAGATATTGAAAAGCTTGAATACCCATCAGAGCGAAAATTTTAAAAATACTGAAATGTCAAGAATTTTTCCTTTTTCATCTTTCATGGGATTTTTAATTTTGTAATTTTCATTGCAATAAAATGATTTAATATTATTCTTTCCCTACTCTAACATTGTGTCTGTGATGAGCGTTTTTTAATTTCTTATTATAGAGCACAAGTCGTTGCTGCTGCCAGCTGGCGTTGACGATAAAACCAAGTTAGGAGAATTGCTGAATATATATATATATATATATCAATCACAAAAAGGAGATGTAATATTAATAAGGAGATATAGGGGTAATGAATAGTAAAAATAAGGAAAAACCTTAGTGTGATATAAGGTGATGTCATACATATAGTTGTAGTGGTATAGCAGTAATTGTGGGAATGTGTCACTCATCAAGGTCTTCTCTCATCGAATATTTTAAAGTCATCATCTCTTTTTACTTCGAATTTCTTATTATTATTCCCTTACATAAACCCTCCCCCCATAGAATGATCCTCGCAGATTTTCTCGGCCCTTTGACGGCCTTCTAAAAAATTATTTTCTGATAACGACACTGATTTAACTGTGATAAGCCTAAAAAGATTGTTGACTCATAAACAGTTTTATTTTAAAATATTTTAAGTAGAAAAAACTTTTATCCGTTTATTAGTTACTTGAGTAATTTAAAATTATGTTTAGTTAGTAATTTAAAAAAATCAAACTGATCATATTTTAGATATAATTACCTGTAGCTTACGTTCCTGCGAACGTTTAAAAATAACAGTTGTCCATACAAGTGAAACATAATTGATCTGAAAATGCAAAATTTTTCATTTACTTTCTTTGACATTGAAAACTCGGAAAAATAGTCGAGAATATTCTCTGAATTAGAAATCAGTAAGAATGAAAACATATTCAAATACAGTTCATATTCCTCGAGCACTAAAAAATTGTGCCTTCAAGGTTACAATAATTACCTACTTGCAAAAAAAAGTATCATCAATCGAAATAACAGCGATTTAGTGAATATTGTTTTTACTTCTCTCGAAAAATACAATTTTTATTACCATTTATCATCCTCACATATATACATTCTGAATATAATATATGTGAATGTAATTCTTCTTTGGTTTGCTTTCAGATGATGTGATGAAAAGAAAATTTATACTTTAGATATAAAGCAGACACTTCTTTGAAGGTGTTGTCAAAATCCAAGGAGAGGTTGATGCCCTTAAATTATCAGCATTTAATAAACTACTAACCTTACATTTTGTTTTTCTTTAAACTTACTGAGTAGATAATCATTGTATAATGGACTCCTGTGAACTTATGATAATATAACATATAAAATAAGGATAGGTAGGTACTAAATATTACCTAACAAATTTTGAGGAGTGTCAAACTTTTTCCGTAATAAATTTTTGAAACCGTTCCAAGTAGAATTAAAAACTGTTTAATACGATACTTAAAAGATTATTTAAAAACATTTTTGTTCGTCTTTAATTATTCAAATATTATTATTTGAAATCCAGCAATAAAGATTTAGAAAATTTACAAAGTTATCACTGCTAAACGTTTTTTTCGTATTTGTTCTTTATAACATCTGAGATTTTAGCTTCTTTGAGCAGCTGCGAGGAAAGAAATTAGGAGTAGAGAAAATGAGAAATATTGATTAGTTGTTGAAGGTCCATGGCATTTTATCAAGATACTCGGCAGTGAAAAAAGTGTTGAATGTGAAAGTATAAAATTTTCAAGGAAAAATTCTATCAATAATAATATTTTAAAGGATTTTTCGAGGAAAAAAAATTGAATTTACAAGTGCTTGAAAGACTTTTCCATAGATCACTTTAAATGAGATTTAATCTTTCAGAACAAATTAATCAATTAACAACTAATTTCCAATTTTTTATAAATAAGTCATGACTCCTAAAGAATGAATAAAAAAGAAAAAACAAAAAAAAAAAACTAATAAGTTTATTAGCTCAGTTTTGTTTTCTCTTTCTTCAAAAATATTTTTATCAACAGTCGAGTTCAACATATGTACATAAATTATTATACAATAAAAATGAAGGATTATATACAGACAAATAAAATTACTTAATGCCATGACAATCATAAATAATTTAGCTCAGTACAAATATGTAACAGTTGATCGTCGTTGGTGTATTAGATTCAAATTTACATTTCATAAATATTGCACTTTGAAGGAGAAATAAATAAACTTTGTACATCATTTACAAAGAGTATTATTCACGATCGTTTATGCCGCTGCAGGACATTCTGAAAATAAATCAAACAAATTGAGCATTAGTTTTTTATTTTGTTTCATACATTTTATGAATTTTTCAAGAAGATTTATGCAGTGTTGTTCCAGTGTGCAATATATGTACTGAGGAAATGTTGATTACATGATCTGCGAACAAATTTTCATGCTTCAAATATGAGTTTTTAAAAAGTTTTCTCTAAATATAATAATTATGTATTCAAAAACTTTGAGATAAAACAAATCTTGAGTCAGATTTGATCTGCTTGAAAAATAAATTTAACTTTTAGTTAAGGGACCAAGGGTTCAAGTACAGATGTGACTTTAAATATGAGTACCGATTGTTGATCAAAATTGATCTGTGGACTTGATCCAGATCTTTTGACCGATGATCCATGATCTGTTATCTAGTTCCTCAATCTACTGTCTCTTTAAAACTAAATTCAGCCAAACTGAAGTGTTAACTTTGTTTTCCTAACCCATTAAAGGCTCCTTCAATTGAATTTTCAGTGATACCAGAGTTGAGCCTTCTCTACCTCCTCGTGGACTATTTTATTGAAAAATTCTTATTTATTTTATATTTTTATTTATTTACAAATACATAAAGCTAATGAAGGGCTATTCATTATGCTCGGATTCTGACTTGGCAATATTACGGCTAAATATTATTAATTCAGAACCTGATTTAATTTTTACGGAAAGCTTGAATAATTGGTTCATGAAGAGAGAGGACACATCCAGTAGGGTGGTTAATGAATGGGGAGGTTGCAAACAGCTGGTAGTTGGTAGGTTATTTGACACGATGAGAGTATGTTTCGAGTAATTGGGTGAAGAAGTGGAAATGAAGTATCATGGGTAATTTTTCTCACCATAGATCATTTCCTGGAATGTTGTGATTTAGTATCTGTTTGTGATCGGAAACATTTCTGTGTGAGTGGCTTGAAGGATGTGGCGATATGAATATATACCTTAAGTGGTAGAGTTCGCAGTATAAAAATTATGCATCATTTTAGAAGGAAGGGGAGATAATCTGAAATGTAAAAATTATTGAAATTTCAAAAAGAGAAAGGAATTAATAACTTCAAAATAAGAAAATATGTCAATTTGTAAAGGAACCTATCGAGTCTCGTTTGGAGAACAGAGCAAGCGCAACCAGAAAATAATTTCTAGAGGGGCCAACAAAGTTACAAAAATTCGTAGGGCTATTTGAGAGGGGGAAGAAGTTACAAAAAGAAATAAATAGAAGGGAAAAATGAGGTCTTTGCAAAATTTCAATATGATAATTTTCATAAATTTTAGAGGGGGCTAAATTGAGACCACTAGGTTTTCTGAAATTGTGGCCGGCCCCCTTGACTCCATTCAATTACGACGTTGATGGAGAAAATTGACATAATTTGGAAATTTGTAACTTTAAACTCTTCAATTTAACATGGATTGATATTACCTATAGAAGCGAATCAAGCAATGAGAGAATACTACACTTTTAGAGTGTTTGAGAAATTCAAATTAACTATTGGGAGAAAAAGAGAAGGTATTTCTCTTTTGAATCCAATGTGAGTCAGGGGCATACCCAAGATTTTTTACTGAGAGGGGCTGAGAAGAATTTATACAAAAATTAAATTTCATCTTTCTTTGATTCCCATCCCCACCCTTCTCCCTTGTCCACACGCATAGCCTTCCCATTTAATCACTCAGAAATGGTATCGATTAGGAGTGTAGCTCGGGGAAGAGGGATAAAACACCATCCTAGAAAACCTGCTATCTCCCTTCCTGAGTAGAAAAAAAACATAAGAAAAAAAAAACCAAAAATAAGAAATAAAATTTTTGGGCGGAGTAGAGTAATCTTTAGTAGAGGATTATGAAAAAGCCTCGAAAAGGATTAAACACCCCCTAAATTTGGCGAGCGAGCAAAAAAATGTTTTCCAAATAAAACCCTCCGAAGCACAATCCAGGATATGAAACTAGTACACGTGTTGATAAGCATAAAATATTAACTTCATACTTCATCGAACATTTTATAATCGGTTTTTCTACTTTTTTTTTAGACTCTAGGGAGGGATTCAACCTCGCTAGTCACCCCCTTGAGTACGCCACTGATACGAGTGAAGAAAAGTAAAAATGGAATTTTGTAAAACTATACATCGTCAGCTTCTTGGAGGAATTAACCAAGTCTACTTTTTTTTTTTTTAATTCCCTTATTTATATGTATAAGAAAATTGGGAATAAAAATCTCTTTCAAATGATAGTACCTATTGACTAAAGCCAAACAGAAATATCCAGCAGCTAAATGCGGATTCAAATAATTCACCGAATCCCTAAAATCCTTTTTTTGTGGCTGCTAAAAGTGAATATCACGTAATTGCATGTAATTCTTTACACACTTGGCGATGTATTTTTCGACTTTTATCGAAAAACTTAATTTATTAAACCGCAAACTGAAATCTTGTTTTTGCTCTTTTGAAAAATACGAAAAATGTGAGTGACTTTCTGAATTCTTTGCCAAGAAGCAGACAATATATGTATATATATATATATTTATCGCATTTCATTTTTTCCATAATTCCTTGGTAAAGCTATAAATCAGAAGTGACAGAACAGGTCATCGCAAATGTGCAATACGGCTAGTCGAAGGAACCGCCACACGTTCATCCATTTGGCCGATACTCACTACAAACAGAACATCGATTTTCGTCCGAATTGTCGCCGCAACCGTCGCGACCGGAGCACACTACGGCGCTGGATCTGCACCTTCCGTTCGAACACCTGAATGGACAATAACCCAGGCTTCGTACAGACATACTCCACGTGGCTGTGCACAAGGAGTCCGGTTCGTCAGATCCATCTTCGCAAGAAATTACCGCATTGCAGAATTCGTACTCGGGTAGACATCGATTGTCTTCGCATTGAAAGGTGTGCAGTGGACAACCTGCCGCAATTGTGAAGTAAAGTTAAAGATAATCAGAATGGGAGAAAAAAAAAAAGAGACAGACGCGAATATAAAGAAATATAAAAGAACAACGGCATTATAATACCATTCTGGGTTGTGTTGTTATTATTATCGGTTTTTTTTTTTTTTTTTACTCTTTTTAGACTCGAGATCGTTAATCGTGTATATGAGTTCGTGCTGCTAAAGCAGAAAAAAAAAAAGTACGATTCTGTTCACCTTTCTGTTTGGTCGCTGTACAGTTAAACTCATCCTCGCCATTTGGGCAGTCAGGGGTGCCATCGCAACGAACTGCCTGCGATAAACAAACTGCAGGAACCGATGAACCGCAACGGAAAGCGTGCTCCGGGCACGTGTTTTTGTCTTTGCACTCTTCGTCGGAGCCATCGATGCAGTCTTTTCTTCCATCGCACACGAAGAACCAGCTTATGCAAACGCCGCTGCTTTTGCACTGGACGAAAAAAAAAAAATAGAAAATTGCATTCGATTATACGGTTTTGAAGTATGGAGCGTACAGGCAACGTGTGCCAGAAAATTTCGTTGCGGAAAAAATTGAGCAATTTATGCCCACCCATAGAGGAGTACTGTCTTCCTAGGCACTCACTTCCTAAAATTGGTTATTTTTATTGGTCTTATTCTCCTGGGGGTTTTCGAATTGGAATAGTGGAACCTAACATTTTAATGGGTGACGCCTCAGGTGGAGTGCAGTAGGTGGGTATGCAAGTTTTGTAAATTACTCTCGTTCGGTTAGCCACTCATATTTGAGGCAGTAAAAATTAACGTTTGATTTCTCATAGGTCCTCGGTTATGTTGCAAGGGAAACGGAGGTTGCATCAGTGTCTCATGGCAAAAATGAATACAATGATACGATACAATAGATTCAATATTTTTCAAACCCATCAAGGGAGCTAATACTGAAAAAATTGCCCAATATGACGTACCTACTAGGTAAAGAGTTGTCAAAATCACATCCTATAATTAGCTCTTTTCTTCATGGAGAAAACGTATGTACCTAAATTCTATGGATCTCGATGATATATTCTATTAATGAAGATTTATATTCGTTGATTTTTTTTTTTTTATCTAATACCTTGAGAAGTTCGAGATTTTTTGTGATTCAAAAATAAAAATATTTTCAAAATTGAGAACACCCCAACGATGACGTAAGATGAAGACATCATAAAGACAAAAAGCTTAAGTCAAGACAATATAGTGTCTGAAATAAAATAGAATACGAAGACTAAATGCAGATGACGACAATAATCAAATGAAATTCCTTTTCAGGCAAAGCTACTAACTATTCTTTAGACTTCAATTACAGGTACACCTGTTAGAAAAATAATACCCTGTATAAACAGTAGAATTTCATTTGAACGTCAGTTAATTTGAAATATGAAGATGCGATGTGATGTAAATTTGAATGCCTGGTAAAACTTCTTAATAAAATGCATGCTGCTGATATCTCTGCTTTCTTTTATTTTATTTTGCATTATATTTTCTATGTGCACTTGTGTTATCAACTGTGTTTTTGAGGACTATCTGTATGAAGACAAAAGTAGGGGAAACCTAGCCAATAAAAAGACTGGTGAGAAAAACAACCAACAAAATTAAATTACTCTTGAAAATATAATACCCGATGCTGGGTTCGTTTTTCTTGTAGTCCTTCTTTTGAATGAAAGTTCTGATAACAGTCTAATCATTCTGAAGTCAAACGTCTGAGTCCTTGCGAGGCAATTTTGATGCTATTAGCTTTCTCTGTACGGAGGTATGGTTTCAAAACCTTTTTACCCATTACAGAGATGAAGGGTAAGTAGTCCAATTTTAGGATAGGCCAGGTTGGAATCAACTGTTATAGGAATTATCCTTTAGTTATGAAGATGTTAGATAATAGTTAAAATTTCTTTGTGCAATCAGTCAGTTCTCATCGAAGAGACTAAATTGTAGAATACCTTAGAGTAAAGATTAAGTGAAGACAAAACAATTAGATGAGAGCCTTTTAGGAGTGAAGTTTGATGTTTTTCTCACAATAGTGTGGACAACAAATTTTTGGTAAGTTGAAAAACTAATGACTGTCATAATAGCGTTTGAGTGCTAGCCTTTTTCATATAGTGAGTTACTGATTAACAGTTCATACTTATCTATATTTGGTATTATTATTTTCACCCGATCTTCCATTTTCCTTATTACAAAAATCTCTCAAATTAAAAAATTTTAAAGTCTGAAAAATTTTTTGACTCAACAAAAAATTTATGTTCAAAAATAAAAATAGTTCAAGTGAAGACAATTAAATAAGTAAAAGAAATTTGACCATTGAAATGTAAAGTTTGATCAAAATGTTATCATCAGGCAATTTCCCCTTATTTTAATTTTTATATAATTTTATATCATGTAATTTATTTGGTTATGTAAAATCTATAATATTTCTGCTTCATTATAATCACTTGATAATTAAAATCTTTTAGCGTTAATTATTGGGTTCAATCCTCTTATGGATTGAAACCCTGTAAGAAATTTTTACTGATGTTCATTCTACTTGCTTATTAACAGATTGGCCATCAACATATTCTTCAGATACTGTGACAGCTTAGTTCCATCAGACTTAGGATTTTCATCTCTAAATTACACATTGAGTTAAGCCTTACTGTAATTGATAGTTATTCACTTTTCCAGGCTTAGAACCAGCAGCATATCCAGAGCGTCATTTTTTTTGGGGAGGGGGGTAAAATGACAAAAAATTTAGTGAAGTTGACTTTTTTTTTGTTCTTCCGCAAATTTTTATTGGTTTTTGTATGGATTCTATGGTATTACCTCCATTTTTTTACTTGAACTTTGGCATTTGTTTATTTTTTTATGCAAAATTTCCCCCTCTGGATCCTTTACCACTAAAAACAAACAAATGTCAAAAAGTGCTAAAAATTTCCCAATTTTTTCCCCAAAGAGCATAGCTGAAGCAATAAATACCCGATGATGATATAGTAGGTACACTGATAGGTAACCAGTGTGTACCCACCTTCACCTTACCATCAAACTACCTGATATAGTAATCAGCAAAACCTGTTCATTAAACTCAAAGATAAAAAGTTCAGTCACCCATTGGACTCAAATTTGCTGAGGATGGATCAGCTAGATCTAAATATATTTCACAGATTTACAGTAAAACATACGTTCTCGCCTAAGACATTTTCCAGCATAATATTCGGTTTTGTTTTGGTCCCTTGATTTGCCATACTTGACTTATGTAAAAGTTCCCAAGTAAGACATTATTGCTGTGCAAGACACTTTCCTGCATAAAATGTTTTTTGGGCTGGTTGTGACAGGTTTATTATTAAAAACTTAGAACTTTTTGAAGAAAAAAGTGCTTTTGAATTCTGTCCTAGAAAGTCATGTAGCCTCTTCAGAGGATAATTACCACACTCTTCCTAATTTAAAGCTACATTATCAAAAACTGCTGAAAATTCCACACTTTTGGCCATTTTTTACATCAAAAGTTTTGTCCCCTTTGATTTGTTCAGGAAAAATTGAAGAAAATGCAATTATTTAGATTTTTTTTATAAAATTTTCCTCTCCCAGTATATTATATTTTCCCACATAATACATTTTTTCTCTGTAGTCCCATGAAAAACGTATTAATGGGTTTTACGTTATAGTTTATCGGACTCAATAAACTGCTTTATGTACTAAAATTTCTTACAAGAGCTTGAAAAACATATGAAATCAGTTAGTTAAACAGTCAAAATGGACAAATTTTGTCACATAATATTGTATTGAAACAGAAATTTTTTTGATTGAGTGTTCATCACTGTACTGAAGGGTCTGTGCTCAAGAGTGGACAAGGATGTCTAAATGTAAGTGTAGCAACTTTGTACCAGTGGTACACACTAGCTGGTAGGTTGTGTGGCTTGTCCCTACATTATGTAGGGCGAACACACTTTTGGTTCACTGGTTGGTAGTTCACCACTACCAATCTAAATTTAATACTGAGCTAGGCTCACGCACACACAAGGTCATTGAGTAGATGTGTCCATGCGCTTACTGCAGCATCCTACAAGTGGTGACCCCAATGTGATCAGGGAAATGGTGAATAGCGCCATCTCTTGGAAGAACATATCAGCTGCTAGTTCACCTGCTCTCCACCTCACAATGTGATGGCATTTAGTGCACTAGCGCTGAAGTGGTAGTGTGTACTGGTGCGATGCAGGGATGTATTGGAGGAGGTCATCAACCACTCCCTTACATGCACCTACCCTTCTGTTAGTAGCTCTGCCTTCATTGAATTGTACTGCACACTGCTGTACTGGAGAGGAGTAGTGCGGCAAAACATATCAGCAGAATACTCTCATCACCATAAGCTGGTGATGTGGCCAAGTGTTATGGTTGCCATATTCTGGGTATTGGTGGCAATAAAGGTAGGTTTCCTGCTGGTTGATGGTTCGAGTACACGGGCCAGCAGGAAACCTACAGTAAGCAATACAAATACGTTTCATTGCAGTTATTTACATGGAAAATTGAAAAATCACCGCTGTAAGATTTGATGTTACCAAGTACAGTGTGTATAGAAGAGTGTACTTACATGAATTCACTGTCATGACTCATGCCATTGACGTGAGCGAAAGAGCAGTGTACATCAGGGGCGCAGCCAAAATTTCTTCAAAGGTTGGACAACAAATAAATTATTTGATGACTTTTTTTTTTGACTTGTTGCTTTTAAAATTTAGAAAATTTGAGAAATTTATCATCAATGGAAACGGCTGTGGCATATTCATTATTAAAACTTTTTCCAAATTTTAAAAATTACAAGCAAAAAAAAAACGAAAATCAAGTCATGGGGCAATCACTCCCTTTGGCCACCTTGACTACGACCTTGATGTATATGCAGTTGTTGCTAAGGGTAGAAACGCTGGTTTTGTTGGGCAAGCAATATTTTCGAAAGGGACGTGAAATACGGTAGTGCAAGGTATTGCTTGTCATTATCAAATTTTGCTCCAGAAGTTGCAAACTTGGGGCCACTCTGGTAGTGGACCAATGCTTTCACGAAAAGCTTTGGTTGTAACATACATTTGAATAAATAGTAGCCACGCTTGCTTTCACCCTTCCAGTATTTTTCCTAATTTTATTATTTGTATGCAAATCTTCTAATTGAATAACATCGACTACAGTAGGATCTCCATCTTTGTCACCTCAAAATCGGCAATAATCCGATGAAATTTTTTTCTTGGTCTTCTGCACGCAATTTTTTACTACAAATTAAACGTTTTGTTTCGGTATTATACTTAAATTTAGACTCCGAAGTCATAGTTCTATTATCGAAAGGAAAATATAGGTAGCTACCTGAAATGTTCCTTTATGGCATCCGCGGTTTCTGGCTGAACATGTATTTTCCAGCCGCGTTCTTCTGGCGACGCAGTCGCAAATACCGTTAATGCATCTGGAGTTATTGTCGTTTCTCATACATTGTGAATCAAACGTACAGTGATATCCTAAACTGACCACACTTCCTTGATTTTTTTCCGCCACGCGATGACGTATAATGACTAGAAAAGTAATAAAAAAAGTAGAAAATTATTTAGCAAGTAACTATTGTTCAATGCATTTTTGGACAGGAAAAAAAAGGCTCCGTATAATTAATTAGAAATTTAAATACTGGTTAGTAATTTAAACCTGAAGCACTTTCTTATTGGATAATGGAAAAAACAAGAGAAATAGAGAATCGTTAGAGACGTTTTCTAACGAAAGGAAGTGAGTTTAGTCTACCACATCTAAAAGAATGAAGGAAGCATTCAGACCCAATGAATCGAACCCCACTTCTACCGAAGCCAAGAAGGTATACAAATATCATCACCCTATTTTGGTAAAATTCAATAAGTAGGTACTTCTGTACGGTCAGCTACCACAGCCACTAATTATAGTTACTAAACAGAAACACTGACCAGTCACCGATCACAGTTAGCAGTCAAAAAATCATGACTTCGCATCCACGCAGTAAAGCCATACCTTATAAGAAGGTTTTCGAGACAAAATATTGGGCCAAAAAAAAAGTATATTATTGAAAAAACTCAGGCCTGACGATAGAAGGGAGAAAGGGACGATTCCTCCAAGCCCGTGATTTTTAGGAACCCGGCATTCTCAAAAAAAATAATTAAATTTTTGTGGAAAATTTACTCAGAAACCCTTAAAAAATTTTTTTTGCTCACTCCACTTGCGAAATTTGCGTCTCCAGTATTATAAAACCTCCTTCACATAAATTCTGAATACAGCCCTGAATACAAATGGGATTTTAAATTTTTTGGGGGCCTATAAAGTTTTTTACCTCCGGGCCTTAATTTTCTCTGTATGGCCTGGAAAAACTAAAATTCAACATTTACCTTTCTATCGTGCAAATTTAAAAAATAAAGTAAGTTTAAAAATTTTCTTTAATTATTAAGAAGTATAGGTACTTATTTTGAGTAAACTTTCGAGAATTTGGTACAGACAATTCAACACTCAGTCTCGTCTAGAAATATGCTGTAAAAAATCTACTCAAATATAACTCACGTTATTAGTGAGTCACGATATGCCTCACATTGTATTTTCTCACAGCAAGCTGAACTTGAAACTGTTTTTCTCTCATCAAAGTACATAGCCTCGTTCACAATGATCTTTATGATAAATCATTATAAAAATGTATCCAGTGGTTCGGAAAATAGAAATTTTATTTTTATAATAAAAAACAAATAAAAACATATTAATTTAATCTGTTTTTGAACGCTGTTCATAGGCGTATTGGTACAAGGTGGGGTGGGGTGAAAGGAGCAATAAACACCAGTCCGGGTCTTAAGAAAAGAGTATATCATGGAACATATTGTGGAAATGAAACTTCTTAGGATACATAAATACTTACGTTTGCATTCATGTAATCTTTCTTTGAAAATCAATTATGCCTCTCAACTCTACTGACAAAACGTGTATCCCATCCTCATAATATGCCTATGATGCACAAATGTCTATTTTTGTCTATGTTAATGCATAATTCTATGTTTTACAATTTTTTCAAGAAAAATAGTCCATTTTTGGATATGTTGCACGCATAATACCATACCAACACATATTATTAAACTGAAGATGCCTAATTTGTGAATACTGGACAGAGTGCTACTATGTACAACACAATGTATCTGTGCTAATTATACTAGAACAGCTAATATAAGTATGCAAAAATAAGCACATTATACGCAAAATTCAACGTATACGTACTTATTATGCCAGAGAAGCCTAATCTGAGGGTGCAAAAAAAGTATTTTGTACGCACAATTCAACGTAGAATCGAGGCTGAAAGTACGTACAATCACAAATAAATGTACATTATTATACCTGAAATGTACAAAAGGGGGTTGGCTGGAAAGGTTGGTTTATTTATATACGAATCCATACCAGATCTCATTTCCAAATAAAAAAATGAGAGAGCAAAAAAAATTGTGGAAAAAAAGGTATATCTTACTCCATAATTATGCTACAGACTCGAGCCAGGTATCAAAATGCTTGCCAAGATAAGGCAAATTGACCACATACCAAATAGTATCCGTTTCGGTGGTTTTGGCATCCACAAAACCCCAAAACCCTAATTTCAACTTGTCTTTGCTCCTAACTTGCCTCCTAATTGAGTTACAATGATGAAAGTTGTGGAGTTTGATTCTGTTTATGGACCTGTCTGGTGCACTGAAGGTCCACAAAATACAAAAAATATTTCCGCCTGTTTTGCTCCTATAACTTACCTCTTAATTAAACTATTACAATAAATGATATGGAGTTAGATTAAGCCATTCAAGGTGCGTCGAATGAACCCATGCAAGCGAGTCTAGCTTAGTTTTAGTTTCTCTCAGAATCCTATAAATGGGAAGGAGGTGAATAAGAAGGGAATGACCAAAATTGAAAAAATGTAAGTATAGTATTTTCAGTTGTTAATTATACGAATGATGCATAAAATTGTGCATATGACGCATAAAATTATGGGTATTACACGTAGAATTGTGGGTATGACGCATAAAATTGTGTGTATGATGTACAAAATTGTGAGATTTTACAGTTTATTTGATTTTAGACATATGTGTGAAATGCATTAAATGAGTATGCGTGTCACGCATAATATTAGGTATATAAGTTGTATGTATATTGCACATATAGATGTAAGGACACTCAAATTATGCTTGAAAAATTGGGTGTACATAGGTAGGAATAGTCTCATTTCACATACCTACATACGCACATCTGGTTTTTTTTTAATGCATTTTTTTACCATTAGGGAATCCACAATTGTTTCATTTTTTGTTTCCTATATTAAAAAACAAAATGTATCAAGTTCAAAATCAGAGCCTCAAAAAACATACCTGATGATGTATTACACAATAAAATATGAGGTGTCAAAATATGGCCCCTTTTTGAAGCCCTGAGGGTCGAGGAATGAGTTGATTGAAAAAATAAACATCAAATTTAAAATCAGCGCCCTAGAAAACCTATTGCTCTGGCGTATCAGGTAAAAAAATACGAGAAGTCAAAATCTGGACCTCTTTTGAAATCCCTTGGAGTCAAAGAATTGGTTGAATGAAAAAAATAATGTAAAACTCGAAATCACCGCCCTAAAAAAACATACTTGTTAATTCGTCACAAAATAAATTACGAACAGAGAATATAGGTAACAATTCAAAACCCCGTTTTTTATAAACTTTTATTCTACTCACTACTGCGATTTTAAAATTATTCCAATACTGCAGCCAACTTTCCGCAACGAAATAATGTTTATTTCGCATAAAACAAAAGCCAGCTTACCCATTTTTTAAAAACTCGTTTTTAATCTAAACTTATTTTATCAAAGGCTTTGCCCTCCAAACCCCTGTTTTTATTTCTTAATGTGGACTTCGCCCCCAACCTCCTTCTTTCAATTTTTTTTGTACTCAAAAAAACCAGCAAATGCTCTACGATTTAGTACTTTGACGTCAAATGGTTTTATTCCGGTTATCGATCATAAACTGAACTGTTACGAATTGATAGTTGCGATAGCAGTTGACACTCCATTTAAAACACACATGCTATCAACTCTTATCAATTCTTATCAGTTCAGTTCATGCTCGATATACTATTGGCTCCACGTTGTGATCAGCGATGTCTGAATTTTTTAATCGAAGACAATTTTTGGTGACGAATTCGTCGCGTCAAGGTCACACACGAGAGTTCACTGCCGATAATAAAGGAATTCTCTCTTTAAAACAAAATTAGAAAAATCTAACTGAACTCCTTTTTTCATTTTGGCTCCATCGCCCATCCCGTCTGAAGTCCGGATTTTCTCTTACCCAGTTCAAATTTGCCCTTTCCGTGCGAATAGGCTACATGCGCCCATGTCCGATGACATTCGTTCATCAATTCAGAAACTTACTCGATGCAGACGGCTCATCAGTCGCCACTTTCTCGTGAAATACCGAATTATTTTCGTTCTTCAAAATGATCTCAACTTGTTTGTCCAAATTTGTGGGAAAGCGCAGCAGAGAATCCTCAACGCTGGTGAAATTCTCTTTGACGCCTAAAAAAGAGAGTCCAGTCGGAAAGGAGTTCTTCAAGCTGCTCTTGTTGTCCGTCGAGAATTTATTTTTCGGCGGTTTCTTCGGCTGCGTATTGATGACCAGAATTTTATCCGCCGACAACGGTTTCATCGTTTCGACTGTTAACGGTTTGAGTGTTTCGTTTCTGGTCGTCGACGGTATTCTGGAATTCGGTTTAATCTGCGAGGAAGCGGCTAGAAAAAAATTCGCTACCGGTTTGCTGGACGGTTTGGCCGAAGAGGGTGCTTTAGTCACCAATACCACTGGAGCGATGGTGATGGGGGTGGTGGCGGTGCTGGTGGTGCTGGAGGTGGCGCTGGTGGTAATGCTGGTAATGCTGGTGGTGCTGGTGGTGCTGGTGCCTTTTGACTTCTCAGTGCTGGTTCGAGGTGGTTTGCTCGTTGACTGCGAATGCTTCAGTGGCTTTGTAGCCGCAGTCGACGGGTGAAAGGTCGGAATTTTGTCGTCCAACTCGTCCAGTTTTTGTTGGGTCTTATTGATCAGCTGCTGGGCCAATTGTAGTTTCTGATCCGGTTTTTTGGCCGGTTTCGAGACGTTGCGATCGGGTTTCGCCGGTTTCACGTCGGCCGGTTTGACTGGTCGCTGCTGGTGATCCGGTTTTGAAGAAGGTTTGTGGCCCGGTTTCACTTTGTTGTGATTCAAGTCCGGCCGGTCCGTTCGATTGATGGGCTTGTGATGATCGGGTTTCAATTTGGGCGGCATTTTTTTCTGACCTTGAAGCTTTTGACCGGCGTTGTGGGACGACGACGTCGACGAGGTGACTTTATTCGGGCTGGTGGTTTTGTTGGCCACTTCTGGCTTACGGTCGTCAGTCTTGGTACCACTCAAATGAGATGTTGACGAAGCACCAGCTGACGATGATGGACTTACGGGTAAGCAGGTTCCTAAATGCGATTGCCTTAGCGGTGCATTGCAGACGCATCGACCGAATAGATTTGCGATCATGAAATCGCAATGTGAATCGCCGTCCCAAAGGCGGCAGTGGTTATCGCTGTAACATATTTCTCCAATTTTTGCGGCTGAAATGATAAAATGAAGTCAACATGAAGTCAATACGAAGTCAATATTTTATGACAGTCTCGTCTATGATTTTCAATGACTAACGACATGGGACTGAGTAGAATTATATTAGTTATAATAGAACGTATTCGGGTAGAGCTGCGATATTCTTAGAAAGGATTATTGGAATAGGCATTCAGGAACGCAGGGAGCGGAGGCGGTTTCGATTAATTTTAGACTATACTTATCAATTTTACGTTTAACCGATAGTAAGAAAATTCTGTGTAGCAGAAAAATAAAATTTTCCTCAACGTTCCGATAAAAATTATATATTGTACATTCAGTCAGTAAAAATACTTCTTTCCCACTCCGTTCTCCCAGATATTTTAACAATACTGCACTTATGACAGTACTATTAGTGAAGCTGCTTTCGAGGCCTATTCAAAAATATCTAAAATTGAAATTTTCTAAGAGCAACATTATTTTAACATCTTCTGATCGAAATAAATGCCTATATAATTTAAAATTCTGGATGTTGTCATATTTTTATTTGAATGAGTCACTTGACATTCTTTAAATTTTTGACAAGTAAGAGACTGGAGACTTGGTCCCCACCGTCAGTCTCGCAGTACTCAAAAACTTTCAAAGAATTAGGGGTAATTCATTGCTATTTTTAAAAAATTTGTAACATTGTCAAGTAGTTTGACCCACCCCCTCACCAATGATCAAATTTGACGGACAAAATTCCAAAAATTACAGCAGTTTATCATGAAAGAATTTCGTTCAGTCTCTTCTAAAAAGTAAAATATGAATAATGAATTCGCTGAAAGAAAATGGTAAAGATTTCTGGCGATGGGAATGTTCAAGACACAAGTCATTTCTGTACTGCAAACACTATTCTGTACAAACCAGTTCGACTCGTTCAAACGAATTGTACCTAAGTACTTAACTTAATTCACGAACGACCGGAACATCTCCAAATCAAAATGTTTCGCACCAACTCACACACAGGTTTCATCAGATCTTTCACAGTTTTAGTTGAAAAATATTTGTAATCTGTATTTTTTGGAAATTTTAAAATTTAAGAGTCAAAGGCTGAGAGAATAGACCACAAACTAGAAGGTCAAATTTTCTAGGTCCACCCATATCCTCGTGAACAAAACCACCTCCTCTTCCAAACATTTTATATTGGCTGTAGCGCACTAAAATTAGTAAACCTGGGCCTAAGGAGTAACGATGGACGGAGCTCGCATTATCCCAGTTACAGTCTGTTCTCTTAGTCCTTATTCGCAGTCAGTTGTTTTTGGTTCTTCTTCTGTTGTCTAATTTTTTACATAATTTGGTATCAGCTTATATGGGCATATATCTAACCAGGGTGGTCCGAAAAAGAGAGTAGCCTATTATATTTTCTAACGATCCAGCTATTATATAGGCTGAAAATAATTTAGCAACACTTTCAGGCCAAAACCTGAAAATTAACCTCAAAGATTTTTTCATCTTTTTCTAAAACAAAAACAAAAGAAATCTTCTATTGTGTAATCAAAATTAATCTACGCTTCGGTAATTTATGAAAATATGGTGGAGGCCACTTCTTCTTTCGGTTCCATCGTAGGTATATTTCAACCAAAACCACAAGTTGAAAAATGACAAAAAATTATCATGTGATACTATAAAAGGTAGAATATTAGGTACACGTACGAATAATTATAAAGTGAATTAATGTCTATGAAATAAAGAAAAAAAAAATACGAAAGAAGTAGATTAAAAATCGAGAAAGTGTTAAAAATGTGTCACCACACCATCTACGAGAACAATCTTCGGTTATAATTATCGGTTTTAATAACTTTCCACGTTCATTTTCGATTTTTTTTTTTTTTTTTCATTTCAACTAATTGAAATTAACATTTAATGTTTATTGGCTGTCGGTTCTATTAGGGAATTTGATCGAATTTACGTCGTTTTTGCCCAGTTTTATCAACTGTCTACACACCAGAATTATAAAAATGAAGATAAATTAATTCTTCATTGAAAAAAATTGTTTTTTTTTTACATTCCTTTTTTTTTCTCAAACACAGCTGAAAAAATAAATCAAATTCCAAATACCTACCCGAGATAATTTTAAGATCAAAAATGACTAAAACAGACGTACCTACGATAAAAAGACGAAAAAATTGATCAATTAAAAATAACAATGATGTTAACTTGAAATAATTATTGTTGGAAGGCGAAGTTTAGAAATATATATTTGCATGAGAAGCAGATAAATTGTTAATATGCTAAAGGCGGTACCATAGGTACCCAGTTTGCGACACTTGCCGACAAATTTCAACTTTAGAGCCAATTGTAAAATTAGTTTTAAAGTTACATACTTATTTTATGGCTCCTTGGAACCAGAAATCTATCTATTATTAATTTTAAATTTAGGTAAATATAGTATTGGACTAAATTTCGTTATTATTATAATATTGTTAAAAATGAAACAAAAAAAAAAAAAATTAGAATCTTTAGTTTGTGACGATAATGGTTTAGATAGTACCCAGATATTTCTTCAGTTTACGATACTCCAGTTAAAATGACCAAGACCAACTTATTTAACAACACCTTGGAATGGGAAATCTATCGATTACTATTCATTTTGAATACAGTATATTAAACTAAATAATAAATTTCATTATTTGCATAATTTTTAATATTGAAACGAAAATAATATCAATATCCTTAGTTTGTGACACTATAATGATTTAGATATCTACTAACAGTAGGTTTGTTCGGGCACTCGTTTTTCTGGTAATTCTGATAAAATTTCTGTAAAAAAAATTACAGAAACGTGTTATAGTAAATTCTAAAATTCTTCTGTTTCAAAAATTATCAGAAATTTCTGTTAATTTAACAGTATACCTCTGGAGGTACTGTTATTTTACAAGAAACATTTGTTAATGCTGGAGAAGTGTTTTAATGTAATATTCTGAAATTTTATCAGAATTACTAGAAAAACAGCTGCCCGAACAAACCTAGTTACTTGCATCAATTTACAACACTTTGGTGACATTAACCTAGAAGTACTTTACTTCGCAAAATAAACAACTTTAATTGGGAATACTGAAGTTATATTTCACCTAAAATGTAGCAGATATTCCGGTTTATATCTGTAGGTAAAATATACAGGCCTAATAATGACTAGAAATTCATGTTTCACAATCTAATACATTGTGGTTTGCGTAAGTTTGCAAATAAGTTTACAACCGTTCGTCGCAAACTAATGAAATTATAAATTTTAAGCATTAGTTAGGTTCGAGTCAAAATAATGAATGGAAATTTATTATTTCATATAAAGTATATATGTAGTGGTTGCTTTTTGAGTAACGGTAATTCTTCAGCCATTTAAATCAATTGAGCTGGACCATGATTTATCTATCACTTTTTGGGAAATCATCAACAGACTTCAAAGTCAGGCACTAGACAGTTACAAACAGTAATAATTTTTATCTCCCCAAAAAAGTGAACATTCAATTTTTTTTCTATACCGTCTCGATAATGTATATTTTCTAAGTATAATTATGTGGTACTTATATGATGTTTTCAAAATAAGAAGATAAATAAATGATGAATAACTTATATTATTGCAGCAGTAATCTTAATTTTCATACATCTTTAGATGAAAAGTGTCGCAAACCTATGTAGTGTCCCAAAATTACTGCCTTTACCCCAGCTAGTGGAAGAAATATGATAAAGTATTGTAGGAGGCATTGCTTTTATGTTTGGGAATCGGATAGAAAGTGTTTTACCTCCCCACAGTCAGCGCCCAGGGAGAATAGGAATTTGGTTACCTCACCTGTTAAACACGTATGGCGGCGAAATTGAAGAAAACCTGGTTCACAGCGACATATTCCTCCGATACACGAACTATTTGCTACTTTTTTTGAACACTGCTCTGATATTAAACACTCAAATCCAAGCATGTTGGCTGAAATGAAAGAAAAACACAATTTTTGCAATGAAACGGAATTCTTGGTAATTTTAGCAGGTAACTGGCAAAGAAATTTAATTGTATATTCACTTTGTAGATGCAGTTTTTAAGTGAATTTTTGAAAAAAATCTAATTATTAAAATTGTCTGAGTATTCGCACCGAAGGGTGAGAGTGGGTACGTTTTTCGTTTCATGATCTTCTGAGCATTTTGGCACTATTTTTGAAAATTCATTTCTTTTTTTTTAACTCCTTTTACGTTGAGTCCATTTCCTGGCGTAATTTTAATTGGATGGTCCCGAAATTTGAAGTACATATTCGGATCCATCTAAGAAAGAACCCTATCGTTTTTGGTCTGGATTGGGCGAATAGTTCGTCCAGTAGATCAGAACTTTTTTAATTCTTAATTATGAAAATGCACATTAAAATTACTTATGAAACGATAATTCACTGCAAAAAATTTGACATGTATTCAGCTTCTAATAATTTAACCATTATATAATCTTCTTGGTGATAATTATTTATACAAATGTATTTCAGCACGTTTTATTTTCTGATGTGTACAAACGTACCTACACTAATTAAAACGATGTTTTAATTTATAAAAATCAATGAAATACCCATGGAAACCAGGGTGGGTTGCCCACTCGGTCTTGTTCTTGGTCTTTATCATGCACCTTCAGTTATTCCTTCGGTTCAAAATTTTTGACCAATTGAAAAAATAAAATAAAATAAAACAATTATATGAGAAAAAAATTTCGTACATTGTAAAACGTAGTATAGTGCAGAAAATATTAACGGAGATTTTAGTATCTATGTTCAAATCTGTTGTACAGAAACAGAGCGAAAATTGACCTTTTTCTGAGATCGGGTTGTTTTTAGGTTAAAACGAGTGATTTTCTTGATGAAGGTTAGAAAATGAATTTTTCAGGACCATTATTAGAAGGGTAAAGGAGGGAAAATCACACTGAATAGCTAATAAGTAGAGAACAAATTCACCAATCAAAACCAAAATTGGTAGGTCTGGTCCTTGTATAAGAGGTACTCTTTGTATCAAATTTTGTGACTATTGAAGTAGAATTGCAACTTTTGTTGAGACAACATGAAAAATTCGCACCTCCAACAGCCCCAGGGAATGAACCATAATACCAGTAGAAAACAAATTTAGAACAGTGTTTGATATACTTCAAGTCAATACATGTACAAAATTTTGTGACTATAGCTTGAAAATTACTTCTTTTAAAGCTATTAATTTGCAAAAACTGCAACAAAATCGCCCCTATCCGACGTACCGTAAAACTTATCTTCACCAAAATTGGTACGTACTATTCTTGACATAAAACACATATGTATACTAAATTTGAGGTCTATCGATTGAAAATTGCAACCTGTATGCTGTTCAATAAGAAATGGAAATATAATTATTATTATTATTATTAAAAATAAAAGAAACGTGTTAAAAATTTAATAAAAAATAGCTTTTATAATTTGCTAACAGGTTCGTGTTCGTCCTGTTCGAAATTTAATAACTTTCATTTGAAGGGGTCTGCGTGACGTAGAATAGTTTAATGCTCGACATTTGCAGTCGAAAGGTTGCTACTTCGAAACTGGCCGCCGTCACATTATCGACCCAAAATGGCGGTGTATTCGATTCGATTCCCGATGTGAAATTTAATGCTTGGTAGACTATACTGGTTACTGGATCCCAACCATCCTTCTACCGTCACTACGATGTCAAAATACACCCTCCAACTGATAGGTAAAATGGCCACTGCCAACGCACCAGAATCCAATTAAAAACAAAACCCGAAAAACTTCAGTTGCAATCCTTCAGTCTTTTGTATTGGATGATTTAATCGCAAATTCGCAGGTGTACGTATTCACTATTATAACATCGAAAAAGCCTACACTCTTATGTGCAGGCAATTCTTCTTACACGATTTAATAGTCTATTCGTTTTAACCAGTGCGTCGTCAAACAATATCTTATCCATTTTTTGATTGGTTTTTCACACAAAAATATGCAAAACTAAAATACCTACACTTTAAAATAGACTTTATGACGAATTGAACTTATTTCGCACCCTTAGGGACGGAAAAAAAAGAAGCAGCACCCCTAAGAAGCTTTGAGAAATTGAAAATGATTTAATTTCTGCATAGTAAAAGAGGCCTTCAAATAGCGAAATAAGTTCCAAAGTACCAAATTTAATTTGAACGTAAGGCCTAATGAAAAACACTCGTACCTGACTTTACGTCGAATTTTTTAATTTGGTCGGATCTTATATAAATTTTTCCACTCGACTGAAAAACATCGAATTATGAGTGTGTTTTTTTAGCGTTAACAGATTTAGCGACGTCTACCCAAATTTTGGTTCGACCCCCAAGCAAGATATATCCATTTTAAAATCGTGACACTTTTGAGCGTGCGATTGAAATTATGTTTGATGCAAATTTTGGAATAACCAGCAGCCCTAAAATGTACTTATATCTATTGCATACCTATGTTAATATTATATGCATCGAACAAAATTGTCAAAAATAAATTTAACTTGAGGAATGGTGCCTCTTTCATTGAGGCAGCATGAAATCGATAAATAGTTGGATGAAAAAACAAATATGTAGGTAGTTACGAAATTTAAACTCACTTCAATGCTTCAAAAAGTATGCGAGTATCAACATTTAGTGTCGAAAATGAGTTGAAGCCGCTTAATAAGTTTAATTTTATTCGTAGATGTTGAGAACTTATCGTGGAAATAAGTTATTTTCACTCTTAACTTCGTACCTACAATCCAAATGCGCCACTTTTTCTTCTAAAAACAATAAAGAATGAATTGAGCAAGTATAGGTATAGGCTAAGTAAAATCCGAATCCTGTACTTTACACACTTAATGACGTTTAAACGATTGAAAGGAATAATTGATTTCCCTCTCCTCTCTATATTAAAAATAAACCTTTATTTGATAAATGACGAGTAACAGGTTAATAGTATGTTTAAGACTAAAGACCACCTGGAGTCTTGCTCTTGCACATTCGGTCATTGTCTTGATCTGGCATCAGTAAGTACTTTCAGTCTTTCATAGTCAAATTTGGTGTTGGTTCTGCATAGCATATAAGTAGTCAAGGCTTGGTATATTTTGCAAGATTTTTGCTATTATTTGACGGCTAAATTCAACTCGCCATTCTCGTCCCAAAGTAAGTATAGAAAAACCTCAACAGAAACCTAATTATTGGATTGTTTTTGTATCAAAATTGAGCACAGAAAAATATCATTCCCTGTAACGAACGGGCAAAAGCAAGATCAAACTAAAATCATGTGTTTCGGTCTTTGTTTTTCACTTTCAGTTTTAGTTTGGTTTTGCATCAGAATTTTTAATCTTGGTCTTGTGATTTTGCAGTAAACTCTATGCATTGATATTGCTTAGAAATTTTTATTTATTAAACATACGATTCTTGTCTCTTCAAACTATGTAAAAATCTTAAACTTACATTCAACAGAAACCAGTAAATGTTCAAATAGGCTAAGGAAAAATAAAAAAATTATATCCTATAAATATTACCAAAACCAAATATCATTAGTACGTAAGTAGCAAGGCGGCGAAAATTGGTTGGACCGCATTTCAGAAACTATGCATTGTTAAAAAAGGCCCTCTGTTTTTATGATTAATGATTTAAAAACGACTTTCAGATAAAAAATTCACAGGTTTCACGTTTTATAACAACAAGAGGAGAGCATTAAAAATGAATAAGAATTAAAAAAATCCCTAGCGCTGCAAGCTTCGCTAGAAGAAGTAGGTTTTCAAGAAAAAGAATTATGAATTTTGATGGTCATATTAATTGTTTGTAAGTTTATGTGCGTTAATGGCATGTTATGATTGTATGAAATGTGTTAACATGCTGACGAAATAATAGACAACGTGAAATTTAAAAGCATTATTTCTTGAAAAAATGAAAAATTAATTAAGATGATAAAGTATGCTAAATAATCATAAAAATTTTAAATAAAATCATAAAGAAATCTAATGAAGTTATGAAATAAAAAAAAAGGAAAACATGAACATGGGGTTAATTTTTGTAAAAAGAAATATGTTCATGCAAATTATAAAGAAAAGAGGAAAAAAAGGTTTAGGGGAAGTACTTTCCAGTCGATTTACACCAAAATTGGTAGGATGCTACAATAAATTATAATAAACATTCGTTTCAAATTTCATACATATGGTTCCAAAATTTCGCATTTTGTTACCAATATAAAGACAAAATTAGCGGTATCCAAAGTACCGTTTGGCCGATCCACGCCAAAATTGACAGCGTTATAAAATAAATTTAAATAAATATTTATTCTGAATTTCGTGGCTATTGATACGAAATTGAGTATTTTACAGCCAAAATAAAAACAAAAATGGTGGTACCAGAAGTATCGTCCGACCAATCCGTATCAAAATCTATAGGTCAGATGCTTGGTTTAATACAAATGTTTGTACCATATTTCGTGATTATTGGACGAAAATTGCAATCTGTACCTACGTAAGAACAAGGAATTGACATATATTTATCTATCTACATGTGTATATATCAATTTGAGTTATTGATGCCAAAATTTTCCTGAGGTCTTGAAACAAAAAATGTACCCACCTCCAACCTCAATAAGGGCTAATACCACACCAAGCGTAATAAGTAAATTTTCTAAAGACATCTACTTAAAAATTAAGAATTGTTCATTTTTCATTTTCTTTCATTTTTATATTTGTTCCGTAAACAACGAAATAATGTTACCACCTCCACTTTATTTTTCACTACTATTTTCTCATTCCACTTTTTTTAACATCTATATCTACCCCTTCTTATACAATTCACACATAAAACATTGGTAAAAATTGGGTGGCGGACACTTTTTCACAACTTGACTCCAGAAGCACTTTCAATGCTAAAAATACGATTTTCAGAACCAAACTGTTGAATAATAGAAATTTTTACAGGACTGAAATTCAATTTTCACAGCTGAGAAATTTTTAGGTGCTCAAATAAATTTTAAAAAAAGGAATCATTTTACCCTTGCCTCGGAAGGACTTATATTTGTCAACTGGGATTATTAAGAGTGAAGACTATATTAATAAATAAAAATTTAATATGTTCCTTTGAAATGACAATAGTCATGAGTCATGACTAATGACATATGAAGCCATTAAGTTGGACAATATGAAAAATTTTTAAATGGTAATAAAAAAATCACAATTTAAGTTTAAATGTTAATATAGGTCTATTTATAGTGTATACTGTAGAATTTATATTTAGGCCAATAATAGTTGGAACAAAATATAACCCTAACAGATAAATTAAGCGAATCCATTACGTCAAAACAAAATTCAAACTTACCTACTGAATTAAATTATTTAGGGTTGTGAAAAATATGGCAAAGTATATATTCATAATGTTCAGATGAGTGAATATTAACAGTATCTTCAGTGATCTCAAAATTATGGGATTAATACTTTGATATGGAATATTTTGGCTTATTCAAGATATAAAATTATATTTCATCACCTACATTTTACCAATTTTAGAGAATATTTCAGAATACTGAACCAGGAATAAAGAGTATGATTGTCATGCAGAAGGTTGCAGGTTTGGATACCACAGAGGAAATGTTTTTTGTTTTTGTAAATATTATTTCCATTAATAATTTCGATAAGGTGGGTGGTTAGGTGACTTTCTTTAATGCTATTGAAATAAAAATAAAAACATTACCTACAATTATCATTTTCACAGTAGTCTTATACATTAACATTGCATCAGAAAGAAAGTTAAGCTTATCACATTGTTACCTCCATATAAAAATTTTTACAGAAAGACAGCAGTACTCTTTATATTGAGTTAGGCTTTTATCAATAAAAAGCGCTACTTTCAGCTTGAAAAATATAAGTGTAAATATTGTCTTTCGAATCATGTATTATAAAAAATATTTTTATATAATATTAGAATATATGATCAAAAAGGCAATGTTTACGCTGGTATTTTGCAAGTGAAAATTAGCTCATATCATTGATGAATATAATCTCGATATAAAATGAACGCACCTTCATGTAAAAATGTGAAGCATCTTTTTACATGGAAGCATATCTTCCTCAACAAGATTCAAAAGTGAGTTTACATGACTTTGAAATTGCTCACTCGCTGTGCTTGTTTTGCAGACTCCCTCGCATGTAATTTCTCCCTTTTGAACCTTGGTATGTAATATACTATTTTTGGTCATTTTTGTACAATTTTATTTGTAAATTTTGAATAAATTTCCATAATTTTATTTATATTTTCTGTGTTCTTCAAGTTTATAATGTTTTCTGCTAACCATAAAAAGGTAAAAAGAGTGAATTTAAGTTTCCTTTGAATAATTCTTTCCAAGTAACCAAGTTGTTAAGGAATATTTTAGAATATTTTGTATTTTCAGAGAATATTTTTGGGATATTTTGAAAATAAAAGAATATTGTAAGCGAATATTTAACGTTTTTTAGAAGAATTTTTTCACAACCCTACTAACGATTAATCGAATAAATATTAAAACTTATCAACTAATAAATTACCCTTAGTTCACACCTTAGAATCAGTAAGTACCTCATAATTTTTACATACTCCCAGTAAAAAATTGATTCAAAAGATGCCCAGTTCTGAAAATCGTGATTTTCAATCACTTATTCATTCAATAAGTTAGGTTACGCTTTTATAATTTGAAGAAGAAAATAACGGCGAAAGAGAAAATAAAATTTCTCACTTCTTTTTCCTAGACAGAAACAAACAAAAATTGAAAAAACAACTGATAAAAATGGATATAAGTGTATGTGTGCGTGTGTCGCAACACGTGAAAGCAGCGCTGAAGTTAGTCATCCGGTGTGTTTCAACAAATTGAGTGAGTAGAATAAAAGCGTATAAAAAGAAGGAAATTGTAAACACTACTTGGCTCTAAAATTGAATTTTAAACTTGTCAAAATTTTTCTTGTTCACAAGTTTTATCCCCGAAATGTGGGACACAGAAAAAATTTTAGATTCTTCATATATTTTTCCATGAAGTTCTTCGTTTGGTCTTGGGCTGCTGGGTAAGATTAAGACTAAAACCAATTTTGCGCATTATTAACTGCGAAGGTGAACCCAAAAATTATTCCTAATTTTGCAACCAAAGTAAATTAACAGATTTTTTGTAAAAGTAGGACCGAAGGGGAAACGTAATTTCATATCTTCACTCCCAATTCTTTAAAATAAAAAATTAAAAAATTAAAGAATAAATTTTTAAAATAAAAGGAAAAACTTCGATAAATGCCTACAACCTTACTAAGAATTTTTAATTTTACGATTCCCAGGGGGAGGGAAGAATTTATAGAAAATTTTCTCATCCAAAACGACGCTTTTTATACAAGCATTTTACGAGTTTTTATTCGACTTACTACTGCGATTTTAAAATATACCAATACTGCAGCCAACCTACCGAAACAAAATAACGTTTATTTCGCATGAAGCTAAAGCCAAAAAATAAATAAAAGCTCACCTTTTAAAAATTCGTTTTTAACCTAAACTTATTTGACTCTGGACAAGCCTTGATGACATAATAGACCAATGTCGATTAAAATTTGCTGGATTCGAGATAAATCTTTTATTTTTTTAATCTTTTTTTTTCTTTCTTTCTTTCTCCCTTTCTCGACATCTTTTTATAACACAAGAGGATTAGTCTGCATGACATATCTGACCAATCGTGCATGACACACAAAATTTTTTGTTTTGAAAAAATTTCCGCAAACGTCATTTGACACGTTTCTGCTGAGGGCTTCCTTTTTTTTTTTTTTTTGTACCAACGTTTTATTCTTTCTCGTTTTAGGAAACGCCAGGGTATGTGCGCAATTTTTCAATATTATTGGAACACAGAATTCATGTTGATTTTTCCATGAATGGTGTACCTACATGAAGATCAGAACCGCAAGCATAGGTATACACATGGACTGTATGGGGAATACAATCGACAGGTAACCTACCTATCAGCAGTCACAATGATGCGACTTATTTCACGCTTGTGTATTCGATATAAATAGGTACCTAATACAAGTTCCGAATATATCATAAAATATGAATCCTCTGTACACGTTTCACCCATACGATAACACTATGGCACACGTATTAACCGAAAATGGAATGTGCGGATTTTTATTTTATTTATTTTACCTTATTTTCTTTTCCCCCTTTTAAAACCACGATAGGTGTACCTACACGTTTCGTTTACTCTGTAGGTATTCCATCTAAAGTCTGTCTAGTCTGAAACGGAATTTAAACAATACCCAAGTAAGTATATTCGTGTGTATATATATATATATATATATATATATACACGTTATATATATATAGGCGTACATACCCTTTAACTTGTACCAAAATCATTCATTGGTACAAAAAAAAAAGGAAATAATGCGCAGCTATTATTTTGCTCAGTTAATTAATTAAGAATGATTCGTTAGACATGCTTATGTAGAGAAACAGAGCACATTTGGCGGCATAGCTTTTGTCTTAATTATAACTGTCAGGAAAACGTTCCGAATGCAAAATGATTAAGTGCCAAGTCGTCTGCGAGATAATTATGGATAAAGGTAAACTAGAAGGTGTAATGTTGATGTTGCGACTAATAATAACTTTTTTTTTCTTCCTTTAGATGATATCGCACATGCACACAAAATAAGACATTTCGTAATTGTAGACGTGCATATATGAAATGCAGACCAAAAGAATAAAGCTTTCTACCCAACCAAAACAAAGTGCACATCTTCAATAATGTACATTTTGTAAAAAAAAAACCATTCATTTAACCACGAGGATACTAATGAATTATGATTGGCTTCCTGACATTTGAGACTTCGGAGCTGGACTGAGCTACCACCTTCCAACCTTATGAAATGTCCAGCCTCTACAAATAGCCTCTCATAGGGAACTTAGTAACAGAAAAAATAGATCAAAATACTACCATATAATGTAAATAGGTTATGGTATTTGTTTCCTTAAGGTGGGAGAATAATTTTAATGTACTTATTCAGTTTTGAGAAGAAGCAAAACGTGGTGTTGGAAGTTTTTTTTTTTCGTCTCAGCCAGAACTACAGCATTACCCTCAGTTAAAAGTTGTATTCTATGTCTGCTGTTATTTGTATGAAAAACGGACAGAGAATGGTAATTTTTCAATATTCGAAATACAATACCGCCTCAAATTTGAAATTATGAAAATTGCTGTAAATTAAACTGATTTTTTTTCTTTTGTTTTCGTTTTATTGACCGCCCTGTTTAAACTTTTTTCTATATTAAATAATAATTTAGTCAGGATGGGCTACCTGAAGCAAATTCATACAGGTACTCACATTGGAGACAGATGGTTGAATTGTACGCTGCATAAAATGGCAGACAGGAACATATTTTTTGGTAACATCGACTATTCTCGGCTTTACAGTCTCGATCTGCTGCACATGAAGATCCCAACTCACCAATTTCCACAGCCATACTGTATATGTCGCTGGTAATCTGAAAAAAATAATTTTTCGAAAGGTTATTGGTACAAAAAAAGAAATTAAGATGCCCGCAAAAAATTGCCTTTTCATTCAGCACAGACTCGCTCATGAATAGGCAAATGTATATTGGATTTTTATTAATAATTCTGTATTCTCCTCCCAGAACCGTATTATTGAAGAAAAAAGTAATGAAAAGACTATTTTGCCCAAAAAAGAAAGTGAGCGCGATTATAGTGCTGCCAATTGGATAATTTTGATACAAATCTGAATACCTAGATCTTGTATATTTTGCACATTCTCTGCAATTTGTGCATTTTTTCTTTTCGTCTGTCATCTGTCAAAAATATTTACACATTTCGAAAACAAAAAATCACAAAAAGGCGATGTCGTTTTGGTCACAATTCTCATTCTTATCAGTAATCTCAATGGGTAGCTAAATATTCATAAAAGGCATTGAAAAGCATGGAAATATAGCAATTTTTGATCGTAACTGTCTTAAAACAAGAGATAGCTACTTTGTTCGACATAAGTGAAATTATAGAGGAAGCTTCAACTAATAAAATAAGACAAAGAACAAGAAATTTGAATCCTTTGAAGCTGAGAAAATTATTTAATTTGATATTATCAATGTACTTAACCCTGCAGACTACTAATAATACCGCTCAAAAACACTCAATTCGAGGCACAATTTCATGTTCTTTTTTAATTCTCTCGGCTTCTAAAGGATCAAATTTCTTTATCTTTGGCTTATTTTATTTGTTGAAGCCTCCCCTAAAATTTCATTTATGTCGAATAAGTAGCTATTACTTGTTTTAAGATAATTATGACAAAAAATTTGAATATTCACTATGCTTTTCATGTATTTTAGCCATCCAATGAGATAAAAATTTCTGATCTAACGCCATGTGAAATTGCCTCATATACACTTCCGCGGTAGCCTTTTTTAGTTATTTTCAGTATTAAGGTGTGCAAAAAATTTTAGGCTACCTAAAAATTGACTGAAACCATATTAAAATAGCACTTCTTTATCGCATTGCTATCCTCCTTCAGAATAGATTTCCGGCACTTCAGCTTCCGAAACAATGATCGTTAATCTTATTCCAACGCATTAATAAAAAGATTATCTTTCACTTATCCTCGTACCTGTACAGTTTCTATACAGAATTCGAAAAATCACTTAAGTAGCTAACATATAGCAAATCAGATTCCTCCTAAATTTCTTCCGCAATTTTAAAAACAACTATATTGTAATCTCTATAGGTATACTTTACAGAACAGCGATATAAAACCGTATCCAGTGCGCCAGTACAGTATTAATTTTTTAAAGGACATAAGAACATCTTCACCAGCTACTGCTTAGAAAACACTCTTACCAAGGGCGAAGGTAGCTCGATTGTTAGGAAAGTCCACATTTTCTTGACCCACTTTTCTGACTTTTCAACCTCCACAAAATCTCATCACTAATAATTTAACAAAAATGCACAATTTTTTTACTCAAGCTTTTTTTGGAACTGAAAAGGTCTCTCAAATCTACACCTCTGTTTCCCATCACCAATAAAAATTTCTCTGCTGCACATCAACCGCGGTAAGTGCGTATTTTCCAGAAGTGTCAAATTTTGTAATAACTGTCATTCGAAAACTAACTGACCGATTTCTCTCCAATTCAATACCAAACCTGCCCCTTACAGTCTCAAACTGCCATAGAAATTTCAAGCGAAAATCTTTTAATTTACGGGAGTTATCGTGATGACAACATGATGGGAAAATAGTGAACGCAAAATTTTTCCAGCAATTTTCTTTTCCAGTTTTTTTTGAAAACTACCGATCCGATAAGCACCAAACTTTTTTCAGACCTGTTTCTATGTATATGAAAACTTTCTCTCGTGAAAATTTTAGCCCTATCCGTTTAGTAGTTTTCTCAAAACAGTGAACAAAAAATTTGGTAAATACGTAATATTGCTATAATAAACGTACAAGCCGTTATAATTCGTTTGTTAAAATTATTTCACAAAATTATTTCCCGATATTATTCCACCAATTATTCCCCCATATTTGATGCGCTTGCGCCGCATTACCCACACAGCCACTAGAGACACAAAAAACAATATTTGTTGTTTCCGCTGAAACAACAAAATCCACAGTGTTACCTATATTGCAGCAAAAATCCACAGATAATTCATTTTTTGGAGGTTAGAGGGCTCTACGAAAAGGGTGTTACCGGAAGACGATATAATGCGTAGTATAGTCTCTCGTAGGTAGATACATTGAATTCTTCCCAGAAGTCAGAAGAGGACCTTGTAATTGATCATAAAAAGAGTTAAGCAGTGAAAATATTTTTTATTTTAAATAGAAGACGAAATCAAATTTGATGCGAGTGCCTAAGGAATTCGCAAGAATTTTCGTTGCATTTTCCGTTTTCGTGAGATTCGAAGTTGAAAAACAGATGCAAAATGGAGCCGAAAAAAATCTCGCCCTTACCGCAAATTCGATCAATGTTGTGTAAAGTCACTGCATTTTTACGTAGGTATCATTAAATTCCACAATTAACGGTTCATTTTTTCTCCAAAACCTGTTCATCATTTAATACGATTCTCTCTCATCTCCCCTCTCCCACACCCTCACTCGCTGACTCTAATTATCGCCCATAATTTACGTGTTAAAAGTAAAAGTAAACAACTTTACCAGTTGAACGCGTTTTTAATAGCCTACGGATGTAACAGCGAAATTACTTGCGGCTTCGTTTTCGTTAACGTGTATAGGTATAGGCCTGTATAGGCTAAATACGAGTAACTACCTATAAGGTACGAACACATCGTATAGGTACATATAGGAGCCTATGTATATGCCATAAACTAGCAGTTTCTTAATCTTGTTAAACAAATAAACGATGATTTAGACAGATTATATTTTCATGAGAAAAAATGAAAAATAATAACGAGAATAAAAAGAAGATGAGATTTACACGAAGAAAAAAAAAATTAGGACATCAATACACGCCGAATATTATAACAGCTAGCCTATACAAACGTGTCGTCGATATTTTATATTATACTTAGTAGGTATATTTGGCCCACAAAATACAATCTATGTGGAGTAATTCCCTTTCAATATTAGTCAAAGATATTTTGCTACGGCCGCGTAGATGGTAGAGAAATCAATTTTTTTCGGCCTACCTCTGCGTTTATTTCTTTCGAATTATCATCCCATTTTTTTTTTTTCAACTTCATTTTCGACCACTACTTGCGACCGACGGACGTCTCACTCGGTTAATTTACTCTCATTACATTTAATCGAAGAACATTTAACGGTTATTTCATGACTGCCATTGTGAGGCGTTCATTCACTCGCCCTTTTTTTTTTTTTTTCGTCCGTCCTCTGATGCATTGTGTCCCTTTTTCTTATACTCCGCACCTTACGTAGGTAGCCGTACATCTTCGATGTCTCCACTCTTTCACTCCAATCCGCAAATCGTAAACCAACCTATTGGCTGCCGGTCGTTTGTCAGCAAAGGCCTACTCGAGTGTAATGTAACCGCACCGATTTTACATGACTACAGGGTGCAGACCTATAAACGAGTATCAATACAGGTAGGCCTACGCTACGAGTAAGAATTTTTTTTTTTTTGTGGCTATACTGTAAGCATCTGGGGTGTGGTAAATGGTAACTACATACTACAAACTTCAGCAGCAGAGCACAAACGAGATGTAAGTTATTAACCAATTAGTGGAATTTGTGTTTCGAAAATTGTTGCACAGTCTACTTTTATGGATAAAGAATGGGCAATTGGGTTATTAGGTAGGTACTGTACGAGAGAAAGAGAAAAAAAAACTATGCGGCAAATTTTTCCGCGCAATACCGATTAAACACGACGGATAATTTATCGCTGCTGTGAAGATTGTCCGCAAAAAAGTTTTCAGTCCTACAAAACCATCGTAATTAGTTCGAAACTATTCGTCTTTTTTTTTTGTCTTTTTTTTTTTCTTGCTTCTATGAACAGTATTATAGTCATCATTCAATAGTTGTCTCATTTTAGGAAAACGAATTGGGACAAGTACTTACCTAGCAGATTTTTGTGTTTTTTTCGTTGCTAACATTTCCTCTTCCTGTAATTCAGATAAATTCAGTGTACTTGCTGTAACATCGATGATAATATATTATTATTAGCTTCGTTCTTTTTTACCCATTTGTTGTAAAAAGTTGCGATGCAAGTTAGACAATAGGTTATCATTGGTTGTGGATACACCATCGGATATCGCTTTTCACTAATATTGCAAATGTTGTGAGCTACAAAACGAACGGTATTACTGTAACCTGGATATGTTAGTCATCTGAAAAACTCATTTCATGGTGCACCCCAGCAAGTTTATATGCAGAAAAATGTGACAACACTGTAACGACTTTTCACGCAGAAAGTATACAAAAAACAATGTTATCTGACTTCGTAGGTACGGACTTGAGGCTTTTAGGGGGCCAGACCCCTCTAAATTTTTATGGGGATATCCAAGAGTTCCTTAATAATTTTATTATACAGGGTGTCCCATTAATATTGATACAGCCGCATTTCTTCGAAAATATTGATACATGGGTTTCGAAAAATGCAAAAATACGTGTTTCATAATTTTCTAAAAAGCTATCTATTAAGCATATTATGCACTTTTTTTAAACAATTCCCAACATGTATTAATCGAAATTTTTGAAGAAATATGACTGGGTCAATGTTAATGGTACACCCGGTATACAAATGAGTGAAAGTATTTTTGTATTACAATTCGATTTTACAAGACCTGTACACTTATTTTTAGTGCATAGTACAAGTACAGACACAAATCTATACTGTATAGGACGTTTACATGTATTTTTACCACGCTTACTTAAACTTTTATATTTTCATATTACTCTTCCCTCCTTTCTCGGTTGAATGTACACCAAATGATTTTCATGTTTTGTTTTCAGTCTCCCCAATAATTTTACCAAATTGGCGTCGCTGTCTATCTTCCTAAAATTTAATTAATAATGTCACAAGGGGGGAAAAGAACGCCCAGTCTCGCAACTTTTCAAAAGAAGTTATAAATGTATTAATATTTCATTACATATTCTGACCAAATGTTAGAAGAAAAGGAAAGTATTTGTAACGATACTGTTGTGTATCGAACAAATAAAGTTCAACACAGATTACAAGTAATCTCTTTTAATACATAAAATATATGGTACAAAAAATATGTACAACTTGCAAATGACGTTTTTTATATTATAGTTTACGAAGGAGTGATTTACATCTACAAAAACATAATCTTATATTGGGCCAGAGTTATGGGTGATTAATGTGTTGAAGAGAAAGAAAAGAAATGGAATACAGACAATAGGAATATGAAAATATACAGTGGGGACAATACTCGTATGAGGTAATAGGGACTTGCACCCCTCGACAACAGTCGCCGCCCAAAGGCTGTCAATAATCATCTTTATGATGTTAAACAAATATAAACTGGTGCGTTTGTATGTTCGTACCTGTACGTACATGCAAGTAAGATACATTGCATGGGCCGAGATCAATTACCAGATAACGATCTCGGTGATGTCACGGCCCGATACCAAATGCGCTGCGTCGTTTCTTATCACATCGACAGCGACAAGAAATGACGTAATGCATGACATAATTACGTACATGTACATATGCATGTGTGTCTGTGTGTGTGTACCAAATCCTGTATATAAACTCTCAGAACTGGCTCAAAAATCGCCAGTGTTAGCCGAGGATTTGGCTCTCCCATACTTAACTGTATGAAGTGGCAGAACACACAAAATACTGTTGAAGACCTTCTAGTGTGAATATCTCTCACAACAAGGTATTCCACAGTGGTGACCCCGACGTGATTTTTTGACTACTTCGTGGTTGTCTAGCCGCGTTGCGCTAATTCTAAAACTAGGAGTGGTGCGCTGGCGAGTTACTCTCTTGTGATACCAATAATTTTTTCCCAGACCTAGACACCTTTGGCTGTCGAAGCAGAGGTCTGACTTTGAAAGTGGGAAATTAAACCCTCCCTTCCAAATATATTAGCCGGAAGGGAACCAAGAGAAGTAGACCTGGAGGAACAAAGTTGCCCTCATCCGCCAAATCCTCCAGCTTTGACAAGAGACTCAGAAGTCTTTGATACTCCGGAGAAACAAAAACAAATCCGGAGGCCAGAAGCCTTGCATTTGGGAGCTGTCATCAACCCAAACGAGACAACAGCTTGCATCCTCAGAAGTGGTCGTCTTTTGAGCCAAGACACCGACCTTTCGACCCCAGACCAACAACTGACGGAGTCTGGTGGAACCTTTGCTAGAAGCAACTCCAAAGAGATACAGCAAAATACAATGCCCAACACTAATGGAAATGGAAATACGACAAACCCGACATCAAATCAGCCTGGGACAGGTGGAAGTGGTCAGCCACAGCTGACCCCCAAAGTGCTTGCGCAGCTATTACAGCTGTTACAGATGCAGACTCTGCAGAACCCTGCAATCCAAAGGCGGAGGATCGAGATTCCGGAATTTTTGCCAAATGAGGTAGAACTCTGGTTGACTCTCCTCGAAGGTCGTTTCAAAACAGAGAACCTACAGAACAACCAGAAGTATACACACATTTGCAGCGGCATGCCCACAGAAATAATACGCCACGTTCCGGATATCATGGAATGCCCTCCGGTGGAGGCAGACAAGTACAATTGGTTCTGCAAGAAAATTTGTAATGTGTTTGGTAAGACTCAAAACCAAATAATTGATGATGTCATGGGTGGAATGAAGATGGTAGACGATAAGCCCTCCATCTTCATGGCCAAATTGAGACAAAAGGCCGACAATATCGTATCACCATCGGTCATTGGAAACTAGTTCTGCAAACAACTGCCCCAAAATGTTGTGCAGTGTCTGGCAGCTGTGGGTACCACGGTAATCAACAACTCCGAGGACCTAGACTTCTTAGCAAAGAGTGCCGATAGCACGCTGGAAAATTCGAGATCAGCATCCTCAATTTGTGCAGTATTGGCAGAGACGGGAGAACTAGCCCAGCTTAGAGCCCAGATAGCTCAGCTGACTAGTGAAATAAAGAAGAAAAATAATAACAATAATTTGAGAAATGGTAGAAGCAATAACCACTCAAAAAGCAGGAGCAACAAAAACAGGAACAATGATAGAAAATCCAGGTTGGAGACTACAGGGCCTTAAATGCCAAAACAGTTCCTGATCGCTATCCAGTCCCAAACATAATGGACTTCAACGCAAATATGAAGGGTAAAACGATGTTCACAAAAATTGACATCAACTGGGCATTCCACCAAATTCCAATGGCTGAACAGGACATTCCAAAGACAGCGGTCATAACCCCCTTTGGTCTATTCGAATACCTTCGAATGCCGTTTGGACTCCGTAATTCTGCACAAACTTTCCAGAGATTCATCAATGGACTGTTTATGGATTTGCCGTTTGCTTATGCATATTTGGATGACATATGCATTTGCTCAGAAGGCGGTGAGCAACAGCACGAGAAGAATGTAAGAGCCATCGTACAGCGTATACACGCTGCTGGACTTACCATCAATGTTGGAAAAAGTTTATACAAACAGACCAAATTTGACTTTCTCAGCTATCAAGTCTCAACCGAAGGCATTTCCCCTCTGAAGACCAAGGTAGAGCCCATATTGAAATTCCCAAAACCCTCAAACGTTGCTGAACTCAGACGCTTCTTGGGGATGGTGAATTTCTACAGACGTTGCATTAAAAATGCTGCAGCCGAACAAAGTAAGCTGTTTGCATTAATCAAAACAAACAAAAAGAAAGATAAGACTCCACTCGATTGGACAGAAGAAGCTGAAAAAGCCTTTGAAAATATCAAAGAAACACTGGCAAATGCAACTCTGCTCGCTTACCCAGATGAAAGTCTGCTGTTATGTGTCGCAACTGATGCATCCGACTTTGCTATTGGTGCAACACTGTACCAAAAGGACAATGACAAGAAGTTACCGCTTGCTTTCTTCTCCAGAGAGCTATCAAAAACCGAAAAGAATTACAGCACATACGACAGGGAGTTACTGGGAATATTTGCTGCGCTGAAGCATTTCAGACTCCAATTAGAGGGTAGATGTTTCACTGTGTATACAGATCATAAACCCCTAGCACATGCCTTCACACAAAAGACAGAACCAGCTTCCCCAAGAAGAGCTCGACAATTGGACTACATAGGACAGTTGACTACGGACATCCAGTATATAAGTGGAGAACTCAACACTCCAGCTGATGCTCTTAGTAGGATCAAAGCCATCTCGGCACCGTCTCAATTACCTTACGCTGAAATAGCTAAAGAACAGTTAAGGGATGCAGAATTGCAAGAACTGTTGTCGAACGATGACACAGCTCTCAAATTGAGACAAAGGAAAATCCCTGGTACTAATGTTTTACTAACATGGGACATTAGTACAGGCAAGAATAGGCCATTCCTGCTGACAAAGTATCGCAAATTGGCTTTCAGTAGTGTGCACAATCTATCGCACCCTGGACCAAAATGCACTGCTGGATTAGTAGCATCAAGATTTGTTTGGCCTCGAATGAAGTCCGACTGCAACAAATGGGCTCTCAGTTGCCTGAACTGCTAAGAGTCTAAAGTGGGAAGACACACTCGATTGCCTCTCAAATCTTTCAAACAAACGGAGCAGTTCAAAACAATACACATAGACTTGGTGGGTCCATTACACCCATCCCAAGGACACAGATACCTGTTGATGATGATCGATAGAGCAACTCGATGGCCAGAGGCAGTTCCTCTCTATGAGATGACAGCTCCAACAGTAGCTGCCAGGTTATACGACACCTGGATTGCCCGCTATGGCATACCTGAAGTCATCATTACGGACCAGAGTTGCCAATTTGAAAGCTCGCTCTTTCAAGTGCTGTCTAAGAAGCTTGGTGCACAACACAATCACACCACAGCTTACCATCCTCAAGCAAACGGTAAAGTTGAGCGATGGCACAGAGCTTTGAAAGCCTCCATCATGGCTTGCGACACCAAGAGATGGGTTGATATACTACCAACCATCCTCTTGGGCCTTCGATCTGCTCTTCAAACGGACACAGGTCACTCTGTGGCAAAGTTGGTGCTAGGCAAAGAGGTACGCCTACCAGGGGACTTTTTCACCCAATCGAAAGAAATTAGCCCCGAAACGCTCGTCCAAAACATACGGACTGATGATAACAGCTTTTTGAAACAGGCAGCTCGTCATGGCCAACCAAAGATTTATGTCTTCAAACACTTGGCCACAACATCTCATGTGTTTGTCAGAGACAAAAAAATAAGATCTTCGTTGGAGAAACCATACGCCGGTCTTTATAAGGCTGTATCGCGAGATGAAAAGAATTTCGTGATACTAATCGCAGGTGAAGAAAAACGATTTCAATTGACAGATTGAAACCTGCGTACCTTATAAATGACAACAGGAAAATGCTGTAAAGAGCAACAAGGAAGATTGCAGAAAGGAAAATTGAAGAAGAAAAACAGACCGCACAGTCCAATACCACACAACCACAAAAAGTTGAGGACAAACTGGTCGAAAAAGGTGATAAATCACAAAAATCACCAGTAGAAAAAACAAAAATAAAGAAAATGGTGAAGTTTAATGATGAGATCGTCAAAATACACTACAATCCATTGGCCCCCTTATGCTCACAAAAAAGAGGCAGGCCCCTTGGCAGCAAAAAGCGAAAAAACCAAATTCCAACTCAAAAATCCGAGAGATTGGCATGGAGAAACTAAAAATATTTACGAAAATTAATATTTGCTGCGAAATCTGCAAACCTGCACAAAAATACGCGAGAATCTGGGAATATTTATAACAAAAGAAATTCCGCAGATAAGCACTAAAAATGCGTGCAAATAAAATACGACACGAATATACAAATCCATGTGCGATATGGAAGAAAACATCGCAATGTGTTTCTATTGACAAACATTCAGATAACAAAATAGTCAATAGATCGTGAAGTCACAAACAAAGAGTGTATTTTTTTGTAAGATACAAAATTTCAAAAACACAAAAATTCAAACACGCTTAACTCTGCTTATATTTAACAGATTTTGACCTGGAAAAATTTTCAGCAAAATAATATTTAATGCCCTATCCCCTCCAAACATGTCTGAAACGAGATAACAACTTAGAATAAAGCTGCGATTGAAAAATATTCTCGCAACGTTTTTCACTCGCCTTTCTGATGTTGACTGTAACACACCGAATTTTCTACTATTTTTCTTTCTTTTTCCAATTATTTTTATCTTTCCTTCCTTGTCATGTTGTCCCCAACAAACACTCCATTTTTAACCCCAGAGTCCCAATTCGTAGTTCCACCTGTACCTCAGCCTGTAAAGACTAAGGAACAGATGGAGCAAGAAAAGGAAATCAAAAGGATTGAGAATGAGTTGCTGATGGACACAACATCGGCTGCAGACATCGTCCAAATAATGTCCGCACCCCTTCCTGCCCTCATTTTGCCCCCAAAGTCACCGGAGAAGACACCAAGAGTGGAATGCTCACCCCCGGAGTCTTCAGCCCTGGCGACTTTGGAGACAAAGATGCAACTCCTGGCGGAAGAGGTGCCTCAAATATGCCCTCCTTCCGCCTTCAGTCCGATCTATAAAGCATCGGGGACTTCAAACTCTCCGATGTTTAAACGACCGCGACCAAAAATGCCATCCTTATACCTGTCTGGCTTCACCAAATCGACCGCCTAGATGAAGGGGACAGGCTAGCAGGGACGCCTACCAAGCCCGATTTAATGGATGTAAGCACTCTTACGAGTGCGTAGGGGCTGTGGTAGGCTCAGCCCTCGCTAAATGGGAGAAGGACCAGAGAAAGCAGTAAGACTCGATAAGTCCCCCTAGGCACGCGACTTATCATTTTTGAGGTGCAAAAACTGGGTGGGTGTAGCTGTGGGGACAATACTCGTATGAGGTAATAGGGGCTTGCACCCCTCGATGACAGTCACCGCCCAAAGGCTGGCAATAATCGTCTTTATGACGTTAGACAAATATACACTGGTGCGTTTGTATGTTTGTACCTGTACGTACGTACAGGTAAGATACATTGCACGGGCCAAGATCAATTACCAGATAACGATCTTGGTGATGTCACGGCCCAGTACCAAATGCGCTGCGTTGTTTCTTATCACCTCGACGCCGACAAGAAACAACGTAACGCATGACATAATTACGTACATGTACGTTTGCATGTGTGTCTGTGTGCGTGTACCAAATCCTGTGTATAAACTCTCAGAACCGGCTCAAAAATTGCCAGTGTTTGCCGAGGATTTGGCTCTCCTATACTTAACTGTATGAAGTGGCAGAACACGCAAAATACTGTTGAAGACCTTCTAGTGTGAATACCTCTCACGACAAGGTATTCCACATATACAATTAGAGAGAATTTTTGAAAATATAAAAAAAGGGCGATTGTCCAAAAATTTGTGTTATTAGGGAAGTGTTGATTAAGGATAAATAGATTAATGTTGGAGTATTAAACTGAATTAGTAGATAGGAGTGTGTATTCTTGGAAATTGAAGGTGGTGAGAATATTGTTTGAAAGTCTGGAATTAAGTGGCGAATACGTAGAAAATGTGTGACTATATTTTGAAGGATATTTGGCCATATTTTAATGTCTATGAGAATATATGTCTATATTACACAAATACATTACAATTTGTGTATTATCGTAACAGTATTTTTACAAGTAAACGTTTTACAATGACTAGATGGTAATCTCCATTAAAACTATTACTTTTACTTCATAACTCACTAATTAAACTTAAACAAGGTGGACTACTGCTCAATAACTTACCCAACAACACCCCCCCTGAAACACCATCATCTACAAGTACTGGACACAAAACTATCAATATTGATACCGAACTAAGTACAGCTTTCAACATAGTTTACATGACGCTTATTTACCAGCTATTAGTGACAAAATGTGCTGGTAATTGGTAAACCAGCCATCGTAAATAAAAACTAGCTGGCTCAACTATTTCCTCACTGGTGAGCTGGCAAAATTCAAAATATTTAACTTTTAGGCTGATACATCATCTGCTGGCAGCAACTGGGGTACCAGCTTATTTCAGCTCCTTGTAAATTAGAGTACTGGTGAAATATATGATAACAACTTCACTTTTTTAAAGCTTTTAAACTAAGCTGGTTGAATAAGCATTAGTAAACTGGCACACCAGCATCTGGTAAATAAACATGTAAACTATGCTTTATAGAAGCATTCCAAACTAGATCTGTCCATAAAGAGCTTGTTCTCTCTGTGTGGTATACTATCTCTATAACCTATTGTCGAATGGGGGACCACCCATGGTGGCAAAATTGAAGAAAGAAAAAAAAGTAAAAACTAGTGCAGTAGCCACTTCACTAGAGAATATAGTATTTCAAAAAACCAACCAATTATAACCAAAATTGGAAGAAACGAAGAAATTTTGGCAGGAAAAAAATGAATGAAAGAATGAAAATGAAAATTTTATGTAACAATAAATAAAAAGTATTTTATTATTAGGGCATATCGAATGAGGACAGCATAAAAGGATGTGGGCAGGTGAATAAGTGGAGATGTCAAAAAACAAAATCAAATCCATTTTATTCATTTTGTAAAAAAAAATGCGCGAGTTCCACAGGCTCTGCTATTCTTATAAATGATTGATATGTAAATATAATGATAGTGTGGTTGTATGCATGCAAAATGCGTTGCGCACACACACAACCACGCACTTACATGGATAAGCAATTTGCGAGGAACTCCTGTGTTCTCCGTCTACAGTGCTACTAAACCAGATTTGTATCTAAAAATGATAACAAAAACTATGAACTACCGCCCTACTCATTACACCTTGCTTCTAAAAAAATTTTTTTACTTAAAAATTTTCAAAAAAAAAGCAAAACATTTTGGGGAATTGAAAAAATTAATGATGCCTCGTCATGGGTTCTAGAGATGGTTTTCAAAAATTACCATCAAGGCCTTCATTAAAGCTGGATAAATGGAATATTGAAGTGAATTAGGGTATGGAGGGATCACATTGAAGGATATAAACATTGTTTAGACATTTTTTTAATAAATAATTTGTTTGAGAAGTAATTCACAAACTTTATGTTCACACATTGTATTGAAGATGGGTTGCATAAGCCACATAATTTTAGAGGCGCCCAAAAGGGACTTGGCCCAGAATGGCAGAATAGCTAGGAATGACCCTGCTCAGTGCCATCCAATTTATTCAATTCACTTTTAATTGGTTAGTTTTGAGTTATACTTTAGCTTTGTACCATCAATTCTGAGAAATGAAAACTCAAAAAACTGAAAATTGTTGTTATGTTTGAAAGTTTCCACCACAGGTTTCAGTTCTGGACCTCTTCTGTTGAAGGTAGTTCTCAATTTTATTGTCAAGGCCTGTTCGGAGTAGTGAAAATTCAAAAAACTAAGGGCTGTAACTTGTTTAAATGTTTTCAGTAAAAGTTTTAGTTCTGGATCAGTTCTGTTGAAAATAAGTTCTCAGTTCTACTAAAGAGTTTCCTTTCAAGAGTCAGTTCTAAGAAACAAAAATTCAAAAAACTGAGTGCTGTAATTAAAATTTGAAACAATTCTGTTAGCATCTTAAGTTGCAGCTGCCAAATTTTGAGCCTGTTGACAGTAAGTACAGCAAAAAGTAGTTGAGTTGGAAGGCTGTCCAGTTTTTACCTTAAACTCCAAATTTTTCAGTCCAGTTTTTTCTTTTACATATATTAGTCACCTATTTTTCACAATTGATTTACAATCACTTTCATAATAAATTCAAATGTTAGTATAGTAATGAAGATAAACATCTTACTTTTAAATAGAACAGAGTTGATATTAATATTGTTCATTGGTTTATTTACAATATATTTTTCTTAAATATTGATTGCAGAAGTATGTTTCAGCTTTCAGTTTGTAATAGCCACTCTAAGGGTGGCAATGCAACTAGTATCTCATAATCATAAGTCACAACCAAAAAATTACATCCACTTAGCAGCTTGTGTAATGCAACTGTAGCTGAAAAACACAGTTTACTTCATTGTCCAATTAACTCACACTCTTGTCAAAAAATTGATTTGAATATCAAGTCTACGGCACGTCACACACTTCAGCTAAGCTGCATTTCCATACGTTACAGCAGATTACATGTATTTATGCAAAAATTTGTTATTTTCTTACATACAAAAAACGAACAAACATTAAACGTACCTACTGAGCTACGTTTTTTAATTCGTCTCAACTTCACAAAGTTCATTGACCTTGCTAGATGTGAAAACATAGTGCATCATATTGCTGTTAGGTGTGAATCACAATTGCTGAGTGACATTTTAAATGTAGCTTCGCTGAGGTGTGTGACAGACCTAAGACCGCAAGTCCGACACGGCTGTGGACACGACTTAGAGTGTTAACGCTCACACTTATTATCAAAAATTTTTGATGCTGAGCATGGAGGTGAGTGTTTTTACAAGGTGATGCTGAACACTCGAAGCTGAAGGCTCATGTCGACCTCATAGGGTAAAAATGTTCATCTCTCACACTTAGTATCAGACATTTTTTATCATGAGGGTAGGCTGCGTAGGCGTCGACTTTTGAAATTGACTGTGAGAACACGATAAGAAAATTTTTTTAATGTGATTCGAATCAAGAATCCTTTTCAGCCTTAAAAAACGATCCGAATCCCACTTTTTTCACCAATTCTGCCCACTCTTACTGACGGTGTATTTGCGCCACCCATCTGTGGAAGTCGGCGCATATGGTAAGCGGACTCAAAGTCATGTCCGCAGCCTAAGTACTCAAACTCTGCTTCTTGGGGATATTGAATGGATACTTATCTGGGTTGTTTACTATGACAAATTGAACTTCATAAAACTGTGCATACTAGGTCTTTTCGTGGAGACAAATTCTTTACAGATTCTATAAACTTTGGGGTGTTGTCTATTTAGTAGAATAGTATCTCTAATTTTATAGAATCTGAACAAAATTCGTCTCCACAAACAGACCTATTATCATAATGATATCCTAATTTTAGTTATTTATATATTTTTATAATTTTTCAGGGGCATGGATAGCTCGATTTAAAGGTGGTGCAGATCTTTTCGATCGTCCTGTCCGATCACCTCTTCCACCTCAATTACACGACGACCAACAAACAGCGTTTTTATAAGCTTTTATTCTACTCACTACTGCGATTTTTAAATATACCAATACTGCAGCCAACCTTCCGCAACAAAATAATATTTATTTCGCATGAAGCTAAGGCCAAAAATTCGCGTTTTTTGCAACATTCATAACATTTTAATTTTGAAAAAAACTGCTCTTCTCTCACTCCATGATTTCTCAGCTTCTAATTAAGCTACAAAGCTGGGGCTTATACTGTAGAAAAGCGGAGAAAATTTCATTCCGTTCACTAACGAAACAAATTTTTTTATCACCATGAGTTTTTCACAAATCGGCCATAAAAAAACTGAAAAAAATAAGAAATTTGCCATTTTTTTAATTTGTCATTTATTTCAAAAACTAATAATGGCAGAAAAAAATTGTCAGCGACGACCTTCTATCTTTTTAAAGAAAAATTCATTTCCACCTTCAGATTTCACCTAAAATGAATTTATCCCGAGATAACAAGAGAAAATACAAGAACAAATAACTGGGCGCTCTGCGTATCACTATATATATATGTGTGTGTATATATATATACATATATACAATAGGTTTTCTGCATAATATTTCGCCACCTATTGGGCACACGTATATGACTTTGGTCATCTAGGATTTGTAACTGGAGTGGTTGGAAAGGGGGCGTAGATCTCTCCTCCAAAGCTAGTAAGTAAAATAAAAGCTTATTTTTTAAAAATTCGATTTTAACCTAAACTTATTCTTAAATTTAAACACAAATTTTAACGCGAATTTTGGAGCCGAAGAGCAGTGTCTGTGAACCGATATCCCTGAAAACTCCACAATATGGCGTACAAAAGCATACCTACCTACGTGGTACCTATTCAAAAGAATTTAGTTTGAATTTGATTTCTACATCGACGGCTACGAATCAAATTCGCAGTTAACTATGAAACGTTACTCAGAAAATAAAAAAAATACATTTTACGTCCGCAAGAAACTAATTTTTTATTGTTACTCTGACCTAAATTCTGTTAAGACATTTTACAATGATAGAAAATTTTTCAACGTTTTATTTGAGCACATTTTACTTCTTTTCATCTTCAACAGTGTGATCAATTAGGCGTGTGTGTACGTGCAGGTATTAAATCCACTCGTTCTGTTCGACGATAAATTTTGTACCATTGTATTGTCGTACAGTTAGTTTAATGGAGAATCAATTTTTAACACTTATATCGGCCCCAACTTTCGACAAATTTCTTTTATAAAAAAAATTACTAATGGCGCACACTCCACATTTTTGTATGTACCTATCCTACATCTATCTTAAAACATTAGCGTTTGAAAAATTTTTCCTTTGTATCTCCTCTCATTGGTACGTAGGCCTACAGAGAAGCGAAGAAAATCATTACGTTCGTGGTGGATGACGTTGACAATGTTGGTTTTTTTTTTAAGGTCTGCTTTTCATCCTTGACCTAGAAACTGAGTGAGATGAACCTTGTGTTTGTGCGGGTGTTTGAAAAGAAATAGGTCCAAACCGACTATTCTATTCGTGAGTATATTGTCTCCAATAACGATTACTTCCTTCCTTTTGTGATTCATTCTCTTTTTCCACAACGCCGAATCTTTAAAGAATTATGTCGTTTCGCCCACAATGTAGCCTACCATTATTTTTCTGACTTTTTTCTGATTTTTTTTTTATTTTCCTTTCACGTTCTCTATCATCTTCGATGGGCAAAGACGAAGATTTGCAGGCAGCTGTCATAATTTTTGTTCGCCCAAAAAAGCTGTTTAAAAAATGAAACAGAAAGGAAGAGAGAGACAGAAAAAAGAAAATCATAATAATATACTGGTCGCTGTTGTCCATCCTGACCTAGCAAAAACTTTATTATAGTGTTCGTTAATTATGAAAAAATTATGCTTTGACCGGTAAAAACATCGAAAGTAATGTCAAAGATGTTGATAGGTAGGTAAATATTCCATGCTCTTCTTTGGTCAAGTAGCCTAATTAGAAATTTTGTTTTCTTCTCTGTATAGTTGGCTGGCAAATAGTTGGTTGGTTCTTTGCTCAGTTTACGAGTGCAACTTATTGCACATATGTGCCACGTTAATTGATGAAACTCCTTTCACTTTTTTTTGCAGTTTTAAAATTAATGAACGAACGAGAAACGCTGAAACATAGTCACTTCCACACTAAAAGTGTTAATGGTTGCTGTTAATGGTTGCTGCGTTGGCAGATGCCAAATGGACCAAAAACATCTCTCAACCACGCAATGTATGAAGTGTCAACACCCGATCTTATTCTGATCTGTTATTATGAACTTACTCAAATCAAATTATTCATAGCGTCTGTAAGCGAATAAAGAGGTTAGTAGTTGTAAAATAAATTAGACGTATCAGGCCACGAAGTGGGGAATGGTAAGGCAGTAAATTTATCTATGAAGAACCAATTTTCGCTATTTCCAAGATTTTTAAACTATATTTTTAACATTTCGTTACTCTCGTTTCAAAAAATGACGTTTTGTCCAAATTTGTAAACAGAATATCAGCCAGTTTTTCTCCCTAATTAAATCATTCAGGGCCCAGCGAAGCAGTATCACTTGGTGGGTGTAATGGCTTAATTTTTACATGTTTTTCAAAATTTATGATATTTTTGTCAAATATTGAGAAATTTGTAACAAAGTGTCAAATTTTCAAACAAGCAAAAAAAAAGTTTAATGTGTAATATTCAAATAAGGAAAACCTGGATGAATTTATACACATGTACACAGAGAAAGACACAAACACATATATACCTAAGGTAACTTCTTTATAAATAATTACTCATTGTACAGTCAAGAAAGTTGCAATTATGGATAATTCTATAATTAATTGGTTTATAAATATAATTTAGCCTGTGATAAATTTTTATCATTAACCATTTTTTAATGTGATAACATTTTTATTTTTAGTACCCAGGTTGCATTTAACATTCAATTGTCATTTTTCCTTCCTTCTTTGCAATGTTTTTTCCAAAATTATCGATAACATATTGAAATATTTTCCCTGTGTTTTGTATTTAATCTCAACATATCGATAGTATTACCAAAATAGATCGGGCAGAAAAGGAAATTCCATGGTAAGAAAACAATTTTGATAGTTTGTGGCAAGATATATCAATTAATTTTTTTAGTTATCAAAATTTGATGATAGAAACAAATGAAAATGTTATCACATTAAACGTAATTCAGCCTACTGATGCTCTCTATTTTCTTTTCTTTTCACATTCCCCCTCCCCTGAATTTTTTTATATCCTGAAAACTAATATTTGAGAAAAAGAAACAGTTTATATTAGTAGTTTTAAAGAGATTTAACAGACATTGCCACATATAATTATGTAAACAAGCTACAAAACCTGTCCTGCTAACAGGCTATTTGAGTGACGAAGAAAATGTTTTGCTTCAGTTACCTATTATCTTTCATTTTCAAATGAAAACAAAAAGAGTTAAATTTTAAAGTAGTACCCTAAAAAAAATATTGGTTTATGTATCACATAATAAAATATGAGAAATCGAACTTTAGCCAATTTTGAAGCCACAACATCAAATTTGAAATGAGCACCCTAAGAAACTACTCTTATAATACCTATAATAAAATCAAATGTGAATTAAAAATTTTTCCCAATTTTACAGCCCCTTTGGGTTGAAGAATAATTTGAATGAAAAAATGAATGTAAAATTTGAAATCAGTAATATCCAAAAAATACATAATGATGTATCACATAATAAAGTTTATGAACTCAAAATTGGTTCAAATAGAAGAACAAACATCAAATTTGAAATCAGCACTCCCAAAAACATACCTACTCATTGATGTATTACACAAAAACATAAATAAATTCAAAATTTACCCCTCTTAGCCTTCAAGTGGTTAAAGAATTGGTCCAATGAAAAAATGAAGAACAATAGTGTATTAATTGCCACCGAGAGATCAATTAGTATAAATGTTACTTATTAAGTTCTTCTTTTTGGTGGCTAGATGGAGATTATTAGATTATATTAATATTGATAGAGGGAATTAAAACAATCTTTACCTATTTACTATGGAAACATTAATAGAAGGAAGAAGAGAAAACAAGAGGTAATATTATTTGGGATAGAAGAAGGTGAATTATTATCATAATACATTTACTGGTACTTCAAGTAAAATTGTTATTTCAAGGATACATGTGTGGATGATGACAATGAAGAAGTAGAGGAGGAGGAAATGCATATTGAACGTAGATATGGAAGTTTTGAAGCTACCTACATTTCTTCTTCATTAAAGCAGCAATGATGAGAGAATTTAGTGAGCAGAGATTAAAAAATTTCTTATGTCTAGATAATGTAAAAATGTGCGATGGATTTTGATTTGTTGAATTTTGTCATCATAGATAATATGTCTTTAGGGCCAGGGTTCAGTGAACATTAGTATTCTGTATTCTGTATTCTCACACGTAATTATTTTTCTCAAACAAAGTTTTATATCCTTTTACTTTTAATTTAATAATTTTTACAACAGTCAATTTTTACAACATTGGTCAAATTAACAAATTTGCAACAAAATTGGCGATGGGGGGTGTCACACCCCCCTACAACCTCTTTTTCTGGGTACCTGAAATTGGTAAGAAATTAAAAACTGTTCCCCAATATTGTTGTCAGATTTCCCTCTTTACAGTTTATCAAATTGGCTTTATTGATTGAGATGTTGAAAAGCTTCAAAAATTAAAATTCATGTGTAGTTCTACGCCCTGATAGGTAGATAAGAGAATTCCGGGTCATCTGGAATCAGTCGGTTTACGGTTGTGAACTTTTAGTCAAATTGTTACACTCCTGTCGTCAAAATGGTAGACCATTTTTCATAAAATCGTGGCAAAGAAGAAAAAAGCAAAATTGGGAAAAAATAGGGGTGAAAAAGAGAATAGGCAAAAAAAAACCTAGAAAATCTTAATGTATTGTTGATTGCGGGAAGTTGGGGGGTTGGGGGTTGCTGCAGCACGTATTTAAAATTGAAATGGTCATTTAATGCTAGTGCCTTAACCATAGTATTTTGTTTTATCAAATGTGTTAGTAACAGGCTCGGTTTCAGGATATCTTCTTGGGGCTGGAGTTGAATCACATTTTATAATGTTCATAAATTTTTATGGAAGTGGTTAACAATTTTTTACATATTTCAAAGATGTAAAATTTGAAAAACCAAATAATTTTATTTTAAATTAACCTCTGTTTTGGCGCCTGGAAGAATTATACCCCAAATCCCTCCTTTAAAACCGGCCTTGGTTAGGAGGTATAGTACTTTAATTTTTGTGTTTTTGTTGTTGTTTTTTCCACATGAATTGGGTCACCGCTGCAATTGGTGCAGGGAACATTTGTAAAGGGTGACTCCTAAAGTTTTGTAAAATATAAATATGAATAAAAAATAGAGTAAGTTAGTGAATGTAGTTCCTGATCGTCAGAAATAGAAAGATTCATAAAAGGGTAGAAGATTTTCAAGTGTGACGTAACATTCAGGTTCACTGAAATCTCCTGTTCAGTTTTATTTTCGAAATCATAAGCAGAGACGATAAGAATAAAAAAAAAAAATGAAGACTAGAAAAAAATAATCTGGTAGATTACGTTGTGTAGGTACCTCTAATTTTTCCGGAGAAATTATATTAAGTACCTACCTTCTTTTATTCTTGAAATCTTCATAAAAAAACTATGATTCTTATTACTCATCTGAAGATATTTTATTTTAATTAATTTCAAATAGCACATCCATTTTTCTCATAGAAGAAAACTGGTGCCTAATTTTTCGAAGCTTTAAACACGTGGATACGAAAAAGTACGAAGCGAAAGAAAGAATATTTTCAAAACAGCCAATCGTAAAAATTTAAGATATGAGGTGTTTTTAAAATTTATGGAACAATACGTCATAAATTCGATCTAAAATGTTTTCTTTTTGGAAGTAAATGGTAGACTTTAAAAATGAGATGAAATTATTCATGCAATTTATGATCGTGAAATTTTGTGTAAATTCCGAATCTGTGATAAAAATCATACCTTCTCGTTTGAAATAACAAAATTGGCGTGAATTGTGCATATTGTGCATGTTTTAAGAAAAAATCCACGCAATGTTTAATCGGCAAATTATTTAAAATTATGAAACGCACATTTTTTAATGTTTTGGATGTAGGTAGGTAATCAGTATTTTCGACGAAATATGGCTGTCAGTGATTCTAGGACACCCAATACATAGACATTATGAACAAATTAACAACATTTCTCACCATCACTACGACTTAATGAAGCGTCGATGAGAAATGCAACCAGCGGCGTACGTTCCGCGCGTGAAATCCTTCATCTAACGCCTGCTATTTGGACGTCTACTCACCGCACAACACCTAAAATTCGAGTCTTTCTTCTCGTTCACAATCGTTCTTGCACCGATTACTATGTAATTCTATCCTCAATTTGCGAACAATAAGCCAATATTTCACTGCCCAGTGCATGCTGGTCGTCTACAACAGTGAACCAGTCATTGCCGACACCAATCGAGCAAAAACAATGAACAATTAACGAAATTAGCTCATTGTTTGTGTATGCAGACCGATAATTTCTCCGCCAAAAAGTTAGGCACTTCATTATAATTATTGTTACTGGTCTATTATTTTTCGAAATCTCTCAGCCTGTTATACTTATAGATACCTATTTAGACGGGCCTATTCAAGGTTACAGTCACCATTGGTTTTGGAAGACTGCAGACTGAAAAGAAGGAGAAAAAGTCTGGATTTGTAAAACTATATAAGTACAGAAGATCACTTGTATTAGAAAAAGAATGGGTGCCTTTACTATTTTTTATTTTTATTTTCATTTTTTTATTGTTATCTATAAAGCGTTGTGGTGAAAGAACACAAGTGGAAAAAAAACTAAAAGAAAGAAAAAACCGTCACCAATGAAGAAAGAAACAGAAGAAGAAGAAGAAGAAGATGGTAAAGAAAAAAGTCTGATTTAATTTTCATTATTCGAATTTCGAATAGTTACAGTACACGCCTCGTTGATTATATATGTTAGCAAGCGCATTCCGACAGGTGTTTTTCTTTTGACAGACGCACCTCTTCACAAAATTTCTTAGCAAACGGCTACTATACCAGCAGCCGACACTTTTTTTTCTCTCTTTTTCTTTTACACCAACATCATCTCCATCTTCTTCATTTTCATCATCGATAATCAACAATTAATGTACCTTTCACAATGGACGAATGGGTTCCACGAATTAAAAAGTGACTTTAACAAAGGTTAATTTTGCAACAGATTTTTTTTCTCTCCTCTACCACTTCTATCTACTATTTGGTACATGATCGTTATTTATTTTGATGCCGATTGTATTTGAATTGGTACTTCCGTTCTTCTTTCATTCGATGTACCAATAATTCTTTTGTTGTCCCATCTCTGAGTTGTTGTGTGACGGTATTGCGTATGTTGGTGCGTTTGTTATATAGGTATAGTTGCTCGTAGTTTCGATTTCAAAGGAATTCCATAGAGGGATTGTCTTACTGTCTTTTTTTTTTTTCGATTAGAAAGAAATGTGGGTGTCTGAGACATGTAGGCCTATACCTACTATGTTGGCGTCCAATTCCATTCCTATATGTGAAGGAGTTTGAACAGATACTTTCGAATTTTTGAAAGTGTATAGTTGAACGTGTGAAGGTCGTAACTCTTCACCTGAAAGATGCGAAAGTTTTCTTTGTGAGGCACACTCTAAACATTTCCCAATTTTCCAATTAATGTGGAAGAACACGCATAATTTTTTCCATTTCCATATTACTTAAATGACCCATGTGTGACACTACAGATACTCTACCCTATTAACATTTGTGGTAGATTAAGGGACCAATCAGAAGTGACCAGTGATGAGCAAAATTAGTCTTGGATGTAGCTAAGTGGAGGATGTGGGGTGGCTCCCCTCAAAATATTTTGAGAGTTGGAAAAATTGACTAGTTGCATGTATAGCGGGAAAATCGTGGAATTTGATGATCTTTTTATAAGGAAACTTCAAAATTTTACGGCAGTTGGAAATTTTGGAGTATACTATTATACTAGTTGTAAAATCATGCCATTTATTTTAGCTGTTGGAAATTTAAAAATATTCAGTTGGCAATTTTCGGTTTACTCCCCCTCCCTGAAAAAGGCTTTCAACACGTCCCTAATCAGGACCAAGACATGACTCTGGATTGTGTAGCGATAATAAATTAAAAACATGAAGAATGCGAATGAACTGTAAAATGTTTTTAATCTTGATGTACAATTCGAAATATTTAGTGTTTGTTTGTTTCATATTTTGGAAGAGCACCTATAATTTAGCTATGAATCATTGTAAGCAAGACCAAAACGAAGATCAAGACCGAAACCAACATTGAAAATATTGATACAAGATCAAGATCAGTTATTATGCACGATCAAGTCTACCATGGACTTGGTCTTAAGACTTATTTTTGCTTTTTGCTCATCACAAGTAGTGAGGAAGTACGGTGATGTCACAAAATTATCGAACATGACTTCTTGATTCTGTCTGCCATACAATGCAAGACTAAGTGCATGAAAATATTTGTATTACAAAACATATAATTTTTAGTGAATGATGATTCAAATCGTATTGAAATCGCATAGTTTCTGCACTTAATGGCAGAATTGCATGTAAGTATTTCGTCGATAAAGAAATAAGTGATTAATTAATTGTTGTATGATTCGAATTTTTTATAGAGAGAATGTGAAAATCCCGAACATAAAAACTTTTTTATCAATAAATTGTGAAAATCTTGTAGTCCAGGCACTTTTGTATTCGAAAAAACTGACACAAAATTTTTCTTATCACAAATGTGTAAAAGAGGAACTTTAAAAAAAAAAAAAAAAAAAACACTGTCTAAAGTTTGACTTTCTTCACTTACTTCCTAACGTCGTCAGCGTAGAAAGTGTACTTACTCCAGAGTCCATTATTCACGTTTATCTTTTTAAATATTGATTTAAGAAAAAATTTTCATTCGAAAAGGTTATCGTTAATTTACACTTACAAACATACAGCGTGTTCAAAAACTGATAAAATTCTTATTAAAATCGCCCTTCTTTTGCCATCTTCAAACTTCTCTGCCGTATTTGCGTTAAAGCATTATTTTGCGAGAATTCTATACAAAAAGGCAGTACTTTACCAATATTTTCTGCCATTTTTAAATGGTGAATATAAATTTAACTGTGGAAAAAACTGAATAAAAAGAAAATACAGATACCTAGACATTAGCATGAAAAAGAGAAAAATCAATAAGTTATCATTGTATTTAGCAGACTTTAAGCCCCTTCTTAAAGTAGTTTTTAACGTCATAACATTCACTCAAAAAAATAAGTAAAATTAAATAAAAACCTACGTTATGGGAAAAGTCATTATTTTGGGTAGGTACCCAATTCTCTCCCTTTACAATGATTCAACAGCAATCTTCTTTCTCCCGATTTAAGTAGTGTTGGTATAAAACGACGAATTCAGAAAAAATTTAACTACCATACGAATCAATAGTTGAGAACATTGGATATTTCTTATAAGTACTCACATACACCTACCAATGTAACTATGTGCTACCATTCTTAATGTGGTCAAGTCGATGTACTATACTACTATTACTCAGTCTTATTTTATTTTTCTCCATTAGAAAAATGGTGGCTTAGGTTGGCTACTTACTTTGAGATTTAATGTTTGCTACTCTCTAATAATAGTTTGAATAACATCTCTCATACTTTGAACTGAATACAAGTACCTACTTATTTTTGTTTTTGTCCTGCGACACAAATACAGAGATAGAAGTTTTGGACAAATTGTATTCATAATTATGGTACCAGTTAATATACATACAACAATTTATTAAACTTCAAAAGTAGTCGAGTAGATTAAATAGGTACTGAAGGGATTACATTCGTATGAGGTATAGGGGCTAGGCTTCATTGACGACTGTCACAGCCCAAAAATTCAGCTAATTTAGAGCCTTGTACGTTGAACAAACTTACATTGTAATTACCTGTTTTATTAGAGTCGGGCTGGCTCATGTTTTTCCAGGTGGCTAATAACTTGCCCGGACCTCTATCATCTTCATTATTACCCCCTCCCCGCCATAATAATTATATAAAAGTATTAGATTTTTTATGATACAATTAAGTACAATTTGTTTTTAGTAATAGAAAAACTTACTTCACACTGTATGATATTTAAGCAAGTAAAATTACAGGGTAAACTTGAAAATTACAAATTTATTAATAATTTTTTGAAACTTAGATAACAATAAAAATACGAGTAAGAAGGGATACCGTAGGTAGGTATTTATTTTAAACTTCATCTTAAAACCACCAAGTTGCCTATAAAAAATATAATCTTATGAAATGTTACAACCTCCATATGATCAATTTCTCTCACAATTACACAAGAAATAATTATTAATAAGATTCCAGTCATGTACAATTCATTTTCAATTATTTTTTTTTAAACTTACTGCTGTCTAGTGTCTTAGCTGTGCCTAGCATTTGAGTAGGTGTTGAAAAAGTTCATATTTTCAAATAATGTAGCTATAGGCTACTTACTAACTTTTGTTCCTTGGTTTCTTATGAATATAATAGCATTCGGCAAGAATAAAATTTAAATTTCAAATGAAATAATTGTAAAAAAGTTTCTAAAAAGCACCAACCACGTTAATATAACTTAAAATATAACTCCAATAGTTCGAGGTTTCCTCTCTTTAAAAATTTATTACTCTGGTGGTCTGTTCATCTGACCAAAAGTGTATGCACTATTACACTTGGTGTGGGAATTCAATGTGATGGGTATACGAACTTCCAACAAAAGTGAAAAAGTTTACACACTTTTAGTTCAAACAGAACAGACCCTGTGTTCTGGTACTATTACCACTACACAATAACACACAACAATTATCGAGATGTCCATAAGCAGTATACTACTGTTTAAAAAAATTAAAATGGACTGTTTGGATGACGAGTAAATATTCTCATAACACTATACTCGTATACTGAAAAAATGAATTCAATCAATTGGCAATTCTAGTTCTTATCTCGATTTTGTGGAGGAAAAGAAAAGCAAAGTGAAAAAAAAAAGAAGAGCATAAGCTCATATTATACAATACCTAATACACAGACTACATCAATACTGGTCAATTAGCGTCAAAACAATAATATGTGTGCTGCCGTTCATCTGTCACCTGCGTTTGAGTACACATATAGAGGATAATTTCCCACGATTACCGATGTGTGTAACCCTCTTCCCAAAGCATTTGAAAAATATTTTTACGTTTCCACCTTCTTTTCTAATATTTTGAAAATCCGTCATAAAATTTTTTATTCACATGCCCATGTCTCCCTGTATCAGTTTTCTCTCTGTTTTATTTTGGATCCCTTTCAGAGCCCTCAAACCTCTTCACAGGTCTTCGGGCCCTATACTAGGGTGACAATTGCCACCCTTACACCCAAGCCCGACACTGCGTTTTACTTTGCATATAATTTACAATCACTAGACTGTGATTAATCGAGATATCTCTCAGATGATGTCATACCAGTAGCAATTAAGTGTCCTCGTGTCTTATCGGTTGTCGTAGCAATGAGTAAGATACGACACATTAATAAACAGAAGTGTGTCATTCAGTGAAAGATGATATTTTTATTTACGTTATCAAAAATTATAATAGGTGTTTTTAGGGTGGTATTATACGTAGTTATGTTTAAATCAACGAATAAACAAGCTTCTCCGTGGCTCTTTGCTAATGACTTGAACTGTCATCCCTGCAACCCATGTTTAAATCCTTATAGTACGTAAAATTTTTTTTTTGTAATTTTATTTTTTCATTATTTTTTTGTTTTATTTTTACATTGTATTTTTCAGAATGCATTAGCCAGATTATTTATTAAATTAAAAAAAAAAAAAAAAAGGAGCCTAAACTGGCAGAAGTCTCATATTTTATTCTCTGGAGTACTTTTCCAATAATTTTTGTAAGTTATTGATGATCAAAAATGAGACCAAAACTAAAACCATGGTAATTTTAGTCTCGGTCTTGCACAGTCAGGTCATGGTCTTAGTCTCGATTTTTTTTTACACATTTCCACACAGTTAGGCTTATTAATAAGTACCTAAATTAAACTTAAGTTCACTGAGAGAGAGAGAGAGAGAGAGAGAGAGAGAGGGAGAGAGAGAGAAAACAATTTCTTACACAATGTATTGTGAATTTTTTTTTAAGAAGGAAGATTGCACTACAATAATCGTATGTCATACTTTTTTGAAACTTTTCCTTTAGTTTTGAGTTTTTGTCTTGGCTTCGGCCGAAGCGTTGATCTTGCTAACGTTAGTATGGTATTAATCTAGGTCAGATATTTGATGACCTGCAAAAGAATTTACAAATTAATGGGGAAATACGAAATATTTTTTTAAATAATATTTTGATAGCGATAAATTATTTTTATTTTTCAGATTTTAAAATTTAAATTTAAACTGAAAACCTGGAAATGTTAAATTTTAATTTTTTATGATGCTGGTCAGGATCATGTATCTATGATGGGATGGTTTTGGGTGTCCAACCTTCTTCACAGGGCTCCAAAAAAATTAAAATAGGACATCACAAACTGAACTTTCCAACGAAACAAATTTGAACAATGCCAGTTCTAATCACGTTAAAATTCTCTAACTAAATCAAATTGAACTGTAACCAATAGGTTCGAATCTGCAAAACGACTGGGGTGAGTGAAGGGACGAAATTAACTTTTTAAAGTAATTCTGCTTTTCTGAGGCTAAAAAAAATTTTTTTCGTTTCAAGCTTGAAAAATGGATTTTTTAGGGCTGTTATCTGAAGAGTAAAATAGAGAAAATCACACTGAGTGACTTATAACTTGGGAACAAATTAAGCAACTTAAACCAAAATTGGTAGAGTTTTCTCTTATGTCAAACATGTTGTTTTTACCAAATTTCGTGACTATTGGATAAGAATTGCAAGTTTTATTGAGTCAACATCGAAAATTAGCCCCTCCAACAGCCCCAGGGCATGAACCATAAAACCAATCGCAACCAAACTTAGAAAAGTATTAGAAATAGATTTAAATCAATGTCTATACCAAATTTCGTGATTATTGCTTCAAAATTACGTTTTTTAGAGCCATAAGACTGCCAAAACTGCAATATAATTCCCAAACTTCGTGGTTTTTCTTACCTAATTCGCCCCCTATGTTACAAAAAGGCTGAATGATAAATCAACCTAGGCACCCTCGAAAATCACTAATTCATTATAAATAAAGAAAGTGAATATAATGTCAAAATTTCAAATTAACCCTTATAACTTTCCGTTATTCAGCTACCAATAGTCTACATAATACAGCTATCCGTATAATTATATTGTATACAAGTGAAACATTTCCCATTAAACCAGTATAACACAGCTGTCATCGACCGTCTGCTCAGTATTCATTCGAATGTTTCATTCCAGGAATTATGTTACTCGTACAACGAAAATTGTATGGAAAATCGTTCACGTCTGTAGCACTATTGGAATATATTCGATAGTTAGTCTACAACATGTATTTGCACTTTATATATATATATATATATATAAATTTTTCTTTACCTAGGTACCTAATCTTCTTGTTGTTGTCGAGTAAAAGTGCGGTTTTTGCGTATTTGTTGGAGGCGTGTAGGTACGCGTTTAATATAACGCACAGTTTTAAATAATTTACTTTTTATATTTTAACCACAGAAGTGTTCGTTCAACGTCGATAAACAAATTTCAAAAAATAACATAAAAAATAACTGCAGTTACCTATGTGTTGAATTAATCTTTGCTGTGTCGGAATAGACGAACCACGAAGGTTGATAGAATATTTTTCGGACAAACTGTACCTTGTACATATAAGCTGAAGATCATTTCTTGAAGTTATATGAATACGAATTACATATTTTTGTGGTCGTACAATCCATACCGTTATACCCTTCATAATCGTGAATCGTCGACCATTTTCGATACGGTGACCACCGTTTTGGAATGCTAAATGTAGGTATTACGCACCAATAGAAGCCCGGAAAAGGAGAGGTTTCCATTCTCTGGGTCAATAGCGTGATGACTGTATTTTCGACCATTCGTTGCCATCAATTGCACTAAACTTAGATTTGAACTCAGTACGCAGAAAAACGTGTCCAGTACGGCTAAAATATGCCATAAATGTATTCTTATATTCGATCTTCGGAGTGAACGAAAATACATAATTCAATTTTTGCAGACCACATTAATTGCATTTTTGGAATTTGTGGTTCTTTTTGATGTGTAGACATTTTCGCGCTCGGTCTGCACTCCAGTAGGGGCTAAAACGAGAATTACGTACGTCTTGCAAGGAATATCCCTACCGGTGTAGGTTGATGTAAGTTAGTGTAATCCTATCAAACAGAGCTCTTATGCATAACAAACTATTTTTTTTAAACTTGTTTTCAACTTAAACTTATTAATATCATGACATTGCACAATTTGCGTACGTGTAAACGGCATTGTGAAGAAATAAACAAAAAGTTTTTAAGAAAAAATTCAAAAACTTTTTTCTACACTAGTGATGAAATGAAATTTGTTTCGACTGTTCCAAATCGATTCGGAAATCTTGCAATTTACTAAGCCTAATTAATTCGTTAATCACATTTTTTTGGTGTATGAGTTGTGAAAATTTTTTATATTTTGTCACACACTGAGAACTTTCTGTGACACGACAATTCTTTCAGTGCAAAATTCTTGTAAACGTTCTAGAATTCGTTAAAACAAAATGCAACGTTGAGATAGGACAAGTGGACACCCATAGTACCTACATTGAAGCATTTTGTCCATTAAAAATAGCATTTAGGATTACCCCAGCACCAACTAGTCCATATTTAACGTCAACAGATATATACCTATCTATCGCGAATACAACAACGTAATTTGAACGAAGAAATAAATCACGTGTCTAATAGAATCAATTCAGCACACAATTTAATACCGTTTTCTCTTTTTATTTTTATTTTTTCTTATTTTCCAACAATCGCGAAAAAACCACAGATTAAACGAAACGATCAAATTTTTCAATACACTTTGCAGACCCAGGAATAACTTCATTAATACGATTCTTGCGGTATTTTTATTAGCACCCACCGAACACAGATATTATGTGTCCGTTTCTCGATTATGTTTTTTGACAGATCAATTCTTCGAGATTTCATACGTCGAGTCGTCGACAGGAAATAATCCGGATATATTTTCTTCACCTTGCGCAATTTTTTTTCCCCCCATTTTTTGCACTCATCTTTCATCTTTATCTCCCTCGTACTCACTAACGTTGCGACAATACGTCAGTTGCTGTGTACAGATTATAAAATCGGCACAAATCGGAAATCAACCATCGATAAATATGTTCGTGAAAATGAAATACATTCTTTTTCCATCCTCTCTCGCGACTCCTCCCCCTACAATTGTTAAAATGAGAACGTGTATATACTATACATATATATACACTATATACTTCATCGGAGAAAAAGTATTATTATAAGCGAATCATATTTCGTCTCAGTACCTATAATATAATATCGATTGGTACGAGAGAAAAAAATAAAAAATAATATGAAATAAAAATGAATGTCTACTTTTACTAATCGACTGTGTGAAATTTGTACTGTATACTTCGTCAATGGAGCAATGTGCGAAGCAATAGTGGAGGTAAAGGAAGAAACACCACGCAGCAGAAACCTTGTTTCAAGTACCTATCCCATAATATATTGCACACTTCAATCCGCGGTTGATTAACCGATTAAGCATCACGTATTAAACCAAATCGAATGAAAAAGAGAAAAAAAAAAGGAAAAAAAAGGAATAACAACACATAATTAGGTCTGTAGATATGTATTTAAAAATAAACAACTCTTAATTGAAAAACTTTTCATATTTTTATCAGACCCTTTCTCTCGTCGGAAAAAATCATCACTAATCGATTCGACAAGATACCTGTAATGCTTGTGAGCGTACACTGATTTTCCATTTCATTTTTAAACAGAAATCCAATGTTATTGGCTTCTTACGAGGTATTCAATATAGGTACTACTTTCAATTTTCATGTGCCAGTGCCTAATATGTTATATTGACGCCCATATGTAAAAAAGAAGACTACGATGCTCAAGGGCATAGATAGCTCCATAGTAAGGGGTCATCCACATATTCTCTATTATCCCTTCAGACCCCCATCCTCATCGCCAAAACTGACAAAGATGCACCCTATCTTTCGGTATCAATCTTTCTTTTTCTTGGTTAAAGGGGGTCCAACCCACGAGTACCCCTATTTCTCTACACCCCTGTTGCTGCTGGAAATTTAGGTTTATCTCCTTTTTGACTGAAGATATCTTTGAAAGAGGAGTACGTTTTAACAGGAACAAAATAAATTAATTTTGTTTTTATTTCCTATAAAACATAATACGAAAGCTCGTTTTCCATAGCGACCAAAATCAACTTTGTGGAAAATTGAGTTAACATCGAAAAAATACTGGTAATACTGCCATGTAAAGCCTTACTCTTCAACCTTTTCCAGTGGCGTAACCAAGGGTGGGCCAAGCCAAAAACAATTTTGACACAAATGCTGGTCCGCCATAAATTTCACCCATGAAAAATTACCATCATCTTTAATGGAAATTTTCTCTATTAATTGAAGTTCAATTTATAAAACGGTTGATTTTTGTTCTCCCCACTATCTCATACCTAATACAAAAATTCGCCGTGCACGTTTGACCAGTCCTTCCTTAGCCTAAAAAAAAAAAAAAACTGGTTCCGCCACTGACAAAATTATTATAAAAAAAATTTTTTTATTATTAATTATTTAATTTAATTTATAAGTTTATTAACTGTATTATAAATAAATTTATTAATTTTTAAAATAATTATTAATATTGATTGAATTTAGCTTCTAAATTTGTGAAAAAAGGCATAAAATTAACTAATTAAGATTTTTTGAGATTAATTCAAAATTAAAAATTCTTGTTAAAAATAATTAAATTTTAATAAATAGAAATTAAAAAAAAAAAGCTAATTTTTCAAAAGTGACTTAATGTTTTCATCCTATTTTTTACAAAAGACTAAAGAGATTTATAGAGATCTGTGTGTTTTGTTCATGATTAGAAATTTAATAAACGTGAACAGATTATATTATCGATTATCGTAATAAAATATTTTCTCATTAATTTCATCCACTTGATGTTAAATTTTGAAATAAGCGTCTAAGATCAGACAAAGAGGATGTTAAAAAAGTATACGAGACGAGAGTAATAAAACTTCTGTTTTTTTAACACTTTTTTTTTATTTATTTGTGTAATATTGAATTTGGCTTATCTCACCATCAAAGATACAACGTAAAACAAAACAATACCTACTAAAAAAAAAATTATTAAAAAATTTCTATTTTAACAAGAATTAAAACACCATTCATCTAATTTTTATCATCTGTCTCATTGCAAGGAGTCATAAGGTGGAACTTCCACAGTAAATATTTTAAACATTAGAACACGATCTTAAAATACCTATGATAACCTATGACAACACAAATAAAAATATACTCCTTGTCTGAACGTAGACCGGAATGACAAATATGAAAAAATGTAACTTCCATGAATCATTTGTGTACTGAAATTTTTTCAAACATTACACTCCATGCGGACCACCTAGTTTTCATGACTTGCAACTTTATAGCAATTTACAGCTGAATTCCTACTAGCCAAGTTATGGCTTCATATTGTGTCAAAGAGACCTATGTCATCGATTTTTTATAACGCATCTGCCTAAAAAAAATTAGAAATTTTGTAAGAGTAAATTCTGTATATGTTTGGTCAAAAGGTTGGATTAAGCATTTCATTTTTTACTCAATTTTCTATAAAATACACCCGTTTTGGAAATTTTTGTTTCTTCTCAAATTAAAAAAACTGAGAGGTCAATTTGAAAAGTGAATCTTCGTATTATTACTCAAAAGTTAAATCTAAAGAAACTTTTTTTGTAAATTTTTAATAATAATTTTTCACTTCTAAAATGTATAACGCCCTGATATCTATTGGGTATCGAACATTAATATTTTTTTATTATACAGTGGAAACCTCTTGATAGACTAGTAACATATTGGGCGGTACCCTTTTTCTCCCTAATGAGCGGGGTCCCAATTAAAGGATGTTGAAAGTGCAAATAAAAAAAAATTAATGGTGAATTTCATTATTTGATTTCTAAAACAGTCACATTAAAAACAGTTAAATTATTGAATAATTATATTTTACCTACCTACAAATATTTACGACAAAAAAGAGGTCATAACCTAAACTGAAACTTAATTGGCTCAAGACAACATGAAATTAGGAAAGATAGGAAGAATAATTACAAAAACTAACATATAATATCACTAATGAACTGAAAAAAGATTATTATCACTTTCAATTCAAGGGCAAATTTTTCTTATCAATGAACTATTTTGTCCCAATAAACGGATGTATTGCTCCTAATAAGCGATCTGATTTCCTACAGTTTTACATCATTTGTTTTGAGATTTCCCAGATTTGTCTCAATTAAGCAGTTGTCTCCTCTACTCGGTGCCCCTAATAAGCGGTTTCCACTAAATTTATTTACCTGTATGGTACATCTACACGTTGAAATTTAAAGAAAATTGTCTTTCTAAAGGACTAATCCTACTTTAAATTTCAGAAATATAAGCTTATGGGGCATTTTCCCTTTTCCCATTATTATTCAGTAATTTTTTTTTTTTTTTTTTTCACGATATATGGAATAAAAAATATAATTTGTTGTTTGTACAATCTTCATCCATATTTTTTTCGTACTGCTCTGTAAGTAGCCTCTTCTTGGCCTCTCGTGGTATGACATTAATTTTGATTAAATACGATAAATATTTCAACCAGGTCGACGTCAATTATCGCGTTTAAAAATATTTCTGCCAAAGACAATGGCGTTCTCGTTTTATCACCATCATCGATCATTTTCGTGAGTAATGTACCTACTGTAAGTGAATTTTTGTTATAATTTGATGGTACTGCACTCGAGCACGTGCATTCAATGATTAGGCTAAAGGGTCGTGCCCTCCGATTACCTCCGTCAAAAAATTTTCATGTCACAGTTAGTAGACAGTAGTACCTATATTATTACTATACGTGCACCATAGACTAATATATAGGCTACAGCAGAAATAAAATTAACATATAATACGTTCGAAAGTAATTGCGTGTATATAAATGTATCGTGCGTATAGACTACCCTTTTTGGTTACCCATTTTTAATTAATATTTTACTTTACCTCCCCTCATCTCTGCCGCTTTCAGCGTAGATGAGACCAGCAAAATTCCGGCTTCACTTGTGCTACGCATATTGTATGTATACTTATGTACATACATTCTATAGGCGATGACGTTTTCTCAAAAATTTAAAGACAGTAATTTATTCGAATGCGAGAAAAATCCTTATAAAATTCCCACATTTGTGTTAATTATATAAATTGTGAGAAAAAAAGAAAAAAAACTCAAAGAAATATTAGTCGAGCCTACAGTGTACATACGCACATTGCAGACAGCTGCTATTTAAGTATAAATTGAGACCACCGAAATTATAGGTCTCACTGTATTGTAGACATTATGAAGGCACCTATAGTAGCCTACCACAAAGAGCGTACTTTTGAGCTTAATTTGAAAAGACTAGACTTTATACGCATTTGGAGTAGGTCAGTGGTCAGTAGAAGTTATAATTTTTGCATGCAAAGAAAATTCTCAGCGTGTAGGAAATCTTTTCAACACTTGTGATGAATATTTAATCGTTTAGTTTATACCAGTGAAAATATACGCGAAGAAAATGTAAGTTATGGGATGAAAACGCATATGCCTTAGATGTGACACATCATTTTTAAAAACTGGAATCAATAAAATAAAAATTTAATGAAGCTTTTTAAACATAACAAATGCACATTTCCTAATGCAAATATGCTAAAAATAAAAACAAAAAAATGACCTCATTGATAGCTACTCATTAATAGAAACTGACTATGAGCAAAACTGGGTTAGTTTTGGTCTTGCATTTACTCAACACTTATAGAAACTCACTACCTAGTTGTAAACTGCGTTCGTAGTTTTTCCTCCTAAAACTTTTTTTAAAATTTATTTGCTTTACCGATTAGCAGGAAAAATTATGGGACAAAATTCAATAACTCATTAGACATTAATATAGTTTGGTATACTTAAATTCATTTAAGAAGCAGAATACCTTTCAGGTTCTAAATTTTTATTCTTTTTGCTTTTGAATATTTTATTCTAGAACGTTATATACCCATCTATTCAGCTAAAAAAATTACCTTTTTTATTGTAAATATTAACAAAATATTGAAAACTTGCGAATTATTTAAATTATATTTTACTTTTTATAATATAAGTATCACTTTAAAGATAATTCTAAAAAGTTACATTCTCCTAAATGATTTAACCTGAAATTAATGAATTTTTACTATGTACTTTATGCTGAACGTGCAAAGCAGAACAGAAAATTTCTTATTTATCTACGGAGAAAAATAATATTAATGCCTCTAAAAGGAAATTTTAAGTTTTATGCCTGTTTCTGTCATATTACCGAACATACTGTGGACTAAAATTTTATTCAATTATTGTAATACAATTCAAACATAAAATGATCTAGAAAACAAGTTTCTAATATTTTGTTTGTAATAGGGTTTTGCCTATGAATGAATTTCAAATCACTCAACCATAAGCTGCATGTCAGAATACTACTTTACAACCTTTTAATACTCCCTGGCAGAATATTCCAGTCAGTAACTTCCACCGATCCGTGAAAAAATACACGAATGATTGGTCAGACTCACATTTTCTCGCCACCACCAAATCACAACCACTCATCTCTCCATTGGTCACTGTGCCTCAACTCATTCATTCCTACTACTTAATCTTCACCCAACTGACTGTCAGTATTACCTTTTCCGACCTCTCTTACTCAGTCACATTCTCACTACATGTTCAGCTATTCACATTCTTCAAAATGACTACGCCCTCCCTGAGACATCCAAAATCCCACAGTCTTCCCCCATGTCACCACACAAATTCGACTTTTATACGTATACTTAGACTAAGGAACAGCTCACGAGTTATAAGTTTGTATCTTTACTACACCACAGAATCAACAAATCAAACATTGACACAGATAAATTCCCATTCTACAAAATATTTTAATAAACTCTAATTGTTGACTTTTTTACATTGTGTTGACATGTAGAATTTAAATATAATCAACGATAAACCAATGTATCTTATCTCCCTAACTGTTCACAATTTTGGTTTTAGTCTGAACAGTTAGTCTCATTTTTAATGTGAATACTTTCCATTTGTCGTGAATGTTTTATATGTTCACAACATAATGCAGTCTTTAACACGACATTCAAGTTATTTTGTTCTCCACTTTGGAGACTGTTTTTACCAAAATCTTATTCAAAAGGTGAACACTGCTAGAAAATTCATTTCCATTTTTGCCCGTAAGCATTTTCAGTTTTGACCATGGGTATACTCAATCGGAATCCGTTGGTTCGTTGGATGTTCAGAAACCACGAGGCTGTATGAAAATAAAGAACTGCACGACCAAGACTATGTTTTATTTAACTGTAAATAACTTTCCTTGTACTAAACGTGAATTGTACCGATGGGTTGGCCTACTTGTAATATTTGCCTTTACAAAATTGCCTGACATGTTACGTAGGCCTTCGGAGCTTTTGCTGGTAGGCTGGTAGCTTGACTGTTTGGGCTGACTGGTGAATTCTCAACTTTACAGTTTTTTGAAACTTCTTTATATACTTTATTTTGTGAATTCAAGCCCCTTACTCAGGATGTGTTTGTTTTTGGACACCACATCTCATCCACAATAACCACAACTCTCGCACACAATTCTCCTCACCACTTAAACCTCATTATGGCAGCTTTCTTTACTTCAACGACTGTGTGCCATAAAATACCTATAAATTAGGCCTTTACCAGTATAATAACCCGTTATTGTGAAGTTTGTTTAGCTCCTTTATTAATTAATGCATTTTTATTTAATTTTTATGAAGTATGAGCTGTAATCCTGCCTGATATCAATTAATTTATGTTTGCTTTTTTCCCTTATTCTAACAACCTTTTTGTTGCCCCAAATATTTCAACAATTGTTTCAATAAAAAATAGGATGCTACTCCATAATATGAGGAGGATTTATCCTAACGCCTTTTTGTGGACCTAAATGAAACTTGACAGAGACAAAAATAAAATAGAGACAGAGAGAGTAATATTCGCCTCACTAACCAGTAGAAGACAAAAAAAGGACGTGATGAAGTTTTTTTCAATTTTCCTTTACTCTTTTTCGTTGTCAAGAGATGTTTTGTCTGTTTTCTGTTTTCGTTTTCACAAATGATATAAATTTGTAACCTTTCCCCAAAAGGGGCTACCGACTTTCACGATGGCTACAAACCTTCCTGAGAATAACCAAATTTTTTCTGGAAAGTATCATACCAGTTCGTCCAGCGGGTCTGGAAAGTTAGTGTTTCCAATAGTTTTTAGTGATTAGTGTTTTATAATGTGTAGAGATAGAGATTTTAGGCTGAACGTGCGAACTGGAACAGAAAATTCCATACTTATTTTACGGAGCAAGAAAATATTAATGCCTCTAAAAAGAAAATTTGAATTTTATTGATCGTATCTAACTGTTTCTTCTAAATTATTGAATAGCGAATATACTGTGAATTAAAATTTTATTCAATTATTGTTATACAGTTCAAACACAAAATGATCGAAGACAAGTTTCTAATATTTTGATTGTAATAGGGTTTTGCCTATAAGTGAACTGCAAATTTTTACCTCAAAATATGAAAGAATCAAAAAATAGGTTTTTTTAATGCTTGAAAGGTTTAAAGTACTGTGCAGAAATAAGCTCAGATTCTGAAGGAGAAAAATCTGCAAGGTTTGTAAATCATAATACAAAAGAAAGGCTTAACAAAATATGAAACTTCGCATCCCATATTATGATTATCTTGGCCAATGTATCTTCATTTCTTACTTTATGCACATTTTTCACCGACACGAGAGTGTTTTGTTGAAACTTTTTATTTTTTTATGTTTCTTGAGTTGTTTTGGTAATGTAGGTAACCATTTTTCCAGCATCAGGAGATTGTTTGATACATATCTATATGGGAGGATTTGGTCGGATCCGATCAATGACCAATGGTCTACCAGAATAAATATTTCGCAATTCCAATCACATGTGAGATCACCGAATGAACCAAACCAAACACCGTCACTTTGGGTTGGCAATTTGATGGCGAATGGTCTCGAACCTTAAATTTTTCAATTGTAATGTCAAACATCAAACCAATACGCCACGAGGAATTCAGAGCAGAAGAGTGAAGTTAAGAGTTGAAATACATTTGCTGCCTGAATTTATGGAAGTTGTAAACTCAAAATTAGTTGATTGTGGGTGATTTATGAAAACTGCTATCGAATCATTATTTCATGTCATGAACACGTTCAACTGAATATTTATATGAGCTCTAAAATATATTACATTTATTTTTGTATTTTGTCACAGTTTGAGGCTGTTAGAAGCTGGAAACAAATACCTTTTCAAAATCCGAACTCAGTGCCTGAAGAGCTATGCATACCGACTTTCATAACTTCGAAAATGAAAGGGAAATTATTAAACGTCCTGATTTTAGGCAAAGGGGCAACAAGAAAAGAGGTTTCTGATGATATCAATAAAAAAATCAATTAATCTACAAAAATAAAGAAGCATAAAAGTATCTGCTAGACGTACTGAAACCGAACTGAATACGAAATTCATTCGTTTGTATTGCAAGTTGCATTTGTTTTAGGTTTTTTGATTTTAGAATCAGGCCATTGAACAAAATGTTCAAACACCGAGCACGAAAATCGACGCTTATATGATAAAAATTAGTTCTAAATTTATCATTGCCTAAAAGACGAACTAGCTAAAATTGTTTACACCCTTTCATTTTTATTAGATCTTGAATTACCTAATTTAAGGTTTTATCCAACGAGGAGACTGAATGGCAGAATTTGAGTAATAGAACCCCGCCCCCTCAAAAACATTGTTTCAAATTGGGATAATTTATTTTTAATATCACGATTGATACCTATGCACATAGGGATTTAATGAATCAAACATAGCAAAAAAAGTGATCAATAAAAAAACGCCTCATTAGTACCTTCTTCATGCTCTAATTGGCCTATAATAAATGTTTCATCTTCTGACGACAGGGTTGATATTTATTTCAATTTTTCGAAGAAACTGATTAGATTTCACGCTTGCATTTGGTTAAATAATGTTTCTCTCGAGTCATTAGGTTGACTTTATAGTTGGCCCCCCAAAAAAATTGTGATAAGATAAATTGTGAACCAACAGGCAATCAAAAATTTTGTTTTTTATTATAAAATTTTTAAGAAAATTTTGAAAACTGAGTATATATGCCTATATGAATTTTTTCAAATAATTATTTAGTGAATTCACTAACACTTAGCGCAATACATTCAAAGCAGAAAAATCATTTGTACCAACCTTGAAATAATGCTAATGCTTTTAAATTTGAGAAAATAAGTAGAAAATTTCTTGGATACGACTGCATTGTCCAGTTTCAGTGAAATTCATAATTACTTTTGAATGGAAAAAATTCAAAACTAGACACCAACAGAGTTCGCTATTGCTAATTCAGAAATTGTCAGACTATGGAGCTATTTTGAGCTTTGGGCTAGGGCTGGAAAATTTTGCACTATAATAGCAAATCTTGGCTTAGTGATAGATAGCATATCATAAACTATGAAAGGAAAATCCTATTTTAGAACACATCAAAAAAATGAGAAGTTCAGAGCAAAAGTGGACCAAGTCGACTTTTTATGATTTTTCAGTTACAGTTAGTTTCGAATTTATCAAAAGTGTAGGGCTATATTTGTTCGTGCAATAATGAACCGAATTGTAATTCACTTCTCCCCAGATACAATGGGTCTATTTTGTACGAATTTATTGAACTTAAAATGAATGTTTTTAGAGGTACGGTTGGTAGACTTGGTCCACTTTTGCTCTAAACTCCTCGAATGCAAGACAAACATAGGTATAATAATTGTTCAAGTTCCTTGCGTTCATTTCCCAAGGTGAGAAATAGTTCAAATTTTTAATATTGGATTTTTAGCATGCCAGATTTGCAAAATGCCTCCAATGTTCGTCGTTTAGACGATTCCGGACTGATTCTCCAAATGACGAACAATATTTCAGTGTTGAATTACCAAGTAGGCAGCGTACAGATATGAGCCTATATGAGCCATATTGTTTTTAAGAGCTTCTCGACGATGAATCAAAATTTTCGATCGGTAAAATTATCAAAAAATACGGTATTAGAAGATAATTTTCAAATAACCCCAATATTCTGGTTTCCTAGAGATCTACACCTGACTTTATCTGACGCTGAAACATTTTAAGCAGGGCTGTGAACTGATATTTTAAAAAAAAGGATTCAGTTTCGATTTGGCTCTGGTATTTTTTTTAAATATCAGTTCAGTCCAGCTTGGTTCCAGTGAAATTCATTTTACTGCATTTTTAGTTTTGAGTTTCGGATTTTGATTTTTTCTGGCTTTTATTTTGACCTTACAGGGCAGAAACTGAATCCTTATTGAAAATTAGTTTTCCTAATTTGGTTCTAATTCGACTTCTATTTTTATACAAAATGAGGATTTAATTCCAGTTTGATATTCAGATTCAGTTGATGTTTTTGTTTCGATTCCAATTCCCTCACGAGTTCCTGAATAATATATGATTCGGTACTGCGAATCAGTAACAAGAAAAAAAAAAAAAAACCTAAATAAATGATTCAGTAAAATAATTTTTTTTTTTGGCCAGCTGTACAACAGAAAAAGTGAAACCTAATTTAATTTGACTATGGTTAAGCTTATAATAATGATTGTAACTGATATATAGAAAACTGAAGTTAAATTAACGTTAATCCAGGGATTAGAGTTAACTATCAACCCTGTAAAACTGGCCACTTTAACGATTCGGGTTTGGTTTTCATAGCCCTTATTTTTAAGTAACAATTGTGACGTTGGGCAAGAAGAAAGACCGATAGCACAACATGCAAATTCTATTGGAGAAGCAATGTTTATATTTTACTTTTATTGGAAATATATTTAGTTCAGTTTGTAGATATTCCCCAACCGGGAAAGGGAGTAATTCTTTTATTACTTTTCATGAGTAGAACACAGGATACATAACTGTGAAAATTTCCTATTAGAGAAATCAGAAATGTTAAAAAAGCTCTCCACGCGAATTAATGTTTTATTTTAGCCCCTGGATGTCTGTAGAACCGTATTTAATTACTTTTATCTCAGTCCATTTTGTAATTTGTAATTCATTTTTAACCTCGATCTGGTTTTTCGTCTTTTTCACTTGAGGAAAAATTCATTTTCTTTGAACTTATATTTTCTAATCTAAATGAAAAGAAGAACAGAATTAATTCATTTTTAGTAAGAAAAATGTCAATATTTCGTATTAAAGGTTTGAGTTTTTTGTCTGTTTTAAAATGAAAATACTGCATTATATTCCCCTCGGCGAAAAGATTTTAAGAAAACAACGAACATTTTTCGTTTTGTCTCACGTGGTTGTTTCAATGTGGAATATTACTGAAAATATTTCAAAGTCATCAGGTACAATAAGATTTTAATTATAATTAGAAAGGTAAAACGAGAAAAAGTGTTCTGAAGCAAAGTTATGGACGTACTTTGAGAAATATTAAGGAGTTGAAATAGGCAACAAGGAGTACGAATCGCAAATTTTGAGTCTACGAGAAGTGATTGAGAAATTTAAGAAATTGGATTTGAATAAGCATATATTTTTTGATGAAAAATATCTGAAAAATGAAAAATCGATTTTTTGTAGATCCCTTTTCTTGCGCAGCATAGCCTTTGCACAGGTTACAATCGTCGATGACAATTAACATGACAAGTTTCAACCAAAGTTTTTAGTGGTTTTTTCTCAAAATTAGTTGAACTAATCAAAATGGTTCAACGCACAAGGCCTTTGATAGGGAGGAAAGGGTACCAAAGGTATCAGGCCCGGACATCTTTAGGGGGCCCGGAATGGTCTTAACTTAGAAATAAATTGTAATTTTCAAATATATAAATGGTGAAGAAGTGCGTCATGATCAATCCATGATGAGGTTTTTGGGAGTAAATTTTGCGAAAGTTTAGAAAAAAAAAAACCACTAAAATACATGTTTTAGAACCCAAAACGTACGTATCTAAAAAATTTATTTCGTGAGAACAGCGAGCGAAATTGTTTTCTGAATTTATAACCCCTTTTCAAAGACAAATCCTGCAGCTGGAGCTAAGAGGGGCCCTTCAGTTTATTTCTCCAGGGCCCGAAATTTCTCTTTGAGGCTCTGCCAACGAACAGCCTCATTTTCAAAGGATTAGTAGGTGATTTTTTCTACTCTCCAAAATCAGAAGTTATCTTCTCATTGACTCATTTTTACAGTTTTCTTATCTTTCGTTCAATTACCAACAGCTTCGACAAGGAAACATACCTGTAAGGTGAAAACGATGCTAACGATCGAATACGTCTTCATGGTTCTAAGAAAAAATTTTATGATTATGTCAATATTGTTGTTTTTGCTTTTGATTATCAATAAAAAAAAAAAAAAAAAAAAAAAAAACTACACAAAATTTCAAGAAAAACGAACGTTTTTCTAAGTAGACGCGCACATAATTTTAAAAAAATAAGCAAAACAATCTAAACACAATAGCACAAATAGAAAACGAAGAAAGAAAGAAGAAAAAAAAAACAGAAGCGAATATTCTAAACGACACTTCCAGGCGAAAGAAAATTATTGTAATTTTCAAGACGAAGAAAACGGCGACACACGCAAATATTGGTGCACTGGAGCGACGAATTTACTGGAGAACGACCTCTGCTCGTCTGGAATGTTATCAACTGGCAGTTCGCTATCTACCTTGAAAACGTTTTTCCTGCCATCATTTCCACGTTCTTCGTCTTAGCCCACTTCTACTACCTTTCTATAGAGATTTTCCTCTTCGCCGTGACCTTTTCCATTAACGGATGGCGGACATCGACGATGAATTTCGTCCACAAAATGATGGCCAGACGACAAAATGAAATGTAGGTATAGGTATTAATCATAAGCTGAGTGAAAAATCGTTTTTAAAACCAAATTGTTGCGGTAAATGAAAGAAAGCCAAAAAAAAAGGTACCTATATTTTGTAAATTCACTATTCTACAGGCCTAGAAAATGAGAACATTGAGTTTTTCGTGGAAAGCTCTGGAAAAGATGTTTTTAACCATCGAAAAATATTTGTTTTTTTCCAAAATTTGTCGCTATACATATACCTACCGCAAATATATCAACCTAAATTCATCAATTTTCAATAGTCTGCATTTGCATCAAGATTGAGAAAATTCTTTTCTTTATTTTTGTTGTTGATGATAATACAAAAAATTAACTGGCCTGAGCTACCCTCGTTCTTGGAAAAGTTAAAAAATAACTGAAAACTCGTTAGCTTGCACTCATCCGTATTCTAGTATATTTTTGAAGGTACCCATTATTAAATTCAGAATTTGCATTTATTTTTACCTTAAACCCACTTGCAGTCCTTGAATGGTGGATTAGTTCAATTTCAAACTTGGTGAGCTGGATACGAATATAACTATTCATTTCGAAAAAGAGAGTAAAAGGGTTCTTTCTCAGATAGATCAGAATATGTGTTTCAAATTTCGAAACCATCTGATTAAAATTACGACTGGAAATGGACTCAAGCAAAACAAAAAAAAAAATGTATTTTTAAAAAAGTGTCAAAATGCTCAGAAAATCATGAAACGAAAAATGTACCCACTCTTACCCCTGGGTCCGAATACTCAAGCAAAATTAGAGGTAACATACGGGCATATTTCTAATTCACAACAAACTCATAGAGTAAATCTTTGACATAGAATGTATTTACACATTAAATTTCAACCATGTCAACTGATAATTACGGTAGTCATCGAATTCACAAAAAATGCAAGTATTCAGTAAATGTACTTAATTTTTTATTGTATTTTGAGTGCTTAAGATTGACTCTAAGAAGAAAAATGTAAAAATTAAATTTGTAGTAAATCAAGTCAAAAAAGTGTTTCGTCTGAAAAATTTCTGAGCACATCCCAAAGGGTTTTCTAGCAAAACATTGCGACGTTAGTTTTTTTTTTTTTTTTCATTTGAAAACTCTATATTGTTTAATTTTGGAACCGCTCAATTGGGACGAAAAGGGTACCGCCCAATGTGTCCCTATTAAGCGGTTTCCACTGTAAGTATAATTATGAATTTTTAATTTTTACGTTAAAAGTCATAATTTGTCATGAAGTGAGAAAGTATCATGGTCCCAGCCCTAACTTCGCTAGCTAAAACGATTTTATGTGGGTGGTTTGAAAACAGCTGCTACAAGGAGGGAAGAAATTTTTAAAAAATTGCAAAATGTCTGAAACGAAATAAAGAGATTGGAAGACTATAAAGCAATAATATACTGCATATTCACGGAATGAACCAGTTCTGTTCGAGGATGTAACAAAAGAATGCGTTCAACCGAATTTACTTGGAAGGCCATAGAGGATCAGCATTTGTATCGATAACGGAGATTTTGCTAATAAAACTGCTGAATCATTGCTGGTGTGTCGCTGGAAAAACGAACATGCACGATTGTTGTTAATGGAGTCAATGTAGAAAGAAAAGAAAAGATAGGTTGGTAGGTGCTCCATTGTGTGATACTGACATGCCAATTAAAAAATACAAAAAGGAAAAACATCAACGACACAACGTAACTGTTTTCTAAAATTATTATAAATATTCAACGTTGTAACGAACTTAAGATTGGCAGTAAATATGTACCTATAGGAAAATTTATTGCAGAACGTAGGTCTACTTTAAAACATTTTCAAAGCTGGCTTCAGTGTAGAGAAAACACGCGAAAAACTAATTCAACATTCAACCTGCCAACAGATTCCATTCAACATATTTTTCAAATTTTTTTATTACTTTGGTTCTACAATATTTTGTTTTAGAAAGTGAAAAGTTGAAGTTTATCTGCGTGATAAAAGTATTTATGTAATAAAATTAAATTAATAAAAAAAAATAAAATAAAATATTTTTGCCATCGAAATGAAAAACATGTAGGTATTGATCGTAAGTGATGAGCAATAACTTCTGAAAACTTCTTATTTAAAATCAAAGTCAGAATGACATATGAAATATGAAGATTAAAACTTAAGAAGGTAGCCTATTCATGCATAGAAAACTTTTTCTTCTTCTAAATGCATTTAATTTTTAAAATTACTGTAAAATAACATACTTCGGATGAAAGAAGTGAGGGGTAAAAAGAAATTCAAAAAATTTTTTTGAAGAAAAAAATGTTCTAGCAGGGCAATTTGGGTTTCAAAAGCTAGCCAACTATAACCTAAAATTGACAATATGACTATAAGTTATATAGTATTATCTACCTATAATTACCTACATCATAAATAGGTAATGTTTGTGTTAAATTTCGTAGCCATTGTTTGAAAACTACGCATTTTCCAGCACAAAATCAGAATTAAATCGGACATATTAGAGGGACCGTCCGGCCGATCCGCACCAAAATTTGCAATTATAGCATGTAGTCCAATTAAATCAGCATCAAAATAGAGAAAAAAAAATTAGGCCACAAATTTTAAATGTATAGGGTTGTTGAGGGAGTCTCCTGGAATAATGTACTAAAAGTTGCACCCTTCTCGCGGCTTGAATTTTTCGGAAGGGGGTATTTATCCCCACAAATTTGGTTTTTAGCCTTTTTCTCCGTGACTTCTGATTTTATGATAACAATAGATCAGTACAAAATTGTTCAGCATAAAATTTCCCACAAAAAAGTTTTCATGCAGTTTTTTACCCGACTCCCCCCCTTTCCTCCGAGGAGTCTTGAAAACAACATTCTTCACTGAACATGTTCAATAAAATTATATGGAAAATATAACTATTGTAATTATCATACTATGTAGATAATTCGTAAACCCGATACACGTATTCTACCCATCCACTCCCCTTTTTTAACCTTTTACCACCACTTCGATCTTCAAAGTTTCTTGTCTGATTCCCCCTCTCCGCTCCAGAAAGTTTATAACAACTATATTAACTGAATTTGGTTGTTTTCAAGACTCTTTGAAAGGGAAGGACAACGTTGGGGAAAAAACTGTGTGTAACCTTTTTTGTTGGAAGGGGTTATGGAAGGGGGTAGATGAGTAAAAAATATCTGTTAGGTTTACAAATTATTTACAAGAGACTTGAGAATTTTCTCTAAGACTTGACTATTAAGGAAAAAAAGCAAATATTTTTGTAACACCCAAGACTAATATTAAAAATTTTCCTCCGTGAGAACAGGTTGACTGTGAAGGTGAAGGTTATGAGAATGAGTTATGGAAGGGGGTTGGATTGGTAGTATTGCTTCATGAGAATGGATGAGCTTTGAAGGTGGAGGGGAAGACCAGGGGTTATGGAAGGCAGGTGGATATGTAGGAAATATGTAGGTATTGGGGTCAATAATTATGTATTATCTAAACAACTTATGATAATAACTATAATTATATTTCATACATAAATTAATGGTATTGAACATATTCACTGAAAAATGGTTGATTTTGAGACTCTCGGGGGGGAAAGAGGCCATTGGGGAGAAAATGTATGAAATTGTTTGTGGGGACTCAATGGTATGAGGTAAAGGGGCTCGGACCCCTCGACGACAGTCGCCGCCCCAAAGGGCAGGCTAATAATCGTCCTTGTGACGTTAAACCACACAAAATACGTTCGATCGTAATTACCTGCAAGTACATGCAGGTAATGTACGAGTACCGAATCGTGACATCACCAAACAATGTCACGATCCATACACGAACCGGCCAGCCATCTCTTATCATGATAGGGGATGATGTGACCTGGCCGCCCTCACTGACGTACGTATTATCTTACGTACGTGTGTTTGTGTGCGTGCAAATAAGCCGTATATAAACCGGCTCTAAAATTGCCAGTGTTCGCCTTGGTTTTGGCTTACAAGTACTTGTGTACGAAGTGGCTGAGAACGCTTAAATTCTGTTGAATTTCCTTCTGGTGAGAATATCTCTCACAACAAGGTATTCCACATTGTTTTTGCAGGAAATTTTATGCTAAACAATTTTTTATGGAACAATTTTATCACAAAATTGAAATTTGGGGAGATCTTGGAGATTGAACACTCCCTCCCCAAAATTTCAAAAACCCTAAAGATTGCAATATTTAGTATGTTACTCTGGGGGACTGACCCAACAATCTTACATGGGTAAAGTTTTTGTGCTAATTTTTTTTTCCTCATTTTACCACTCATTTTATTGGACTATAGGTACCTACCATTCAGCAAAAAAAAACTGCAATTTTACAATTTTTTTTTTTTCAAACAGGCTAACTTTTTCAATTCAGTAAAGTGCGGCAAATGAGCTTTGAAATTTTGAGTTTTCACTTCTCAAAACTACAAAATTTGAAACTGTAATGAACAACTGAACTAACTTTGAGAGAGGGTAAGTCCAGAACAAAAACTTTTGATGAAAACTTTCAAAAATTAATATTAAGCTCTTAATTGTTTGTGTTTTCACCTCTCAGAACTAACATAGAAGTAAACGTCTAAAAATCCATTAAGTAGAACTTATAACTAACTTTAAAAAGAACATGCAGTTGTGGAAACTGGAACTTTTGACCTTAATTACAGCTCTCTTAATGAAATTTTTGAAACAAAAATTGATAGAAATTATATAAGGATAGCAACTTTTCATTGAAGACTTTTATAGAAAAATTTATTCACCTGGAATCGAGTGTCATGCAGTTACCAGTTACCACAAAGTATTAAATACAATAGAGGAATCATGCCACCTAAACGCCGCTAAAAAAATGACACCACTTTTGAAGAGCTGTCTCCATTCTTTCGGTATCAAATTCAAATTTGTTGGCTTATATTTGGGCCCATTAACAATGACAAGAATTTTTTTTTTTTTCAATTAACTGAATTAAATGATCGAATAAATATAACTGACAATTCAGAAACCACATCAAACTAAACTTTGGAGGTTAAAATGGGACGAAAATTGTATCAATCCTTAGGAGTGGGTATACTTTGTCTCAAAAGCGGTGCCATTTTTCATCTGGCATGCGTCCTCTTTTATATTTAATACTCTGTGGTGGTTACAACTTTGATTATATGTATAGTACTGGACCAGTAAAAAAATATGATTTCTGGTTAGATATGCCGGCGCTAAATAGGCAACCAGAATGTACCTTTTGACGTAATTTGCTTTGTATTTATGCAGGCTTTCCTATCGAATTTGGAGGATGTCTTTATCAGATGTATTCTAAATTGGTGAATTCAAGCAAAACGTCGAAAATATACAGATGGTATTTTTTTGCTGGCATGTCTTGACATTAAAAAATACATTGGTCTTATGGAGCTTTACTGGTCCAGTACTATGTATAGTCAAAAAGTTACAACGAATTATTTATAATATGGATTTATTCTGTCAAAATAGTATTTTCCGTTAGTTTTTTGTTATTAAGTAAGTTACGATTTTTTTCTAATTTTGATTTTGAAATTTGTTTCAATTCCCCGTTGTTATGAAACCATAACTGTTGACTGTTTAAATACGACTCCGTGATCGGCGAGTTATTCAGAAAAACCAATCAGGAAGTCACGTTTCAAACTTTTCCGCTTTGAAAAAACATACGACAATGACTCCCGTAATACCATTTCAAGAAAAATCATCATCCAAAGGAAACAAAACGAAGTTCAGCCACAATCAACATTAAATTCTTGGTAGAACTGAGCTTGCGGCGACATGAAGGTATTGTTTTATCTTCACACACATCCACCCACCAACACACAAACACACACACACACACGAAAAATAAAACAGAAATGAAGAATGTCGAAATAATTTGAATGATTCGTTGCATTTTGTCATTAACATAAATGCAATAACCAAACAGTTTGAAAATATCACCCAAAATGTTGTCTTATGTAATCGTTAGATACATTTTGTAACGACAAAAAAAATATTATTGTTAACCGTTAAGGTATCCAAGAAGAGAAAAATGAAGGTTGATAACTTGTCTTTGTTTTTTATAGCTTTTTTTTTTTTTGGTAAAAAAATTACTGAAAATGAAGATGGGTTTTCAGTGGTGAAACCACGGGTGGGTATCGACGATGAATACACGCACCATAATAAAATAAAAAAAAGAAAGATTAATTGCAGTTTAAAATCGTTTTGAAGTAATTTTGATGAAGATATAAAACATGTTTTAATGTGAGGAAAATTAAAAACCGAAAACATCGAGTACATGAGAATGAATTAACAAAAAAAAAAAACTAACGCAGCAGCAGCTCCGTTAGAAAAAGTAGGTTTTCGAAAAATCTAAAGTTAGATAGTTACTAAAAAGTTGTTGGTAGATCGTAATAAATATTTGTTCCGAATTACGTTCCTATTGGTCCAAAATTAGACATTTTATAGGCGAAATAAAAACGAAAATAGTGTTACCAGAAGAGTACTACTTATGCGACCGATCCGAATCAAAATTTATAGTAAGTTGCAATATTTGTTACGAATTTCGTAGCTATTGATCGAAAATAGATAATTTTATAGCCACAACAAAAACGAAAATAGTCAAGCCAGAAGTACCTTACGACCGATATCCGTAACAAAATCAATAGTCAGGTCCTTAGCTTAGTACTAACGTTCGTTTAAAATTTCGTAACTATCAGATAAAAATTGCGACCTGTATCGTGATAACAAGAAATTGGATTATACATATAAATATAATCACAAGCCCTAAAGCTTGGCTTGTACTGACCTGGCAACACTTATCAATTCGTTATTAGGATGGAAACAAAGAAACATTTGCGCCTTGAATATCGTCTGAATATTTTTCGTTGAATTTTGTCTCAAAAAATCGGGTTGTACGTTATAATGATATGAATTTGAGTTATTAGTGCCAAAACTTTCCTTGAGTTATGAAACAAAAAACGTACCTACCCCCACCTCAAGTTTGTTCCATGACACCAAGATTAATATGTAGATTTTCAATAAAAACCTACTTGAAAAAAAAAAAAAAAAAGGTATTTTGGATACTATTGATGTAAAAAGACTTTGCACTTTTCGCTTAATTATGTTTAATCAGTTCTGACAGATAAATTGAACTGAATATGAAAATAAATAAATTTTAAATTAAAATATGAAATTGTTTGAAAATAGTAGATACCTAACTGAAGAGATGATAAATGACTCGAATAAATGAAGAACCCTTGGTCAATCGAAATACACTAGGTACTTAATTGTACTAAGAAAAAAGGCTTCCAGTAGCTGGATTATTCATGAAAACAACGAAAATTAACAATACTTATTTCTGGGATTTCGAATATTAGGACCTATTTAAAAAAAAAAAAAACATTCTTGGGAATTGTTTATAATTTATTTCTACTGAGAAAAATCTATAATACATAAGATTGAAACATTTTTCATGTCACAAATTGACTCCAGAAGAGCTAAACGGATTTGAATAAACCTTTTTCTAAATTAACTGTCCTGATCCTTTACGGGTTTAAAACAATCAACTTGAAAATCTATGAGATAGGATTTGAGTTATCTTCAAAAATTTATTTCTCAAATAAATTGTGCGACTGTGTGCATGTTCAAGTTAAAAAGATATGAGTCTCCGATTTTTCTGTTCTGTTCTTTAACTATACTATCTTCACACTAAGCAGAGGGTGATGTCAGAATAAAAATAGACGTTGACGTTGGTTGGGGACAGAGGAAAAGGTATCGATGCACACTGTCATACAACGATAAGCATTATTTTGTACAGTAAACAAACATCGTATTTTAGGCAGATAAGTGTGGATATGGTTTATGATGTCACCCACTTCTTAATGTGAACAGTCAACAGAGTATATAATTAAACAGTAAAATATACTTGACCAGCAAAGAACATTGATTTCAGGTTAGACATACCAGCGCTAAATAGGCAACCATTGTGTACGATATAAGTACATGATGTATTTTAAACTACATTCATGTACACTATTTTCGTGAATTTAAGGGATGATCCTTATCAAATATATTTTGAATCAGTGAAATCAAATCAAGCAGAACATTGAAAGCTGGCACCAAGTACATGCAAGTTGTCTACTTCTATGCCATTATGTCTCCACATTACAAATTATATTGAACTTATGCAGCTTTTCTGGTTCAGTACTATATTTATATACTCTGTTCACGCTAAAAATTGCATGATGTCATAAACCATATTCACAATTCCACAATTACCTGCTTGAAATATGATGTTTGTTTACCCTACAAAATGATGCTAATCATTGTATTACAAAGTGCACTGATACCTTTTCCTCTCTTCCTAACCAACTGCAACATCTATTGATGATTCTGACATTATGCACTTCTTCGTGTGAATAGAGTACAGTCAAAGATTCTATTGCGTTTTTTTGTTCTTTAATTTTACTGTTTTTGCAGTTGCAAATGCCTCAGTGTATGTGGCTTCGATTTTGTTCATTCTGTTGAGTTTTTTCTATCTCAAAGTAGGGGTACTTTTAGATAGATTTTGTAGAATCCACTTTTTGCAGAAGATATTACAATTTTAAGAGAATTTTATTATAGTATTTCGATTATTGTTCTCAAACCATAAAAACACCCTCCACCCAAAAGTTTATAATTATACATAACATAACTATACATATACACAATATAAGTTAATATAATTTGTCAATAAACTGGAGGATGTATTGTTTTATGGATTGGAGAAAAACTATGCAAGTGATTATTTTGGGTCCATATCTCAGTGAAGATTGAAGATGGGTCCAATCTGCCAATTAGTTTTCAAATGGCAGCTAATTGAATTCAAAATTTTTAGATAGTGGTGGCATTGTGTAATTCTTTACAGATTAAAACAAAATTCTGCATGGGCGCACTTTGAGTCTACATATATCTTGGTCAAGAAGCTTCAACAGAAAATGGTACATCCCTCATCCATGCACAGTTGGGTCAGTCGGTTAGTTTATACACAATATTTGGTGCATGTGAAAATAACCTTGGGCGGGTAAAAACCACATATTATCTATAACCAAAGAACTTATAAAAAATTAATTTTTTGGGGAATTGCATGAGTCATAATTTAAGTTGGTTGTTCCGTAATGAAATTATTACGAGTATATTAATTCAGTGTTTCAATACCTTTATATCATATTTTCCCTTACTTAAATGTAATAAATCACTCCCCTCAATACCAAATAATCTTTCATCGTATAAGAGTTTCTTCATTGTGTCTCTGAAAATATCAAAATTCACCTAAAATTGAGCTTGTTTATCATTAAACATAAATTGAACAGAAACTCAAATTGGCAATGTCAACAGAAATACTTGTACATATTGAATATGGTCTTTTAAATTTTTTGACTAATACACATCCTATTATGGTTATCAATTATGACAGAATGAAAAACATGTAGAAGCCATTACTGTTTAAGGAATTTGTTAAAAACAGCAGTTAAAATGCAGGAAATTCGTTGAAATAAAAACAGTTAGACCATTTTCCCTGTTCAAATGCCTACATGGAAATAAAAACTTCCCCAACTGGTTGAAATACCAAATTTTCAGGACAACCCTTTCATTTGAAAAAAATTAAAAAAATTTCATAGAATATTCTTTATTTTAGTTTGTCATGCATATTTATCTACTACTTACAACATAGACTACTATAAATTTCAAAGTAAATTTCTTTTTTTAAATTTATTTTTCTGATGGCGCCTTCAAATGGGTCGGTGCCCAGCTGCCAGACAGCCGTGGCATCCCTCTCGCTACGCCACTGGAACTACAGGTTCAGTAGTTCTGATAAAGTTGAAATAACAGCAGATTGTGCTCTAAAATTTTTGAAAAGAAAGATTAGTTTCTTTAGGACATTCATTAAGCTTACATCTGTTTGTTTTTTGATTTTTTTTTTTAAGTTGTCACAGTTAATTTTGGCTACAGCATTCTAATAATTTTAGATTAATAATGTCCAAAAGCAAGAATGATACTCAGGTACCTATATACAGCACTAATTGTACCTTAGAAACTTTTTGTCATAAGTAATTCTTACTTGTATGCCAGGATTATGCTTACAAGTTCATTTTTACGATAGGTACCTTACCTGTAGAATATTCACTAAATTATCAAAACGAATGGTTACATTATTACCCGCCTAAATTTTGTGTTGTTATCTGCCGATAAACATTGCAAATTTGTCTCAGAATATGTGTTTCATTGTTACCCGCCTCAAAAGTGTGCGGATATTGGCTAAATAACGTAACGCGTGAATACTCTTTAAGTAGGTGTACATAATGCATATATATTTATTATAGCGTACCATAAAAAGTACCTTCTGAGTAATTCTCAAGTCACAATCAAAGCCGTAGCTATAGGTTGTCTTCCAATAATTTTAAAATGGCCGAAAAGTTGGAAAATTTGAAGTTATTTGGAAAATTTATGATTATGTAGTCAGTTGGAAAATTTTGAAATTTAGCTCCAAAAATTTATGCCCGTTACGGCCCTGGTCGCAATAAGTAGTTTAGTAATCAAGTATCGCTCTTGCAGTTGGCGTTTATTTTTGAATTATTCGAGAGCTATAAGTAACTACAATGCCAACTGGTGAAAATTAAAAGTAGGTACCATAAGAAGTAACTACTTTTTTTTTTTCTTTTTTTTTAAATTACCTACAGTTATAGTTTTACAATACTTTTTCTCAACGACAAGATGTAGTTGGAAATTCTAATTACAACTACTTTAGTTTAAAAGAATTACCAAGAGGCGAAACAACTATCAACTACTCACACAGTCACAATATTATATTTTATTTGCAACTTAACAACCTATCAATGCCTGCCTACTTCATAATGTAACGGCCAAAAAAGGTGGTAATGTACCAAGTTAGAACCACTTTCAGTGTTACACCATACACGAGATAATTAACACTGGATAAGCATTAATACCTCTAAAATAATTTAAATAAGTAATTTATCATCCAAAAATATAGTGGACCTTAACGTATTTGAGAGACTCAATAATATTTAAAAATACAAGGTTGATTTAACACATTTAATAAAATAATAATTTGTACAACACAAGTACATTAAATAATATTTCAAATGTACGGCTTTCAAACCTTGATAAGAAAAAAAAAACTGTTTTAAGGGAGATTTAGAAGTAGCCTCATAGCTCTATGGTTCTCTAAACAGCTGATGAAAATTATTAATTAATTATTGATGTGAACTTAGAAATTTCTGAGAAGTAATAAGTATGAACTAGGCTTGTTGTCATGATGGCTGCAGTTTTTCTAAATTTTAATGATATTATTAATTTCTTCTCAATTTAATTTTTAAGTACTTTATTTACTGTTTTTAAATGTTTTGCTAATTTTCAAAGTAAATATTATTCATATCACTTGAACGTAGGCCAGAGCAGAGTTTATTTTATTATGAAAAATTTGAAATTTATTCATTCAATTCCATATAATCACAGTTATCATACGCAATTGTTGGAGAACCATTGACCATAGAAAGCTGAAATTTTATGGAGTCATGTAAGTATGTTAGCTGAATATTCTGTGAAAATTTAGTTAAATTTGTACGTTTTATTCTCGATATATCGCTGAAATTCTGTTCGAATTATGTGATTCAGGTGATATCAATTCAATCTACACTTAACTGGGAAACTTCAACTATATTTCGAGAATAAAACGTATAAATTTAGCAAAATTTTCAGAAAATCTTCAACTAAAGTCATGTCATACCCTTCTTATCTCGGTTAAGAAAAAGTCAACCCTGCAAGATGTACGGCTTTGGGTAGTCATATACGGCTTTTCAAAGGTTCGTGTATGGCTATCGTTCTCTCAAAATCTGGCAACACTGTATACATTACACATAACAATGTAATTCTGCTGGTAGGTTCTTAAACATAAAAATAGCTGCCTTTACAGGCACAAGCAATGATTACCAACCTGCTTTAACTTCTGACAGAGGTTTCTTTGAATATATAGGAGCAGTCTTCAACTTGACTTTGTTTCACAATATTATTCAACCAGTATTTAAGAAAATTTTTTATTAAAACAAATTAATTTTGGGCTATTTATAAAGTTTAGTTGACAATAAATTGAATCAATGCCTTCAATTACGAATATGCAACCAATTATACAGATGCATTCGACTAAACATGTTTTTCGTGAATCAGGCGATTTATGAGGAGAATTTGCAGATGAATGTAAATCGTGTTAAACCTGCACTCGTTTCTCGACCTGTTTTGAAGAAAATTTTTGATAACAAAAAATTAGTTTATACCGTTTATGAAGTTTAGTTCACAACTGAATCAATACAATTTAAGCCTTCAATCACGAATTTACAGCTAAGTGTACGGAAGTATTCGACTAAAAAGATTTTCGTGAAGAAAAAACAAATGAGGTGCTGGAAAAAAACAACGAGAAAAATTAACTTTTATTCGCCGGTTCTAAAGTGCAGTTTATTCTTTGACAGTGCATCGATCTTTGACATGGTAGGTATATCGGAAAAAATTTTTTTTTTAAACACGTATTTAATTTTAGCCTGGACCCTAGAACATTGACAGTAATGGCAGAGTGGTGGGCCGTAAAAGAGAAAAAATAAAAAAATGGCCAACGAATAAACGTTACTCCATTTGTTAATACGGTAATATTGTTTTACATATACCCGGTCAATTTGGTAGCACGAAGAATACGAGATATTCGTTATTCAAGATTCGAACGAGTGACAAGAGTCCCGTATAAATAGATATTATGTAGTTTGTAGTATTATAGTACATACGTTTCATCGCCAGTTCGCTATGCCTTTTGAGGTGAGTAATGTTGTCGTACACATCTTCATCATGTAGTTTAATTTCCGCGTGAAATTGAGCGACAGAAAATTTTCGGCTTTCTTCGTAAGTAGGTAATAATTATTAATCCTGAACTGCTAAAATGAAATTAACTTTCATAAACTTAAAAGGAACGAATCTTAATAATGAAGTTGCAAAAAGGATTTGAAAATAAAATAAAATAAATAACAAAAAATTAAATAGGTGACACCGCTGATAATGAACAACAGAACCAAAACTCGCAGTACGTCCAGACTGGTTAAAATTCGAAGCTAAAAATTCTTCGCGCAAATTTTAATATTTTCAACTTATTTGGTGATATTGATACAAGCGTCTCTCGCCAGCTTGTTCATTGTATCATTGAAGGTTATTATTAATTGTAACGTCCCTTTTCGTCAGTATGGCTTTGTAATTAGCCATTTTTCATTCAGCTGCTGCGGCGCAACAGTAAGGCTCTATTAGCAGGTATGCGTATGAGGGTGATAAGAGATGAGCCGCCATCTTGTATTATTCGTATTTTCAAGAATTACTATATATAAAAATGGCGATTCATCTCTTAACACCCTCATGCATACACTGCTAGTAAAGAGCATTAGCTATTAGTAGAGGCATGGCTTTGCACTCGAGCAGTGCCTGGATCAAATCCAAGTAAGTTAACAGTATTGAAAAAAAATTTTTTAAATTTTTGTTTGTATAAGGGTTTGTTAGGTTCATCAATTTTTTTTTTAATGTTTTTAAAAATAATTATTTCTGGATTAGACGTTTTTTCAGTTACAATGAGTTCAGATGCTAGATTCACTCATTGCATAGGTGGTAGGATCTTTCATGCAAATTTAGGAGGCCTGTCCGTGGTATACTACTTTGAGGGCGACAACAGTGGGGTGATGAAGCGAGTGGAGCAAAGCCCCACCCTCTGGAGTTCACACTGCCATTGCCGATGCATTAAGTGGCATGCTTCCAAGGCCCCCCCGCATTGTTTGAAAGATTTCTCTGCCAGTATTATGCTGGTGTCTACTATGCTCACTAACACACATGGGAAACAGTAAAAATTTTTTTACAAATGATACTTTCATCTAGCTGGTGCAAGATGCTTGTATATTAATTTGCTTTCACTGCAAAAAACTGATAGTGAACTCTGCTCTCTGCCATCTATTTTATTTTTCTTTCAGGTTCAACTTTTGATTGGTAAAAAAGAAGGTGCATATCAACATTTTAAATTGCAAAGCTGTTCTTAATTTTTGAGAGGTTGTGGCTGGAATATGCAGTTACATGTAGTAAGTGGAGCTTTGACTAAACAGTATAGTACTGCTGAACTAGTAAAGCTCCATGAGACTAATGTACTTTTTAATGTCAGGGTATGCTGGTGAAAAAGTAGGCAACCCTAGAATACCTTCTGTATATTTTCGATAATTTGTCTGAGTCCACAAATTTAGAATACATCTGATGAAAATATATTTTAAATTCACAAGGATAGCATCCTCTGGATATATATAATAATATAAGATAGAGATCACATGCTGCTGTTTTACAATAGGATTGACTGTTATTATCGAGCATGTGTACATTGGAGTACAAATTACCCCATATCAATCGACATCAGTCAATCAAAATAATCAGATTCTCAGGAATAGGGTAATTTGTATGCCAATGTTTACAAACAAATGCAATATACCCTATTCACTATAGGTTTTTTTTATTTTCCACACAGTTTTAACATCAAGTTGACACCACAAGGAGCCATTCCTCTCTTGCAAGATAATTGCATCAACTGAAGAGTGGAATCAACTTTAAAGTAGTGGAATAGCTTCCTTCGTGTCACCTCGGTGTTGTTATTTTTAGCAAATAAAACATAGCATTCAAGAAAGTCATGACATCACACTGAGCTTGTTGGTAAAGGGAAAAGCAAAACACCGTAATTCACAATTATGTGGCCAAGAAAGATAAATTTTCAGTTCAATGATTTATAGATTACACTCAACTGTTCTGATATGTGAAACTGTTTTAATGACATCATTTTGAAGTTGCAAAACAGGCAAAACTGTTGATTACCTTCCATGTGTGAATACTTCTCACAACAAGATATTCCATAACTAATTTTCATAGAAAAATTAGATTTTAAATTTTAGGTGTGTAGTTGATCTTAACTTGACAAAAATTTAATAGGACCTTGGAAGGTTTTTTTTAATTAAATTAGTAAAACACTTTCGGATTATTTTACCCAAAACGAATGAACGTTTGATAAAAAGTTATCATAACTGTAAAAAACTATGACACAAAATGACGTTTTGAGGTAATCTCTTCTCTTCAGGTAGGTAGTTTACAAAGATACTAAAACAAAATTCTGAGTCACATAATGTAAAAAAAAAATCTCTTTTTTTGGAAAACTACCTGAAGAGGAAATGAATATCTCGAAACGTAGTTCTATGTTGTAATTTTTTGTTATATTATGACAATTATGTACTAAATGTTTTACTTATTTTGTATCAAAAAGCACTAACTGTTTTATTCATTTATTAAAAGATTGACAGTCAAAATAGAAAATTATTTAAGACGTGTTCTTTAATGTAAAAGAAAATTAAACAAGAAAGTCTACCCCAAAAATTGCTGATTTACATCTTTTGTTACCAAATTGAGTGTGAAATTAAGGTTCTTTTCAAAACATTCTTTTTTTTCTCTTCTTTCAAAAACGGGCAATACAAACAAAAGGAGGGCTTTCTTGTTTAAAAATGACGATACTTTTCTTGTCAGACCTAAATTATCGGAAATTATGCAAATAGGAAATTTATCGATAATTATTAGCATTCACGTGAAAAAGTATTAATATCAATTCATGATAGACTTATAGTTAACACGGTAACTGTTATAATTTTCATCTAATAAATCTGAGTAAATAAATTCTTTATTGAAAATGAACTTAAAAACTGATTTCAACTGTACACATGACATTCAATTTCATACAATTCTTTGATATCGTAATACAGATAGTGGTTAATGTTAATTCATTAGAGTTGAAATTTGGTTCATTGATAGGATATAAATAAATTCAGTCAGTTTTGGCTTTGATAGGTTTCGATTAATTGGCGATTTGAATTTTTTTTTTTGTTTGTTTATGATTCAGTCCCTCTCGAATCAACTAGCAGATTGTAACCAAATTTGGCATAATTGCTTTTCATAATTCAAAAATTAAACCTAAATTTCAAGAAGATTGCTAGGAGTTTATATTGGAGCAAGAATTCTATTACGGAACTAGAAAATTTCTATATATGATAATGGACGATAAAGGCCGTGAAAAAAAAACTAATTAAAAAAGTTATTTGAAAAAAATCTTGATTTCGCACTCAAATTGAATTCTTAGTAAAATATTCACAGAACATTTATCACCAAAATGGGTTAAAGGAATAATCGACTCTAAACACAACTCTAATATTCCTCCACTAACAATGAATTTTTTTTGTTATTGTCAAAATTTGCATTATGGTAAAAATGAATTATTGTATTTGAACAAATTATCAAGATAAGAAGCAAACAATCTCATTTTCATAGAAAATATATAAAAACAATTTATTACATCACACACTATTCATACTGTATAGTAAGAAAGGTAACAAAAAATTTTAATTATAACATCACAACATAACTGGCTTATAATTTAGAAATAAAAAACTGGAACTTCTACAGATGATTTCATCATTTGAAAATGAAAAAAATGAGACGGAAACAGAGATAACAGTATAAAAAAAATACCATAAATTAACATCTAATAAAAATACATTGCTAAATTTTCATAATCGAAAATGATAATTTTAAAAGAAATGCAAGAGTAAATTTATTACGGCGAAAACAATCTAAAAACTTATGGATATATTTTAATTTTTTGTGAAAGAATTAATCATTCTTTTATTGTTTTCTTCAGAGATTTTTAAAACAGACTAGAGGATGAAACCTAGTGGGTCAGTAAATATACTCATAACAATATAAAAGAAATAAATAAATTCATTCAACAGGCCTTAGAATATTTTATAAAAACACAAAAAAATAAAAAAAATAAATAGTAATAGTAATAGTATAATAATAATAATAATGATAATAATAATAATAATAATAATAATAATAATAATAATAATAATAATAAATAGCATAAAAAGGAAAGGGAAAAAAAAAGGAACTGACAAACATAAGGTGAAATCAGTATTTTTGGAATCTACGACAACTAGCACCAGCTACTACAATAATTACATTGGCCAACGTTGTTCATCCACATGTTTGACAATTATGTAAATTATCTGTAAGCAAATAATAAACGACAACATATGAACTATCTTGTCATTGTATTATTAATAGCTTAGTTATATTATGGAAAATAATTATTAGTTGAAATAAAAAAAAAATATTAATGTAGAAAAATTAGTCAGATTTTGAGCATAGGTGAGGGGAATATAAGCGTGGGCAATCATCATCAATTTTTGAAGTGTAAACATTTTAGCGTTTGATCTGTGGTAGGGGCTAAATGAGAATAAATGATTGTCAGATTGGCGTAACTGTAACTTAACTCTTGTTTGTAAGTGTTATATGACGTAGGTGTGTGATTGTGTGCATTGGAATGCGTTGTACACGCGCGCGCACACACAAAACACAAACACACACACACACACAACCTTATTATGTTTACATATCAATCCTTCATGAATATAGCCCGAACTCGTGCAATTTTTTTCTTCTTAAAGAGCGTTACTTTCATCTTAAAAGTACACCTTGCCAATTATGGGCTTCTAAAAGTAATAAGTAACTTGAAAACATTTAATCTTCAAGCAAAACTTTTCTTTGAAATTCCATTAATTCCCTTTTATTTTTGTGTTACACTGATACGTTATTTGGTTCAGAACAAACAGAAAAAAGTGATATTAATTTTATTTTATATAAGCGAATGCCACTGTGGTTATACTCATACAGAATTAATGTTTAAACATGAAAATATCTAAACAAATTTTCTATCAATCTGTGTTTTTAATTTTATTTATTTTTAAACTGCTTAAGATTGTAGAATAGTTGTTTGTAGTACAAATGTAAAAAGTAGAAAAGTAGTAAATTTCTATATGAAATGAAAAAATATTTTTGGGCCTATGCGCATTTTCGAGTTGGTTTTTTCGCATGGCTCGAGTATACTTTCTCAGTTTTTTTCCCCATGGTAACATTTAGTTAATTATTCCAGTCTAAAAATAATTTTTGAGTCATTTCTCTGGGATTGGACGGTAGCTGAGAGTAGTACAAAAATCATTTGATGAAAAAAATTTAAAATTATTAATTATTATTTGGTTTTAAAAAAACAACAAATCTGTTTTTTTTATTTGGGGGAGGGTGTTGCAAAAAAACAGTATGTGAATGCAAAGTAGGTGATTGCTACTCATGTCAAAATTACCTAAATTTGACCCTTGTATCACAAATAACGATTTTGCAACACCTTTCGATAAACTTCATTTTTATACACACCTTGAAGATGTATAAAGCAGGCAATTTTAGAACCATTTAGAACGGATGTACAAAGTCCTTACTTTATACACTGTCTTTGGCGCATGGGTCACTTTATATACTGGTCCTTGGAAGTACACAGCCTACGTCTTCGTCATTTTCTCTATTTTATTTTTATTTATTTTTGTTTTATAAAAGTTTCTCTGCTATGGGCATTCGCACCATTGACTTCGTAAATATTTATCTAGCATCATAACCACTAAACCACGAAGTCTCAATGAATTAAGGTGATAGTTTAAGCTTATATGTACGTCAATTTCCAAAATGGGATGTCGCAAATAATATTCTGTGACAAGTATATATAATAAATGATTGATACTCGTTTGATTTGCGTCACTCACACTTGTATCAAAATCACCAACATTATATACTTGTAATATAAGTAACTGTTATGGATAATAATATTAATCTGGAGCAATTTTTTAGCAGTACTGGAGTGCTAAAATTAATTATTTTTCTTATACCAGCAAGACAAGCCACTAGTTCACAGTAAGTAAATATGCAAATGTCATAAAATAAAAAAAATAAAGAGGTCTTAAGAGGAGTAATTTTTTTCTCAACTTTTACACCATTTGCAGTATAAAGAAAAATAAAATTATTTTTATTTGGGCGGCATTTAATTGCAACTGTTGTAATTTCCCTAGATTGTTATGCATAAATATTTAGAGCAGCGGTTACCAACTGGAAGAGGGTGGAGTAAAATCAATCAATAAAAGGTATAATCTGAGTTTTGAAAATGGTAACTCGATAAAATGATTATTATTAGTTGTCCTATGGCCTAGTGGGAAGTCAGGGGTTGTCATGAGATCAAAAAGGGGAGCGGAAATTTCAAACGATGGACACAGAAACCATCTCGGGTAAAAAATAATTTGGAAATTATTGATTCTATAAGTTAACGTACTTTAGAAACGCAGCTGTCATTACGGATAATAAACAACAGATAGTTGTTCTTGGTTCTTACCTAAGATAAAATTAAAAATTCAGGATGCAACAATTTCATTGAGAAAAATCTCATATCATCTACTTGCAATTTTTGAAAGCACTGCAACAACAATGAAAAAATTTACATAAAACTTTGAACAATGACAGTATCACAGAACTGAACAAAAGATTTACTCACTGATGGGTCAGCAAAACGAAAATTTTTAACTCAACAAGAATAGGCGCCTCCAACACAGCTGGCCATGGGAATATGATTTGGAACATTTCGGGTGTCGTTTACTATTGAGTTGGGGCTTATCACAGTTGGCATGTCTGGTGAACAATTTGATTTTTCCATGTATGAGTAAGGTACATCGGAATGGCAATTTTCATGGACCAACGGAGCACAACCACTGTCGCGCATGCTGTCACACAACAGTGATCTCAAGGGGGATCCAACACTCGCAGTAGCATTTGTTATCGAAAGATGCGTGTAGTTGTGATCATTCAGTTTTGGGTTAATGTTACACGAATTTGCAACGAGTCGACAATCGTGCGGGGAACTTAGATGACTATTGTGTGGAGATTTCAATCGACTATCGTGTGGAGAACTTAGTCGACCATTGTGTGGGGAGCTCAGTTGACTATCGTGTGGGGAGCTCCGTCGACTGTCGTGTGGAGAGCTAAGTTGACCATCATGTGGGGAGCTGGGCTGAATATTTTCATTGTTGATGCCTACACTCATCTGTCGGTAGGGGGAAAATCCGTTATGAGTCTGACCAGTGTTGCTTTGCAAAGATGCAACTCCATTCCCATGGATTCGGGGAACCATGAAATGGTGAACTGTATGGGAAGGTGTTGTTGACAATGTAGTTGAGAATTGCGCAGTATTGCTAACACAGCAATTACTGCCACAACCAACAGGAAAAAAACTGGGTGCAGGGGTGATTTGACAGCACTGTATTCCTCTATTCAGATCTTTGGGTCGTCCATATGTCCTTAAGGCAAAATTGCTACGAGTTTCAACATCCTCAGTGTACAAGTTAGATCCATTCATGTCCTCAGGTCGATGCTCACTCGTGGTGGATTCAGTCGACGTACAATTGGTCTGTTGCTGCAGTGGTAGCTGCGACAGATGCATACCAACATCTTGAAAAGTGACTGGTGCATTGACAGCAGTGAAAATGGGAGAAGGTAGAACATTGTTGTTCGAACTCGGTACTGTGCTACATGATCCAACAATAACAGAATGCGTTCTGGCAGCAGCAGCACTTGGAGAGGACATTGCCGATTTGACAACCACATTTGGAGTGTAGTTTGCTGGCTGATTACTGCATTTATTTGGAATAACTGTAAATGGAATTTCAGAAGTGGAATTTGTCACCACACTCTTCAACAGAGTTTGATGAAAGCAACGGGGAATAATGGAACTGGAAGTGGTAAGTGTTGTGTTATTAGACACTGTGTTAACAGAGTATGACAGGGTACTAAAATTGGAATGAGACACAGGATGGAGATTGGAAAGAGGATTCTGCGAGCTAGAAGGAGAGGAAATGATGCTGCATGTAGTGGCATTTGGAAAAGGAAGCCGACAACTGGAAGTTCTGTTAATATCTGATATGCCAGCTGCTCTGGGAACAGTGTTTGTTTTCAAAATATTGGGAGCATACTTTATTGTTTGTGCAGAACTGCCCTTGATAGAAGTACTAGCCACTAGTTTAGCTGGTTTTTGGCTACCCGTTGAATGGGTATCAGTCTTTATGAGATGTTGGGCAATGGAACTCGAACTCTGTGATGGACAATGCAAGAATAGGTTGGCTCCTACTGGCTGAACATTCATGTCACTCGTGTATTTTACAATGGAAGCTGACCTTGACAGGGTAAGAGGACAGTTGCTGCTACTCTTTTTAGCCTCTTGTTTTAGTTCTGGAATATTGACAAAATTGATGCAATTCTTAGAATTCAGAATTTTTTTTTTATCTTCATCAGAAATGAAGAGCATTTCAAAGAATTTTGTTTCGCTGCATTTCTCGATAGAGTCCACTAAATTAATGCAGTCAGCGCGAAATGTTTTGGATTTGAGCAAATTGAAAACACGCTCGTTCTCGTAATTACAGCTGCTCAATGACTGGGACAGAAGGCTCACAATTTTCTTGAACAGCGTTCCTTTCTTATTTGACACTGATACTATGCACATCTTTAAAATACCCAAAAAAAATAACTGGAATAGGATTTCAAAATGATCATGATCAAAAATTTTGCTGATGGATTCAAAATACTCTTTAAGTAGGAACTGGTTAGACATTTTGACACGATTAAATTCACCATGTGCTTGGTGGCGTAACATTAGCTTTTCAGCATCAGTACTTCTGCTATTTGTTATTTCTTCTAGTTTGTCATTCTTACGTTTAATATTTTCCAAAAGATTTTGCAATACTTCTGCCACCTTTTTGATCACTTCTCGATTTTCTTTATTGAAAAACAGCTTATACAGTTCCAAAATGGTAAGCATACTGAATTTAGTTGGCACATGCTTATCAACTACCTTAGTGGACTTGTTTTCATTACCAATGAGATTGGACTGTGTATGTTGTAACGAGCTAGACTTAGAGGTAGGGTTGCATCCTTTGGGCAAGTTGACAAATCTAATAGTCGAACCCAATTCAGCTGCAGTTTTTATACGAATCTTTGACACAAAAGTGCTTTTTATGGGCTGTTGTTCTTCCTTTGGATGATACTCCTCTTTAATTCGTATGGAAAATGTCACCTTCTGCATATCACTCAATTCCATTTCTTGTTTGATGGGTGCTTGTGGTTTCACTTCTTCAAAACAAACAACCGATTCTGCACAAGGTTTCTCATTCTTCATATTCTCGGACAACGTTGATAGATATGATGATAATTTTTTTTTTCTAAGGGGCTCAGATTTCTCTTGTTTTCTCCTCTTCCTGTATTTCCTTTGAGGGTACCAATTTTCGAGAGAACAGGTTTTCTCAAAATATTCGTTGTCATCGTTGAAATCTAAGCTTGTGTACCTTCTTTTCACTCTTCTTTTTTTTGGCCTAAAACAAAATAAGAAGGTGGAAACAAATAAGTATTATAAAATTTACATCAATTGTTAACATGAGAAATAAAACAAATAAAAATTAGTTTTGGTAAACACTTTTCTTTAACTAATGCGTCAAAAGAAAAAAGTTCCCTATAAATGAGATCATAAAAAACAATAAAATATTAACCTCACCACTATGGCAGATTTAACATTTCATTTGGACAATGTAACCTCCACCTCATGTATAAACTGAACATACTTCCATATAAAAAGATGCTTCACATTTTAACATGAAGGTGCGTTGACTTTATATGGAGATTATATTCATCAATGATATGAGTTACTTTTCACTCAGGAAATACCAAAGTAAACATTGCCTTCTTGATAATAAATTATATAAAATAATTCTTTTAATTTTGTTTGTATCATCTAGAAATGGCATCAAAAAATATCTCTTAGGTGCATCAACCTCAATAAGTGTGTATTGTCCTAAAGTGTCAAATTTTGTAATGGCTGCCATTTAAAAACTAGGAGACCAATTTCACTGAAATTCAATACCAAACCAGTCCCTAATATTCTCCAAATACCATAAAAATTTTAAGCCAAAATCTTCAAATTTATGTGAGTTACCATGACGACAACATGGTGGATTTGCAACACTTTAAGAACCCCTTCCACCAAAACTAGCAAATGAATTTCAAAATTTTTAAATGAATGTGTAGCCCATGAACGTTTTTAAGATTACCCCAAGTTTCATTGTCATAGATCAAATAGTGGAAGCAAAGTTCCAAAATGAACAAAAAGTTGAAACATATACCTATATATATATATATATATTGTGGGTATAAGTGTGTGCACACACCTCACTACCACAAATGTTAGAAGATACTGGGTGTTCTATATAATGACAGTGTGTGTGAGTTGAGCTCAGTATTCAAATTTGGCAGTACTGATGAAGTAACGTAGTGAGCACAAAAAGGTTGTTTGTGGACTTCATGTCCACTGGCTGACTCGGTGACTGATAAGTGTGCAAGCACACTAGTTTTTCTCAATCAACTGTCACCACACCACTCTCCTCCTAGTAAGTTTCAGAAAAAACTTATGGTGACTGATGATGCCAGTCAAGTGTGTTGTAGAATTCACTATCTCTCATAGAAAATTGTTTACAGAGTAGGATCCCTCCTGACTGGTTTGTTGAAGGATAACCAAATAGAAGGGGCAGAGTAAAGTTTTAGGATTGTCGCAGATGTCAGGGGAAAGACTTGTCCTGGCACTCAAGGCTGAGAATCTGGTTTGTGTTTGAGGACTGTTTGGATTTTTCTTCATTTTTAGTTGTCTTGGAAGATTCAGTCGGGAGGTAGGGATGTTCATATAGTATTGAGGTCGAAGATATGATATGCCATAGCCAGGATAAGGTGACATAATGAGAAATGGAGGAAATATCAAGGCTGGGAATTGTAGGTAGGGTGGTAAGAGAATACCCAAAAATGGGACTACAACTTGGGGTAATAGTGCAGATGTTGTTGCTATGGAGAGTGAGAGGAAATTGTGGATTGTGACCACTGTGGCAGTGAATTGCACCCAAGGCTGCAGTGTGGGATTCTACGTAACAACAAATGGAACTACCAGTTGAAATACAGGCAGCTATATTGCTTTTAGAGTGGGTTTACCATCAGCCTGGAGACACTGGTAACAAGAGGTGGAAGGCTGAGGTTGGGAGTTTTAGTTGAAGAAAGGTGGTGTTATCAAAAGGAATGTTAATCTATTGTACCTTTTCACGTACTGGTGATAATACACATTGAGGGACAAATGGGGGGTTGGGAGGACATGGATTGTAGGGATAGGATGAGTATCAATGTCCTTGGGGGTGTCTTGTATTGGAGTTGATATTACCAGTTGGCAAATTACCGGGACTCACTTTCATAAAGCTACTTATTGATGATTGGGGACTACTTCGCTGCTATGAACAGACATTTAAATTTGTCAGTATGCAAATCAGCTGTTGCTTTCATACATCCATTCTATAATGGAAGCAGTTCAATTGTTTTCATTGTCTTAAGGGATGGGATTTCCCCAGTAGGGATACACACAGAGGAAGTCAGTGCTGGATTAGACAAAGATTGTTTCAGTTGAATGTGCTGTACAACTTCAGCAAATGTGCATAGTCAATCTACACATTGCTGATTTGTACAGTTGTATATGTGTGGGATGGTGTCTCTATCAAGTAAGTGGACTTTCTAGGCAATGGAATAAAGACTTGAAATCATGCACTACAGACTACTGAACACTGTACAAGAGAACTTCACATTGCTACACCAGAAGCAGTCACACACTGTCTGAGTGATACACCCTTTCTCTGGCAGCACATTCCAATTACTGCCTCCACATTAATTGCTTCCGTTACTCTACAAAAATTTGACTGGCAGGTAACCCTATGTGTAAGTCCAGCCAGAAAGCATCACAGGTGATGCTGATGTTAGCTCAGATTTAGTTGATACCAGTGACCACTGCTTTATTGGTGGTGAAGTAGTAGTAGTCTCTATGGGTGGAGAGGCATCAGAAACTGTCACTGGGGATTGAAGATGATGTGGGGATCAGAGATCATCTGCACAAGGAGATGAAGAATCACCAATGGCACCACTTTCCAGTGCTGATGCAGCCCTTAAAAGGGCTGTATCTTCTTCTTCCAAAAAATCAAAGATGGATGGAAGACCCTCTTGGGACATATTTGTCAGTCTATAACACTACATGATTATATAATTGAAAGCTCCCAATTTATCACATCGTGATGAAGGGGTATATGGTCCAAGCTCATGGAGATGCAAGTGAGTTCTTAAAATACGAACTTAACCTTCTTCCTTGACCACAACCAACATCTATTTTCACCACAAAGACACGATCAAAGGTGGGGATGAATTGGTGTGGTATTAGTTGTAGGCATTCATTACAAGTTCATTTCATAGGCAGGGCTAATTTGTTTTCTGAGGAAGAAAATCTATTGCAATGACTGAGTGGCACCTTGAAACAGAATATGTAATGCGTTGTAGGCTACAACACCTAACATAGCATTGGTGGCATATGACAACTTGGACAAATGCAGGTTGGAGGGAGGAGAGATCACAATCCATTAATTGTCAAAATGGTTAACATTTGTTTAACTATGACACGTGCCAATAGGGTAAGGTTCTTCATTATGTAATCATAATTCTTTGCAGAACAAATTTATGATTTGATCGTGTATAAAAACATTCAATAAAAGATAGCACATTTTGTTTGTATTTTTGAACAACGATGAAGGTGTTTGGATTATGAGGAGGGAATTTGGTGGTGAGTCATCGTGTATTTGGACAATGCTGGCAGATGATAGGCCAGCTGTCAATTTGATACTAGTATCATCGATGGGAGCTGTATCATCTGCATCTGCATCTGCTTCTATGTCTGTAGACATAGGCTAAATTTAGGCAATTGATTGAAACACATGGATGGCATCCTTGTTTGTCAATTTCAAACTATTTGTCCATATGACTTAGGACCTGGTATGGTCCAAAATACAGGGAATCGAGGGCCTTACAAGATATATCCACACACAACCATATCGAGGGCCTTACAAGATATATCCACACACAACCATATGTTTGAAACTGTTTTGCAATCAACTGGAACAAATGAGGCTATACTGCCAAGTGTTAGGGTGATTTGAGTGAATGCGTTTACACTTTTGCAAATGTTTTGGGAAATGAGATTGCCATTGATTGGTGTGATGACACTTGCCAGGCTATCTTTGAAGTAGTTAGTTGGGAAACGGAGCTCTTAGCCATAAAAGAGTTGGGCAAGTGATATGCAGAGATTGAAGATGACATTGAGCATAGACCAAGTAGAATGAGAAGAAGGTTGGCTGCTCATTCTCCATGCAAAGTTTTAGATTTTTTGTGGGCTGTAATGGTGGCTTTGAAAGATTGGTACCAGCGTTCTATTTTGTCATTTGATTGGGGTTGATACACTGTAGTTGAAATTTAATGTATTTCCAACTGGTTTGCAATCGAGGTGAATAGGGCACTTTCAAACTGGCATCTATAGTCCATCATTATGGTTTCAGGAATGCCAAATATGGACACTTAGTGTTGCACAAAAAGTGTTCCCACTTAATCCATGGAAATATCTATTGTCATGATGATATGAGGTCATTGTGAAGTGCAAGCATTCATTGTCAGAAAGTCATGATGATATGAGGCCATTGTGAAGTGCAAGCATTCATTGTCAGAAAATGGGAAACCACTAATCATTGGTGATGGACTCACAATATCGCGTACATATGCTTTAAGCAATTACTGGTCCGGAGAAAGGCTTGTAAATGGGCCTTTGTATGTTGACTAATTTTGGTTTGCTGACAAGTGGTGCACTCTCTTGACAAACATGGGCAGTTGGTTCATAGGCTAGGCCAAATGAATCAATTGGCAATCAGAACGCACGGGTCCAACTATTTGGGTGCAAGAGTCCATGAATTGAACTGAAAGGAAGATGAGTGTTTGATATTTGGCTGGTACAAAGGGTAAGTTTTTCCCTTGAAGTATCAAACATTAGTATCCAGGTACTCTAAATTAATCTACAATGAAGGCTGAGTTGGTGCTTCCTAGATATCAGTGAAATTTGGCATTGTGTTGTTGGTAAAGGGCCATTTTTTCAAATAGCACAACACAGGAGTAGTTTATGGAAGAGATTGACATTCACAACAAACAATCTGTGACTATGTTTTCCTCACCTTTGATATATCTAATATCTGTGGTGAACTATGATTATTCCCCACTTAATTTTGTTGGTGTGGTGAAGCCTTCTCACCTGCCTGAAATAAGGCAGTTGTGAAGGGCTTATAATCCATATAGATGGAGAAAATACACCATTCAACCAGATTGCAGAAGTGCTTCATGGCCACAAAAACAATGAGTAATTCAAGATTGTGGGTGGGATATCTGCATTCTGTATCTTATAATTTGTGGGGAAAAAATGCCAATAGCCCTACCATTTTGGCATCATATTCACAAGGGGTTGGCCCCATATCTTGGTTAGACATGTCAGATGCAAAGACGAGTTATTTAGATTTGTCAGGATGTGCCAAGATAGCAGCATTTGCAAGCGTCTGTTTGAGATGGTGGAAAGCAGTATTGGCAATGCTGTTCTAAATTATCGGGGTTTTGTCACATGTTCTGTTCAAATGGATCAACATAAAAGGTTTATTCAGGATGTGAGTGCAGTGTTTGATGGTGTACTGGTAAAAATTCACCATCCCAAGAAAGCGTTTAAGATCATGAACAGTTTAGGGAAGTGGGAAATCAAGTATGACTTGAACTTACATAGGGGTGGTTTGATACAAATGCTGTTGAATGTGAGTTCTTCCCACTCATGCTCAGACCTGATACCATTTACAGTTAGGCCAGCATTATACATATGCCTAATGACCTTGGTAACACGTTGTTCAAGTTCCTCGGAGTAAGAAGTGGTAATCAAGATGTCATCGATGTATGTGTTAAGCATAATTGAGGTCTCACAACAATCCATCTATGTACTGTTTGAAGTTTGGGTGGCATTTTGAAGCCTGAAGGGCATGAAAAGGAACTCTTATAGGCCAAAGGGGTTTATGACAGCAGTTTTTGGGATGTGTTCCTCAGTCATAGGGAGTCGGTTAAATGCCCACACAAGATCTAATTTGGTGAATATCTTGATACCAACTAGTCTGGTGAGGAATTCTATGATATTTGTGACAGGTTATTTGTTGGGGATTGTTCACGTCTTTAGAGCTCTGTAGTCACCAAGCATGTGCCAGGTTTTGTCCAGTTTGATGTGCATGTGGAGGGAGTTGACCAGGAGCTTTTAGAGGGTCAGTGGTCATCACATTTGAGCATGGAATTGAAGGACAGTTGGGCTTCAGCATTGCAGAACACCAGTCGATCAATTATTTCAATATTGTAGGTGCCTGCAGTTAAGTAAATTTTCAGGCGTAAGTCTTATTTACCAGTTAAATCAGGAAATTAAGCGAGGATTTTTTGGAATCTACTACTGAAATTGGCATGCATTATGCATATTTTGGGAGGGTAGTCAAATGGGTGGGATTTTCCTACTATAGCTAGTCTAGTCAATGTTGCCAGATGTACGGCTTCAGCCGTAAACATACGGCTATTTTAATGTGAAATGGCTGTATGGCCGATGGTTGGGCCATACAGCAAAATGTACGGCTTTCAAACATTGATAAGAAAAAAAAAACTTTTAAAAGAGAATTAGAAGTAGCCTCGTAGCTCTATGACTCTCTATTCTCTAATCAGCTGATGAAAATTACTAATTCATTATTGATGTGAACTTAGAAATTTCTAAGAAGTAATAAGTATGAACTTGGCTTGTATAATGGCTGGAGTTTTTCTGAATTTTAATGATTTTATTAATTTCTTCGCAATTTAATTTTTAAGTACTTTATTTACTGTTTTTGAATGTTTTCTTAATACAACTTTCAAAGTAAATATTATTCATATCACTTGAACGGAGGCCAGTGCAAAGTTTATTTTCCCTATTATGAAAAATTTGAAACTTATTAATTCCATTCCATATAATCACAGTTATCGTGCGCAATTGTTGGAGAACCATTAACCGTAGAAAGCTGAAATTTTTTGGAGTCATGTAAGTATGTTAGCTGAAGATTCTTTGAAAATTTGGTTGAATTTGTACTTTTTATTCTCGATATATCGCTGAAATTCTGTTCGAATTATGTGATTCAAATGATATCAATTCAATCTACACTTAATTGGGGAACTTCAACGATATTTCGAGAATAGAACGTACAAATTTAGCCAAATTTTCAGAAAATCTTCAGCTAACATCTGTCAATAACTCAGTAAAATTTCAGCTCTTTATGATTAAGGGTTCTCTCACAATAGTATTCTATAACTGTGATTAGTTGTCTTTCTATCAGATTATCATTCTGAAATGTTTGAATTGAAATTCATGAATATTTAAAATTTATTAAAATATTATTTTCAAAAATTTGACATTAATAACTAATGTTCAGCCAAAATCAAAAATATTTCCATAACTTCAAATAAGTATAAGTCTGTGCTTCTATTTTTTGAATGTAGCTAGATGTACTATGGAGGAAGAGGAGCTTCCTGACACTAGTCAAACTTTCAGTAAATTTAGTCCTAATACACCAAAAAAGAAACGTCATATTCGTAATGAATTGAAAAAAGATGAACATTCTAAACATCGGCCAGTTAAATTTTGTTCAGAGTGGAAGCAAATGCCAGTATTCAAAAATTGGATTCAACCGTTCCTGATAATCCTTATAAGGTTTTATGTTCAGTTTGTAATTTACACTTAACTACTGAAACAACTACATTGAAGCGTCATGCAACTTTGTTTTCTCATACTGTAAAATCAAAAGCTGTTAAAAGAACATTGACCTTAGATAAATTTACAGTCAGATCCTTTATATATTGCTGTTAAAAAGGCCGAACTCAAGATTTCTACTTTCTTTGTTGAACATAACATTGCTTTCAATGCAGTTGAACACTTACCTCAATTGTTGAAAGATTATTTTCCAGATTCAAAAATTGCTGAAAAAGTTAAATTAAAACGAACAAAATGTACTGCAATAACAGTGAATGTGATTGGCAATCAAGAAAAGGTTATTTTGTTGAAGAAATTACAAGAAACTCCTTTTAGTATTTTAAGAGACGAATTTACCGATATTTCAAGTAATAAGCAAGCTTATGTTGTAAGATTTTTTGATAATGAATCTAATAGAATTACAAGCAAATTTTGGTGTTTGTCTGATATATTTACAGACAGTAAAAATATTTCAGAAGGTGCTAGAGGCGAAAATCTATTTAAAAACCTAATGAAATCATTTGCGGATTGTAATATTCCTGATAAAAATATTGTTGGATTTGGATCAGACGAGTGTAATGTAATGATGGGTGAATGTAACTCAGTAGCTAGTCGAATGCGAGGTAAATTTCCAAATATCACAATTTTGAAATGTATTTGCCACTCACTACATATCTGTGCAAGTGATGCATGCAAAACTTTACCTCGTCGTGAAGAATTAGTCCGCAATATTTACAATTATTTCCACTCAAGCTCCAAGTGTATTGCTAATTTTGGACAATTTCAAAAGCTTACAGATATTGAAATACATAAATTGTTACATCCCTCGCAAACTTGATGGCTATCTGTCAATGCGGCTATACAGCGAATTTTAGAGCAGCGTCCTTGCATTGTTGTTATACTTCGATAAACACGGATGTGCCAAGGAAAATCTTAAGTTAGTTGATGACATTTATAGCAGTCTTCACGACCCTTTGTCTCATCTAATTTTAGTATTTCTTTCTTGGGTTTTACCAAAAGTAAATGAACTGAACGCTTATTTTCAGCATGAAAAAGTAGTGATTACTGATGTAGATGCCAAAATGAGAAGTACATACAAAGAATTATTGATGGCATATTTGAACGTAATTATGTCATGCAAACAAAATTACATCTTATCAATCCTAGTGAAGACAAACAATACTTGCAATTTGAAAGCATGTACCTTGGGTTTGATGTAATGCAGCTGACTCAGTCAAATGAAAATATTCGATCAAACAAGGCATTACTGACTGATTTTTGCAATTACTGTCGAATTTTTTTGATAAAATTATGTTCTAGTATTAAAGAAAGGTATGATTTTCAAGAAGAAACTACTTTTTCTTACATTTGTTTTTTATCCCCAGAAAATGCCTTATCAAGTACCTTTAGAGAAAAACACTCATCCTTAAGCAACTTTATCAATGTTGAACCACAAATTTCTCAATTTTTTGAGAATACTTTTCAAGAACTAGATGATGATTGGAGAAATCTCCCATTGATTGAACTTCCTGATGAAATTTCAAAATGTAAAGAACTAGATCAATTTTGGTATAAGCTTTATAATTTGACTACCAGTGGAGGAAATAAAATTTTGTAAAACTTTACCAAAATTTGCCTTGAATATATTGGTTCTCCCACATTCCAATGCAGAATGTGAAAGAGTTTTCAGTAAGATAAATCTCATAAAAGTTAAGTCAAGAAATCGTTTAATCACCAAAACTATTGAGGGCTGTTTGTTAGCGAGCCAGAATATTCGTTCTTACAATAATTTCTGTGATTTTCAGCCATCTGATCCAATGGTACAGGCTATGAATTCTGAAATATTGTACCCAAATAAAAAAGAAAATACTAAACATAATGAAGACGGAGAATTAGATTTCGAATTTTATGATCAAATCATACTTTTGATCTTTCAAGTATCAATTTTTCATTACTATTTTAACTCTTTATAGGTTAGAATTTCCATTTTTTTAAATCCATTTTTTACTATAGATTTTTTCTCTTAAATTACAAATTTTTATTTTTTCAAGTCAATTTTTTATCATATTTGTTTTCTTTTTATAAGTTACAAATTTCCATTTTTTCAAGCCAATTTTTATTACCTTTTTTTCTTTTTTTCATTTAAGTTACAAACATTCATTTTTTTGAAGTTAATTTTTTATAGATTTTTTCCTCTTGATAAAATATAAATTTCTATTTTTAAGTCAATTTTTGATTACTTGTTTTTTTTCTTATACTTAGGTTACAAATTTCAATTTTTTCAAGTCAATTTTTTATCATATTTGTTTTCTCTTTATAAGTTACAAATTTCTATTTTTTCAAGCCAATTTTTATTGCCTTTTTTTCCATTTTTCATTTAAGTTACAAACATCTATTTTTTTGAAGTTAATTTTTTATTATAGGTTTTTTCATCTTGATAAAATATAAATTTCCATTTTTTTAAGTCAATTTTTGATTACTTGTTTTTTTTCTTATACTTAGGTTACAAATTTCAATTTTTTCATGTCAATTTTTTATCATACTTTTTTTTTATCAGAAGTTATTAATTTTCATTTTTTTCAGTCTATTTTTTATTGCCTTTTTTTCTTTTTTCATTTAAGTTACAAACTTCCATTTTTTTAAAGTCAGTTTTTTACTATAGATTTTTTCCTTTTGATAAGTTATACATTTCCATTTTTTGAACCCAATGTTTTATTACCTTTTTTCTCTTTATACTTAGGTTACAAATTTCAATTTTTTCAAGTCAATTTCTTATCATACTTTTTTTTTAGTCTATTTTTTATTGCCCTTTTTTCTTTTTTCATTTAAGTTACAAACCTCCATTTTTTTAAAGTCAGTTTTTTACTATAGATTTTTTCCTTTTGATAAGTTACACATTTCCATTTTTTGAACCCAATGTTTTATTACCTTTTTTCTCTTTATACTTAGGTTACAAATTTCAATTTTTTCAAGTCAATTTTTTATCATACTTTTTTTTTAGTCTATTTTTTATTGTCCTTTTTTTTTTTCATTTAAGTTACAAACTTTAATTTTTTTAAAGTCAGTTTTTTACTATAGATTTTTTCCTTTTGATAAGTTACACATTTCCATTTTTTGAACCCAATGTTTTATTACCTTTTTTCTCTTTATACTTAGGTTACAAATTTCAATTTTTTCAAGTCAATTTTTTATCATACTTTTTTTTTAGTCTATTTTTTATTGTCCTTTTTTTTTTTCATTTAAGTTACAAACTTTAATTTTTTTAGTCAGTTTTTTACTGTAGATTTTTTCCTCTTGATAAGTTACACATTTCCATTTTTTGAACCCAATGTTTTACCTTTTTTTTCTCTTTATACTTGAGTTAAAAATTTCAACTTTTTGAAATCTATTTTTTATTACTTTTTTTTCTTCACACCTAAGTTAAAAATTTCAATTTTTTCAAGTTAATTTTTTATCATAAATTTTTTCTTTTTACAAGATACAAACTTACATTTTTTTCAAAGTAAATTTTTTGTTACATTTTTTCTTCTTTATACTTAAGTTACAAATTTTCATTTTTTCAAGTTAATTTTTATTACCTTTTTCTCCCTTTATCAGTAACAAATTTTTATTTTTTATATTATTACTGAATGAAAATAGTCAGAATCTCTGTTGCACCTGCTTTTTTTTTATTGAAACTACTTCTGAACTTCTGAGTGGTAAATCTGAATTCTGAAGGTAAATTTTTTAGTTGAAATCTAAAGGATGTAGGCACTTTATCGTGCAGAGAATACCAATATAGATGGACATTTAATTAGTGTAAAATATAAAACTCTGACGTCATGTCGTTCTTATTTGGTACAATTTTTTTTTTATCAAGGCTGCAAACTGATTCTTTTTCATATAAATGGAAGGTAGGGAAAAAAAATGTCGCTGAAACAAAACAAAATCCAAAATCATGTCATACCCCATCTTATTTCTAAAAAAAGTTAAGAAAAAGTCAACCCTGCAAGATGTACAGCTCTGGGTAGTCGTATACGGCTTTTCAAAGGTTCATGTACGGCTATCGTACTCTCAAAATCTGGCAACACTGAGTCTAGTGGTCTTATCTAGCAGGTGACTTTCCCTGACATCGGGTAGCAGTTAGTTATAACTGAGTCTACTCCAATTATGGGGTAAGTAACATCCTTTATAATGAAGGCCCATTTAAATTCATGTTGAATGCCAAAGTCTTGTTGAACCAGCTTAATTCTGTAGGTACTGATTTGAGTTTGGTTTGCAGTATAGACTTGGACCTTAGTTATGTTTCCAGTCTTCAGTGGCTTGAAGTAAGGCTGATATCTCTGTGCCAGTGTTGGCCAGGAAACAGCATTCACTAGGAAGATCTTCTATGAATAGAGGGACTGAATTGAAAACAAGTGGGAACGCCATCTAGACTGACTTGTTTACTCATTTCCTTATCAGGTAGGGGATCCGGAGTCTTGGTTGTTATAACTGGAGGATGGTTTGTCCAACCAGGAACATGTGGGTCTATTGCATGTATTTATCCCAAACTGTTGGTTTCACCAACAGTGGCCCTCTAGAGACCTAGAGAGAGAACAGGTGTTTACCAGAATTTTTTCATTGACAACTCGCAGTGTTGTTCAGAGTTTTGAACAACTGGAACTGCTGTCTTGGGAGTGCAATCTATCTCAGAATCTGCCTTCATGGTTACATGAGTATCCACATTTGGGGAATGGGACTGAATTTTTAGAGGATTGACAGTATCTACCTGTTTTCCTGCCAAGAGCTGTTGAAGTAGCTGGGTGATGGTAACTAATTCCATAGAAATAGCACGGCTAGTTGTCAAATGGGTTGCCACAGGAGTTGCTATTGCCAAAATATTGGGACTGGTAGTGGGGATGTTCAACAAAAAGGATTTGAACAGAAGGTTGTGGAGGAAATTGTCATTTACTCTTATTTTGTTTAATGTGACGAGGCAGGAGTGGTATGCCAAAGGCCTTTTGGAAAGTAGGCGAAGTTTGTTTTCCAGCAAGTTCCTAATTTGGATTTGGTTATAGAAGTTCAACCAAGTGTACAGAAAATTGTAGGAACTCTACAATAGCTCTAACATAGTGTCGGATACTATAGCAAGCAGATGGCCTGAAATGACTAAGTAGAGCTGTGATTCAGAGGTACTGCCACTGGCCTTAGCAAGATTTTTAATCTTGCAACCAAAGGTGCACATTTTTAGCATTGTAAGAAGGAAGGCAATTTAATAAACCAGAGTGCTTGTGAAGTTAGCAGTTGAGGACAGCCAGTTACAGCAAGATACAATTGCCTATCCACAATAGGACACAACCTCAGCATTGAACTGTCCATTGGCTGGTGCTGGTTGACCAAAAGTTCTTTACCTGGGAGGAAGTTAATTGCCTGGGAGGTAGCTGTTGAGGAATGGGCCATAACTGACAAGAAATAATGAGTTCTAAGTCACCGAGTTGATTGGAACATTCGATGAATGCATATTTGTAGGTGGCCTGGAGTAAGCAGCAATTTGTGGGATCTGGTTCTCCATCCTCTTAGAAGGACTGCCAATGAAGGCCTTTGTAGGCATCAGTGGTAGAACCAAATTGTCTAAAAATGATGGACCCAGTTTTGACACTATTGGAGGAGTTGAGTTCACAAATAGGGCAAAAAAAAGGAAAGATGTGAACCTTCCTTGTAAGCAACTATGTGCTGACTGGTTGAATTGGATGGTTGATTGGTACTAATGTACTGACAGAGCAGGTGAACCTTCTCCATTGACTGTTGTCAGCCAATAGATTAATTAGGAATGTCTGTTGGTACTTACATACCAACAATTAATCAAGGGGGAGAGGAGAAAGGGAATCTTCTTCATTGGGTGTTGGTAGCTAACTGATTTTTCTCTCTGAATGTTGGGAAGTATATGCCAATGACTAGAGGAGTGGGGAATTTAGTTTTGTTATCAGCTGTTAAAAGCTGATTAGCGTAAAATTTCCAACAAAGTGTTGGAGAGGGGAGAAGGAAGTGACCAGTTCCTTCTCTATTGACGGTTATCGAATAACAAAAATTTCCATTGGTAAAAACAAATGAATACATACCACATTAAGAGGTCACCAATTGTGGGTATAGGTGTATACGCACACCTCACCATCACAAATATCAGAAGGTGCTGCACATTCTGTATAATGACGAGTATATATGAGCCCAGCTCAGTATTCAGATTTGGCAGTACTGACAAAGTAAAGCTGTGAGTGCAAAAAGGTTGCTCATAGACTTCATGTCCACTGGCCTGCTACGTGACCATTTGTCTCGATCACCTGTTGCCACATATATACTGTATATAGAAGAATCTGAGTAACCTATATATATATTCATCATCTACAACTCAGGATTTGTGCTTTTCTATAGGTCCCATCCTGACATTCTACCACTGCTTTGAATGCATCCAAATTTATCCTTGCCACTCAATACCAACTCAATTCAACCTGGGGGTGCGACATAACTAAAATTCTCTTTTTCTTTTTTTGGGTATCGCACTTTTATTTGATGCCACTTCTGAATGATACAAAGAAAGTAAATGAAATTATTTTATTATCTTACTCATAAGAAGTTTAATTAATTGAATCATTATTTTATAGTGGATATAAAAACTATAGAGTACAGTGATATAAACATGACTATAATAATCTGGATACAAATATGGCAGAAATAGAGGATAAAAAAAAATTGGTGTGTCCTCCAACACAGGAAGGAGGTAAAACTTCTATTATTGAGTCCTTCCTATTGAAAACATATTTGTAAAATGTGAAAAAAGTGAAAGAGAAATTCTTCAACCTCTTGTAACTTTTTCTCTCTTTGTGAACTGTGGCAAAACCCTCTAGATGACTCACTCTTCATCATTGAATATGAAATTAGGGAACCTCAGAAAATATATGCTGTGGTTTAGTAGACAATGAAGTATGAACAAATCTGGCTTTCTTTTGAAGACCCTGAGGATTAGAAAAATAATTGAATGAAAAAAGGTCAAATTTGAAATCCGCACTTAAAAAACATACCCTTTGATGCATCACACAAAAAAATATTATAAGTTAAAATCTAACCTCTATTGAAGCCCCTGGGATTTGAGTAATGGGCATAATGAAAAAATGAAGGCCAAATTTGAAATCAACGCCCCAAACAACATACCCAATAATGTATCACACAATATAATATGTGAATTCAAAATTCAGATTTTTTTTGAACCCAATGGGGGTCAAGGAATGGGTCAAATGAAAAAATTAATATCAAATTCAAAATCTGCGCCTCAAATATCAAACCTCAGCTACCTAGTCCCTGGAATTTAGTAAAAATAGTGACTATAGCCTGTGGCAGACTACCAGTAGGACCGCTATCCAATTAGCACAGCCAAAAATATGGAGATAAAACACCTGTGACAAATTTGTAAAATTGTGAAGGAGAGAACCTGAAGGAAAGTGGATGGACTAGCTTTTGAATTTATTTATTTTTTAATTGTAAGTATGATAAATAATCCAGAAAAACGAGAGATCCCACCTAGCATTCCAATACACAAAAATATCAGTGAACTAAAAAAAAAAATTAAAAAAAGTTCATCAGACTCCAGATTAGAACCTATGTCTCAGGCATGCCAAGCTCCTATTTAACCACTAAATCACAGCAACTATTGACTAAATTGGTTTCTCATAGATATATAATCACATGTCCTTCATGTTTTTTCAAGTATCAGGCTCACCCTTCACAATTATATGATTTAATCATAAGTGAGACAAAACCAGGCAACTGTTGGGTGCAATCCAATTATCATTATAAAGTCTAAATTCTGTTTGAAATGGAAGTTAAATAAAAGCGTTCAAAAAATTTATTCAACTTAAAATTTTATTAAACACAAAACTGAAACTTTGATCGAAAACAAACATAAAAATGAAAACACAACAAAAAATTTTAAATTTCAAAGTCAAATGTCCCATTTTCAATATACATATTTCTATTTCCTTCTACCATCTACTTAGCTTTCTTGTTATTTTGAATTGAAAAAAATGCTGGGAGCAGGCCAGAAGAAAAACTTGTAGTTGCTATCTCTTTCTCCACTCATCTGAATCTCTTTTTTCCCTCATTTGTCACTGGTTTCTCAAGTTTTACTATTTTTCCATTTTAGTCATGGGCATTTTCATACCATACTCTTGTCTGTTTACAACCCAGGCTTAAACCACCCACAAAAATATCAATACAAAAAATAAATTACATTCAGAACAGAAACCACCGGGTCTTTTGCCACACAGTAATTATGCAAGTTAAAAGAGGGTCAGGTCGAAGTGACAATTTGCAATAAGCTAAGAAATATGATTTTTAATTTATATAATAGTACATCACACACCAAGGTTCAAAAGGGAGTGTTTACATGTAAGGGAGTTTCCAAAACAAGTGTAGTAAGTAATTTCCATGTCATGTAAACTCCTTTTTGAATCTTGTTGAGAAATATATTTTATATAATTAATGATCAGAAAGTGATAAAACCTTAAATTATATTTAATAATGAGTTATTACACAAAAATTATTAAAAATAGAATAAAATATCAACCTCTTCATGGTAGCAAATTTTACATTTTATTCAGAAAGTATAACGTCAACTCCAATGAAAAATGAATGTGCCTCCATGTAACAAGACGCTTCATATTTTTATAAGGAAGCGCAATCACTTGGCATGGAAATTACATTCGTCAATAATAAGAGCTGCAAAATACCAGAGTAAATGTTGCCTTTCTAATCATGTATTATTTGATACATTTTTTTCAAATTATAAAGACCTGTGTAACAGAATAGGTTCTCTGAATAAAAAAAATTAAGTCAAATGAAAGGTTACAAACAAGTTTTCTTTTCATTTTCTAAGGGATAAATAAAGTAAAAATGATGAACATTAATTAGTACCTAGTTCACAACACTTTTCACAGATGATTAGCTGTAACTACACTAAAATAAAAAAACTATAATTCAAATTCAATATCCAAATTTGAAATTAACAATATCTACATTAGTACCCTCGATGTGAGACAGGATAGTGCATTAATGATGCTATTTCTAAAAACACAATTTGCCTGTGTTAATTTCACAACGCATTACTCTAGATCACCAATTATCAAGCCCCATTCCACACTTAGAAATAATTGTACAAATGTGGAACAGGATCCGAAGAAACAGCACTAGACTCAGTAAGTCACTTATCATTTTTGTGGTGCAAAAACTGAGGCAAGTAGCCCATCGATGACAGTTACCACTACATGGTTGATAATTATTAGTACATTGCACTTTAAACTACATACTTTTGTTTGTTGATAATTAACTGTAAAATCAAGCAGATAAATTACAAGGTTTAGACAATGACTAATTGATGGATAAAGATCTTTGTGATGTCACAGACTAGTACACCAACTCAGTCATTTCTTATCAGTTACTAATGAAAAACAATGCACTTTCCATGACACATATACATGTCTATGTGTGCATACACAAAACTTGCTACAAAATTGCCAGTATTCACCCAGTCTTTGGCTCCCCATACATTTATATACAAAGTGGCAGAACATGCAAATAGCTGTTGCCTTTTTGTTAAGAATCTTCTTCACAACAAGGTATATATATATTATAACTCTATGAGTAAGTAGGAGTAATTCTTTAGAAATGGTTGTTACTGAAGTATTTTTGCATACCACTCTAGTTGCAAAGAGAATGTATAACAAATGAATTGCATATGAAATAACAATGCTAGAAATATTTAAAAAATAAAATAACTACAGCCATAATTATTCAAATACACCATTATATAGTTGAGGCTAACATACACTAATTATTATACAAAATTACCTGGTGATTTCTTCAATTTCATTAGGGCTGAGACGATGTAATGTAATAGACACAACACAATTTGTGATTTGGTCCATGGCAGCCTGTATCTCAGATTTGGTCATTTGACTCATTTTATTTAAAATATTTTTAATACTATCCTGTAAACAAAAAATATTACAAATAAATTTGAGTAGGAAATGCAACAAAAAAGTAATAGATAAATGTAGCAGAAAATCAATAATAAATTATAATAAAAGGACATGAAGAGGAACACCTACAATTTTGATTTTATTCTTCAATTTATGACATGGCTCAAAGTTACACAGCAAATTGATACAAAAGTTACGATATACTCTAAGAAGAATATCTTTCAATTCACTACACATTTGAGGTTTGAGAAGCAGTGAACAGTTACAGAAATTTGGAGTCAGGATAATGTCAGTATGAACTTCCTTGGATAAATCAAATTAACCATCTTTTACCATACTTCTCCATGCTAGGAGCTTCTACAGAATACTACGTAAGATACTTTTCTATAATTTTAGAGGTAAAGACTCAAATTTATAATAATTATTGATTGCTATTTATTAATTAATATTTATTGATTATTATTAGTTATTTATTATTATTATTTATTATTATTATAATTATTATTATTTTTATCTATTATTAGTGATTAATTATTAATTACAATACGCTATTTTGTTTTGAATTAACATTTTTTGTTAGGTGTTGGGAAGGGATTGTACCCCAAATAACTCCACCCCCTGCCACCAGCTCAAACTAAGAAACTTTAGGATCCACTAATTTGTTGATTTTTTTGGACATCTAACATGGTTTGACACAATAAAGACTTATTCATTCCTTCTAAACCTGAAACCAATAAATCCGATTTATGAGAAAATGTCAAGTCAATGAGGACATCTAATTTCAACAATAATGTAACTCAAGAATATTGTTCAATTGCTATATTATCAAAGTAAATATTTGCAAACTGAAAATTTTCAAGTTTTAAAACCATCAATATTAATTATACAAATAAACACAATTAACACACTTACAAACTCTATACTAATTAATAAAATATGATTTAAAGAAGAAAACAGAAGCTTTCATGTATAAATACATGATGCAAACAAAGAGAGAAACTCACATCTAACTAGGTTAACATTCAACACACCAATGGCACGTGCACATGCAAAAGTAAGATAAGGGTTACTAAAAATAAAATAACTCGAAACAATACGTTGCTAACGTGCATTCCTCTTAGTTGTCAGTTCCAACATGCGCGCGCACTATTTCCGGTCTGTGAGAACAACAGAGAGACGTCCCTCTCTCGTCCCTAACCATCACAACGCCATGATACTCGTTTTCCCCACCAAACACAGGAGCAAAAAAAAAAAAATGTTTTTAAAAGTAAAGAAATAAAACAGGGAATTCGACTAGTGGAAATGTGGAATGCGTAGTCGTACTCGTGCGATACAACACACGCTAAAAGGTCATAAACTATAGGTCTGAACAGGAGTACCGTTGGAAACGAACAAAATTTATAAATTAGTTACCTACTGCTAGATGAGTGTTCGGCTCTTTCGCTGAACAAATTTCTAAAAAAGATAGAAACCAGGAATACCTAACCGAGTGTTTGTCGTGTAGTAACTTTACCAGTCCCAAATACTTTAATATGTTTTCTATGACTCCGAAATTTAAAACGATAATTTCATTTCTTTCAGTTCTAGATTTCATTCCCTTCATGAAACAAAACAAATCTAAAGGAATACAGGATGGACAAAAGAAACAATCAAACAATAAATTAATAAAATGTTACATTATTGAAGAAAAAACAATTTTGTTTATCCCAACGTCTGGTCCACGTGTCAAAATTTATTTTAAATAGTTGTAAAACAAAATAAAATTATGATGGTGAAAAATTTTATCTTCAACCATATTATTTTTCAATGTTTTCATCCACAAACTCAACCCCCCCCCCCCCCGAATCATTGACGTATGAAATGGTATCTGTAGATTAAAAAGATTAAATGCGCACAAAATCAGCATTAGTATTAGGAAATTTTATAACAGAAAAAGGGTCGGGGCGGGAAAACAAAACCCACTTCCTTAATTACGACCCAGCAAATTCGAAACCGCAAGGAGTAAATTTCATTTTACAAGAAATAAAAAAAGAACTATTTCATTTTCATCGACTAACATGAATAATAGGTGCAATACTTACGAGAAGCCACACCCAAGGAAATAGGAAGAAAATCATTTTGAGAGTGAGTCGGAAGTTTCGGGAAAGCAGGCGCAAACGCAAAATAAAATTGGAAGAAGGAAGGAAGAGGAATATCAAATTTTAGAATTTTGAGTAAAGAAATTATATCATTTCTTTGGTAAAATACGAAATTTCGATTTCTCGAAAAAGGGTAGTCGACTATGAAATGATAACATTCATGGAGTTCATAGAACTAAATGGGGAGAGCGGATGCTACACCTATTTAGATTCAAAAACATAGAAAAAGCATTGCCTTATTCTTATAATGAAATATGTAAATACAATTGTTTGATGGGAGATGCCATCTTTCAAAATTTATTCAATTAAATTATTATAGTATCTAATGATTCGTTTTAGTAGGCACGAACGAAGAAAGAAATTGTCAGTCGACTCCCAAACTCACCCTACTACCTACCGTTATTCGCATGGATCACACATTTTTAATCATCTTCAAAAACAGATGAGGTTATCTATTCAATCCGTATGATGGTTTTGTTTTTTAATTTTTAATTTTTTTAATGTTGCTTTCAACGAATTAGGCATTGAAGTCGGCGCTAATTAACAAATTTTTTAACAAAATTTTATGTAATTGACATTTGACACACAATACATGATAAAGAGAACTTCTCACATTTTAATTCTTTCTTCTTTTCCAAGTGGGTTCGATTTTTTAACAAAAATTTTTAAACTCCTAATCCTACAGGTTATTTCTTTGGTGCCTTAAAACTTTTTTGAACAAAATTTCGGTGTTAAAAAGTTTATACAATTCAATAATTAAATTTTTGAAAAAAAAAAAAATGAAACCGACTGCGTTTAGGAATATAAAACATAGAACTAAAATGTTGAAAACAAGTTTTCTAGGTTTTGTAATAGTAATTTTTTATAAAATTGATTTACAACTAACGCAGTCGCTGGCACAAATAGCTTTTGATATTAATATGAAGATCAATACTGGATTGAAATCAATAGGCGAGTGGAGAGTTTTCAACATATTAGGTATATAAGTAGTTTAAACATTCTTAACCATTGGTTCCCCAATGTTTTAAATAGATGTAATAATGCTGTGTACTAGAATATTGTCAAATCTATTTTACATTTACCACAAATTGCATCAGAGAAATATGTAATAAAATGAAATCTAATTGCTTAATTTAAAAATTTTCCATTTTATATAAATACACACATATATATGTATGTATGTATGTATGTATGTATGTATGTATGTATGTATGTAACTTGAAAGATATTTGTGCCAGCAACTGCGTTAGTTGTAAATCAATTTTATAAAAAATTACTATTACAAAACCTAGAAAACTTGTTTTCAACATTTTAGTTATATGTTTTATGTTCCTAAATGCAGTCGGCTTCATTTTTTTTTCAAAAATTTAATTATTTCTCGATTTTTCTGCTGCAAATATTTTTCAGTGCGAATCTTTAATATCTGCCCATGTTTCTCTCATCACTTCAATCTTCCACGATTCGTCTTTATCTTCATAGTTTCTGACAATGATGAAATACCTAATACAAAAAATTCAAGTGACAGGTGCTTGGTCATGTTGCAATATTTATGTAACAGCAAATTTCATTTCCAGCCTATTGTTTTTTCTTAATTAATACCTATTTTATTATTGCTCAATAGGGAACTTCGAATTTTTTTTAAATTTTGGAATTGGTCAATGAGTAAATATCTTTTAATCGAATATTAAGAAAACTAATTAGATCTTTAAAATTGATTTTAACTATAAAATAGAATGTAAAAAAGAGTATATACATTTTTTTTCCAGTTATTTTCATACCTATCTGATATTCTCTAAATTAATGATTTTTGTTAAAAGCAAAAGTTAGACCTCGCCTCAGTTTTGCTTGTATTTTTGTGTATTTATTCAGCACTTTTGCATCAATTTGGTAAGTATAATACCTCCTCACACAGTCGGCCATAATATAGACCTTGGACACAGAGAAATAAAAAGCTAAATGATACCTATGATGGGATATGAAATATAATTATATATAAGTGATCAATTAACAACCATAAGTGAGCCAATCACAGTTCATTTTTCAGTACACCTTCCTGATTGGTCAGTTTGACTGAATTCCGGAAACGGGGTATTTTTATTTTTCCTTATAAATATTAATTTGAAGCAGATATATCAACGGACTTTAAATGAGTCAATCACAGTTTATTTTCCAACATATGCCTTCCTGATATTATTTTTCATTATAACTATTATTAAGCAGTTATCAGCAGACTTTAAATGAGCCAATCCTACATAATACATATACTGGTGCTAATATATTACTGAGAGAAATGGTGACACTTGAAATATTTATATAACTAAAAACTTTTGGGAGACCCAATAAGCATGCGTTATTTTCTTATATGTTAAATCTTGGATTGTGATTGGTTATGTTACTTTTTGTGTTGAAAAAATCCCCAAATTTTGAATGAAAATTGTGGGTCTGGTATGTAGAATTTTTCAATTTTTTTTGGCCAGTGTTACTCACCTTGAAAATACGAATTTTTTAAGACTTATTTCATATTTGTACGATAAATATTGAATGCTGTAGAGTGGCACAAAATTTCAGGAACAGAGTCAAACACAATACCTCCTTCTGCCGCAGTCGGTAAAAAACGAAGGAAATTTCAAGAATACTATTAAAAACATTTCTTGTCTTAAAATAATAATCTTATGGCGTCACCTAAGAATTTCTACACGCTGCATATTTTTTCAGTAATAACTCGTCACAAACTTGACTTTGGACTTTACAAGGAGAAAAAAATTCCGCTCACCGCATTAATTAGGAACAAAGTACGTTAGTACGGTTCTTCACATCCAAATACAAATAGGCATGTGGTAGTGATGATAATCAGCCGCCATTTTGAGTTTTTCCATTATCTTGTTTTGCATTGTTTAATTACATTCAAGAACATGAAGTCACTGATGGCGAGTCATAGCAAAAAAAACTCTAAATGGCAGCTTATTATCATCATTCCGATATGCATATACTTGGGTTTAAAGAGCCTTAACTATAACATGAAATAAATTTTTCAAGGTCTAAAAAAATTCCTTCACCTAGTACATTCTCTAAAATAAATTTAAGCTGAACAACATTATCTCATTTGCATGATCCAACAAATGTACTTAATGAATTTTCGAGTTTTTATCTTGCGTTTACAGCGCCAGCCTAAATCGGTTTTTCATAAGTGAATATACCTATTGCACGACCAAATGAATATCTCATACACAAAATTTTGATTATCTCTTAGTTAAATGTAAAAAATTATTATTGAATAAAAAATTATATAATTGGACATAAAAATCTTTGAAATTTAAATGAGACTTACACTTTATAATTGATCATTTTAAGATATGGTTCTATTTGGTTATGAGTGACATTACGCCGACAATGAATCTTTCAACTTTTCCGGCGATAAATGATAAATATTTTCCTTCAAAACGAAGAAGGGAAAATAGAGCAGAGGAAAAAGTGTATGCGCTCATTGATAGTTTGATACAAAACACATAATTACCTAATGTATTTTGAAACCTTTCAGTTTTTACCGAACAACAAATTTACAAAAATATATATTTAAAAAAACAAGAATTGAAGTATATAAAAAAAAATATTGATAACATTAATAAGAATTTTAATACGAATTATTGCTGTAAAATGCTCAATTATCTACAATAATATAAAAAATTCCTATCATCTACTATATGAAATTAAATATTTATACATCTTAAAAAAAAAAAAAAAAAAAAAAAAGATGTGTATTAAACATGAATCAAAAACAAGGTTAAAGTTGAAGTGCATTAAAAGATATAAAATAAGTTTTTCAACAACTTTTAGCAGAATTGAATAATATAATGTTTTTTCAAAAATAATAACATTAAAATCAACTTTTCACTGAACAATGCAGGCACTGGCCTTTTCAATATAAGCTTACTTGCAATAGAATCTTTTTCTTAAAGCATTATATATAGGTACTATAAGATAAAACAAATTGAGTTTTTGTAACACCAAGTTTGAAGTATAGTCATTAACGAATTATTTAGGATCCTACCCTTCCCATTCATGAGTAGATTGATGGTAAGAGCCTGACAAGTATTTGGAAAAACATATTTTTTTCAAAATGAGAGAGAGTCATCTTATTTAAATCTTAATTAAGGCCAATACCTAGTTGTTCGGTGAAAAGAAAAGTTGATTTTAATTTTTTATTTTTGATAAAACATTATATTTTAATTCTACTGAAAGTTGGTGATTGAAAAATTTGTTTTATATTTTTTAATGCACTTTAACTTCATTTTTGTTTTTGGTTCATGTTTAGTACGCAGTCGATTTTTTTCAAATGTATTTTATTTGTAATTTTTTAGTGGACACCAATACAAAATTGTTGATGATATGAACGTATAAAGATTGTATACGTGGATAAATACATGGTAAGAAGGTACTAACTTTTAGAACAATGGTGGGCTCAGTTATAATTTAGCCTCAATTTGAAGTAGAGGACAACAACTAGATAAAATAATTAAAATGAGGCAATTAATCTGACAATGGTTTAAAACACACCTTGACTGATAATCACATAGTAATTGAAACGATTTCTCCCAAACCTATTTTTGGGGTTACACGAGGACTAAAGAATAGGTCAATGAAAAAATTGACCATAAATTCAAATACAGCAACTAAAGAAACAAATCTGAGTATGGATCACTCAATTTCTGAGAACAAATTTAGTATCCTAACCACATTTTAGTTAGTTACATACTCAAATGTGCCTTAAATTTCAACTCAGCATCTCTATCTAACAATTAACTTAATACCTACTTCAATTTCTAATGAAAATGTAATTCTAAACCAATTTCAGAGTCATGAGAACCAAGAGGCCTAATTGAAGATTCAATCTAAAAATAGACCAAAACTTCGAATACCGAGCCTCAAATTACAAGTGAGACGATGTATAATTTAATAACTTGTGACTATACTATTTTAACCTCTTTTTGAGGCCCAAGGGTGGCTCAAGGGGGTTTCAATTCCAAAATAGGCCTAAAATTTAAACTCATAGCCCTAAAATCCATGTTTGACGAAGAATAATTCAATAATTTGTTGAAATTATCCAACCCTATTTTTAGGGTCCAAAAGAGAGCAATCCAAGTAATGGTTCAATCTGAAAATGAACCAAAAATTTTAACTCAGCACCTCAAATGCCATGTCCAACAATGAATCATTCAATAAAATGTAGAATTGAGATCCACAGGGTGTCCAGAAGATGGACTAAAAATTTAAACTCAGTCCCTCAAAATATAGTATATCCAATAACATACAGCTCAATTATATGTGAAAATATTATCCTTACTCCTTTTTGGGGCCTATATGGAGTCCAATTGATGATTCAATCCAAAAATTGCCCTGTAATTTGAACTTGGCGCCTTAGCATACATGTCTAATCATATATCACTTAACAATAGGGAAATATATCAAAATTCAAATTCTTTATCCTTCAACAGCATGTGAAGTTATGCCATCCATCATTACTTCATCAGATTTCAGACTAGATCAACTTCTCACTAGCAAATGGCCTAATATTATAGAAAAATACCTTACCATACAACACCCTGCTTATTCACGTATCAATTTTGTTATAGGTTCATTCTTTTTAAATGAAAGAACCAATCAGAGTACATTAAATCTCATTACACCAAATATCTAGATCTCATTGGTGGATACACTCAAATTCATGACAGAAAGTTTTACAATCTTAAAATTCATATTTTTATGATTACACTCTTCTAATTAAATCAGTAAAATTAACAAAATAATAACTACAGTATTGATCTCCACTAATAATATATGAAACTAAAAATATCTCTTCCCCACATCAACCGCAGCAGTAAGTGTGTATTTTCCAAAGCATCAAATTTTTTAATGACTGCCATTTGAAAACTGGCGACCAATTTTGTTCAAATTTAATATCAAACCAAGTCTTTGATAGTCTCTGTGGCAACAGGTGATCAAAACAAGTGAGTGTGCTTGCGCATTCATCAATCACCTACAGTGTTGGATAGGCTATTTTTTTCTTACTGGGAAAATCTATAAAGGGCGCCAAATTTTTCTCCTTGCAAGGGCGCCCAGTTTTGTTTTATTATAATGGCGACCCTAATAATTCCCTTTACCAAAACAATGTCTATACTGGTATAAGAAAAAAATATTCATAGTCCTTAATGATGAGCGTTTTTTTACTTTTTTTAATTGTACTCGAAGTATTGAAATTTTTTTTGTTTTAAAGGCAAAGGGCGTCAAAAACTTCTCGGGGAAAAGGCACACCAGGGAACTCCCTGTAGTCTGGTGGGCCTATCAAACACTGATCACCTAGCAGGCCAGTGGACATAACGTCACAAACAACCTTTTTGCACTCATGTCTTTACTTTGTCAGTATTGCCAATCTGAATACTAAGCTAGGCTCACACAAACACTTGCCTATTTATAGGACATACAGCACCTTCTTATAGTTGTGGTGGTGAGGTGTGCGCACACATCTATACCCACAGTCTCTAACTGCCATAAAAATTTCATGTCAAAATGTTTCATTGTTGGAATTATTGTGATGACAATATGGTGGGTTTGCAAAACTTTGAGAACCCCTCTGTCAACACACACATACGTATTTTCTTTCTTATTGCAATAAGAGGCGCTGCAGCTACCGCAGTGTCATCAATTGAATATTCAAATGTATTTTTTAATGAGTAACTTTATTGTAAAAGTCTGTCAAAATGTTGTTGCAGTTAGGAAAATGATTTTATTTTCTCACTTTTGTTTAATTCCGTTTCATCACCCTCCCACCCAAACTACTGAATAAATTTCAAAACTTTTGAAACGAATGTGTAGCCCATAAGAACGACGAATACTATCCCAAGTTTCATTTTCCTAGGTCGAACAGTGAAGGCTCCACAGACTCCCAAAAAATTTCAAAATGAGCAAAAAATGTAAATATATATCTACAAATATATTGTGTACAGAAGAATTTGAGTGACCTACATATTCATGATCTGATCGACGGTTTTCCACAGGTCCCGCCCCTACGTTCCGCCATTTTACTGAACGCAATAAGTGTATTTTCTAAAAATAACTTTTTTAACCAACCTGATTTAAAACTGTAATCTTATTAGGTTGAGTTCCAGCCAATTTCCAGCTCTGGTAGAAGGGTCGGTGAATAAGGCTTAAGACACTATTATTTTATGTTGAACATTTCCTGGGCCAAGTAAGGAGACCAACCCCTTATCTAAGCCCTTGTCATAATGAATGATTGTAGAAGTTTCATCATTAAAAATATTGATATTCAACTGATTATGAAGGAGAATTTTTCGCTCAAAAATATAAGTTTTCTCTTTTCAAGAAAAATTTATAAATTAATCCCCACCTCTTGATATCAATTTTGTCAGAAATTCTTATTTTTTAATTGACTTAAAAAAAAATAAAACCAAATAAAATAATAGCAGGAGGACTTTTTTTAATGTTTATTCCAGCATAATTTTTCATACTAGCCAGCCATTTTGATAATACCAATATTTTTTCAAGGTTTTATTGCTGACTGTGAGCAGGTACACATTTTTTTTGTTGGAAAAGATTTTTACTTGCTAATTTAACCGGAAACAATTGCCATCATGGTTGACATCATTAGTATTTGCTACAAATTCTCTTTCAAGGTTAGTTGAGAACTCCCATCTCTTTGTGGGGCGTGGGCAGACTATGGGATATTGTTATAATTGTAATGACTTAATCTTACAAATTTATTTCAACGCGAAAACCAGAAATATCACATAAGTGTACAAAATCGAGAATAAAAGTGTAGTGCAAACTCAAATCACAATTACATAACACACAATATGCCCATATTAAAGGGGCGAAATGATTTCTACAAATGGACTTATTTACACTTGAAAGAAACTATACAGATGTCGCGAATTAGAAAGTGACTTAGGGAAACATATTTCAATCCCCGCCCTGTTCCCTCAAAACAAAATTCTTAGTGTACTATTGTAAAGAACACAAAATATTATAACCACCTTAAATGACATTTTTTTCCAAATATTTACTAGCCCCTTCCCCCCCCCCAAAAAAAAATAAAAATAAATAATAGAAAATAAAAAATAAATTATTTAAAGGAATAACCAAGAATATTCAAAGTAAAATTCAAGGTCACAATCAATTCAATAAAATCTATTTAAATTTTAAAATGAGTAACTAGGAATGAAAAATTTTACCTCATAAATTACCACCACTAAAAAAACAATAACTTCAACAACAACAACAATGACGGCAACGAAGAGAGAAAACATTCGATGCGGCAACCTCTAACTGCCAGTAAGTACAGTAAAGGTCAAAAGTGATGGAGGAGTTAACTCAAACATTTCATTTCGAATTATTCAGTTTTGCTAAATTAATTGCGCTAATTTTTTAGATTTACATAATTGAAAATTAATGAAGAATTTTGATTAAAAAAACGACGTGAATAAATATTTAAAATAGAGAAGAAAAGGACAAATGATTTTTTATGTTTTGAACGAGACTGTACTCTTATAAATTCGTTGCACGTGAAATATCGTTAACATCCATGCGACGTTGCAGCTGAAAGGGGGGTAGGAAAACGAAAGAGGAGAAAGACGTCAATAGCCAGGCGTAAAAATGTAGACTGAGAAAAGAGAGCCGGCCGGACGTCCTTGAACTGTGTTCAACGCCCAGCAAGTAATTGCCATTGCTAGTCCAGACTTGGTAACGTTAACATTGAAGAAGAATAATACTATGTATTTAAAAATAATTTTAAAAACCTCTCTTATACTTATACTGCCCAAAAATGAAATATAATTTCTTTCTTGTAGGTTACTATTTTGTTTTTCTTTGATTTCCTAATTGAAAAATTTTGTGAATGATAAAAAAATAGAGAGGGGTGCTCATAAGAAATTATTATAAAATACTTCTTAATAACTTTATATTATTTATTTTACATAGTGATGAGCAAGTCAAGAAGGAAATAATTAAGTAATAGTTATAGCAATAAAAGGATTAAATTATTACTATTTTTTACTAGATCTGTCATTCGTGAGTGCCACACGTTTTTTCATCATTCATAAAATTATTCAAATTTCTAAAACAAAGGAAAAATAAGTAGCCAACAATTACAAAATTATTTTTCATTTCTTAAAGCAATTCAAATAAAATTGGTTTTTAGAATTTTTTTTTCTTCTTAATATTCATTTTCAAAACTCAGGACACTACTCTCATGAAATTCCCAAAACTTTTGAAGACTGGTGACCACGGAAATAGTTTGCTAATTAATTTCATGAACTGACTGGCAAGGGTTGAAAAAAATACCAATCCCAGTAATTACTGGTTTTTTTTATAGCAAAATTTAATTAACCACCCTCAAAGCTTCAAAAAAGCTGCTAAAATACACATTCTATAACAAAAAAAAACTACAAAATTTTTTTATTAATTTCTTAATTTAAGAGATCCTCTTACAGATGAACCCTGAATAGGACGCTGTAACTTATTCAAAAATAGAACTTAACAAAATGTTTATTATATTAGACATGGCAAATAAGTTGCATATTTTTTAAACATTTATAAGTTTTAAAAAATCTTGCTAATTAGATTGGAGTTGTTTAAAATAAATTGAAATTAGATTTTTGGATTGGTCACCAGTTATTTTTTTGGGTTAAGATCAGGGTTGCCAACTTTGGCAGATGAAAATACCAGCATATAAACTTTTTTTTTTATTGCTACCAGTCCATTTGCCAAAATATGTCACTTCTAAATTTTTGTTCACTTCACTTGTACTCAAAAAGGTCCCCAGTAGTGTTTTATGCATGCCTGCTCTCTCATTCTACTCTCTATACCAATAATACCAGCAACACTGATGAAATTGGCACTGGTACTTCCTTTTATTTATACTGGCTTGTTGGCAATCCTCGTTAAGGTGGCAACCCTGTTTGGGAGTGTAATATAATCTCAAGAAATTTTGAAAAATAAAAATTCATAGATTTCCCACTTTAGAAGAATGAGAAGAGGGCATTGAAAATGAATAAAAAATAAATAAATAAATGAAGTGTTATTCATTTTTCATTTTCTTTCATTTTCATATTTGCTTCTTAAACAACAAAACAATGTTACCAACTCCACTTTATTTTTCATTACCATTTTCTCCTTCCACTTTTTTCGCTATTATTATCTACTATTTCTCTTACTCTTCACGCAGAAAACATTGGTAAAAATTGGGTGGTGGACACTTTTTCAGAAACTGATTCAAGAGGCATTTTTAATTCTAAAAAACTTTGATAGTTTATGTTCTGGCTGATCTGTTCTCTTCAACCAAATACCTAAACAGCTGACTAAACGGAAACAATGTGTTATGGTTTATACTTTTCGAAATATATATAGGCGACATTTTACTCAGTAGCATATTGAAAGAATTTTTTTTGGCGGGGGGGGGGGGAGGGCGTGTACAAGGTAAAAATGCCAACTGCTAGGCCACATATCCAGAGAAATGGCCGACTTTTTTTATAAGGTATTGTTCGAAAATTGTGGTTCAGATTATTTATACTGAATTACAGGGTCCGTGTAAAGTGTGACAGCCACTCCCCTGTTCAAGTTGTAAAAATAGAAAAAACTGAATTTGTTTGGTAGTTCTGGATATTTTTAAGCAGGTTTTCACATTTTCATTTTATTTTATTTATAAATGTTGGTTGCGTTTTTTTTCTCCATACTAAGGCAATGGTGCTGCAACACAAAGTTTCTCCCATGTATTTGGTTGTAAAGGCGGTAGGTGTATATGTGTGTGGTAGCTGGTGGTTCAGGTGACATATTACTCCAGGTATGGTGGTGACTGATGGCTAATTTTGTCTCTTTTTCTGCCTCTCTCAATCACCACCTTCCTCACCTTGTAAGGAAAATTTTTTTTTAAAATCTTCATACAGGCCATACACTGGAGGCAGAGTAGAAACAGAAAAAATTAGCCATCTGTCAGACAGTCACCATCATACCTGATTACCTAGAATAATTCATCACCCAAACCACCAGCAACTGCACACATACACTTATATACCCCACTACCACCAAATGCATGTGAGAAAATAGATGTCACCACTGCTTAACTTTGAAAAAAATATCTAAAAAATATGCCAAGAACAAGAAGAACAACAAATTTGATGAGGTTTGCCTAACCTAGTTTGCCAATTTTGAAAATATTGGGGGTGTCGCACCACCAACACCTCTTCAGTATGCCCCTGATTTTACTCTAAAAGTCTTGATTCCTGTAACTATTCAAACATCTGCTTGATTGCATCACTGTATAACATATTATTTCATATAATTATTTATTAATATAATTAGTATGACTATTCTTATTAAGAATTTGAGATCTTTGTTAAAGTTGAAAATACTCAATGAGAACATAATTATAGAAATTAAAAATATAATGTTAATTGGAATGATAAGAATTCAATCAAGTTGTGCAATTTCAGCGATAACTCTAGAACCAAACACACGATTTCAACTAAATTTTCATAGAATCTTCATCTAACATAAATGTTACTGATGTCTCATCAAGATTACAAACAGATTATAGGTTTGGTGTTCTTGAAACATGTAGCTGAAATTCCCCAGCTTGATTGAATTCATATCATTTGAATTGTCCAATCTTAACAGAATTTCAACAATACATTTCAGTAGCTCATACAGGAAATCCTGTTCTTAATACAGTCTATTGTTTACATTTAAATTTTCATCTCGAGACTTTTTCTTAAATGCAAGCAATCTTGTTTATTTTCCCAAATCCTTATTAAACCAGGCACTAAATTACAGAAGAGGAGTAGAGAAAGCAGCCTCTGTTGTTTAGGTTTGTTTTATTTGCCATGTGTTCAAGAGGTACTATTCCAATCTTGCAAGATGAATGAATCAATTGAAGAGCAGATAGAATAGTTTTCCTCAGTGTAACCCCAATGTCATTATTTTGGGCAAATAAAATACAGCTCTTGGCATTGACAAACCCTATGAGATATTTGCACATGCAGGTCTTCTTTATCTGTTTTCAATGTGTTGGTTCTATGAATCTAAAGCTATCTAAAGATTTTGCTATGAATCCAGTGAATTTAGAAAACAGTATCAGAAACAGACACAAAAATACCTACAGCCCATGTGTAGATACATAGCCACTTTAGGATTTTAAAATAATCATGGCACACTCGATTAACATTGGTGAGGTACAGAGATAGACCTGCTGGGTATTCATACATTAACACCTATGATCAAAGGCCAAAGACATACAGCTAAAAAGATGTTCAATGCCCAATCAAAAACAAGTTAAAGATAGAACCTTGATCAAATGTTTCAAATTTGAATATTTTATTGGGTATGAGTTATTGATAGTGTGTGTGAATTATTATGAACATGTATATTTTTATAATGAAATATTACACAGTTTTGGCTGTGCAAGCTGTACAACAGTAGGTACAAAAATATATTTTACCATTCTAACCACAATTCACTTCTGCATAAGTTTACATAAGAGATGTAACTGCAAACTGCAATTGGAAGTGGTAGTATCGTAATATACCTTCTATAAGAGGACCATTAATTATGTGGTAATTTTTACTACACTCGAGGAGGTATCGTTCTATTTACATAGAGGGTAGTAAAAAAATGGTTTAACTCTGTATGACAAAACTGATAGTATCGCAGTACTTTCCATAAAAGTACCTTAAAATTTTTTCTACAGTCGAGTGGTATCATTCTATTTTATATGACAGAAGTACTTCTATAAGAGGCTTTAAAATTTTTTCAACACTGGAGGAGGTATCATTCTATTTACTGGAAGTGTGTTAAAAAAAACAGTTTAACTCTACTCTATATGACAGATAGACACCATCGTCGTACTTTGTGGTATTGTTGAATTTTGTAAAAATTTTCACTACACTCAAGAGGGTATTGTTCTATTTTATATGACAGAAGTGGTAGCATCGTAGTATCTTCTATAAAAGGACCTTAAAATTTATTCTATTTACCGAGAGTGTGGTAAATAAAAATGATTTAACTGTACTCTATATAACAGACAGACACCATCATCGTACTTTTTAATTTTTTTTAATTTTGTAAAAATTTTTACTGCATTTGGGGATTGTTCTTTTATAGGGAGTGTGGTAAAAAAAAAAAGTTTTATTGTATAGGACAAGATAACACAATTGTCATACTTTGTGATTTTGTTGATAATTTTTTTTCATTATTTCAAGAACTATTATTATAGTAACTGTTTCATATTTACCATCATTCATTGATTTAATTTTTTCCCACTATCTACATTTGTATAGGTATTTGTGAATTGTGATATGAAGTGCATGTAGTATATATGTTTATATTTACAGCGTTTCAAGTATATTTTGCAAATGCAGATTTATTTTGCAAATGTTTTAAAGTTTTTCCTATACATATATATATAGCCTTGTTAAAATTTGTGAATGACATGGTACCTATTCTTTAATATTACATAATCATTCTTCATTATGGAATCGAAACAGCATTGAATTTCCAAATTTTCTGAAAGGGGGCTGGGGTCATTTGCATTATCGTTATAAATTACCTATAATCTTTTTTGTCTTTACATGAGTTTTGTTTATATCATTCAATAAATGATCTTCCATTAGGGCCAGATGAATTAAAATTTTTGTCCAAATCTGTAAGAGAGTACTTCATCTATGGAAGATTTTAATAATAAGAAAAGTAAACAATGAAAACAGCGGATGTGTAGAAAGAGAAGAAAATGAAAATAAAGTGAAAAAAATTGAAAAGCAAATAAAATCTAAATTTTGTGATAATATTGATAATTTATTAACAAATATTGTTCACTCCACTTTGAAAGATTGTGGAAATGGTGAAAAAGAACATACTACCAACATAAGTGAAGCTGATAACAGTAATGGTAAAAATATGTTTTACACCAGCAAATCAATCATCAATGGCATCACTGTCACTATCTCAAGAATTGACATTGCCTAATTATTTCATTGAAACCGATAGTGGTTTTATGTTCTTATATTCATCATTCACGTTATGCCCACCTTTTAACCTACTCCAACTTCGCACTATTTGGAAAATCAAAATTTCTATTTATGAACTTGTACTTTCAATTGCCATTTTTCATTTCTTCGTCAACTTTCTTTCAAGAAAATTTAAAAGACTAATCAACAAAATGTTTGCAAATTCCACATCTTTTTCAAAAAATGTTGATTTAATTTGAGAAATGGTGAATGATTTCAAATTGAGAAAAACTAAATTATGTAATCTGATTAAGAAAAGAGACAAAAAACATTTTAGATCTTTCATCTAGAAATTTGATACAAAAATAGATAAAGTTTTCAAAGAGATGAAACAAATAATCAATATTTTATCCCATTACACTCCAATGCAATCACATTTTGATGAAAATTTGTTATCAGAGTTAAGTGATAATAATAGTGAATATGATGATAGCGAAGATTACGATGATTTTGATAGTGATGATGACATTTACGATGAATTGAGGCGGAAAAAATTTGTGAAAAATGAAAATGGTAGTTCCCTACCAGCAACACTGCATCCATTCAACCAAAAATAACAGCAATTACGATTCCACCAATCCCACCTTTAACATCACTCGGCAAAAATAAAGATTTTCCACTGCATCATTGGTCTTCAATTCATCCTTCTAAAGAGATACCATCTTCAACAATAACTCTGAATGTAGATGATTCTCTAATATCCCTGAAGAGAGAAGAATTTTCTAATCATTCAGTCAATGGTGGTCTAAGTCTACATTGTAAAAATTCAACTAATGAAGAAATGTTAACACCGGATAAGAAGCATAATAATATGCAAATTGAAACTAAATCTATTGATTTAAAAATGAGTAAAGATGAACTGATGTTTTTACAATCATTGATAAATAATTTTCAATTTTGTCTAATAAATAATACTGGCTTTAGGTTGTGGTTATGAGAGTGCAATTAGTAAATATTTTTTATATTATATGTATCTATATTGGTACGGGTAAATGAGAATAAATATTGAAGTATAGGTTGTGTAATGTAAGATAAAAACAAAGATGTTTGAGTATTTGTGGTTAGATTATTGTGGTAAAATTTTCTAAAGCAATCATATGATATGGTTATATAATTATAAAAGAAAGGGTCATTGTTATCTTCTTTCATCTATTCACCATTAGTGTATATATATATTACATACCTACCTACCAGTGTTACACACCAAATTTGTTATTATTAGTTTTTCATAATCTAAAACAAAAATGAAGCAAATTAACGAAAGATGTGGTGAGCAAAAGTCTCCTTCTTCTTATTTTTGTTCAGTGTGTAATTTAAAATTTAAATCTTCTATCAATTTGAGTAATCACTAATCAAGTGTAAAACATTTGAAAAAATTTATGCTTTCAGAAACATTCAAAGAAAATTACATAGATTAAAGATTTTGATAATTAATATTTTAATATTTGTGAAGCAAAGAGTGCTTTAAAAATACTTGTTTTTGTACACTATTGCCAGCAAAAATGTGGAAATGTGGAGTGGAAAATTATAAGAATTTTTAAATGCTGTATTACAACCTTTGTGAAGATTATTCAAAATGAAGTTTCCACAAAAAAATCTGTCAAATTTCAAGAGAAAATTATGGTGGAATATGATCACTTATTCGAATTTGAAAATGGAGATGGTAAATATCAGAGTGTGGAAATTCCTTTGAAGAGCAAACAACAAATATTTACAGCTTATGGTTCATCGGCTGCCTTATTTTTCCTCAAATAAAATCCAATCATGAAAACTTTATAGAGCATTCTCAATGGGAATTGAGGAATATTATCCATCCCGAAGTTATCATTAATAAGTACAATCCTATTGGATTGGGTTCATATTTACCAATACCTAAAGCTATAGAAAAATTATGCTAAAATTGAAGAAAAAATGAAATTTGAAAATTCTTTTCCAATTGATTATTTGGTCTTTGCAGATTTTGAAACTATTTTATCAATACCAAGTAACGAAGCTGTGATGATATTTCTTGCAAAAAAATTTTTTAGAAGATGAATTTTTATACAACTCTTTACCACCAGCTGATTCACACAATCAAAAATCATTTCCTAAAATTTTGAACAATCACAAAGCTATTTGCTATTAGTAATTTGTTACCATACCTTACAATGATAAAGATTTTGATGACTGTAGCATTAAAAACTGTCGATTAATTTTCATGGTAGATAGTGAAACAGTTATTCAAGATTTTACTAAGGAACTTAAAACATTGGGAGACACATTACAGAAAAAAAAAATAATCGTTATCCATATTTACCTTTGGATTTAACATATTGAAAAAAATGGTATTTTATTTCTTGGCAAACACATTGTTGTACTTGCAAACATGAATTTATTTACTTAGATTGTAGAAATGTAAAACATATTGATCATTGCCACGGTACAGGTAAAATAAGAGGTATAGCACATGTAAAATATAACTTACATAATCAACAACCAAAATTTCTAACTGTGATATTTCATAATAATTGTCGTTATGATTTTCATATTGTATTGCAAAAAGCATTTGAAACATCTCAATGTTTGTAAATTTCAAATACAGAAGAAACATATGTTAGTCTTAGTGTTAAAATAAATCACTTATTTTATTTACGTTTCATCGATTCTTATAAATTTTTATCAAGTAGTTTGAGATCATTCGTATCACTATTGCCGGAAGAAAAAATGATACATACAAAAACTATTTTCAAACATGATCTTGATCAGTTTAATGTTGCAAAACAAAAAGGATTTTTTCCCAATGAGTTTGTAAAAAATTTCAATATATTAAAAATAACTCAGTTACCCTAAAAGAGACATTTTACAGCAAATTAACAAAAACACATATTTCCGATGAAGATATTGAATTTGCCATTAATGCTTAGAATGTATTCAAATGTCAAACATTAGAAAATTATATGTGAATGTATTGTGTTATCAATAAGGTATTACTGGCCAATATATTTTGTTCATTTTATTCGATTTGTTTACGCGAGTATGATTTAGACCCAGCTCGTTATTTAACACCGCCAGGATATGCTTTTGATGTCATGAAAAAAATTACTAACACATCTTTGGATCTTTTTGATGAAACAAAAGCTAATATTTTTAATTCTTTTGAAGCCTCCATAAGGGGAGGTATAGCTAATACCATAATTTTTTATTGTGTTTCTCATTGTCTATATATTCCAGAAACATAGGACAATAAGAAAAAACCTTGAACTATCGCTTATTGGGATGCAATGTGCTGTATAGGGGCTATGTGTCAATGTTTGTAAACGAAATATTTTGATTATTCCGATGATTCAAATTATCCACAAGATCATATTTTACATAACAACCAACATAAAAAAAACCTGGAATTTTTAAAAATGAATTGAATGGTTATTTAATAACTGAATTCAATTCATTGGCTCCTAAAATGTATGCTTATAAATTGAATGATGTTTCAAAAAAAGAAATAAAAAAAGCTAAGGAGATTTTGAAGAATACTTTTGAGAAAGATATACGCTTTACTAATTATTATGAAGTTTTATTCCATAAAAAATAATTTATCTATAAACAATGATTATTTAATTGTAAATTACATAACTTAAGAACTATAGAAATTAATAAAATACCATTAATTTTACATAAACATGCTAAATGAGATTTTTTTGAAGATGAAATTTATAGTTTAGCATTTGGTCATTATGCTTACAAAGTAATAGGGAAAATGCAGAGGTCAACAACCGTGATTTTGAAAATGATATAATTAAGGATGATTTAGGAACGGATGTGGAAATTGATGTAACACAAAATCAATCTCTATTTCAACAATATAACAACGAAATAAATTTTGCTATTGTGTTTTATCAACAAATTAAAGAAATTTACTTATTAGTGTTTTTTATTTTTTATTTTTTGACAAATAATATATTACCTATTCTGTATCACAAATCAATCAATCAATAAGATTTTTTATGGGAATTTCTTCAGATTTTAAAATCCCAAGCTATTTTACACGCACTGTATTTTTCTTATGATTTCTGCTCCAAACTTTTTCCATAAAATAAATATCTGAATATTTAATGAGCTTCATTTCCTTGTTATAAAAACATATTGTATGAATTTTTTAATTTGTAGGTAATGGGTGAGGTTCTATAAATTTTGTCTGTAGTATATATTTCAGTACTCCAGTTTGGGGTACATCCTTTTTCAAAAATTAATTTATATTTCAAAATTTAAACTTTGCCCGAACTTTAAATTTTATTTTCTTAGATGAAGATGTACATGATGTAAAAATATAAGAAAACACTTTTTGCTCGTCCACATTTGTACGAATATTATTTGGCTTTATTTTAACTGTTCGATGAGTAGTATTTTTATAATTATTAACCAGATCATTCAAGATGTCACTCCACCTATATGACTCACAAGCAGAAAATTTTTTTTAAATTTGTTTTTTCAATGTCCTGATGACTCGCTTTGCAATACTGGCTTTTGTATCCCAATATGTTTGGTAAAAATTTATATTGTATTTTTTGTACAAATTCTTATAAATGGAGTTGGTAAATTCAGTACTCCACATCTATTTAGTTTTTAATGCTTCAGCCCATATATATTTTGTAAAAATATCAATTATTATTAAAATATAAGAATGACTTTTGTTTTTATTTTTGTAATTTGTCAAATCAATTAAATCCATTTGCCACGCATCACCTATACCTCGTAATTGCACTCAACATCTTTGAAAGTTTTGTCGAGCAGGTGCGTGTAATTTTTTAGCAAATTGTTCTATTCATTTGATAAATTTTTAAGTAATGCAAATTAATAAATCTATATCATTTTCAATGCAATTACCTGTTATATATTTTTTTGAATATACCCACTACCCACTGTATAGAAAAAATTTAACAAAACAAAGCAAGGAATTCAAGTGTCTATTTTAGGTTATAGTGATATTTTTAAAAAATTTCATGTACTTTTTCACTAAAGTTGAAGTACATATATCCTACTTCAGAACCAGGGCTGCAACTAGGTACATGCGATCTGTGCATTCGCACAGGGTGGAGAGTGCAAAGGCACCATACTAACAAAAAAAAAAAAAAAAAACCTAAATATAATACATCGTTATTGTTGGATACATATCATTCTGATTTAGGTGATGGGAGGGCCTCAAAAAGTTTGTTTACACAGGGCGGCTAAAAAAGGGAGGTACGGCCCTGTTCAGAACATACTAATGCATAACAGATAGTTTTATCTGGTATATTTTTGTTTGTTTGGAATTGTAATTTTAAATCTGAAAATCCATTTTTTATGGTAACGTCTTTGAATGTGAGATTTAAGGCAAATAGTGGATAAGATTTACAGTAATCCCCTTTATCGATAAATGGTAAAATTTGAGTTGAATTATTTCATAAAGATTTATTATAGAATGACTCGAATTTAGCAAATTCTTTGTAAAAAGATGAAAAATTATAGTCTTTAAAATTTGAATTTTGTATATTGTAAGGCATATAATTCGCATTCAAGTGTGCTCAAATTTCTCATTTCAACGTAGGTAAGGGTTGGAATGGACTTATAAATTTTTGATTTGCGATCTGTTTGGAAACCCAAAATTAAAAATAATAATCTACCAGTGTTATTGACCATTTTAATGTTTCAATTCACCTCTATTGTTTGAGGAAGTAGAGGATTTTCATACTAAGTCCAAATTTCGAATGGTACTGTAATAGCTAAATCATTTTTCAATGATTTTAAAAACCAAGATTTTATTTTGTCATTGAATTTGATATAAGGAACTTTCCACAAAATTGATAATAATTTTAAAGGGGGGTCTGAAACAACAGCAGCAGTGGCAGCTGTAGCAGCAGGTGCAGGTACAGTAAGAATGATATAGAAAACATTTGATTCACTACTATTACCTTCCATTATTAATTCACGTCTTGCGTTTAAAATTGGTTTTTTATAATCACTGGCAAAGGTGAGAAATAATGACAATGGTAGTATAATATTAATTATTTCATTAATTTCATCTGTGGAATATTGTTTTTCTTAAGAAATTAGTGCAAAGTTTACACTTGTTTTCAAACAAATACCTGAATTCCTATTTATGACCTTTCTTTTATACAGTTTTCCTTCTTTAAAATTAATATTATTTTCTATTTCATTTTTAAAATTATTACAAAATTTAATAGATTTGACTTCATTTTTTTGAAAATGTGGATCAGTTTTTTTTGCCAGTGAAGGTACTGCTGCTGTTGCGCCTTCATCTTTGCAAATTGTAACGGATTTAGAACAAGAAAATTTACATTCACTTCCTTTCTTGTTATTATTCAACATTTTTGAAAAAAACTGATCAATATTTTACGCATTTAACAAATGTGGGTAATTAATTAGTGGTATTTTTTTTTGTTGGAATTTAAGATTCTTTCAAGTAAAAAACAATTTTTACTTCTTTGTTTTGAAAATTCAACAACTTTGTATTTTGATCAGTGATGGTTAGTTAAATTCTTGAAATTTCATTTGGATTTATCAATAAATATATTATGTCCTTGGGATTTTCAAAAATCCTATGTCCATTTTTAAAATAGAATGGTATACTATATAATAAATGCAATCTTTGTCCGTTAAGTTAACGTATGACTCCAAAACTAAATTGCAGTGAATATTAATGCAGTTGATATTTAAAAAGTGTATGGGGTTGGAAGAGACATACATCACATTTTCTACTTGTTTTCTAATATACCACCCATTTTGAAATCCTAAAACCATACCTAACAAATTTTGACACTTAAAATCAAGCTCAATACCATTATTGACACCTGAAAAAAAGGTGTGTTGAGTAATTTCATCGTCAATTATTATTAATTCCTTAATTTTGAACAAACAAGATTCCCCAAATTTTACAAGATTCCCCAAATTTTTCAATAGTTGTTTTTAATTCTAATTTAATTCGCAAGGACTGTAGTTTTTCACTTGATATCATGTTGGTAGCGTTATCTTTTTTTTTCAATTTTTCAGTCTTTCATGTAACTTTCAAATAAAGGTTTGATGAGTGATATTGATACATATGATTTGAATGATTCGATCATTGTCAATTTCATTTCTTCAGCAATAGTTTTCATTTTGTATTGACCCATAGGTATTTTCACAGAGAAACAATTTTCAAATTTAAATTTTCCTTCGCAAAACTGGGGATTATTCCGTACGTCATTAAACTTAAAAGAAAATTTATTATTTGTTTCGTCGATTTTTGGTATGCTGTTATATGAAATAAAATACACTAATCTGAGCGAGTAGTTTTCATTCTCATCTAATTGAATAGGGGAAAAAAAATATTGAAATTTGAGTCTGATTGAGTAAAACTGAAAAATTTACTTAATAAAACCACCATACTGAATATTGTTTTTTTATATTTTATTTTTTTGTAGCCTGATAAAAAAAAAGAGATAATAAGTTTTGATTCAATTTTTAAATATATCCAGTATATATAAGAAATATTAAACTTAATTTTTCACAATTGGATAAATTAACGTTTTGAAGTTTTCTCATATAATAAAATAATTTATGATTTTTAGCAAAATGTACAATTTCATTTGGCAGTGGTAGATCATCAAAACTACAAAATATTTTTTGCCAATTTGGAGTGTATCAATGTTAATTCTATACCAGGATCAATAAGTCAGTATGTTTGAGTTCCAAAAATACTATAAGGAAGGTATAAATGACAATTGATTTTGTGATTTCCAATAGAAGCAATTACAATGATGTTTGGGTTTTTTGGAGGTTTTGGCATTGATGGATTCTTTTTTCATATTCTTCACTTTTCTTAGGTGGTGGTTCTCCTACTTCTTTTTTGTCAACCTCTGCAACACAAATTTGAGGGGGATTTACCAATTTTTTAGACTAGAATCATTTTGAGGATAAATATCAAGAAAATTTTTTGGTTGTGTTTGATTGGGAATTTGATTTTGATTTAAGTTTTGGTTTTGGTTCTTAAAAGGTATAGGGTAATACATGAGTGGTGTTTGATTTGGATTATAAGGAAATTGTTGGAAACTGTTATTACTACAATAATTGTTTCGAGGGAATCTGTTGTTTTGCCCACAATTATTATTTTCATAGTAATTTGAATTTTTGAAATTATTTTGATTAGATGGTAGAGTGGGAAAATTATTTTGATTATTATTTGGATTATAATTATTAATGAAATTATTACTAAAATTGTTACCATTATTATAATTATTATAATATCCACATCCTCTAAAATTATTTCCTTGATAATTTAAGTTATTAAACTATTTATTTTGTAATGGGTTGTTATTATTAGTTCCTTTTGAACTAATGACAGTAACAGTTAGTTTCCTTATTTCAGAAATTACAGTGTCACTATTGGTTATTGGAATTTTGTCAAGGGATTCTTCTTTTTCATCTTCCTTAATTTCTTTCGTGATGTTATCCTTTTGTATATTTACGTGTTGTTTAGAGGATGTTTTAATTTTTTGGAGTTCTTTATTAGCATCTTCCATAGCAATCCTATATGATTCTAACTGGTTTTTTACTTTTTCAAGTTTATTTCCAAAAATTGGATCTATGAGAGGTCCTGTTTTATTTTTACAGTAAAGATAATTATTGAAAGCAAATATGTAATGCAGTTAAGGTTTTTGGTTTAGATTTAAGTATATGTTCACATTCTTTTTCAACAATGGAATGATATATATGATCTATTACTCTTTCTTCTGTAATAGTAGGTTTTATTTCATGTAGGGTATTATTCATAAAAATTACAGAATCCATGAAGTCATAATCACCTTTGTATTTATGATTATATGTTGATTTTTTTTTTGTTTTTCTAATTTTTGTTCGATGTCTCCCCATTATTTCAGGGTTTCATCATTGGAAATTAATTTGTTAAAAATGGTTTGTGCATTTCCAGTAAATGAAATTTTAATTTTTACATCACCAATCCTACCAAAAGCTTCACATTCATTTTCAAACGGTTTTAAAAATGTTTTTATATCTTTATTGGGAGAGTTTGAAAATATAGATGGTCTAACATTTGAAATGGTTGTTTCCGCTATCTTTTCAGCTAGTAATTTTAAGACATCTGCTTAAAACCACAATAACAAAAAAGTGTGATTCAAAAAAAAAAGTGCATATGTACGTACATGAAATGAGACTATTCACACCTATAGACACACAATTTTTTACTCATAATTCAAGTATCCATACATGTATATGTGCAACACAAATCCAACATATACGCCTAATATTGTGAGTGACACGCATATTCATTTAATGTATTTCATGCATATTCTGACATATAAATCTAAAATCGCATTAAATGTAAAAAAATTTATGCATTATACACACAATTTTTTGCATTATACAACCAATCATGCAGCATACGTACAATTAACTACAGAAAGTACAATACTTATATTCTTATATCAGTTTGCAAAAGGTTGCCATTCTTTATAATACAATTATTAGAGTGAAACTGGAATATATGGTGTTCAGATCCCAAACAAATTGAAAAACTTTTTTTTGTTTATTTTTTATTGTTAACCCATCCAGGGTTGTGCAACACAATGTTTTTTTTTGGACTTACCATTAGGGACCCAAGGGTTCCAAAAAGGCAGAAAAAAATTATTATTTATGAACAATTAAGTGCAGTACATCATAATATATACTTTCAGATGTGCTAATTCCATATTTGATGACAATTGTTTTACTGAACTCTCCATTGGAGCCTTAGTGGCCTCAAAAAAGCTGTTGAATTCCATCATAAGTTCCAATTGTGAGGTTGAATGTAATTATCATTTGAAAGTGGTTAAATTTGGTAGGTAGTTTTTTTCAAACCTATAAACTACTAGTTTCAAGTTTGGTCAATTTTGATTGATTAGTTCATCCTTGGGGGTTGATAAAAGTTTAATCAGTGGGGTAAGATTTAATTATTATGACAGAGGGCTATAATTTTGTAAATGTGCTTTCCCAGCATATATGTATGTGCTTACAGCACTCTCATTTTTCCAATTTTGGTCATTTCCCTCATTCACATCTTCCCATTTATAGGACACTGAGAAAAACAAAGCCTAGGCTGTCTTTCATGGGTTCATTTGACACGCCTTGAATGGCTGAATCTAATGTCATTTCATTTATGGTTTTAGTTTAATTAGAAGATAAATTATGAGAGAAAAATATGGGTGGAAATGTTTTTGTATTTTGTGAACCTCCAGTGCTCCAGATGGGTCCAATTTTTCACAATTTTAATGCAGACAAGCTGAATCCAACCCTAAAATGTTCATCATTGTAACACAATTAGGAGGCAAGTTAGGAGCAAAAAAGTGTTGAAACTAGAGTTCTAGGATTTTCTGAGCACTGAGACCACCAAATAGATATGATTTTATATGACTTCGATGCGCCTTGTCTTACTGAGCATTTTGATATCTGGCTCAAGTCTCTGATTTGATTAGGGACTAATATATTCCTCTTTAACTACAATTTTTTTACACTCTGTTTTTATTTGGAAATGAGATCTGGTATGGATTTGTATATCCTTTGGTGACCTTATATATAAATAAACCACTCTTTCAAGTTAACCCACTTTTGTACATTTTAAGTATAATAATGTACGTTTATTTGTAATTGTACATACTTTTAAGTCCTATTCTACATTGAATTGTGCATACAATGTACTTTTTTTGCACACTCAGATTAGGCTTCTCCAGTACAATAAGTTGGAATACTTTGAATTGTGAGGATAATGTACTTGATTTTGCACACTCAGATTAGGGTTTGCCAGTATAATATTAGGCTTCTCAATCACAATAAATAGGTATATGTTGAATTGCGCATGTAACATACTTGTTTTTACACACTCAAATTAGGCTTCTCCATTATAATAAGTAGGTATACATTGAATTAGGCATATAATGTACTTGTTTTTGCATGCTCAGACTAAGCTATTACAGAATAATTAGCACAGATACGTTGCATTGTACAAAGTACACATTCTGCTCAGTATTCTCAAATTAGATGTCTACTGTTTAATAATATGTGTAGGCGTGGTATTATGCATGAAAAATATCCAAAAACGGACTATTTTTCATGAAAAAAATTGCAAAACATATAAATAGACAAAAACAAACATTTGTGCATCATACACATTTTTCAGAAATTTATACATACTCTTAACATCCTTGAATAATGGAAAATATAAATTATTAAAAACGATTTTTGAAAAAGTAAAAGGATTAAAATCATTTTTCATAGAACATGCTGAACAATTACCATCTCCCTAAAAATGCCTAACAAATTCAGTCGTAATTATCGATGTTGTATTGTGTTTAAAAGCAGATAAAGATAAAATTTGAACATTTTTTTGTTTCAGAAACCATCGAAATATAGATATTTTCGACCTATAACAAATAAACACATATAGTAAACATTTTTTACAAGAGATACTTTCTATTCAAGATTTAATGAATTTAAAACAAATATATGACCACCATTTACTTGGAGATTGTTCTTTCAACGAATTCAAAGATATTTGTTAACTGTGTTGTAAGGATAAATTTGGATTTTTCATAATTGTAAAAGAAAATTACCTATATAAATAACGGAGAATTACGGCAGGGAATTGATAATTTTCTTATTCTATCACAATCGAATTCATTTAGATGAGCGAAAAGAATTTTTCAATGTCATTTGCAAATCTTTATACTCGAAATACTAAATAAATTTTTATCAAACTTATACACCATGAAAGCTAGTATTGTGAAGTGAGTTATTCCTACTTTAAAAACAAAAATGTTTCGTTTTTTCACTGTTCAACATAATCAAAAATGGTTTGAAATTTTACAAAAAATCACCAACAAATAAAATAACTTCACTTATAGAATCAATATAGAAGAAAATGATGTCAAGGAAATAAAACAATTTATTTTTAATCTTTAAAATAGAAAAAGAATCAATGGGAAATTTAAAATTGGTGATGAAGTAATAATTTCAAAATATAAAAGTATATTTGTTAGAAGATCCAAAGATAATTGAAGTTTTCTGTGTTAAAAAAAATTTATTCTGATAACCCACTAACATACATCCTCGAAGATGCTGAGGGGGAGGAAATTGCTAGTAAATTTTATTCTGAAGAATTACAAAAAACAGATTTTCTAGATATTTATTTACTAGAAAAAATTATAAGTAAAAATCATTGTGAAGGAACAGTCATTATTAAGTTTTTAGGGTTTGAAAAATTTTAAGAAGTACTTTTGAAACTAATTCCCAAAAATGTATAAATATACCATTAAATCCATGCTTTAAAAAAAACTACCAGATTTAATTGAAGATATTGATAGTGAGAAATTGAAAAAATTCATAGACCGATTGATCAATATTTTCAATCAAATTGATGAGAAGAAATTAAAAGATGTTCTTAATATTTTAGCCAAAATATTATTAAGCCTTAATTTACAGCTTTCAAAAGAAGTTCTAAACAAATTTGCGAATATTATTAAAAACTTCAATGAAAAAAATTAAAGGAGGTGCTCGATGTTTTGGGGAAAATAATCACAAATCCCAATTTGGAGTTTTTAAAACAATTTCTCAATAAGCTTATCAATATTGACTTATATCTTGATGTTGAAAAATTTTAACAATTTCTCAGTAACTTGGCGCAATGAATCTTGTAATACGATTGGAATAAATTATTTAAGTTTATTAAAAAATTTTTAAACTATATCAACCATAATGAATTACTAGAAATGATCACAAAAATTTTTCAAAGCATAAATTGGGAGAAACTATTGACATTTATCAAAAAATATTCAACCAACATTGATTGAGAAAAATTATTTAAAACAATCGAAAAATTTTTTGATAAAGTCAATTGAAATAAAGTACTGATAGCAATTCAATATCTTTTGGAAGAACGTTAAGAATGGTCGGATTTACTCAGCCTACCGAAAAATTTAGAAATTTTGCAAAAAGATATGGACAAATTTCACCACTCTGCAATTACAAAATTAGATGCAATCACGAAAGAAATAAAAAATGTTAATGGTCGGGGGTGGAAATTTCGATACTTTAACATCGCAACACAAAAATATTATCTTGCAAATTGTGACTGAAACTGAAAGTTTGCATAAAGATTCTGGTTTCACAGACGAAAATATCATGGACAATTTTGCAAGGGACATGACCAATCTCATGAATATGATACATAATAATTTTGAAACTACAAAAAGATGAGGACAAATTCCATCGCTCCGCAATCACAAAATTAGATGAAACTGTGAAAGAAATAAAAAATTTTGGTGATGGTAGTGGTGGAAATTTTGATACTTTAATAGCACAACAGAAAAATATTATTACCAACATGGCGAGTAAGGCTCAAATTTTAGATAAAAATTTTGTCTCACAGCCAAAATATTTCGGACAATTTTACAGGTCATTTGACTAATCTCATGAACATGATAAATAATAACACTCGACAAATAATTGAGGTAATTAAAAATCATCATTAGTATATTTCGAACATGCTACTCTTAGGCTTTGGCCATGCTTTTGAGTGGTAAGCAGTGTGCCTTAACTTTGTTTACAAAATCAAACGCACATTATTTAATGCAAGTGATCATGCATGAGCTGCGAGTGGTGAATACTGAAAGTTCTCACTTACTGCTCAACATGAGCGTCAAACTTGTTTGATTCTTGCATTCAACACTGAGAGTTTTCCTCATGTTATAATACAATTTCGTTGTTATCACATTGAATTATGTAAACTGTGTGACCACCTTGATGTTTTAATCTCAGAGTGGTAAGAAGCACCCACTTACAACTTACCATCTACCATTCAGAAGCATGGATGAGGCCTTATTGTTGTCTACTTATAAATTAAACCTATTACATAATATTTCTGTTGGAATGGGATTGTTTACTTTTTGCAGCTTTGAATCAGTTGTCACTTTTGGCCAGTGGCGGATTTCCCTAAAGGCCCACAAAACACGTGCTTGGAGCGCCAAATTTTCAAAGGCGGCACTGGGTGGAAAATTTTTGAAAAATATTTTAATAATCATCTAAAATTTTTATATTTTATTCAAAATTAATGAAAAATTATGTATAGGTGCCTTTGAGATTGAAGATACTTTTCCAAACAAATGTATTCATTTCAGAACTTTTCTTCAAAATTCCAACCTCGCCGTCTCCAATTGAAATGCTCGAATTAATTGTAAATGATAACTTGAACGAAACGTTTCCTAACATTAGCATAGCTCTTCAAATTTTTATTGGTATGGCTGTGACTAATTGCCCAGTGGAACGTTCCTTTTCTTGCCTTAAGAAACTTGAAAATTATTTAAAATCAACGATTTCTGAACATTCTGGATATCATAAATTCGGAAGAGATAATAAAAGAATTTGCGAGATTGACTTTGAATTATTGCTCATTGTATAATGTGTATGTACTATTGTGTTGTATCTATCTACCTACCTACTGACTTAAAGTTAAACTTTTAGAAATGGCTATGTATACCTAATTTTAAATTGTTTTGATTTTTGATTTTTTCTTTACATAAAATAAAAGTTTTCCTACTTTTCAGAGTTATGAGAATTTGAGGGAGAGGGCATTTGGTTCAAAAAGTAGGCGTAGGCATGGAGAAAATTCCAAAGAGCGGCATTTTCCTATGCTTGGAGCGGCAAAGAACCTAAACCCGCCACTCCTTACAGCCAGTATAATGATGATTTTCTACTCTTAAATTTCAATGAATACATTCGGTAGTTAAAAATATTAGTCACAAATATTTCTTTTTTCACTTTGGATAAAAATTTGTTACAAGCATTTTAAATTACTCGTTCAATATTGATCCAAATTTGTAATTATCGTGATATTTTGTATATAAAATTTAATATTCTTGAAAAATGTAATGTTTGTGCTCTATTATTATATTAGAGATTTGTGAATTTTATTATATCTCAACAACAAAGTCATTCACTGGTGTTTCAACTACGGATTTATAGTTGAAAGCTCCCATTAATATTATACCGGAGGGTAAATTTATACTGATTGATAAAATTCAGCACGATGCATTGCTAACAACTGAATTCTGAAATTAGTCTTTTTTGCATAAATGATGTATTCCAAGACAGCAGTGAACTACAAGACAATGCGAATCCATTACTCTCGCAATGTTCTTCACCGACTTTCAATACACTCTGTAATGCAGTCTTTGTCAACCTTCAATGATGTTACAACTATAAAAACAACCTAGTAATTAAAGAATTATGTGTAATGGATTTGAAAGAAAAATTTTTTCATCATGCTTCATACCATCTCCCGGAATACTGTCAAAATCATATTTTTAATCATCATAATCAATGGTTACTGAAACTTTTTCACAATTTAAACATTTTTGATGGTTATAGAATGTGTGATTCATTACCCTCCAAAATGCAACATGTTTTGACCACCAATCCATTTGTATTTTTCATACTTAACTCTGCAAAAATATGTTTACCACAAACATGTTTATGTGGAAATGCAAAAGTTTGTAGCAGTTTTGATTAAACACAATAAATGTTAGAATACCTGTAGTTGTGATATTATTGTATGATACAAATGGGTGTGGGGAGGAATATTCAGATTTTCAAATTGAAATCAATTTATATTTTACATTAGAATTTTTTTTTTTAATAAAAATTTTAAACGATTAAAAAACAGCTGCCCTACCACTTTACAATTAATTGAGCTTTACAAAATGTTAAATTGCTGCATCAATATTTCTGAGATGTAACTGATCAATAACAACATTCCCCACTAATAATAATGAATATCACCGAGCTTCATGTATATTTGATTATTATTTCTTCAAAATACAGAATTTCATACACTGACAAAAATCTGTTGGACATTCTATATAATGCCCATTCATTTTGATTCATCTTGGTCATTGTATAAAATGAGCAGGCATTCTATACAATGACCCAATTAGATACACTGCCTGTAATATGTACACATACCAAAATTATAATGCTTCAATGCAAGTTTCACCAACATCAAAAATCTGAGGTTCACATGAATGAGATAGATCCACTTCTGAAACTAGTTTAGGTTGTTATCAAGACTTAGTATCTGACAATTTGATGTGATTTCGCATAGCCTTTATCCGAACTTAAGATATTAACAAATCAAAAATGAGTGGTGAAATTAAATTAAGCAGAGCTTATCCACCATTTAAAACCGTGACAGGAGTCCAGATTATGACTGAAATGATTGATCTAAGCCAGATCAATGACAAAATATTTTCATGATATAGATTAGAGATAAGATCTTTAGAAAATACAAATGAGTTCCTTTTCATTTTTTTTTATATATAAAAAACAATCTCATTACCTTTTAATACATATATATATGTATACATACATGCAATCCCTGAAGCTCCCTTCCACAGCGCTTTGGTTTATGCTAGCCCTGGATTTTTGTTGGCATAGATAGGTAACACTGTCGAATTTTTTGTTTCAATCTTCGAGGATATATATATATATGATGGAGGTGACACGAAGCCAGTTTTCTATAGAGTTAGGTGTCAGGCCGATAGACAGCGCTGACTTATTAAGCCATGTGCATTTGTTTACATATATTGGCATTTGAAATACCCGACTGATAATGTAACTATTTAATTGTACTTCGTATTTCTGACTGAGAATGAATTTAAAAAATTTTAATGGATTAGTTTTTTGATTTTTTATTATAATATCGATTTATTAATCTTGAATTGTATTCCTGTTCCTTATTAATCCGGTACATCAATTTAATATTAAATTAATTATGATTCAGGTACGAATGGACGAGAATTCATCTACAAATTCTCTTGATTTGTCGCCCTTAAATTAATTAGAATTCAGTGAAAAATGGAGGAGAATTCACCTACAAATTTTCTTCGATTCGTCGCCCTTTAATTAATTAGGATTCAGCGACTAATCAGAATCATTTCAAAAGTAACCAACAGTTGTACATAAACTTACACATCATCAGTTGAAGACCTCTTCGATAGTAAGTGAGCGTATTGCTCGCAGACATGCTGACAAGCAGAGGAAATCATGTGCGACAGTTTATTGTTAATAGTTGTACTGTCTTTGTCCAGACAACATTCTATATCGCTTTCAAGACTGAAAAAAAAAAATTAAAAAAAAAAAGAATGCTAATTCATTAAAATCTTATATTTTAGCCTCCAACACAAATATTTTAATTTTTTTGTCTTCAATTATAAATTTTTTCTAATATCTGTAGTTGTTGAACAATCCAGCCAGAGTATCGTAGCTCTCTAGTAATGCTAAGTTACCGCATAAAATTACACAACAAAAAATTTGTAGCTAAACTATGAGCTACATTGGCTTGAGTCAAAAGTAAAGCTGCATAACAGCTAAGCTATCACCATTTTTTTTTGTTAATCATTCAAAAAAACACGAATTGTTATTTGACAAGAATTTTCCAAAAATTTTTAATTCAAATTTTCAAAATGAAACTGTTTGAAACAGTATAATTAATAATTATGAAAAATAAAGGTTCTTTAAAAAATTAAAATGTTTGTATTTACTGAAAGAAAAAACATTTTTTTACATTTTGCTGAATATCAACCCCTCAAAAATAAAGCTATAATGGCAATTCAAATATAAATCCAGTCCATGGTTGCCTTATAAGAAATACTACTTGTGTCCCTTTATTATTAACATAACTATTGAAAAAATCTGTTTAAACGTAAATATTTGTAAAATGTTCCCTTTCACTGATGGATTCATGAACCATCATACAAAAAATGTGCCATCTTGTTAATTAATCGAATATATTTCCTTCAACATTGATTTAAGGGCGATGAATCGAAGAGAATTTGTAGCTGAATTCTCCTTGATTCGTCGCTGAATCCTAATTAATTTAAGGGTGACGAATCCAGGAAAATTTGTAGGTGAATTCTCCTTGATTTGTCGCTGAATCCTAATTAATTTAAGGATGACGAATCATAATTAATTTAATATAAAATTGACGTACCGGATTAATAAGAAACAGGAATACAATACAAGATTAATAAATCAATATTATAATAAAAAAACAAAAAATTAATCCATTAAAATTTTTTAAATTCATTCTCAGTAAGAAATACCAAGTACAATTAAATGGTTACATTATCAGTGGGGTATTTCAAACGCCAATATATGTAAACAAATACACGTGGATATACAAATGTTTGCTAGCAGTGCCATCTATTGGACTAACATGAAACTAACCTCTGTGTCACCTCCATCATATACATATATATCTTCAAAGGTTTCAGTGGAAGCAACAAACATTTTTTTTGGGTCTGTGTGTGGCTGTGTGAGTAGCAGCCAGTGTGAGGCACAGATCTTTTGAAATTAGATCCACAGAATAAAGATCAAAAGATTGCAATCTTAGATCATTAGATCACTTCAAAAAAGTGATCTAATTTTGAGATTTGGATCACCATTTTTCACATACTTCAGATCTTCAAAGTAGATCATTTATAATAACTTAAGTCAGGTACTAATCAGATAATTAAATTGTACAAAAATAAATTAATAAATGACTCAAACTTACTGTTCTGCTGTTAATTTTATCCTTTTTTCTCAATTTTAAATTCTTAGGTGGTGGAAAGAGATGAAGGGGAGGAAATTGGGAAGTGATCTGAAAAATCCGGAAACAATCAATTTAATTAGACCACAATCTAGATTGCCTTGTTTGATTGATCTACTGATTGCAATGTAGATCACCTTGATTGATATATTGCCCCACATTGGTAGTGGCACATGTGCATCGAATATGAGGGAATAATTGGCAAAATAATATCGGGGAAATAATTTTAATGAATGAATTAATGGTGTGATATATAGCAGAGTGCCCAGTTTTGTTCATGTATTTTCTCTCATTGTTATCTCATAATTAATAATTCATTAAAATGTCGGGTGGATTGGCACTGAAAATTTTTTTCTGACATCATTAGTTTTTGAAAATAAATGACAAATTAAAAAACGACAAATTTCTCATTAATTTGTAGTTTTTTTATGGCCGATTTGTGAAAAATTAATGGCAATAAAAAGTAAATTTTATTATAGAACTCGAGGAAATTTTACCCTCTTTTCAACAGTACAAACCTCAGCTTTGAAGATTAAATAGCAGCTGAGAAATTGTGAAATGAGAGAACAATGTTTTTCAAAATGAAAATGTGAATGTTGTAAAAAACGCAGATAAATATTTAAAAATTGGGCTTGAATTTTATTATATAGATAATTTTAGTCTGCTTTTCAGTAAAGTTTCACAATTTTATGTAAAATTTTGTATTACATGTTAATATTATAAAGAAATAATATTACAAAATAATGAAAGAATGTCAAAACTATGCAAAAATGTCAAACATTGTTTACAAAGATATAAGAAAAAATGAATAATCAAAACTTAAAAATGATCTGATTTCTTTGAATACATGTGATTAGATCTTCAGATCAAAGTCAATTAAATTTGAACTGATCTAAATAAGATTAAAGATTACATTTCTTTGGTTATCTTTGATCTAAGATCTCCAATAATCTAAATCATATCTACCTCCACGTACAAAGTACAACCAGCCCTCAGGCATGTGGTAAGCGAATTTCAATTCGGTATTGCAACAGTTTTAAATCCTGATTTACACTTGGCTAGTTTTCATGCCACTAGCCAGCTACTTAGGGTACTATTCTGTTAACAATTTAAGTTACTAGTCGTTTTAACCTAAAAGTCAATTTCAACTTGGCTGATTATCCAGTGAGATTCTAATGAGATTTTTGGAAGACTATTCGCCAAGCTAAAGTTAATTTAAATAGCTAAAAACACGAACTGATTTTTAACTGTTATCAGAATAATACCACAAATAGCTCGCTAGTAGCTACAAAACTAGCCAAATGCGAATCAGGCTGTTTTTGCAATTTGTAATTTTTGGTTGGTTAATTTTTGATGGTTTGTCTCGAATGTGTAATTTTTAAGCGATAGCCACGAGATGTAAAAGAAATTGATACTGTCTTATTTCAACACACCAAGAAATTTTCTAACAATTAAATTGGTTCATGTTCTGGGGTTATTAGAACGGTCTACTCCAGTCTTATAAATTTATCAAATAGGTAGCTTAGCTTAGATTCAATTCAATTTTTGTTCAATCTTTAAGATTCGAGATTTGTAGTGTGTTTTTTTTTTCTTCTGATTTCAGAAGATCGTTCTAATATTTTTTATATATAATATTGTAAACTCGAGACTGTAGTACCAGTTATAAAACACGCTCATGTTCTGGTTTGGATGGCAACAAATATCACTCTCATCAAAAACCATGGACCAAATAATAAAGAACACATATAAACGATGAAAAATAAAGAAAAGAAAATTTACACAAAAAAGTAGAATTACAAATTTGGCACTAACGATTTCTTTAAATTTGGAACAAAAATTGTAACTGGCAGCATGCCGATCGAATGTTTATCCTTCCAATTAATGTTTAAAAAAAAAAAACTTAGCAAGATGAGCAGAGCAATTTTTCAATCTATCTCTATTATTGTTCTCTTCAATCTACAAACATGAACGATAGAATAAGTGAGAAAATGAAGCTGGTTAAAAAAACAAACAAACAAAATAATTAATAGACGTTGAAAACTGAAAGGATGTGATGAAAAAGAGAAAATCTACATAAAAGATTTGAATATCGTACTTAAAGTTATACAGATATTTCGTGACGAACGTATAATTCTCCAACTAACGACAAAAAAAGTTAACAAAACTCCGAAACACCATAACTTAAGAAATTATAAAAAATTATAACCGGTATAATGAATATAAAATTATATGATTATGGATGTTAAGAAAATGAATTATTATTTCTATAAACAATTAACTACATAATTTACGCTAAGGTTAAAGTTTTTCTACTCACTCATAGTCTAATATCGGTAAAATTGAATAAAATATTGAAAGCATCAAACAACGACATCACTACTCGACGAATCGCTGATAACTGAACTGATCATGGATTTTTACATTTGATATTCTGATAAGACGGTACACTTGATAAATAGGAGATAAGCTTGGGATCAGCTTGGGCTTGAACCGGGCATGGGAGTTTGACCTTGGTGGGCCTTGGGCATCCGCCGACCGCCATCAGCATTGGGATGAATGAACATACGTGGATAAGTAAATGGCTGAAGGCCTCTAGAGCCTAAACAGGAAAATGAATAGATTATCAGAAGACAGATATGATATGAGGAGTTTTCACAAAGTTGCCTATTCTTTCCTATAATTATATTATTAATTCATTATATTCTTATTATGAACAATTGAACGTGCAAAACCTGTGGTCACCTATGGACGTGGCGTACGCATTCAATCCGAACATCCAACGTCAACATCCAAGATGATAAGATCTTCATCCAGATAAAAAAATTTAAGACTAAGGCCCATATTCACAAACGTCACTTTAACCTCCCTTCACTTAAATTTCACTTTTAATAAGTTTTTCGCACAATTTTGTACTTAAAAACGGGGGAACATTGTATTTCTCATGAGAGTTCTAATGTAAAAATAAAATGTTACCACTTTCTTAAATACAAAATTGTGCCAAAAGTCATTTTTAAGAGAGGTTTAAGTGAAGGGAGGTTAAAGTAACGTTTGTGAATATAGGCCTTTGTGAATATAGGCCTAAATTATGCTTGGCTTGGACCTTGACTTGGAGGCGATCCCCTTATCATAATTAATCAAATTTTATCAGTATAATTATAACTTGTATAACTATATTAATATTAGTTAATATTAATCATGGTCATATTCAAGGTATATATACTACTTAAGTCCGAACTTCTTGGTCATTCTCATACTCCTATGGAATTATAATTAGACTGTGCTTGTTTCTGTTCATTCGTGTGAAATTGAGATTAATTATTCATAAATTTTGAACAATAATAGCAGTTAGTTTATTTAGAATTCAGAGATACTCGCAACTCATCCTCTAGATGTTCATTTTATGAGAAAAAATACTTCATTTTTTACTTTTAATGTTTGTTAGTTTTGTTACAGCAGCTTTTCAAGTTCACTGTTCAACTAGTTTCTCCCTCTATAAGATATAAAAATCAAATTTTTTGCTTCATTTTTTTGTGGTTTTTCCATTCCTTTGTTTCCTTTTTCTGAAGAGAAAGAGATTTAAAGTACGAGGTTAGTAGTATTAGATACACATAAATGCAATATCTGATGGTTTCAAATTGACAAAATGTTAATTTATTCGATGCAGTTTATAGCATATCCAGATTCAAGCTGTCATATTTTGGTTCTGAATTAAAGAGTGAAAATGAAACCTGTTGATCGAATATCCGTTGTTTGGAGACATCTAACTCAGGGTAAAAACCGTTCCTTAGTACGTATGTTTTGTTCTGATTCCGTTGAATTTTTCTCGATCGAAAATTATAGTCTAATATCTTTACAGATACTGAACCAAACTGCTCTTCAATACTCTTTTGAATTTCCGGATTTTCAATACAGTTTACCCAATAGTATTCTAAATACGGAACAGAGGAAATTCTACGATGATAATGGCTACTTACTTGTTAAAAATTTGTTGCCACACTCGTTATTGGATCTCTTTCGGTAAACTTACCGACTCGCTTGTCAAATTTTTAAAGGAGATTTGTTCTGAACTATTTAATCACTTGCACAGCGAACGTTTCATTGACATTTGTGATAAGAAAGTTCCTGTTGGATTCATGACACTAATGAAGGATATAACTTTGGCAAAAACAAATGCCCAAGGAGAATACTTGTACAATAAAGTTCAAGATATTTCGTACGATGAAGTACTATCTCAGTACATGTTCTTCCCAAAAGTAAGAACATATTTTATTGAATTCATATGGCAAATTTTTAGTTTTGAAAAAAGTTCACGCTGATTCGAATTTTTAAGGGGTTTTGGAATCTTTACATTAATTTATCACATTTAAGTTTCTTTTCTAGTTTTGTTGAATCTTGTCACTTGATAGAAAGGGTGCCGTATCTCTCTCTTTCAAACAACGACGCATCTTTATTCATAGTTGTGGAGTAATGAATTAATTTGTTGGAAAATTTGTAGAAATAAGAGGCAATTTGCCTATGTGAGCATCGATTAATTTCATAGACGTGTTTAAATATTTTATATAATACGTATGTAGGTGTATATGCATATGTCTATTGTTAATTTGAACTGAAATACTTGATGTCGCTACCGTTATTCCTGAACTTTAATGTAGATTTTTATCTGGTTTTCAAGCGTACATTTATTGTTTTGTGTTTTAATGTTCTCCTGAACATCTTGCAGTTGCTTGATTACGTCGAATGTTTTACCGGACCAAACATAATGGCTATGCATTCCATGTTGATTAATAAACCGCCCGATGCTGGTAGTTTATCATCACGACATCCTTTACATCAGGTAATTTGATGGATTTTTTCTGCTTCTGCTTTTTTTTCTGAAAATTCTGAAGAAAAAAAAAGAAAAGAAAGCCAGTTCTAAAACAATTACCAGGATTTTAGAAAATTAGTTTTTAAAAAGTGGCATAAGTATTACGTTTCAATAATGCTAAACAATTACGTTGTTCTCATCATTGTTTCATAGAATGGGAAAAGTTTTGTTCTCGACATTTTCAATGCTTAATTGTTAAATTTTAAATTCGTACTAAAACTGCTCGACTGTCTACTTCTGTATTAGCTAGTGTTCTGAAAATAAATTGTTTATTTTCATTGTTATCCAAAAAAAAATGCAGATACGAAATTGTTGAATGTCAAGTTAGTGTTAATTTGGGTTTTTGGGTGGTTTGAATAGTACGATCTTTATCAATTAAACAAAATTCATGTAAAAATTTTCTCCTTGGATGTTCAATTGATTGAGTCTCTATTAGTTTCTCCTTTTATTTATTTTTGCATCTAATCTTCACCCTCAGGATCTTCACTACTTTCCATTCCGACCAGCAAAACGAATCGTTGGTACTTGGACAGCCATGGAACGTGTAACAGTTGATAATGGTTGCTTATTTGTTCTTCCTGGTACTCATAAAGGAGTGTTACTTCAACACGAATATCCGACCTGGAATGTAATATGTTTGGTATTGATTTTATGAACGCTTTCCACAGTTTAACTTTTGGGCTTTTCCTGTCAGGGTTCTGTGAACAAATTGTACCATGGTGTCCGTGGATATGAAGATCATTCGAAGGTGTTCGTCGAAATGGAAAAAGGAGATACCATATTCTTTCATCCTCTATTGATTCATGGATCGGGGCCAAATTTGACAAAAGTAATCTCTCAGCAGTCGCTTTGCTGTTATGTACGTTGTGTGAATCAGTAAATGTAATCAGTTCATTGTTGTTGCAGGGTTTCCGAAAAGCCATTTCTTATCATTTCGCTGCAAGCGAATGCGAATATATCGATCTTACCGGTACAATTCAAGAGAATATGGCCAAGGAAGTTGAGGCAGTTTTCAAACATAAGGGCTTTTCGTTAGACTTGCAGGTAGAATTGAATTTATAGTTCCTTGTTTGGTCATGTTTTTGTAATACTGCTTGTACTGCATTCTGTTTTTTTATTTTTATTTTTCCTTTTTTCTTGCAGTCTATATGGAAAGCTAAAGGACGTTTGGCTCGAGGAATTGCAGTGAATTTGTGAGGAGGTTTAAAGATGTAATATTTTCTCTTCTTTTATTTTGGGTGTTTTTTTATTTTTTTATCCGCTTAAGCATAATATTAATTCGTCATTACATTATTACCATTTGTTATGTAGTAATTCATTATATTTTTATTCATCATTTTCCTTTCAGTTGTTACCATCCTAGTGTGAAAATTGCGTTTGGTTGTGAATATATTCATAACATACATTTTTTTTATGGTGAAATAAATTTTTTTGTATGTTTGATTTAATGAACAACAAAGTTGTTTCTTCGCTTGGATTTACTTTTGTCAATTATTGCGAAAGTTTGAAGAAAAAAGATTATTTTTCCACAGCAGGCCGTCAGGTTAGATAGAAATCTTGAAAACATTCGCTAAATGAAGTTTGCTATATTGGAGCCACCGATATAAAAATTAAACTAAGTAAGTCACACGACATATAAAAATATATAAGTGCATTGATTGGTGCATAGCTACAAAAGTTCGGAAATTAGCAACAGAAAAACGAAAGATGACAAAATAGGTATTTAACATTTATTGTTAGTCAGTGTTTTAATTTAACTTCAAAGGGTTCACGAATTTCTTCTGAAGAACAGAGTACATGATGAAATTGACAAAAAAAAATAATCGATTTTCTTTGCGGATATTTCTGGAGTTAAGAGAAAACAGTTGATAAATATTGGAGAAAATTTTATACTAGGTTTCTCGCACAAACATTTTAATGCTTGCTTTTCAGTAACGACAATATTTTCGAGAATGGATATCATTGAGACCTTGAAATAAGTTTCAGCAACCCTGGCCGTTTACCTCCAAAGATATTTGGAGATTGTGTTCATGTTAATTGTTTGGGTTCTTTGAGTTTCTATCTATTGTATGTATTTGTTGGTTTGCCAAACATCTCAGCAACCTTTCAGAGGTTTATTTACAGCCTTCTTAGGTTCATAATAACTATAGAGAACTGCTTTCTGATCCGTACCAAAAAATGTAAAATTTGATGCTTCAAACCTTGATGTCTTGGTAGTAGGTAATCCAAATAAGTAAGTGATTAGTTTCAACATCTAAAAGCAAGAACCAGTTGGGTAATTGCGCTAAATTTCTATCTTTAACAGAATAGAATTTTTTTAAAGGTGGAGGACACTATTAAAATTTTTTTATTAGAAACGAATTTCAATTTTTTTTTTTCATAATTCCGTAAAAACATGAAGATAGTGTTCAGTCCAGTAGAACACAGCCCTTCCCCCGGTTTCTAGCTCGTGTGAAACGTCAAGTCCAAGGTAGGTTGAGAGAGGTCTTGAATGATGTTCGGGGCGCTGAATACAGGAGGATGGAACCTCCAATTAGTGGTGTTGGGATAAGGGATTCTGAGTTTTAGATGATGGAGCCTCCTTGGTTTTTGACTGCCTTCATCCTTCACTTTGAGAATAATAGTAAGACTTAGGGATGCAATTAGCAGTTAAGGTGAATTTCTTTGAATAAAACTTATTTATAGTTTCTCCCAGTGTATGACATTGACGGGTAAATTCTATAGGGGATATTGAAGGAGGCCTTCGGCGGCGATAAGCTAGGCATCAAATACAGGAAAATGAAGCTCTCATCCTGCTCATATTTATTCATAAAACACTAAGTACAGGACCAAATGAGGGAAGGGCACCTGTAATTGAGCACTCCTGAAATCCGAGATGATATTTTGTTACGAATTTTTGAGACAATTTCCACAGGACTATGAAGTTTAATGCACATAAAATATACGTGTTCATGTTCAAAGGAAAAAACAAACAGTGAATTTTCCTTGACGTAGGCGAAAATCGATTTGTGAAAGTATCAAAGTTTCATAAAAGAGGGGAATTTTGCCTTACCCTTCAATTTATATTTTGAATTTTTTTTCAAAACCTTATTGGCTCATGAATGCAGTTGATTTATATTTCGATCTCGCATTTTCGAAGGCACTGTTTGTACAATGCATGCAAGAAGATCTTGGGTTAATTTTCCAGTTTCTGAAATATTTCAAACCCTATAGGCTATTCGGTTTAAAATCGGGGTAACTTAGAAACTAAATACATGTTTGCCTTGTGATGATTACTAGCCCTAAAAGAATTCAACCTCGATTTTTCATTGGTAGTTATAATGAAAATTTTTCTAAAACGAACAAACTTTACAAAGTTTTTAAAGCGGCCTTCTACAAATGGAGCGAATTAATTTTATAAAATTAAAATGTACTAAATACCCTGATTTAGTTTGTTAATTTTCATCATCGCATATATTAATTTTGGGAGTACCTATAGTTGTTCTTATATGTTTTTCAATCAACCTTCTTCCTTCACTTCAAGAATAATGGTGAGACTTGTGAATACAATCTGCAGTCAAGGTGAATTCTTCCGAGTACCACCTTATGGTTATGTTAGTTTAAAACAGACATATTTCAGCTTTCATTTAGATTCAGTTCGAGCTATCTGCAGCCTATTACTCAATTAGCTCAGTCTAGAAATGCAATATTCTTTCCAAAACTGTATTTTTGATTCTTGGACCATCAGAAGCATCTAAATACCTCATAAATCCAAACGATGAGTTTTCAGTACATTATCATTAATACGGAAAAAATAAGGAAATTCCAGAGTTCATTTATTGACATCAAAATATCAGTTTTTATGGAAAAATTAACAAATAAATGCATCAAAAAAGTTAGAATGAAAAAATTAACCATAATCATCCATTATGAAAAATTCGGATTTACCGATAGATTGCGGAGGTAGCAATTACAACATTCGGTAAATAATGTATAAATGACAGAATATGATAAACATCGGGGGAAAAAATAATTGAAATTTAATTAAAAAGATAATTACGTGAATACTTTGCTAACTTTAAAGTGTGACAATCTCATCACCCTGCCGACAAAGGAAGAAGAGAAAAATAAGAATACTTGTAGTTTGTACATCCATTGAGACAAATTTTATTCAAGTTCGATAATCCTTTGGGTAAGAATATAAACAGCGGCGGAAAATAAATTTCAATTCTTAGACTCAGACTGTAGTATCAAATGTACACGTACTGACCAGAGACCGTACGTCAGTACATCGAAACTGAAATCGAAATGAAATCGCTGAGACACAATCTTAGTATCATAATATTTTGAGACGAAACACCGGAACATCGCAATACTCTTCTTAGAAAAACGAAACGATTATTTCGACAAAAAATAATAATAATAAATATTAATAAATATTGGTATCTTGTTAACAACAGGTTCAACAAAAATACTCGGCAACAACGACATTAAAAATTAAAACGATGAATGATGAGACTAGTAATTACAAATAATAAAAATATTCAGCACTCAATTTTGATTAAAATACTTATAGGCGCGAATAGAAAAAAAAACAAAAACAAAAAAAAAAACGCTTGTTACGAAGTTCGGCAGTTGGTCAGTTTTCTCATATTTAGACAAGGTAATGGTCCTCGACGCCAAGAGGTTGTTTTGGCAGTGATAAAAGAGTCATTGTTATTTTTCGTATTCTTGTTTTCTTTATCATCGGAAGGCGAACGTTCTTCGGCTGGAATTCAAAAATAAAATTGATTCATACTTTGAGCCAGTAAAACTACGGTCATAAATAGGATAGGGAAAATAAAACTGAGAGCAAAGTTGTATGCAGTAAAATTTTTAGAAGAGAACTCGATACTGAATGTTTGGCACAAAGTTCCCGAAATACTAAATATAGTTGGAATAGAGAGTAGTATAGACATTTCTTTCAGAGCTGAAGTAGCTTCTCCAATATGAACATTTAGAATTTAAATTTCGGTAAACGCATTACTTCGATGGTAAATTTTCGTTCAGACTATCAAGCATTTTTGTTTTTTCGGCACAAACTCTACAAGGGAAACCCAAAACAAAGGAGAATTTATGGGTAATATTATTGAATAAAAAATTTCGAATTAATTCCAACTATAATAATTATTCTCATTGAAATTGGACATTAAGAAACAGCCGACTAAGATTACAGACGACAAATTTTCAAAAACTTAACCCTTTTTGTTGGCAACTTCTGGCTGAGGTATGTTCTTCAAAAGGAGTAAGGATGTCATACGAAAAAATTTTACAACTAATTCCTAAATTGAATATTTTCAGAGCCTCATATTTTACAATATGTATATAGTCGCAAAATAAAATTGCGGAACACATTATTCGTTCTGTAAGCATAGCTCGAAAGTCGAGAAAACTGGAGTTCCGAAATCTCACTGAAGGAACTCTATTAAACGTATCTCGAAAATACTTTTTTGCATTAATTATTTTTCTATTCAATTTCCTACTAGCTTGCTTCAGGAAAGTTAATGGAAGAAACAGAATCAATAAATTCATTATTCACCATTCAATTGGCGGGCGGTAACAAATTGTGGACTTTCATCACTGCCGTAATGATAGGCAATAAGATATGGCAATACTGTCATTGTATGCAGATCATCACCGCGTAAGGCTGGCATAGGAACAGCGGTTTCTAGTTTACTGGGTCGACTAATAAACCATCTACAAAAAAAAAAAAAAAAAATTAAGGTTAAAATACGTTACTATAATTTTTCCAAGAAACATTGAATAGATTACTTACGGATGATGTCTTATTTGTTGCAGTGAGAATCGATCCATTGGATCTTTCTTCAGCATACCATCCAGAAGAGATCTTAAAGGTTCGACAATCGAGTCGGGTAAACTAAGAAGACCTTGACCGATGCTTTCAAAGAGTCTGTAGACGTTATCCCCTTTAAAAGGATACTCTCCAGTAATAAGATAATATCTACCAAGCAAATACAAAATTCTGTCATTACATTTGAATTATATTTATACAAATAATAACACGAGCAGAATTAAGCTTACAAGGTAACTCCGCTACTCCATATATCAATTTTGAAGCCGGAAAATGATTCCGCACCGTTTGCGATTTCGGGCGGTTGGAATGCAGGCGAACCTTGAGTTGTAAAACAGGTATCGTCTGGAGCAAATATATCTAAGGCCTAAGTCAAATAAAAACATAAACAGATAAAATTCATTGACTACATTATCCGGTGAGTCGCCATTAGCAAACAAGACAAGAGAATTAGGCATTCATTTATGCAGCATCCCAATTTGACTTCAGAGTTTCTTTTCGCATCATTTTTTGATTTTCATTCGAACATATATTAGGTTCAACTATTCATATTATTTTTCTTCAAATAATTACATACTGACTATTTTCTTAGCGTTTTTTCTCAGATTTTTTATTCTATTTTGTTCCATTTTGCTAATTCAGAAAAAAAAGGAATAATGGTTTTTGAAAGAATAGATTGTAACGTAAAATCGAAAATTCACACCAATAAAGAAACAAGATTCCGTTTCAATGCTCCTAGAAATGAAACGGAAAATGTAAAATACCTCCAAAAGGAAAATTTGGGAGTCCTAAAAAATGATTCAAATAAAAAATAAATGTAAAAATCTGACTCAGTAACAAAGCATGTACGTAAACTCCTCCAATTGCAAATGTCATTCAAGTAACCTTATATGAACGATGTCATAAATATTCTACGCATTATTCAACTGTATATTATTATGTTTCAGCGTAATTAGTTTACGTCTTAATATAAGGCGTGCATTTTGGCGATGCACATGAATGAAAAGCTTTTAAAACGGAATATAATGATTCGGTCAAAAGAGAAATTGAGGAAATTCAAATCAAGTAACTGGCTATGTCATCCAAAAGGATGACATTTTACCAATAAAAAATATTGCTCTACTCAACACAGTAGCTTAATTTAGTTTATCAAGTGAACAAATGCATCTATCACAGTTTAAATTTCAGTTCATGTGAGAACGACTTCGGAAAAAACAGTTTGAAAACTAAAAGAAAAATGAAGCAAATTATTTTTTTAAAGAAGAATTCGAATAATAGGTGATGAATTTTCTTTTTCTTTAAATATAATACATCCTCCGAGTATAATGTCGCAGCATTAGCGCGAAGATACAAAATGCAACATGTTTTAACTGAATTTTAGGCCATATGAGAAAGTATGGACAGAGCAATCGTAAAAGTACCAAACTAAGACCACGCTGAATAAATAATCTAGGTCTTTTCATGAAAACGACTGACGGACTGAAAAATCTGACCCCTTAAAATTACCTCGGCAACTCCGAAGTCCGAAATTTTTAGCGTACTGTCCAAGGTTAATAATAAATTTCCTGGTTTTATATCCTTGTGAATGATTCCTTTACTGTGCAAATACTCTAATCCATTGATTAACTGTAAAAAATACCTAGCAAACGAATTCACCATGAGAATATCGTCAGAGTGAAAGTATTGATGCTAATTTAAAAGAAAATAACAATACTCATGAGCTTGCCACTGAGGGAATTTGCGACCGGGTGAATTCTCCAGCATGTCTTGTAATCCTCCAACGCAGTATTCCATCACTAAATACATTTTTTGTTTTTCTTCGTTAATTAATACATCGACTAATTCGATAACATTTCTGTGTTTTAAACGCTTCAATAACTTAATCTCTCTGCAAATGAACGAACGCCACAATAAACATTATGCTGAATCATTGGAAATTGTACTGCGTAGGATTTACGTACCGATCAACATTTTGTTCTCCATTAGGTATCCGTCTCAGCTTCCTTCTCTTTAAAATTTTCACGGCCCTTCGACAAAGAGTTTCTGTATCCAGCAATTCTTTAACTTTCCCATAACTTCCCTCGCCCAGGACATCTCCCATCACATATTTACCTATAAGTTTACAACGTTTCTTCTTACTTCGGTATATGATTTGATCTGAGTCAACTCTGTGAAACCCCATATCACTGGCGATTCCATCATTATCGTCGTCATGCCAAGAATTACAGCAATATTCGTCGAAAGCTTTGGCATTAAGCTCGATTTCTTCATTTTCGAATTCAAATTCTTCAATAGCCATGTTATCACACATTACGAAATCATTGTACGGAACACAATTATAAACGAAAAAACTATGTGGGCACTCGACAACGAGAAATAAGAAATAGTTTGTTCACGATGCATGCAACTATAAATTGAACGAAATATTGAAAAAATTTTGATTTTCGTGATATAGTAAGCTACTAGCTCTGATTTGATAATAAAAGAAATGATAAATGATTACGAATTACGATTTAAGATCCTGCTACGATCTTTGGATTTTCGGAAATATAACTTTTCAAGTTCTAAAATGTGACACTCGAAGCATCAATGAAAGAATTTATATTATAAATACAACATGGAGCCTCGAGCTCTCGAAAAAGGTCGAATTGTCGAACTCGTCTCGTGTCGTGCTCGAGTCTCTGCAGTCTCAAAACCAATCAAAACCCGAGGTCACCAAACTCGAAGCTCGAGCTCCGAAGAAATAAGGATTTAATATTCATATAATTTTTATAAATTTATAATATTAAAAATCGAAGAACTGCGAGGAAAGAAGTATTCTGCTTAATGTTTCGAAACAAATTTTTGACGTATTAAAATTATTTTGTTTAACGTCAATCCACGTGATAACTTCATCATGGTTATAAAATTAAATAATTAAGTTGTATAAAATTATAAGTTGAAAGTACAACACTTGAATTGAAAGTCTTGTCTTGTATGGTTGATATAACGTTGCAGTGCAGCTTCAAGAAAATAATTTCAGATAAGCTGAAAAACTTTTAGAATGGGGACAATTTGAGTCCACATGGGTTCCTTTATCAAATAACTGGATACCTTTCTAGATACCTAATGAGAATTTCAGTAATTAAAATAGAATTTTAATAAGAGTACATTGGAAAACAAAAATTTGAGAGGTTTTTTTTTAAATGGGGATACTGGAAGCTTGGAATTTGAAATAAATAATTTGACGAGTGACAAACTCAACAGCATCAAATTTTGGTAGATTTCTCTACAAAGTGTACAAGCTATAACTAAGCCGACTTTCACGAAAGCTTCTCCTCTTAATCAGAAAGTCTTAAAGTATGAAGGAAAGAGCTACGTGACAATTTACAAACCAGGATAAGTTAACAGGATATTCGATTAGAAATTTAGTTCATTGAGTGGTACCCATTCGATAAAACCATTTAGAACCCTCTTTCCAATCAATAAGGTGACGAGTCAAAGCAACAGATTACATTAAATTTCAATTTGTGTGGAGTCATACTGGGCGTATTAGAACATAGAATTAGATCCGTGATAGATTAAATCGCGTCATATCAATGATGACTCGAATAGTGACCAGTCGTATAACTTTCCTCGATTCGTCCGTGAGATAGTAGCAGTAGAAATGGCGTTCGTAACAAAAATTGAAGTTTCTCATCCAAATTAAAATATATAGGAAACGTCATGAGGACGGGGGACATTCGCAAAACAATTCCCTCGCAATAATGGATTAAGAAATAAAATTTAAAAAAAAATTAAGACATTAACAAAGAAAATAGACAACTATACGTATAATAAAATAAAAACTATATACAATGCGTACGGTGATGAAATTTTTAATGAAAATTTAACAGTATTCAGCACAAATAAGAACTCGACAGATAAAAAATCATACATTAATAAAACGGTAATCATTTTCATTTTTGCAGTGGTAAAGTTGAAAACCACAATTCAATTACCTGTACAAAACCAGAAGACAACTATAGATAAATCCCATCAACCGAAAACTATTCGTAATACTTTAAGAAAGTAAAATGGGATAACAAAATTAATCCATAAATTAACAAGAAAAATGCCTTTCCATCCAACTATCCATTCAGCATTCACAAAGAATTACAAACTTCGCACAAGTAAAACTTGACTAAAAAATGATAAAACAGTATTTCATAGTGTCTTCAGACCATTTAAATCGTCCAAACCAATTTCTATGTCTCAATTTCAGAAAACTAACATCTATTTTCATTTCTTTGCGGACGAACATCTTTGTTTCTCTTGATACTTTCAACCAACCATTTAATTCCTTCATCAACTCCATCTCTAGGAAAATTTCGCAACAAATGAAAAGAAAAAGAATCAATAACTTTCAGTTAGAAAAAATAAGATCAATAATCTAATAAATTCCAACCCTGTAAGCGCAGATACAGGCATGACCATACAATCACGTCGACCGATTAAATGAGCATTTTGGTCAAATATAGGTTTTACTTCGCGAACACCCATACAATGCGGAATATCTTGCTTGTTAGCTAATACAAGAAGAGGAATACCGGACAGATTTTCATTCGAAATCATTTTATCTGAAAAAATTCTAAGTTATATTAAAAACACGTGTATCAAAAATCGCGACGTCAATTAAATCTTAAAACAAGTATTTACCAAAGATCTCCTTGGATTCGGGAATTCGCTCCCTGTCATTGGAATCAACAATGTAAATCACACCGTGAGATTCTGAATAATACTGTAGCGTTAAAAGAAAAAATCGAAATTAAAAAATACAATTATTATCAAATTGAAGCGAAAATTGGAGTAAAAATTCAAAATGTTTTGGAATAGAGATAACCACGAAATACAAAAAAAAAACTCATCAAACACACCTTGTCCCACAAAGATTGTAATTCTTCTTGACCTCCGAGATCCCAAAAGTTGAGGCTCACATCAGAAATATTTATTTTGCCAATATTTAAACCAACGGTGGTGGTAATTTTTGCTGGATTCATACCCTTGTAGTTTTTGGTAAATTTCATTTTAGCAGCCTCCAGATAAGTCTAGAAAAACAGAAGATAATTAGTTTATTCAACCAGCTTTCATGATCGAAAGTATGTTTTAGTAGTGACTCTCAGGAAAATTTAAAGCAGCCCAAAAATCACATCCAGCAAAAAATTTCAGACTATTACACAAAAAAAATTTTTTTCTATAATAGGCATCTCAAACAATTGTACAAATTAGAACTGACAGTAGCATTAACTAATTTTTGGAATTATCCAAATTAGGTGGAACTGACCGCTAGAATAGCCACTATCAATCAGTACGTCGATTTACCGTTTTTCCAGCATTGTCAAGTCCCAAGATCAACACACAATACTCTTCACGCTGCGTCCAATATTTGTAGAAACCATAAGTAAGGGTAAACATTTCAACCTTTCAAGCGAAATAATTAAAGAACTAAAATGACTTCATTATATAACTCAGATGATTGTTGTACCGCATCTGGAAAATTAAAGAGATTTGTACATCGAAATCAATTATAAATTGTATTAGTTACGAGTTAAAATTTAAGAATATGGCTTGACATTAGGAGCACTTGCTATATCCAGTTGCGAATAATAAAAGCAAATAAACAGATAAAAATAAAATCATAAAATACTCATCCAGATCTCTTGATTTTGTTTAATTTTGAGCTCACAACAATCTTAGATTGAATGGTAGAATTTGCTAATAATTGCAAGTTGAAATGTGGAACCAGTGGAACAAAACGACTTTCACTATCGCTTTAGTTTTTCGACCTGGGACCCTTAAAAATATTCAGAACCGGAAAAGAGGAAACTCGAAAACGATCCCCAGACAAAACCAAGATAGCTCAGAAATACTCAATTATTGTAAGTACGGTTAAAATTTGTCAAAATACAAATAAAATGAGGACGAATTTAAACAACCTACATGAGAAAATCTAGGAAACCGTCAGAAGTGGTATTTAATGGACAGTTGAATAAATAAAATCCGGTAATAATATACATACGTTATCTTATCATCAGTTTTAATTTAGAATGTTCTGGTCTTCCAGGAAATATATATGTTGGAGACTGGGGTTGAGGGTCCAGACTATAGATGCCGCTTGCTGGCGTACGAAGTACCCTGGACTGAACAAACAACCAATCAGAATCAAAAATTGGTGTAAAAGTGAGGTACTTCGTACGCCAATGTTTATAAACTGAAGTGAGGTTGAAATCCAAGGAAAGAAACAAGTTAGTTAGAGATATTGTTGATGTGAGGCGGTGATGGCGAGGAACGAAAAAGAGTAAGAGAGAAGTATTCATAGAATTTATTAGCAGACTAAATTTACATTTGGAAATAAAATATGAATAAGTACGAAATGGCGAAGCAACAGCGATAGCGGATTGAGAATGGTAGGGGAAGCACTTCGTGATGAGAGTGTACGTGTGACATATATATATAAGGTGTTATGGAGTCTCGAAATAAAGAGGCGAAACGGAAGAACGAATGCTTTTAATGAAACAAAAGAATTCGAACATAAAGTCGTTTCGCGGATTCGAACAGAGGCGAAGCGAGAACGAAATAAATCGACAAGTAGTCGGAAATAAAGCTGTGTAGCGGAGGCTACGAAAAACATAATGAAACAAGTTACAACCAATGTACAGAGAATTGTTCGACGAGTAGACGCTTATCAATAAAGCGATAAGGAGGTGGTAACAGAGACTGAATGACAGAGAGGGAGAGAGTGCGATAGGCTGCAGCGAGGAATGAAGAGAGGAAAGTCTTACATATATATAGAATGACGTGATGATGATGATGAATGAGATGGGGTGGGATTTCGTATCAACACCCCCCTGAAATATTACCGATCGAGTTCTTCATCATGATCTACGCTGAAAGTGAACGAATTATTATTATTTCAAAAAAAATATTAAGTACATAAATGTTATATGAATAATAAAAAATTTCAAAAAAAATTCACATTATATTTTTAGGGTAACTTTAGTTTCAAAAAAAATTTTGTCCACTGTGCTTCGAAAAATAAATAAAATAAATAATTAAATATAAATAAATAATAGGTAAATACATAAATATGGTAACATGCAATGATTATGGAACATTAATATGTGATGTATATAATAGTATATGGTATCTGCAAAAAATAAAAAAAAATAAAAAATTTAAAAAATGGTAACATGCAAAAAGTTTACGTATACATAAATGACTAATACATGATTCATTAATAAATGTGTTCGAATATATTCTCGAACATTTACGAGTACATAATGAAAAAAAAATAATCACAAGGAAATAAAATTAACAAAAGATTTTTAAGGTATACGATCGTTTATCGGAAACGTTACGTTTTACAATTATTATCTGTACCTGGCATGCAATAATATGAAGTGATAATATATGATGTCCGTTAGCTTTATCTTCTACGTATTTCTTTTGTATCAGAGGTGACGTTCGACATGTTTATTTTTGGATAAGGCAAGCTATTTAGTTTATCTATATTGAGGTCGTGTAATTGGTTTTTATCTCTCGTTTATTGTTAAGACTTTCCTTTCATATTTTCGTGTGGGAATTTTGTCATGTATTTTTCACACGCTTGTCGAGAGTTGCATGCTATTTCTATTATTTACGTTTGTAGGGTTTTTGCCTGTTCAATTTTAATTTTATTTTCATTGTTGAATTTACCGAAAGTTCAGCTATTTATTTTCGACAAGTATTTTCAAGTTTAATTTTTCATTATATTATTTATGGACAATATAAGAGTACTGTTTCTTGTGCAATATTCTTCAAGTTTTGACTTTGGGATTTTGACTTGGTACGACTTGACTTTTTTGGACGGGTATTTTCTTTCATAATAAATGTATTTTGTATTATGAGTATAGATTCTTGTTTTCCAGAATTTTTACAATTAAATTTTCGAATTTTGCTCTATCCAACGATTTTGTGAGTAAATCTGCGAGTTGATTTTCAGAATTAACAGATCTAAAATGAATTATTTTTTCTTCCATAGCCTCTAGTATCGAGTAACATTTTATCATAAGTGCTCGCGATTTTTTCTGACTACCCCCAGAGCAAATTTTTTGAGTCGATATATTATCCTCCATTATGTCCACGACTATTTTTTCTCCAAAAATTTCAAAATTCATATATTGAATCACCTTAATTATATCGAGAGTGTCAAATACAGCTATGATTTCTGCAGCGGTACTGGACGAAGCATGGATTGTTTGTTTCGAACAATTCCACTCTACCAAATCCCCGTTTGCAAAAATCATAAAACCGGTAATTGATTTTCCTTTCTGTAAATTATTTAATTCGATATTATTTTCATCTACTTGAGGGGCATATGAAGCGTCAATATATGCTTGTATTCCGTCTCCCTCAGATTTATACGTAATATTATAATTCTTTGTGGAACTGACATATCTAAATATTCTTCTTACGTAATTTTTTAGGGTGTCATTTGAGTTGTTCTGGTAATGCGAGAAAAAATTTACAGGAAATAATATATCAGGTCTTGTTAGCCTGGCTAGGTATAATAATCCACCAATCATTGATCTATACTCTGTATCATCCCTTCCGTTTTCAATTTTTTCAATTTTCAATGCAGTTTCCATTGGAGTATTTGTCTTTTTTATTTCAGAAATGCCAAATTTTTTAATCATTTTTTCTATATGCTTATATTGAGACAGTATTATTGTTTTATTTTCTATGTTTCTTTCAATTTCTAATCCTACAAAAAATTTTGGGTTATTAATTATTGTGATAGTAAAGGATTTTTCGAGTTGTTCATTTATTTTTGAAATTGCTATTTGCAAATTTGAAGCTATCAGTATATCATCTACGTAGCTTAAAAAATATGTTTTTTCATTGTCGTTAGTTTTTAGATATAAGCATCTATCAGCTTTTGTTCTTATGAAACCCATTTCCTTAATTTTATAGTCAAGTAAATTGTACCAAGATTTACTTGATGTTTTCAGTCCGTATATTGATTTCTTTAATTCAAGGACTTGATTTGAATTGATGTTTATTCCCTCTGGTTTTTTAACATAAATTGGCTTTATTATTGGGGAATTTAAATAAGCTGTCTTGACATTATTGCACAAGAATCAGTTTTAATTTATTAACCACAGAGAGTAACCATCTAATCGTACTAATTGATGCGACAGGCCCATGAGTTTCTGTAATGTTATATTCTGTGCTATCTTTGAATCCTCTTGCTACTAGTCTGGCCTTGGGTTTAGGATTTCCGTATTCATCATATTTAATCGTAAATATCCACCTTGTATCTATTAATTTTTGCCTATCATAATCCACAATTTCCCAAACATTCATGTCATTCAATGAGTTATATTCATCATTTATTGCATTTACCCATTCTTTTCTAAAAGGATTAGTGTTAATTTCATTAAAGGTTTTCTGCACGCAATCTTCTATGTATGTCTTATTATAATTGACATTAATATTCATTATTATTGGGTTTATGATGCCTAAATCCTGTTCATAATTCGCTGGTTTAATTATTAACTTTCTGTTGGATGTTTCTAGAGATTTTATGTTTTGAGACTCATCTACCCTTACGTCACATGCAATATACGATTTTGTTTCAAAAGGGTCTCTAAGGCAATATCCTGTATTCGTGTATCCCATCATTATGCTTTTTTCAGCTCTTGGTGTCAACTTTGGATCAATTTTATTTTTCAATTTTGACTTTGCCTTAGTTGCATTTTGTTTACGTACTTCTAAAGGAATGTGACGATATGTTAGAGAACCAAATACTTTTAAATTTTTTAAGTTAGGTTTTATGCCATAAAATAGTTCATACGGGGTTTTAAAGTCCACGTTTGCTTTTGTCGGTGATCGATTTAGTAAATATGCTGATGTGACAATTGCATATGACCAGTATTTAATGTCTAGGTTGGCATCAATGAGCATAGCTCTTACTCTTCTCATAAGTGTCTGGTTCTGCCTTTCAGCTACACCATTCAACTCTGGAGAATAAGGAACTACGTAATCCATTGTTATTCCATTATCCTGACAATAACTTACTATTTTTGCATCCGTATACTCTTTCGCGTTGTCACATCTAATGGTTCCTATAGGGAAATTTGGGAATTTATTTTTCATGGACGCTATTATATTTCTAAATTCCGTTGCCACTTGATTTTTTGCTGTTATGAGCATGACAAATGTGTATTTTGAGTAATGATCGATGAAGGTTAGTATATTTTTGGTTTGCGATCGATGGTGTAAATGGACCCATGATATCGGAAGATGTTATCTCTAATTTTCTGGAGGGTTTTGTTCTCATACCATTATGCCCTAATCTCGTATTATTTGCAATGCAACATATTTGGCAGTTTTTGAAATCATCGTCTCTAAAATTCATATTTTCTGGAATTCTAACAGATAAGTTTTTTAATTTTTGGATATAGCGTGCATTAAGATGACCCAGCCTTCTATGAATAATCATTTTTTTATTTATTATATTATTATTATTTGAAGTCTCATTTATACCATCAGTATTATCATTTATATTAGATTTTTCATCATTTGGTATATCTTCTTCCTCGACAATATTATTATTATTTTCACCCCCTCAAATGGATCTTGATTTTTATTATCTTGTGGGTCTTCGTCGTCTTCTTGTATTTCCAACTCTATTGAAAAATCCTCCCATTCATCCTCATTTTCTTGGGTTACGGGACATATTTGTGTGGCGTTTTCTGACTCTTTATTGATGTATTCATCATTTTTTTTTTAATTTGGATATTGTTATTTTGAATATTATAGTGGATATAAAATATTCCATTTTCTTTTGGGGCTGTTATTAGAGTTTCTCCATTTTCTATAAAATATATATTAGCACAATTTTTTTGCTGATTGATATTTACTGTACCCGTATTCGTTATTTTTATTGCACTAATTATGTCTGTATTTAGATCAGGTACGTAATGTACATCATTTAGTTAAATTAATGATTGTACTTTATTGGAATTTTCAATTTTTATTGTCATTTGACCCGTGTGAGTGGCATACAAGAAAGCGTTTTTCCCCGCACATTGTAATTTTACAGGAGTGACAATTTTTTTTATATTATCAAGTTTGTTTATATCGGCTGTTAGTTGCACCTCCGCAGCTCCATCCAAAATTGCTTTATTTTCGAGTTGCGTATAATTTTCATTTATTTCATTATTTTTAATTAATTTATTTAATAACCATTCATTCGAATTATCTAAATGTTTTCTAACCATACATGACATTTTTACCTGCTGTTTGGGACTTTCTTTTTTGTTTTGAGCATTATTATTTTGACTTGATTTTGGTGGATAATTACCTTGATTTGTATTCGAATTATTATTACTACTATTTTGTTGGGTGTTACTATTATTGCCACAATTCTGAGCAATGTGCCCATTTTGACCACATTTATAACTTTTGGGGTTACTATTATTGTAATTTCTATTGTTACCCCTATAATTATTTCCACGGTAATTTCCATTATTCTTATAATTATTGCCCCTATAGTTTCCATTTGTATTACTATTGGAATTATTACCATTACCATTATTATGATTTGATTCATTTACATTTGCATTACTATTAGTATTTTGATTTCGATTGTTGCCTCTGTAGTTATTAAAATTATTTCCTCTGTAATTGTTCCTTCCACGGTAATTATTATTACGACCTCTATAGTTATTATTATTATTACCATTTCCATTATTACGATAATTATTAGAGTTATTATTATGATTATTATTATTTTGTTTCTTTAATGTCTGATCTCTGAATTTTTGATCAGCATCTTCCCTTAGAATTCGTTTAAAATTGTCGATATTTTTTTCATTAGGGGGCATATTTTCAAACTGCATTTTTGCTAATGCTTGTTCATAACGTAGTGCAAGTTGTAAATTCTCTAATTCTTCCTCCTCTTTCACTTCTTTTCCACTATCTTTTACATCCGTAACAAGCTCGTCCCATTTTTTTAGGAATCCCCTCATATTTCCCCCAGGTTGAAATCTAAATTCCATCCATTTTGATTTAGCAATGTTTTCTGTAACTGATGTTTTCGTGCCATATATATTGTCTAATTTTTTTAACATCATTATGGCCGTGTTACAATCTCTTATTTGTTTTGTAATATCATTCGAAACTCTTTCTAAGACGAATGCTTTGGCATTGTCTTGCATTTTACAATAATTTATCATTTCATTATTTGGCCTAAAATTCAAATCATCAATATGGGATATATAAGATTCTAAAAATTCATGTTCTCCGAAAATATCATAATAACCAGCACCCCTAATTGCCGAAATAATCATACGTCTCCAGTCTAAATAATATTTTCCATTAAACACTTTTCCCAATGGAGCTTGAATCGGTTTAATTTCATTAACATTCGACATACTTTCTTCAATTTTTTTATATCCTAATAGGCTATCTTCAATATTCGTGATGGGTATAAATTTTTTACTTTCTTCTTTTTCTTTGTCGATCTTTTTTACTATTTGATGTTTTTCAGATTCAATATTTTTATTTTCTGGCACTTTTTCTTTTTTATCCAGTTTTTTTTAATTCTTTTAAATTTTTATGGTATTATTATTTCAAGAATCTATTTATGAATTTCTTTTCTGATTCTAACGAACTATATATTCTATTGGAAAAGTAATTTGGTGTTGAATCAGTTATTTTAATATATTTAAATGTACCAATTTCTTCTATTCTGCCTGAGATGTCGATTGTAAATGACTCTAGTACTATTTCACCTGTAAAATACGTATAATAAGGAAGATTATATTTCTCTATTTTCAAATCTACAACTTTTTCCCCTTCAAACTTTTTCAACAATTCTTGCAACTCCTCTTTCTCAATACTATATTCACCTATTTTGGTTTCTAATATGTTTACTAAATTTAACATATATTATTAAATGGGGAAGAAAAAAAATTTATATCTCTACCTCAAATTTTCAATTCAAAAAATACGTAAAAAATAATTTAACTACATCTATATTACCTTACAATATTTAATTTTTTCTCGTTGATCCGTTGTTGTGTGAACTTGTGTTTTCTTTATACCAATGTCACTGTTGTTGTCTTCGCTGAATTTTGTAGAAGGTTGGCCCAAAAATTTGTGGTCTTCGTAGTTGAGATCTATGGAAGATTTCTTGAAGACGGGAGCAGAAGATTTCCTCAGGTGGTTCTCTGTATCGTTGGCAGTCCTTTCTGGTTTGTAGTTCGTTGACTTCCAGGGTCGGCGGTTATTGGATCAGGAACTGATTTTTGGTTACATTTTTATTTTTTTCGACTTCGAAAAAAATATAATATAAAAAATTCTAGTTTTAATATTCTCGATTTAAACGTATTTTTAGAGTATTTTCACTTCAAAAAATATAAATTTCAACACAACAATGAATCAATTTCAAAAAAATCAGTCTGCTATTTTCATACTTTTAATATTATTCTTCTCTTACAATTCAACCGCAGCGATAGCTACCATGATGTGAGGCGGTGATGGCGAGGAACGAAAAAGAGTAAGAGAGAAGTATTCACGATGGAATTTATTAGCAGACTAAATTTACATTTGGAAATAAAATATGAATAAGTACGAAATGGCGAAGCAACAGCGATAGCGGATCGAGAATGGAAGGGGAAGCACTTCGTGACGAGAGTGTACGTGTGTCATATATATATAGAATGACGTGATGATGATGATGAATGAGATGAGGTGGGATTTCGTATCAACAATTGTAATGCATTGATTTAAAGTACAAATTTCATGTTTGAGGAAGATGAACGATCTCCCTCCATTACGAGATTAAAGTTTGAGTGGGAAATGAGTTTCAGCATTCTCGGGTGAAGGAATGAAAAAAGTCGTGTTTGTTCGCACAACCTGAATAGTGTTAGTTGGTGTTATCGAAAGTAGTTGCGCTAAGTGTTAGGAAGCAAGTGTAAGTGGAGTGCAGAACAACATAAACAAATGCACGTTGCGAGATTTTCCTCCAATTAAGTATTTAGTTCGATGTAAATGTGTTTGTAGAAGTGTTTTATATATATAGGACACTGAAACTGCCCATGTGTCGTCTCCATCATATATATATCCTCGAAGCTCGTGACCGGACCTAGTAATGGAGTAGTATAAATATACCTTGGAAATTAGGCTTCTAGAAAAAATCTTCGACCATATATATAATGGACTGCACATACTGATAAAATATTGAAGGCAACCAAATGAAATGCACATTTCATTCAAAAATTTAATCCCTTGTCAAACTGCACTTTTCACAATATTAAAAAATCAGAATTCTCAAATTGAACATATTTTTAACCAGGTTTTCTTATTTAAAATAAATTTAGTTATGGCTAAAATACTTTGGAAAATCAACAGTCATAAATTCGGGTTTATATATTAACAGTTTGTGAATATAAATTGTTAAACTGTCATTTTATTCCTCGGAGGAAATGTCTGATTATGCTCTTTTCTCACACATTACGCAAAAATTTTAATATGATCTCTAATCTGTTGTTTATTTTATTAAAAAGTATCACAAACATAAATTTCTTAGGATTTACCGGAGTTTTTTGAAGATAACATGACTATCTGGATTAATAACTTTCATGTTTTACTGACCGGAAATTATGTTGCTCTTGTTACTGCAAGTGTGAGTATTGGGTTTTGTTATTCTTCCTCTATCGTTAGAAGATTTTATGTTAGTTTTTCTGTTTACCCAAACAGGAGGAGGAAGAAGTTGGTGTTATTGAACAACTGTGTTTCCAAATTTACAAAAATCTAGTTATGTTCACTCAGAGGTATGATGAAGAATTTGTCCCTCACACACCTCGATTTGTTGATGACATTTGGAATTTCTATTCAACTATTTGCCTCGAAGATTGCCGTGATACTGTTATACAGATAAATCCTTTGGAGTAATTTAACTTCATGAATTTGTCAATGAATTTTCCTCGCTTTGTTTGCATTTAATAGCATTTATTCATCGACGAATTAAAGCCGTTAAATGCACCTAAATCCCCTTTCATTCATGTGTGTTTATAAATATTAATTTGCTGACAAATCGAATAGAATTTGTCATTGAATTCTATTCGATTAGTTTGCATTTATCGGCGTTAATTTGTTGACAAATCAAAGGGAATTCGTCGATGAATCAAGGCCGTTAAATGCACCCAAATCCTTTTTAATTCATGTGTATTTATAAATGTTAATTCGTCGACAAATCGGAGGGAATTTGTCTTAATTTGTCGACAAATCAAGGCCATTAAATTCACCCAAATCTCCTTTAATTCATGTTTATTTATAAATGTTAATTAGTTGACAAATTGATGGGAATTTGTCTTAATTCGTCGACGAATTCCCTTTGATTTGTCGAAGAATTAATGCCATTAATACGAGAAAGAACACATCATGAAGTCAGAAGCAAACAAAATGTTCCTTCCACAAGACACTCGCCTCAACCAAAATTTGATATCGTAAGTTGTACCGATTTTAGCCTCGATTGATTTTTTTATGTTTGTTTCTGCAACGTTTATTGTTTTCAGCTGGTCAGGAGTGCTTTAATTTTTTTGTCGACCGTTGCTGATAGAAAACCATATTAACCTTTGTTATCCGATCCAGCAGTACTGAATAGTATTTGTGAAAAAGTAATATTCCCGAATATACAGTTTCAAAGTAAATATATTTTCTCAATAGTTCGTTGGTTGACTTTAAGTTCAGATTGATTAATCGAAAGTTTTGTATAGCATTGAATAAAGAACTATTTGAAGACAACCTTGACAAATATATTCGCCGAGACATTGAAGGATCAGATGTTGACATACGAAGAAGAGCAGCTTGTGATCTCATTAAAATGTTGCCTCGGTATTTTGAGCAGGAAATGAAACAAATATTTGTTTCTTACTTGAAAGAATTCATCATTGTCACCAAGGCTTATTTTACCATACACATTTTGTACAGCTTGAACCTTGAAGTATGTGATGGCAATTTGAAAAGTGTTGAGGTGAGGATTAGTTACTTTACCCAGAGAAGATAAGCACGGACTTCCATTTTTATAAATGTTTATTCACGACGTTAGTACAACGACTGACGAGCGGAGAACATTCTCCGACGAGCAGTGGCGGAAAGAATATTATATTGGCGATCAGTGTCGCCACATGTAAAACGAATAAGTGTAATACTATGTTACATACAGTGTTGGTTAATATATAGTTTCGTGTTCGTGAGGTAGTGAGGGAATCGTATCCCAACACCCCCCTGCGATTCAAAACGGACGAACAAACATATAAGTAAAAAAGTTTGTCACACATTGTATGTATTTAAAAAAACATATAAACAACAAAATATTAAAATAAGCAAAAGCAGTCAAAATTATTACATATAAGTGTCATATACAATTGCTATATATATAAAATGTTTAAAAAAAATTGAATAAGTCGTTGACTAGTATTATAATATATAATTAATTTGTGTATGGAAGTATGTGTTATGTGTTTTTTCTTAAATATATCGTGTAAATACCAACATGAGGTATACATATGAGCCTCTGTTGTTGTGTCACGTCTTATAAATATTGTGTGATTTTAATTTAAAAAAAATAAAAATAAAAATGGCAGGTTGGAGAGATCAATGTCTTCTCATCGTCAGCTGTAGAGAGATAATATTATTATTATATATATATGTCCTTATAATTAATCGTGTGGGTTTTTAATATAAGTGTACTATTGTGGGAATCAATTGTATATATTAGGAAATGCTGATACCAATAAGAGAGGCAGAGCAGCGACAGGGAACCTATTGTACATTGTGAGATGAAGTGTGAAACGACATATGGACCACTCGGTTTATGATAGGCGCTAAAAGACCGACGCCCATCCGCAGTCAAAAACCAAATATCAAAAATTTTGAGGGTTGAGTCAGTTAAGACTATTGGCCAAAAAGTTGACTTGTCCAGAGTATTCTCATAACAATATTTTGAAAGGTTTTCCAATCAAGTGCCTTGGTTAAAATATCAGCAACCTGATCAGATGACCTAATATCGTTAAACATTATTAATTTATTTTGGAACGCTTCCAATACTGCATAGCATTTGATTGCTAGGGACCTGGAGCGTTTCTGGCCTCCCCCAGATGCAATACGTGACGTGGATATATTATCCTCGTACACTTGCACTGAGTTGGTTACAGAGAAAACACTCTCAGTGAGTCTCTAGATCACATATATGTCGTCTAGTGCGTCATTCAACGCAATTAATTCGGCTGCAGTTGACAAGGTTGCAACCGAGTTCTGCCGGTGAACGGCCCAATTTAACAAGTCTCCGTTAACAAATATCATATAGCCAGTTGTGGAGCACCCCTTCTCCAAATTATTCATTTCTATGGGTGAATCGTCTACGTCGGGTGCATACGACGCATCGACAAATGCCTCAATTTGAGTTTGGTCAGAGTGGAATATTAAAGAGAAGTCCCTTGTTGTTTTAAGGTACCTAATAATGCGACGAACATAATTTTTTATTTCGCAATTGGAGGATGCCTGAAATCGTGACAAATAATTGACGGCGAATGCAATATCCGGGCGGGTCAGTCTTGCCACATATAGCAAATTCCCTATCATGGCCCTATATTCAGTGTCATCCAATCCGTTTGTTGGCTTCCTTATTTTAAGCCCTGTTACCATGGGTGTGGTTGACGGTTTACATTCCATCATGCCAAATTTTCGGAGAATTTTATCTATATATCTATTTTGAGTTAATATTATTTGTTTTTTCCGGGATGTCTCGACTTATTTCAAATCCTACGAAAAAGGTTTGGTTATCTTCTATTTTTAAAGTGAAATTTTTATTGAAAATACTTATCAAGTCTTGTGTCCACTCGTCGTGGTTGCTAGCCAACAACATGTCATCCACATAGACTATCAAAAATGCCATTGCACCAGTATCATCCTTTTTTAAATACAGACATCTATCTATTTTTGATTGTGTGAATCCCGCTTGTATTATCGTTGAATTCAATAAGTTGTACCAACTTTTCAAAGACGTTTTCAGTCCATATATTCACTTAATTAGTCTTAGGCACTTATTTTTGCCTAGTTGGCATCCCTTGGGGTTTGATATGAAAATAGGATATTTTATTTATGAATTAAGGAAGGCTGTTTTTATATCGAATTGTATTATATTTAGGTTATATTTGTTTGTGATAGATAACATCCATCTTATGAGCCAATATTGGATCACTGGGGCATATGTCTCGGTTAGAGAATAGTGGGTGAGATCTTTGAAACCCCTTGCAACCAATCTGGCCTTTGGTATGTGAATGCCTCGGTTGTTGGGCTTTGTGGTGAAACACCACTTTGTGTCTACTAACCTCACATTTCTCTCCCTGGGTACAACTTCCCACACGCCCATATCAGATAGTGACTTCAGCTTGTCATTTATGGCTTGTCGCCATTCTTCCCTAAAATGGTTGTTTTCAACATCCTCCCATTTTTGAGGGATGTGGTCCACAATGTAATTTTTGTATCTTGATTTGAATAGGTTTAATATTACAGGAGTTTCTATTATATTAATGTTCTCCTGTATTGTTTCATTATTATTATCTTTATTGATTATTTTTGTGATGTTTCTCGTTTCATCGAATCTAACGTCGCAAGTGACATTCGATTTGTCTATTAATGGGTTCCTTATACAGTACCCACTATTCGTGTATCCCACGAATATACCCTTATCGGATCTTTGGGTCAATTTCGGATGTTCGACATTGGTTTTGTTTCTTTTATTTTTTGTGGCCTGCTGTTGACGGATTTCTATGGGAATATGTCTAAACGCGAGAGATCCAAAAACTCTCATATTTGATAAATCTGGCTTTATGCCATAAAACATTTCAAACAGGGTTTTATTGTCCTTATTGGCCCTAGTTGGGCTTCTGTTTATTATATAAACAGCCGTCAAAACAGCCAATGACCAAAAACTGAAATCCAGATCGGAGTCGAACAGCATGGCCCTAGTCCTAGCCATAATCTTTTGATTCTGTCTTTCAGCCATCGCATTCAACTCCGGCGAATACGGAACGACAGGCTCAAGGTTCACGCCGTTTTCCTCACAAAATGTTTTCATATTTGAGTCAAGATACTCCCTAGCATTGTCACATCTTAAAGTGGCTATAGGGTGATCTGGGAATTTCGACTTCAATTTCATGTACAATTTTCTAAACTCCTCAAAAACCATTGATTTTTTCTCAATAGTGGAGATAAATGTATACTTTGTGGCATGATCCACGAATATTAAAACGTACTTTTCACCATATATACCTGGTGAAAAGGGGCCCATAGTATCCGATGAAACGAGTTCTAATTTTCTTTCGGGTCTTGTGCGGCTTCCACTGTGTCCTAATCTTTTAGAATTTGCTTTTACACATATGTCACACAGACTAAATTCGTCATCACAAAACGTGATCCCGTTTGGAATACCCCTTGAGACTTTTGTCAATAGTTTTAAGTACTTCCCCAACAAGTGTCCCAATCTCCTATGCCATATCATTTTTTTATCTATCTTTAACTTTCTATATCCTGGCTTAATTCTTGATTATCATCTACTATATTATTATTGTTTGCTATATTATTACCATTTGTACCTACATCCTCATTCAGTTTGCTACCACCTTCATTCATCTCATTGTTATGTGGATTGTCATTATCATATTCGTCATTGACATTTATTATGTTATTATTATTTAAATTATTATTATTTGTTTTTTCTTGTGTATTATTATTAATATTCCCTCTGTTCTCTTCCACTTCCTCCTGACTTTCCTCAATAACTTCTTCCTCTATCTCATATTCCATCCATTCATCCTGGGAATTTATATTAGGCATACATGCCAGTTTATTCGATTCATTTTTATAAGGGCATATTTTATTTAAGTCATCTTCGTTTTCTATTATATTAACTGTGGATTCCGGTACAATTTCGTACTTAACCATGTATACCCCCCTTATTTTTGGGGCCAAGAAAACTACTTTGTCCATTCTCCTGACATATATATGCGCTGCAGAGAAATTCTGATCTATGCCAAGCGCCCTATTTTCTGTTATTTTAATTCCCGACATCAGATCTACGTTGAGGGATGGTACATAATGTACATTTTTTAGTCTTATGACTTTTTGGTTACGTTCTGAATTTTCCACTCTGATAAACATTGTACCTATATGTGTAGCCACCAGGAGTGTATCTTGAATGGCACATTCCAGTTCAATAGGTTTTTCTAGCATTATTGGGTTGGATATTTTTGACAGGTTTGATATGACGTGGGCAACAGCTCCACCATCTAACATAATTCTTTTGGTGAGGGGGACATAATTAGAATCTGACTCTTGTTTTGTATCTTTCGATGTTATGAGGTTTATTAATTTATTATTTGTGTTATTATTCGGTCCTTGATCCCTATATCTGATCATCATTGACCACTGAACATCATTTTCTTTTTTGTTTTTATTGTTATTATTAGTGTTACTTCGTCCGTATCTTGTATTTTGTGCAGGACCATCTAATTTATTTTGGGGTCTTGCACCCTCTTTATTTGGCAGACATACTTTGGCTATGTGCCCTTTGCCATGACACTTAAAACAAACTAAGGTACTCGAACTTGGCAAAGTATTTTGATTTTGATTGTTATCATATTTTTTATTTTCATAGTTACTATTATTATACTGAGACGTTTCTGTCTGTTGGTTATTATTATATTTCGTTTTCCCCTGATCTGCGTTTTTATTATGGTTTTGGTTTCTGTTTGTGTAATTATATCTATTATAATTTTCTCCATATTGAAATCTCTGATTTTTATTATTGTTGGTGAAATTACGAAATCTATTATTATTATTATTTCTTGAATTTTTCTCGTCATATAACCTATCCGACCTTTCGATCAACATGGCGTGGAGTGTTTCAATTGTCTTTTGATCCTGACTTAAAGTATTAAACTCCAGCCTAGTCATATCGTAGTCCATGTTCAATGAGATTAGGAGCTGTTCTATCTCCTCCTGTTTGTCCAGATTTTTACCACAGTCCCTTATTTTCTGGGCTGACCTCGAGAAAACATCTAAATAACTTATCATGTTACCATCGCTGTTAAATTTCAGTCTCTGGAATGCCTGCTTCGCATTAATATATGTGACTTGTTTGCAGCTTTTATACCTTTCATCGAGAACTTTTAAAATTTGGTTTATTGTTTTAAGGTCTTTAACTCTTTCGATTAATTCGTTATTTAATCCCTGATATATGAGAGCCTTTCCCTTTTCCTGATTCCGGAAGTATGCCATTCGAGTCGCTGGGTTAGCATTACCAGATTCAGGGTTTAAAAAACTGTTTAATTCCAATCCCAAAAATAGTACTTCGGTTTCAATATCCTGCATAATTGGGTATAATCCCTCTGCATAGAGTGTAGAGACCATCATTGTCTTCCAGGCGTCATAATTCCTCCCGTCAAATACTTTCTTTGTGTCAAATAGTGACATTTTATTAAATTTTGGTTTTTTGAGGGTTTAGTTCCTACCTCAGAAACACGAGAACTTAAATCTAGGGGGTAACACGGTCTCAACCGCACAATAATACACAACACTGTCTTAACCGCTCGATCGGGAATGCAAGTTAAAATATTATACTATAATTCTCAATAATTAGTCAATGTTTTAAATTAAATCTCACGAAATATGCTGCCAACGATGAGTTGATCTCTCCCCCGTTGTTTCTACTTCTTTTCAAGCGATCGAATTACTAGTACTTTATCGCCAAAATGTTCTAAATCGAATTGGTTGAAGCTTTGAATCTTGTTCCTGAACGAAAATGATTCTGTTGAACACGTTAAGACATAAATTGAACTTCAAGGCAAAAATTATTCAACAGAAATACAAAAGGTTAATGCTGAAAAGAAAATAATTCATTATCTTTTATCGATTGAAAATACTCTTTGTAAATCATGAACAGGAAAAATCTGTCACCAAAGTCAATAGTTATTCAATTATTTTTCTTTTGTTGTGCTAAGTGTAGCTCATTCAACAAATATTTCCTTTTTTTGACCACTCTCGACCAACAAGATAAAGTTTGAAAGGCTACCAATGGCACCTTTCAAGTTTCGACTTTCCTTGGATTTTGGTTCAGAGTTAACATGAAAATACTTCGAAAATTTTACTTTATTTTACTGAAATTTTAATTTTTTTCTATTAACTTTGAATAAAACCACACTAATTATCCATTAATTATTTTAAATTTCTACTTATCTTAAGTTCTTTTTCGTATTTTCGGTGTTCTTCTGCTGCTTCCTTGCCAAGATGACATAGACTTCCGACGCTTTTTCTCTGCGACTTTCAGACTTTCGACTTTTTAACTTCGATTTCTTTTTTGGAACACAGTACGAACAACTGCCAGCCGTTTTTGACTCTGCAAGCTGGTTTACCAAACCACAGGATCCTCTCGTACCTGTTCTGCTTACACCAAACTCTCGATTTCGACGTTTTAACTGGTGCCCAAGATTTTACTGATGTTTTCATTAAATTTAACTTTTACCTTTAGTTTGCTTGGTTTAAGATTTTTTTAACTTTTCCAGGATAATTATTTTGATCACTGGAACCGAACTTTGCGTTCGCAAACTTTTAACTTTTCCTACCACTTTGCGTGGAGGTATCACACGGCACTAAGCCTTTCACTTTGCGTGAAACACGAACTTTTTAACATTTAACAAATTACACGATTGACACAATCACATTTCAGTTTCCACACTTATTTTCCTGGTCCGCAGCTCTGGCTACCCTGTTGAGGTGAGGATTAGTTACTTTACCCAGAGAAGATAAGCACGGACTTCCATTTTTAGAAATGTTTATTCACGACGTTAGTACAATGACTGACGAGCGGAGAACATTCTCCGTCGAGCAGTGGTGGAAAGAATATTATATTGGCGATCAGTGTCGCCACATGTAAAACAAATAAGTGTAATACTATGTTATATACAGTGTTGGTTAATATATAGTTTCGTGTTTGTGAGGTAGTGAGGGTATCGTATCCCAACAAAAAGAGGATGTGCAGTTGTCATGTTTCTTCTACCTCAAATGAAACAAAATATAATAATTCCTTTGCTCACAATTTGTTTTACTTATTTTCTAAGTGGGCTATTACTGGTTGATATTTTAAAAATTCTCCTACTGAAAGAAAATCCCAAAAAAGGATAGCCTAATAGTAAAATGGATTTTGTTTAATTTTCATATATTTCCTATCCAACCTATTAAGAGTAGGCATACGTATAATATTACTAGGATAATAGTAAGTAAAATATTCAAGACTATAACAAAATACGTGAAGCATATTGGTGTAAAGGTCCTGATAACATGAAAAGAAATCAATGGAAAATAAAGAGAAATCTATATATTTTTTACCTATCAGGTTTTCCTTGAGTTGAAAAATAATTTACAAAAATCATGAAAAAGTGCAAAATTATTTAATCAATTGACCTATAATATTGGATAAATCCTGAAAAAACAATATTTTTGAATGAAATGTACGCCTTCATGGTGTCTCCATATAAGCCAATGTTAATTTTATCAGTATGCGCAGTCCATTATATATATGGTCGAAGGAAAAAACAAAAGAAGATATGATAAAATAAGTTAAAAAGTTGGTCGTTTGGTAGCGCTATTGAAAATAAAGTACAATTTTGCCTAAATGATATTTTATAAATGAGTTAAATTAAAAATCTATTTTTAAAAAAACAAAATTCTCTCATAATAAATTATTATGGCAAGAATTGACCATTAAATATGGAACAAAAGTATTGTATTCATTTTTTGAAATTAATTTCTCTTGGAAAGTGTCATAATTTTTCTAGAATAATAAATTTATGAATTTAATTTTGGTTAAATTCGTTTTCGTCAGCAATTTTTTTCAAACTTCAAACTGGTGAACATTCGTCAACAGTGTTTTGAAAAACTTGGAGCCAATGGAATAATGATGCGGTCGCCATGTCGCCAGCGCCAATCATCGCCATTTCATCGTTAGTCAGATTATCAGATATCAGAATTCAGAATGTATTTTCGGCTTGAAAAGTGCTTTAGCTTATGAGTGAATAGTCAATTTTTTAGTTTATTTCCAATTTTTAGTTATAAACCATTATAAATTCATTAGTAAAATCATGGCTGATAATAGTAAGTTTGAATACCTGCTAATTTTGCATCTTTAATCTTTTCCATGTACGTATGTGTTAAAAATGCTAATTACTCATTTGTATTGTAGATTTCGGATATAGCACTGGTTATCCTGGATTTGGTGGACAACCAGCGGCTACACCGGGAACTGCTGCTTATGTAAATTATCCTCAATGGCAGGCTCCAGCGAATTATGGCAATGCTGCTGCTCCTCCAAATCCTTATGCACAACCACCACCGACGACGCCTCAAGGTATTCATTCGACGTCATCTATTTACTAGATTGTCTTTATCGTTTATTTAATTAAGCCAATCGCTATGTATCTTGGTCTATTATTTTTTGTTTTAGGTTATCAAACTTATAGTCAACCACCTCCTTCATTTCAACCTCAAAATCCTCCCCCAACTAATTATCCCACTACTCAGTTTAATGCTACTAAAGACAACGGTAATCAGTTTAGTCGATCCGCTGGTGGTGGAGGTAGTGGTGGAGGTGGAGGATATAACAGAAATAGTAATTATGACGGTGGTTCTGGTCAGTTAAAGTCTTTTGGCTTATTTTGTGTTCTTTTCTGTTTCTCACGTTGATGTTCCTTCAGGTAATGATCGTGGTTCTGGTGGACGACCTGGCGGTGGCAGTTACAAGTGAGTGCTAAGTTATCATTTCTTAAGTATATATAGTTTCATCTGCCTGCACTCTGTTCTATTCATCTGAAAACCAATCACATTTCATAAATAACTGCGTTTTAATATTGTGTATTTCGTCTTTATTGATAAGAATCGTTGAGTTGTTTTTATTGATATCAAGAACGAGTTGTATTTCATATACAACTAATACGACAACATAGTTTGTCTTGGTGGTATTGAAACAAATGTTGATATTTTTAATTTACCTAAATAGCTGGTGTTAATAATGGTGACCAATATTCCGAGTGTTCACATAGGTATTTGCATTCGAAACTGAGTCGTTGAACGTTATTCATTTCAACGATCCCTTGGTATTACTCATTATCACGAAAAAATATTAAATGCAAAATGTTTAAGAAAAGTATTGGGTAATTCGAAAGTTCAATTGCTTCGCTGAAAACTTCTTGAACGGTAAAGATTTTTAATGATATAATAAATGGGTTATCATTCCGTATGTTATGATTATGCCGATTTTGTAGTAACAATTTAAAATAAATCGCACTAATATATAAGAAATATGGATTTATTTGAATTACGAGAATCCGTAATTTATTATTAGCTTTGGCTATTTGGTATTCAAAATAGCTCGCTGTTGAGCTGAGGAATAATGTTACGGTATTGTTTATTACGTTTTATTAATTTTGTGTACAACTGATGAATTGAATTTCTTAAAACTTGCTTTAATGTTTTTGTTACGTATTTCAAGTACTTCTAGTGAACGTGATCATGGTTTGTAAACAAGGAAAACTTACGCTTCCTTTTATATATTAGGAGGTTGATTATTGCATTTACGAATTTGAAAGATTGAATTTCAATAAACGAACAGTTTGGTATGATTATAATCTACCACCATGTCAATTTCTTCGTTAATGAAGTTACGTTTCGTTGGGTAGACTAAACAAATGATACTTATCTACTGAAACTATGTGTGCGCTTGGGGGATGTATTTTTGGGTATTTGTGTAAAAAATCGGCATAATCGTGATAGAAGGGTTTACATGATGGATTACCATTCGTCGAAATCATCCGATTGTTTCGTCTCCACCGCCTACGTGATGTGAAAGAAAATTGCGTCAAATATGCACCAGCTGCTGTACACGAGTTGTATTTCTCTAATGATGATTGCCTTATTCTTGGTCTGTTCTAGTTCGGGAGCCGGAAGAGGTGGTTTTAATAAAGGTAAATGTACCAGGTCTTGACCTGCGATATATTCGTTTTATTACGTTGTTAATTTGGTTACGAAACATTGTTTGGATTTTTGTAGTTAATATTCTGTTTTCACCGTGAAATATTCTTGGAAAAACTAGATTCTTATTATTAGATTTTCTCTTTCAGTGTTTTTTTATTGTTAATTAATTAAGTAATTAATTGAGTTAGGTTATTTTATAAGATTTGTACGTTCTCAACTGTTAGTTCTGCTTTACCACGTGAATTCTTGAATCGATGCACATTTTTCTAAATTTCATTTCATTTTTTATTGGGTATTTCTTAATGAATATAAGGGGTTATATGATTTAAAGAAACGACTCCAAAATTCAGTGTATCATGTTGTCATGAGTCGATCATCAGGCTGAAACAAATCGGGTAACTGATGGTTTGGTCGTTAACCATATTATGAATTTGTGTTGAAATGTTTCTAAAACGTGTAGAAAAAGCCTGGTTTCTTGATAATTCGTGAAATAGAACGGCTTTTGCCCCGAGGAAAATATTGTCTATAAAATCAATATTTTTCCCCGCTTTAAATTTCTAAATATTTTTGAAGAAGTGGAAAAGTTCTCGTAAATAAAGTATTAAATATATTTATTAAGTTACTTTTCAATATTCGCGTTTCACTCTTCTGTTGATCATGTGTATCTCATTCACTCGACCTTTTTAGTAATTTCTTGACTCTAGTCATATCTTTGATGTTGAATCACTTCTTTAATGAATAAAATTAAGTATATATGTCATTCACAAGTAATAATCATCTTGAATGTCGTTTTTTGCTAATGTTGCCCATTAATTTGAGTATAAAATTTAAAAAATAGGATAAAATTAAGTAAAATCAGAAATGAAAATTTTTCTTAATATCAATCACTGATTCTTTTCCTTTGTGCGGTCATATTAAGAGTTTTTAGAAATTGAACAAATTCACAATAGCTGATTTTTGGTAAAGATGTTCATTAGGTTGTACCATTTAACGTACTAAAAGTCCCCACCCCTTTGACTTGTGTTGTAGGTCATTATTTTCGGTTTTTACTTTATAATTCATTTTGTATGAGTTTGATCGGAAAATGTTGAAAACAAAAATTGTTACACAAAATTTTTCACAAAAAAATATCTCAATTATTTTTTTTGGTTGGAGTGATAAGTGAGATAATAGCTCAAGGAAAATAGGGTTATTATAAATTGAAAAAAAACCTTCTAATCACTTATGACAGACAAAAACGCAGTATCCAGATTGTGGAATACCTTGTTGTGAGAGATATTCTCATCAGTAGGAAATTCAACAGAATTTAAGCGTGTTCAACCACTTCATACATAAGTACGGGTAAGCCAAAACCAAGGCGAACACTGGCAATTTTAGAGCCGGTTTGGGTGGTTTATATACGGCTTATATGCACGCACACAAACACACGTATGTAAGATAATACGTACTTTGGTGAGAACGGCCAGGTTGCATCATCCCCTATCGATATAAGAGATGGCTGCCCGGTTTGTGTCCAAATCGTGACATCATCTTATTGTGTTACAATTTGGTACTCGTACATTACCTGCAAGTACGTACAGGTAATTATGATCAAACATATTTTGTGTATTTAATGTCACAAGGACGATTGTTTGCCTGCCCTTTGGGGCGGCGACTGTTGTCAAGGGGTCTGAGCCCCTATACCTCATATGGGAGAGTCCCCACAGCTACTCCCCCCAGTTTTTGCACTGCAAAAATGATCAAAATGCGCAAGGCCTGGGGGGATGTGCAGGTTTAACGCTGTTTTTGATTGGCCTCCCACTTTGTCAGGGCACTACCTACTGCAGCCCCGACACACTCGTAAGATTCCTTACGAGCCTGTGCTTGGGCCAAGTAGTTTGCCCGGCTGTCCTCTCCCCTACACCTTGGTGGTTGGTTTTTGGTGAAGGCATAGGGGTGACGACGGGAGTGAGGGGGCAGCGGATGTTAAACTGTGGCTGCCTGAGCATCGGGGAGTTTGAATTCCCCACTGCCAAGGCGGCCATTTTTGCCTTTTCGTTGGCTGCCCTCTCCGCCGTAAACAGGAACCTCATCAGTTCCCTGGTCTCCGTTGGCTTCGGCTCTGGCATCTGGGGTTCCGTTGTCGGAGTTGGTTCTGGTGGAGTCTGGGGAGGAGAGATGATGGGTGGAAGCGGAGTTGTCATCTCTGCGAGAACACTCTCCACGGCTGTTGCCGTGTCCATCAGGAGTTCCTCCTCAATTTGGTCAAGTTCCAACTTTTGTTCCGGAATTTGCCCAGTGTTCTTGGCAACTTCCGGAACTTTTGGGTTCTTGTTTGTGTTGAGGAAGATTTGGGTTGGTAGCGACATTGGAATAGGTGTAAAGGAAAACGGAGAGCCAAAAATATTGTTCAGAAAACACGTCTTGAGAGCTAAGACAGTTGTGAAATGGGTGAATTTACTGCTATTTTTGATTTACCATTACAGTTCCGTTTCATTATTTTCACATCTTATCAGCATGTAGAGGGGATAGCGCTTAAAATTTTCGGCCGTATGCAAGTTTTCCAGTTAAGTTCTGATCGGTTTAAGCAAAGTTATGCCTGAAATAAACTCAGTGAATATAATTTTCGAATTTTTATTACAAAGGAATCTCCGCTTGTGACATCACAACGTTGAGATTATCTTTGTGTTTAACGGTAAACGCACGTTGCGATGTTTATTTCCGTATCGCATGTGGATTTGTTTACTCCTGTTGTTTTGGATGGTAGGGAGTACGTCTACCCATCTCTTTGTATCATGAGACATGATAGAGGCTTTGAGAGCTCTATGCCATCTCTCTATTTTGCCATTGGCTTGAGGATGGTAACCTGTGGTATGACTGTGTTGAACACGAAGCTTATTAGACAGCTCTTTAAAGAGTGAGCTCTCGAATTGGCGACCCTGGTCTGTAATTATGACTTCTGGTACGCCATACCTCGCAATCCAGGTATCGTATAACCTTGCAGCTACTGTAGGAGCTGACATCTTGTGTAGAGGGATTGCTTCTGGCCATCGTGTTGCCCTGCCTATTATCGTCAACAGGTATCTGTGTCCTTGAGATGGTGGCAATGGGCCTACCAAGTCCATATGTACTGTTTTAAACTGCTCTGTTTGTTTGAAGGATTTGAGGGGCGAGTGAGTGTGTCTTCCTACTTTGGATTCTTGACAGTTCAGGCAACTGCGAGCCCATTTGTTGCAGTCAGACTTCATTTGTGGCCATACAAACCTTGCCAAAATTAAATTAGCACTACATTTTGGCCCAGCATGTGACAGATTATGTACACTGTTGAAAGCCAACCTGCGATATTTTACTGGTAGAAATGGCCTATTCTTACCTGTACTGACGTCACATGTTAATAAAACATCAGTACCGGGAATTTTTCTCTGTCTCAATTTGAGAGTAGTATCATCGTTCGATAACAACTCTTGCAATTCTGCATCCTTAAGCTGTGCTTTAGCTATTTCAGCATAAGGCAATTGGACAGGAGCCAAGATAGCTTCGATTCTACTCAAGGCATCAGCTGGAATGTTAAGTTCTCCATTTATATACTGAATGTCGGTAGTCAATTGACCAATGTAGTCTAATTGTCATGCTCTTCTCGGCGATGCCAGTTCTGCTTTTTGTGTGAAGGCATATGTTAGGGGTTTACGGTCAGTATACACAGAAAAACATCTACCCTCTAATTGGTGCCTGAAATGCTTCAACGCAGCAAAAATTCCGAGCAATTCCCTATCGTATGTGCTATAGTTCTTTTCTGTTTTTGAGAGCTTCCTCGAGAAGAAAGCTAGCAGTAACTTCTTGTTGTCTTTATCCAATTGATACAGGGTTGCACCAATAGCAAAATCTGATGCATCAGTACTCACGCATAACGGCAGACTTTCGTTTGGATGAGCCAATAGAGTTGCATTTGCCAGTGTATCTTTGATTTTCTCAAAGGCCTGTTCGGCTTCTTCATTCTATTCGAGTGGAGTCTTATCTTTCTTTTTACTTGTCTTAATTAGTGCAAACAGCTTACTTTGTTCGGCTACTGCATTCTTCATGCAACGTCTGTAGAAGTTCACTGTCCCCAAGAAACGCCTAAGTTCAGCGACATTTGAGGGTTTTGGGAAGTTCAATATTGGCTCTACTTTGGTCTTCAATGGGGAAATGCCTTCAGTCGAGACTTTGTAGCTGAGGAAGTCAATTTTGGTCTGTGCATATAAGCTTTTGCCTATGTTGATAGTAAGCCCGGCAGCGTGTATACGCTGTACGACGGCTCTTACATTCTCCTCGTGCTGTTACTCACCGCCTTCAGAGCAAATGCAGATATCATCCAAGTATGCATATGCAAACGGCAATCCCCTAAACAGTCCATTGATTAATCTTTGGAAAGTTTATTCTGAATTGCGAATAGTCCAAAGGGGGATATAACCTCTGTCTTTGGTACATCCTGGTCAGCCATAGGAATTTGGTGGAATGCCCAGTTGATGTCTATTTTGGTGAACATTGTTTTACCCTTCATATTCGCATTGAAGTCCATTATATTGGGGACTGGGTAGCGATCAGGAACTGTTATGGCATTTAAGGCCCTGTAGTCTCCAACAATTTGCCACTCTCCACTTGCTTTTTTGGTCATGTGGATAGGGGAGCTCCATGAACTTTTTGAGGGGCGACATACTCCCTCCTCGACAATGCGATGGAAGTACTTTCGTGCTGCTTTGAGTTTGTCAGGCAGTAACCTTCGTGTTCTAGCATGGCAAGGCGGTCCTTTAGTCTCTATATAATGAACTGTGTCATGTTTATAGGTAGGATGCCTGTGAATTGATGGTTGGGTGACTCCAGGATAGACAAGATCTGTAAGAGTTGTCCGTCGACTTTGGTACAGCTGGATATATTTGTGTCCAGTCTGTAAGCTAGCGTTTTGCCGTCCACACAATGTTTAGATTCACTATCGATCAATTTGCCATTTTTGAGGTCAATGACCAGGCCAAAATGTGCAAGGAAATCTGCACCCAGGATAGGGTTTGGAACATCTGCAACCGTGAAGGACCATGTTATGATTTTCTTGAGTCCAATGTCAACTTTGCTGGTTTCAAGTCTGTAAGCTGGAAGGTTTTGACCATTCACAGTACAGAGATAGTATTTCGGAGGGAGTACTTTTTGGGTTTTGTTGACTGGCAATATGCTCAGGTCTGCTCCCGAGTCGATTAAGTACCTTCTCCTGTTCGTCCTGTCCTTAATGAACAGGCAACATGAATATTTTTCTGAGGGTTCTTTGGGCGCATAGATGGCCCCTTGTTCTAGTTTGATGCCTCCTTGGTATAGGATTTGCCCCACCATTTGCACTTGTTGTTACATTTGGTGGCCTCTGCGGCCAAACCAGTTATGGAAAAAGCAACTTTTATCATCCCAATTTTGAGACTGGTTTTTAGGAGATGATGTTCTCGCAGGAGTTGAACTCTGACCCCTGCTGTTGGAACTAGATCTGCGGTCTTTGAACCTGGACTGTCGTCCTTTGCTATTACCACTGTTGTTGTTGTTGCTTCTACTTTTAGATCTTTGTTGCCAGCTACTATTGGATTTTGTGGAGCTTTGGCATTTGTTCCTTTTTACTTCATCGGTCAACTGAGCTATTTGAGCTCGAAGTTGAGTAATCTCTCCAGTCTCTGCAGATACTGCACTGACCACGGGCTTTGACCTGGTGTATTCGAGTGCATTATCTGCTGATTTCTCAAGGAAGTCCAAGTCTGCGGATGTGTTTATCACAGTCAAACCTACGGTGGCTAGGCATTGCACAACACTTTGGTGAAGTTGTTTGCAAAATTGATTGCCTATGACAGAAGGGGCTACGATGTTATCCTACTTCTGCCTCAATTTTGCCATGAAGATTGAGGGTTTGTCATCCCCCATCTTCATACCACCCATCACATCGTCAATGATTTGGTTTTTAGTTTTACCGAACACATTCCTTATCTTCTTGACCATGCCTCCACAGATGTGTAGATACCACTGGTTCAGGGTTATATTCTCAGTCTTGAACCTGCCTTCTAATAAGGTCAACCACAAGTCTACCTCATTGGGCAGAAATTCCGGGATCTCCTGTAGAAGTTGGGGTTCTGTCCTGGCGGTAATTCCAAGAGCTGCATAATTTGTGCCAAGACTTCGAGCGTCAGCTGCGGCTGAGCACTACCTCCCTGCGATGGTTGTGGGTTTTCATTTCCATTTGGTGGTGGGACCATTACTATGTCTTTCTGATGACAAGCGTATTCCACAGAAATACTTCCTTCTTTGCTGGTTGAAAACACTGGTTCCTGTGTTTGTAGGACAGGTGTTTTTGGGTCTGAACTTTAGCTTAAAGTGACTACTTTTCAACATTTTTACTGCTAATTGATCTTTATTTATTGCAGCTCCCAGTCGTGCTAATTCTGGGTGTTGAGAGCCTTCTTCCAGATTTGGTAAATTCTTAGAGTGTCGAGTCGAAGTCGGGGAAGTTGGGGGATGAGTCCAACCTTCTTCCTCTAGGTCTACTGTCTGGTTTCTCCTTGTTTATATATTTTAAGGAGAGGGGTATAAATTCCCACTTCAGCAGACATTACTTCGACAGCCTAAAAGGTGTCTTAGTCTGCAAAAAATTTTTGTATTTGCCGAGCAAGCAAGTTTCTCGCCAGCTCACCGCGCTAAATTTTTGTAAAAGCGCAACGCGCCTAAGGACACCTCACGACGTAGCCAAAAATCACGTCGAGGTCACCACTGTGGAATACCTTGTCGTGAGAGATATTCTTACCAGAAGGAAATTCAACAGAATTTAAGTGTGTTCAACCACTTCTTATATATGTACGGGTAAGCCAAAACCAAGGCAAACACTGGTGATTTTAGAGCCGGTTCGGGTGGTTTATATACGGCTAATTTGCATGTACACAAACACACGTACGTAAGATAATACGTATGTTGGTGAGAACGGCCAGGTCGCATCATCCCCTATTGTGATAAGAGATGGCTGCCCGGTTCGTGTATGAATCGTGACATCATCTTATTGTGTCACAATTTGGTACTCGTACATTACCTGCAAGTACGTACAGGTAATTACGATAGAACGTATTTTGTGTATTTAACATCAAAAGGAAGATTGTTTGCCTGCCCTTTGAGGCGGCAACTGTCGTCAAGGGGTCCAAGCCCCTATACCTCATACGGGAGAGTCCCCACACAGATCTTGAAAAAAATATTATCCTTGATCACATAGTGTGCCACTTTACATTATATGCACTTCATATTTTCAATTAAATACTTATAATGAAATTTGCTGTTGTCACGGTGGATTTTCCAATTGGTGCTCTAGGCCAGAGCTAAGGGCTTCAAATTCAGAAAGATAGAAACTAGCACAGCATCTTTGCTGGAAGACCCTGTTTATCTATTCATCCATCATTCAAAAAATGTTGGAATTATAAATTTAACCTCGATGTAGACTGAATAAAAGTTATTTAATATTAAAAAATATTTTCAAAAACATAATCAACACCTGATCAAATAGGTAGAAAAGATATTATTCTGAAATAATTCCTGGTTTCAATTTTGACTAAATGCAAAATGGTTTGTCTCCTCAACTTTACATTTGAAAGAAACTAGGTAAAAGTGCACCTTGACTTCACATCTCATTGTGCTGTAAACATGAAAACCGATTCTATAAGTGTCACAGGTTGCATTGCTTGAATCCCTTGCATCATGTATCCACAAAATCTTTCTTGTTACAGCTTTTTGCAGTATTTTTTGGAAACTAATGAAGTGATAAAAATTCGTTACCAGTTCTGCCCTTGTATGATAAATATCTGCCATCAAAATTTCACTCATTTGTAGTTTTCACAAAACCATGAATATAATATTTTCTTTAGCAAATGTTTGTTTTACATTGTTCTTGGAAACTACTGAATCAGTAGGTATCTAATCTAACACATGTCAGACTTGCTTCTATATGAGGACTACCTACCCCTTTGTGATAATTTCAGCCTTATTGATGTTTTTTTGTCACAATCCTGGAACAAAAACTTCTTTTTGAATGTTTTGTTCTACGGTTTTCTTGGAAACCAGTGTATTAATAGGCACTAAACCTTTATCAGACCTGCTTTCTATGTAAGGACAACCTTTTGTGTAAATTTTAGCTGGATCCTTTTTATGGTTTTCTCAGAATCCTGCAACGAGCAAATTTCTAAGAATTTTTTATTTTTTATTTTTCTTGGAAACTACTGAACCAATAGGTATCAAACTACTATCAAATCTGTAAAGACTATCTTTCGTGAAAATGTCAGCGCAATCTCTGTTTTAGTTTTTTCAACACATGTTAAAATGAAAAAATTGTGTCGATATTGTTTTTTTCTTCATGAAATGGATCTTTGTTCCATAAGGCCAATTTTAATACTCCTTTTGTTAGTAAACTGGATTCTAAAGTACCATTTTCCTTAATTATTTGTGGTTAAGTGTGGCAAATCAACGTGAACATACGGTGGCAAAGAGTAAATCCGCCTCTGCCTATTGTTCACATGTTTTTATCGTAAGAAGGGAAAAAAATTTTGATAAATCCTACTATCAATGAAATTTCTAAACATTTTTATCATTTGCAACATTCATTACCTAGCATAACTAGGTTCCTGTGCTGCATTATACTGTCATAACTAACTTATGTTGAACTATGCTGGTAATTATCTCGCTTCCTATCACTCGTTGAACACATTAGTTTTGAGAAATTTGATGTTCTTACAGCAAATACTTTCCTGTAAAACGTGTAAAAAATGAATTAGAAAGTAAAAACCAACAGTGATGACCTTCTGCCTCTTGTGGATCAGTTTGCACAAGTTGGAAGGATGGGAACTTTTAGCATGTTGGTAGTGAGTACCACCTAATTAACATCACCAAAAATCAGCTCATTGGGAACTTGTTTCATAAATTGACCTCTTCTTATACCAATTTGACTATGTCTTTTTTTTTTTTTCTTTTCAAGTGTAACATGTGCAACATACACCTCACCTATTGGGTTGTTACCATTGCGTTAATTCGCATAACGTTGGAAACTAATTCTGTACGAAATTATTCTTCAGCTAATCATCAGTATGGCTTTCATATGTAGTACGTTTCTGTGTGACTGTTTTATTCTAGAAATTCGAGATGGAAATTTGTTACAAACTTCATAAATATGGTTTAGAATTTTCTATTTTAAAAATGGGAGTAAATTTGTTATTACAGTGAATTAATCCTTCGTTGGTAATTTAACATTATTGCACTGCTATTTTTATGGTTCATTATTGGTGGTAGATTGAACAATTTGAAATCGAAAAAGAGTGAATTATTTGCTGAATTTGGCGAAAAGTGTGAAAAAACAAATTTAAATGCATCAAATTGGGCCCTATCGTTATTTGAGACTTAAAATCTGTGATAAACTGCGATTTAACTAACGGCTTGATTGGTCAAAATCTTGAATTAATTAATTTTCTTCAAATCTAGTAAATACTCTAACTGAAGTCGTCTCCCTCTAAAATCCTCTGTGCAGCCATATTAATTGGCGTGAAACAACTTGTATTCGATGTTTCATCTTTGTTAGAAGATTAGTCGATTCAATAAACTAAATTTGTGTATAGCTTTCGGTGTTCGTTGAGTTTTTAGCGAGGCTTCTTACTCCTTAAGACCGATGTATGAAATCTGGAAAACGTGTCCGTATTCGTATCTTCATATGATTTAAAGTACCACTGATTATTAGCAGTCATGAAAACAACTTGCATTAAATATGCATACAAATGTATTTTCAGCCCTTCCTGTAGGTTTTTATTGGCCAAAATTCTCTTTGGAGAGAATTTTTTTCGAAGCTTAAAACCTTTATTGTGAAAATAGATCCAACGTCTCTGTGAGATTTACTCTTCGGTATAAATGATTTTTTGATGTGTAAACATCTAGGGTCTCGATAGAGGCTAAACAAGATCATGAGCATGAGACTGTCCGGTTGTACGTCTCGTTGATGTGTCTTCGTATGTGTATGTGTATGATTTTTTGTCTGTCACGCTGGGCGTTTCTATCCATATCCCCTTTCAAAAGACGTGGAATACCTTTCAAATTTGAAAAGAACTCTCCTTTAATTTGATGGGAAAGAGGAGAAAATATACTGGAATCTATTTACCATATAATGTTTTAATCATCCTTGGCAGTTTAAAAATAAACGAACGAAAAAACATGAAGTGATGAAATATTTTCCGTTTTTGTATCGATATATTTTTATGTTTTCACATCAATCATATAAGTACACCCACAGCAATAATCGCCTATTTTTATATAGAATTAATGATTAGTATAAATTTAAAGTAGTTATACTTGGAGCCAAATTAGTTGAACTTTGATGTTTAATGTGCACTAACGCTACGTTGTGTCCTATTGGCCATTCACATTTGTATGTCATATTGCGATTCTTCTTCAGAGCTCAACTTATTTGGCGCCGAGTGTTGGTAATTTATTTACAGAAATACAGGAGTATTCTTGAATTTAGGAGATTGTAGTTATAACACTATCGTTGGCGAAGCAAATAGATGTCTTCACTCTTCCCTGTTTCTTTCATTTGTGTTGAAATAACATTACTTTTTAGTTGAGTGACTTAATTTGTTCCACTTCTTAGTTGGGTGACTTAAATGTTCGAACTGCGTTCCTTTGTGACGAATTCTGAAAGAAAAATTGCGGTATCTACGTTTTTGAAAAATGTCAGATTTCTCTTCCTGAATTGTTTTTCCAACTGCTGACGTTATTGTTACTTCCATTATTTAAATTCATCCCTTTAAATGTTCTCTTAAACGTATACGTAGTGACGTATTCAAAAAGAAAAAAGAAAAAAAAAAGTAAAATTTGGTATGTGGCAGAAAAAAATGTTCGTTCGGAGGCTCGCGTATTTTATATTACGTTATGCTTATTTTTTATAAAAATGCTCTGAGTAAGATACGTTTTCGTGAACTTGACGTAATTTTCTCAGATTTTTGGTATAGTACACCTGGACCGTAGTTATCTCAACACTTGTGCTCTTCTCAGGTCAGAATCCTTTGAATGCCCACGTTTGCAGTTCTCATTCATATTTGATTTTATTTATTAATTATTGTAATTTATTTAAGGTGGAAACAAATTCAATTTGATTTTGGTTCGTTAATTCTCGTTAGATTTGTTCATTTAAATATCTCCTCCGTCGATTGGTCATATCATTTTGTCAAAAAGTATCTTTCATTGTTTCATTTCTTGCATTATAATCTTGTAGACCGATGGCAATGATTTTTTCTCATTAATGAATTATTTAAAAAATTTGACCTTCTCAAAATTGAAATTCGCGCGCGAGATGAAACTGTATTTCCCCATAGAAAAATAGCAAATAAGATGGTTCTAAAAATGAATAAACTTAGTGAAAAAAAACATAATTGTGTCTAGAAATGGCATTTTGTAAAATCAAAAGGGCGAACCATAGTGTCTCAATCGGTTGCAAAAGTCCTCCTTAGTTTGTATGATCTCAGATTGACGTTTTTTTTTTTTTTTTTCTCCGGTTTATAAAATGTTTACCTGTGAAATAATGTGTGTTTTAAGTTTTCATACCTACGTGTATCAGTTTTCTTTCTTTTGTCAGGTATTTATGAATTTTAGTCATTATGGTTTAAATATTGCGGAAACGGAAAAACAGTGAGAGGGCGTGGTTTTAGTTTATTAAAGAACTTTTAGGCATTTAAATCTTATTATAATTTATACTATGAGAATGATACAATAGATTATTTAGATTTTTATTAGGCAGGTAAAATTAATATATATATATATATATATCATTAATTTATGTTGGTTGTGTCTTTTTGACTGTCCGAATTGGTTGTATCATTTTCGGTCATTCATCGATTAATTGTTTATTAATCAGTCAATGATCGTGATTAATTTTGATAATTTCAGAGAAATCACGAATTAACAGTCGTTGAAATGAGTAAAAAAAATTAAGAAGAATTTTTCCTTTCGTCGTTTCAGTTTTTTATTATTTTTCTCTTCATCCAAGCTGTGGTAAAAAAAAAAAAAAAAAAAATCCTAGAAATATAGAACTTTATTTATTTATTTATTTATTTATTTATTTATTTATTTTTATTTTTTATTTTTAAGTTGGTTAGTAAAGAGTTTTCAAACTCCCTATGAATTATAGTCGTCTCCGATTTTTGCTTCGTCCGTCGTTAAATTTATTTTGTTGGCCACTTCTCATACCCTCCTGCATTTAAGATCGATGATCGCCAATGAGACATTTACGTTAAATTTTTCTTCTCGTTATCTTTTCGTCATTGATATAAAGAATAAATTTTTTCGCTCGAATTTAGCCAGTCTTAAAGGTTTGATATTTGAAACAGACTCGAAGATGTGTGACGGCAGTTAACGATTATGAATTATGTATCTATAATCCATGGACTATAACCATCAAGTTCGAATATTTTTTAGGTTCTAATAACCAAAAATTTTTTTTCCTTACTGGATCCGTTAAATATATCTTATCGCCTTTTGACACATCTTTGAGAAGAGCGATAACTGCTTCATCACAGATTCTTATACCATGTGCTTCTGAAAATACTGCTATTTCTAGAAAATAGGCTGAAAGTTGAAATTATGGTTCGAGAATCGAGTATTTCAATATTCTCAATGTACTTTAATCAGAATTTTTGATTTTATTATAGGTTTGCTGATGAAATTTATCTTTCAACGATCTTTTCATTGCAGTCACAGATTTTTTTCGCTAGTAATTGAGAAAATTTATTTTGTTAACGAAAACATAATGTTTTGCTTGTAAAATCAAAGTTCCTAAATTTCTTTTAAATGGTTGAAATCAATTTAATAAATTTTCCAGGGCAGCTGATTTGAAAATTTTAATAAAAAAAAAACCGAAAGAACCTTGCAGTGAAATATAGTGTTCTTAGCATGTCGCAAAACTTAGTTTATTAATTGGTGATGAATTTTTGTTCATATTGTTTGTTTTGAAATTCCATGGATTTCGGTAGTAGTTCATTGTGCGATAACTATTTACAATATTTTATGTAATAGACTGTAGGAAGATTACTTTTCTAATTATAAGAAATTTGTGTAAATTATTTGATTGCGTAAAATTAGTGAAATCACTTCAACGTATTATTCCTCAAAGTTAGCTGTTCACTAAGTCGTGTTGGTTAAAAAATGAATTTGAAAAAATAAGCTTCCAGTTCTCCTTTTCGATGTGTTGATGTTCCTCGAACATTTTATTTCAGTTCCCATATGAGCTGCATTATGAACGTTACTTCGATTTCATCTTTGTGTTGATTTTATTCAACGACGTTTAATTTTTAGTTTTAGTTCAGAGGCGAATACACATTTCCTTTCAGTCTTAGCATTCAGCTTGGGGAAAATATCAACAATAATATCACTTACTGTGTATCTCAAGTCCCTAATTTTTACGTAGCCAAATCCATATTATTTAAGTATACTTGAACGGAAGTGTAAAGGTTTCCTTGTGTTTTAAATGATCAGGAGACAATATTTTCGACATTTCTTGCATCTTCAACTTCGTTAAGTTTAAAGAATCATTACGAATTGGTGATGTATCGCTGTAATTTGCTCAACAGTTGGATTTTTAGGCACCATCCATAATACTTTTTCTTTATATTTTTACTACTCCTCAATCGTGTCTTTTCTAATGTTACAATTATGGTTAAGTGCATGTTTGCGTAGTGTGGAGAGCCAAGAATGCGTGATAATTATGAATTATTTTTCTTTAAATTATTTTCTCACAGACCCTGTTGATACGAGGACAGGTGACTTCATCACGCAAGAAGATACTATTTTTATTTCTGGCATGAATCCGAGGACTACCGAAGGCGAAATTAAAACACATTTCGGAGCTATTGGACTTATTAAGGTTTGTGTATATCTTTGGAATAAAAGATAACTAGCTAAGACGATTTTATTGCTATTGACCATAAATGTTCTTCGTTTTGTCATTATTGATGTCTGTGATTATTATCGTGTTCGTCATTGACAAGAATTTAAAATGAAGGAGAGTGCAAAATATGTATGGTGTGTACTAAAGTTTGATAAAATTGAGTACAAAATATCTCACAGTCAAAGCTGCACAGTCTTTTTGTCAGTAATACTTCCGCAATAGAAATGAATGGGAGATAATATCTACGCCTGTGGTTAGTAAACATTTGATCCCGTGTATCTGCCTAAAACTGCCCATCTTAAATTATAGTTTCATTCTCTTGTTTTTCAAACGATAAGTTATAAGAATGAAGAGTCAAATTTTGTTTCCGTTTCTCCGTTATTTGTGATTGAATTTTTTAATATTGTGCGAACTATTAATTTTTTATCGGAAATTTAAATTATTTTAGAATGACAAAAAAACTGGTAAACCCAAGATTTGGATGTATATGGACAAACAGACTGGACGTCCTAAAGGAGAAGCTACGGTTACATATGACGATTCCGCGACCGCAAGCGCTGCTATTGAATGGTTCCACGGTAGTATATGCTATTTTTAATCATAATTTTTATAGTTCTTTGAAAAATAGTTTTTAAAGATTCGTGTATGCTTGAATAGAGAAATAATTTTATGACAAGAAATTGCTCCGAAATCATTCCACATAAATACAAATAAACAAAAAATGAAAATTTGTACCCGTTTTTCGGTCATAAATTATTTTGAACTCTTGCGAGACGAATGTAAATTTTTGTATTCTCAAATAAATAGTTTACTCGTTTTTAATCGCAGGTAAAGAATTTAACGGCTGCTCGATCAACGTTCAACTAGCTTCAAGACGAGATAATTGGCAAGGTGGTCGAGGGGGTGGCGGGGGAGGGGGAGGAGGAGGAGGTCGCGGCGGTCGTGGGGGAGGTGGCCGTGGTGGTGGTGGTCGTGGTGGTCCGCGTGAGGATCGCGACGGTGGTTACGACCCGGATAGTCGAGGAGGCGGCGGCGGTGGATACAACCGAGGCGGAAACGATAACTTTGGTCGAGGCGACGGTTCTAGTTACAAAGGAGGTGGAGGCTCGGATTATGGCCGAAGCGAAGGTAGTGGTTATCGTTCAGAAGGCAGTGGCGGCGGCGGTAGCGGAGGATTTAAAGGTGGTAATCGCGAAGGCGGACGCGGTGGTGGACGTGGAGATCGATCTGGAGGAGGTATGATTTTTGCCAATTCGCGTGTCGTTTTTCGTGTAATTACCTTTGAAATTCAGTTAATGAATTGAAGTAAATATGCCGCCTTACAAAACATTTCTAATGAAGATGTCGCCTGTGGCGTAGGCTTAACCACCCCTAATAAACGATTCTGACTTCCGCCTTCTCATTCTGAATTTTTTTATGAATTCGGGAATTTAAATCTTTAAATTAATATCGACGTAATTATATTAACCTTATGAAATGCATTCGCCCAAAAAGCGCTCTTATTTATAAGAAAGAGGAGAGAATGAGCTGCGCTGCCGTATCTTTAAGTTACCACAAATACTTGCGTTCTTCAGTTTACCTTGATTCTAGTATGCTCTAGCCCACTATAATACGAGTCGTATTCATGCCAAAACCGTCAATCGATTTTCATAATTATGGCAGCTAATACAAAATTTGACCCCTGTGAAAGAGACGTTTGATATTTTGGAATTATTGATCTCGATTAGTAGCTCCTATTGTCTTTTATGGTGTTTAATTATTTATTCATTTTTTTACGTATTTGTGTTTTTAATTCATAAACATTTTTAGGTTTTGGCGGCCGTGAAGGCGATTGGCGATGCCCGAATCCCGAGTGCGGTAATACTAATTTCTCATGGCGACAGCAGTGCAATAGATGTAATGAGCAGAAACCGGCTGATGCTGGTTCAGGAGGTGGTGGTGGTGGTGGTGATTCGGGTGAGCAAATTGTTCTCTGTTTTGACATATCCATTGAATTAATGAGCATTGAACAAGCTCACTTATTTCTGAAAAAATTACTATTTCTGACATGAAAATCTATTCATAGTGATCGTTAAATGCACCTCGTATTGTTGGCGTTCATAAGTAAATGATTCATCGCATCGATTTTCATCAATGCTGTAGAAAAATATTGAAACTAACGTACATTATATTGTGCCAGATTTATTCCTGAAGGAACCCTTAGTTGTGATGGTAGTGACTGATTGTGAATATCTTTGAAAAACTATTGTATGTGTTGTGGAAAATCTCAAGCTGAAGCTTGGTTTGAGTTCTTATGAAAGTGCCAACTTGATATACTTACCCTCGAAAGTTTTGATTCCTCTTCATTTGTGCCACTTTAGTTGGCGAATAGAACATGATCAAAGAGCAAGGGTGTTTCGAACTCTGAATGAAAAGAATTTGACCGAAGTCTTTCTCAAACATTCCTTCTAAAAATTCTGAACCTGTAAAATTTTGAAAACATCTGATAAAATGATTCTATAGTTACACAGATTTGTGTTTTGTTTGAAGAAAGATGCGTCAATCATTAATTTGCATGAAATAGAATTTTTTTATTTTGTTGGAAAGCATGCAGAAATTTATGGATTTGAAATCCGGCTCAATATTTGTTATGCGAAATTTGTTTAAATGTTTTTATTGGCTACGTAATTTGGCCAAGATAAAGGATAAAATTGTATTGGCATATTTCTCTTATTTTTTTAGGCCTGTAGTCTTCGTGAAATTATAATTTCTCCCAACCTAGATATTTTGTTGTTAGTTCAGTTACCAATATTAGCTGTCATGACGTTCTCCTATTGCGTATTTGCCGTAAACGTCAGTAGAATAGTTCTGCGCTTTAGTATATTTTGGAATTTTTTCTTTGAAAACACGATTTTTAAACGCTTGGACTTTCAGTTCTGTGATCGATATACAGTTCCTTTTTATGCGTCCATGTGAGGAACGACTTCAGCCACCAGATTGTGTAGTTTACTCAGAAATTACTTATTTGAACACTTTACATTTTGGAATTGACCCTTTCATATTACGTGTTGGTTTTTTGTGTCTTCAAAGACGAGATTTTTATAGTCACGGATTTTATCCTCTCTTCGAGTATCTCATTTATGCTCATTTACTTGGATACAGTGTTGCTGTTTGTATTAAAATCATTTGTTATCCGCGTTTACAATAAAAAAAAAAGTTTTTCGTTTTCGGCGCTTCCTTCCATCTGCGAACTTCATATCTGATTGCATATGAAATATTTTTCCTGTTCTTTTTTAACTAATCGCCCTAATTAAAATTTCTTACGTTTCAGATCGCAGAGGCGGCGGAGGTGGAGGTCGCGACCGCCCTGGTGGTGGCTTTGGAGGAAGGGGCCGCGGCGGTGGTGGAGGTCGCGGCGGTGGTGGACCCCGTGGAGGCGGCGGACCTCGTGGAAGCGGGGGTGGTGGCCCTATGCGAGAGTAAGTTGATCTTCGTTGTTTTTTTTTTCTGTGTTTTAAACAGCCGTATTCATTGCTCATGACCAAATATTTGGAAATTAGGGTAGTTTTTCGAGCACGATGGGCAAAAATTTCTTTCTTACGGTCGGTCTGATCGGAATTCATAGAGCCGTAATGCTTTGAAGTGAAAATGTGAAAAAATTAGAGAATATAATTGGTGCTCGCATCGCTTCAAAAAACTGTTGGAGAGTGTGCATTTTCGAGTATAATTCTACTCTTTTATTCTTCATCGCCAGTTATTTATTCTTTTTCACCAGTTATTTTTTCAGTGTCGTTGATTGGCATTGATGAAATTTTTTTCAAATTTTATTTTATTATATCAACGATTGATGTTGCTGTTGCTTCGAGTTAGGCTCACTGGCTTTAGTCTCTAATATAGGATGGTTAAAATGGGTTATGACCCAGAATACCTATCGCTAGTGTTGTGAAAAAAATGTGTTATATTTCATTCGAAGAGATTTTCTGGTTACGTGCTACAGACACAAATCCTAAATGACCAAAATCATATACGTATACTTTCAATGTCTGATAGGTGACGAAATATTATGCAAAAAGTACTTTATATGGGTATGTATACTCGTATATAGTAATACGAAGAGCGCCAATTTTTTTTCTTGTATTTTCTCTTGCTGTTACTCGTAATTAATTTGTTTTTCGTTAAATCTGATAGTGGAAATGCATTTGTTGTTGAAAAATAGGGGGCTCATTGTTGAAAAAATTTTTCTGCCACTAGTTTTTGAAATGAATTAAAAATTAAAAAGCGGCACATTTCTCATTAATTTGAAATTTTTTTATAGCCGATTTGTGAAATACTAATGGCGATGAGAAAAAAAAATTTGTTAGAGAACTCAATCAAATTTTCTCCTCTTTTCAATAATACACAAATCTCAGCTTTGTAGCTCAAGTAGAAGCTGGGAAATCATGAAGTGAGAAAAGAGCTGTTTTTTTCAAAATTAAAATGTTAATGTTGCAAAAAACGCGGATAAATGTACAAAAAGTGGGATTGAATTTTATAATATAGATTACACACCATGGTTCAAAAGTGAGTGAGTTCCTGTGACGGATAGTTTGTGGAATGGGTGTGGCAAGTGAGCGATTCCCGAGTCTTGTAAACTCATTTTTGAACCTTGTTGAGGAAAATATTTTATAATGTCAAAATTCTATCAAAATGATGTGTCTTGCGTGAAAATTATCAAAAATGAATCAAAATATCAACCTTCTTACTGTGACAAATTTAACGTTTCATTCAGAAAGTGTAACCACTACCTTGATAAAAACTAAAGGTACCTAAATGTAAAGTGAATGTGCCTTCATTAAAAAGATGATTTACATTTTTATATGGAGGTGCGTTCATTTTACATTAAGGTTACATTCATCAATGACAAGAGCTACTTCTCACTTACGAAATACCAGCGTTAACATTGCACTTCTGATCTTGTATTATATATTAGTATAATACAATACCTAGATTCAAAAGTGAATGTTTATATGCAAATGAAAATTTTCAAAATGTGAGTAGAGAGTGAGCAATTCCCAAGTCATGTAAACTCACTTTTGAACCTTGTTGAGGAAGATATTTTCTATAATTAATGGTCAGAAAGTGTCAGTACGTTATTAATTGCATCATAAATAATCTTAATGATTGATGAAGTACTTTCAAAATGATTAAAATATGGTGACTACACCATCTCTAGCATCAGTAACTGTGGGGCTTTGTGTAGTGAGTTAGACTGTCATGTATGAGGTTGTAGGTTTGATTCCCCTTCATGTTTTTTTGTTTTTTTTATATTAATTATTTTGATAGAGCAGTCATGTAGGTAAATGTTGCATCAGAAAGTTAACATTTTCATCTTGTAACCTCCGTGTAAAATTTTTTACATGGAGGCAACATTACTCTTTGCATGGAGGTTATGCGTTGATTAATGGAAAGCACTAATTTCGGCTTATGCCAAATATAACATATGTATTATAAAAAATTATATTCTTTGGAAAAAACTGCATTTTGCATTTCTATTTTAGCAACTATAGTCTGCTCAAATAAGAAGGTAATTTTCTTTCCGTAATACACCGAGTTTTTGGGCATCCTGGGTCATAAAGAGGAGAGGAAAAAGTTGTAATATCCACTAGACGCGCCTGTTTCTATAGAATTTTCATTTTGCCCAGCAATATTTTAGTAACGTTTATTAGAAGTCGCCTGGTATACGCCTTCAATGAATTACCTTCTTATGTAGAACAGACTGTAAAAAACTTGCGTCGTCTGAACGTAATAACTATACGGCAACTAAAAATATGTAAGTGATTAAGGTAAAATATTGGATATAATATGAATATTTGTTTCACAAAATATATATTAAATTTCCATTTTTATGTGAAATATGCACTAAATATGTAAAATCCTTATGGGAGTCATTTTGCGATTTTCCTGAAGTTCTACTGCGATACAATAGTAATTTTTAAATTAGACCACAATGGTTACTTCAAGATTGTAAAAACTTACGATAAAACGATGAAAATCAATATCTGTATCGCATTCCTGAAATGCCTCTATTTTGTAATTTTGTATTTAAAAAAAAAGGGTCCAAAATAGATCAAAATCGATAAAATCACATGGAAAACTCAAAACTATTGAAATATGCGAGAATATGTTCTGAAAAACTTATCATATGTAGAAAATATGTGATGGGTATTAATGATAATTGATAATAATGATAATTGATATTGATGATAATAGGTATAATATATTTAGAACAATAATTTCCCTAAAAAGCATTTGATAAAAACTATTTGTAACTAATACACCAAATAAATTTTCCAGAGTTACAAAAATCATGCTATAAAAACAGATTTAAAACATGCGAATTTGGCCAAAATATGTATATAAAATGAAGTAGGGTTTATTTTACAAAAAATGTTGTGAAATGAAAAACTTTTTTGTCACTTATAGTTTTCTAAATAATTGAACAACTAATATGCATTTGCATGTTTTTCGTTGCCTTAGTGATACTTCAGTTCATAATATTTATCATTGCTTTTCTTTTAAGAGTTTTGACTATAATTAGAAGGTCAAGTCTCAACTTATAGGTCACGACATTGGTTTCCAAGAGCTCTCGGAAAAAAAAAAGTACACTAGCTTATGTTCATGAAGTGAATAGGAAGAATTATTAACCTGAAACGCGATCATGTGTCACAATTTATTACCAGTCACTTGGTTTTGGGTCATACCTGAATAAAGATTGCTACCCCTGCCTTAGAAAATCAAATTCTTAAATAGAAAAAATAAAAAAATCTGCCAATTGTTTTGTTTACAAAAAAAATAAAAATAAACAAATAAAAAGTACACATTATTGTTTCTTGAACAATAGCTGCCTAAAATTTTCAACGCTCTGTGTAGTTTGGTTTAGATAACCTATGGCTATTATTATTTTACGGTTGTTTCAAAGCTTGTTTTCTTTTGTTCGTTTTTTCAGTGATTTTGGGAGCCAGCGCAACCGACCCTATTAATTTTAAGATGAAATAATTGTATGCGTGTTTTATGTTTTTAAATTTCTTTTTTGTACATTACTTTTTCTTTTTTATAAATACGATTATCGAATAAGACTATTTGATGGCAATAAAAAAAACACAAAACAATCGCAGTTCGTGTCTTATTTATTTTGTTGTCGAGTGAATTGTAATAAAACCCCTAATTTATGGAGTCTGTCATGAATGAAGATGCTATTTGATCTAAATCACTTTAATTTTAAATGTAGTAATTCATCGATCAACTTAGTTTTTCTAAATATCACGAATCTTGTTTTTTTTCAAGCGCTAATTTGTTTTTTGCAACACCTGCTTATAAACTTCATTTTTATACACACCCTGACGATTTTTAAGGCAGGCAGTTTCAAAACCATTGAGGACTGATCTGTAAAGTACGATGTATGAAGTAAATACTGTATACATAGGTCTTTACTTTATTCATCGTCTTGGACGCATGCGTCATTTTATACACTGGTCCTGTTTTTACTGCACACAGCCTTCGTCGTCATTTTCCTTTATTTTTTTTATTTTTTTGGGTGAAAGTTTTTCCGCCATGGGGATTTGAAATCTCCAACATTTGGTAAGGATCCAAAACTGTAACCACTAGGCACAAGGTCTCGTTAGAAATTGGGGGATAGTTTGCGTATATGTGTTCCCTAATTGCAAAAATATTTATTTACATCAATTTTTTTTTTTTTAAGAAGAGGGGTTAATGCAAAAAATAGTTGTAAAATACGCGTATATAGTAGTTGATTGATGCTCGTGTGATTTGCATTGTTGCAAAAATCACACTCCGATCAAAATCACATACTTTATACACTTGTATCACAAATAACTATTATTTTAAGGGTGTAAAGAGAAATTTCTTTGAAAATCAGTTGGAAATGGAATGTTAATCGTGAGACATTCGTTTTTGATTTATCACGGCATTGGATTTGCAACCCACATTTATTTTTATCTTGCTGCAGGATTTGCCTTTATGGTGAATTTTTTTTTTTATCATATATGATTTTAACGACGAGATGATAGAAGTTTACCGGGCAACTATTATTGTTAATGTTAGATAATTACGAACGTTTCACTGGTAATATTTCTACGTATCTATTTACGTATTCATGAAGTAATAAATTTATGTTTATTCGAGTTTACATGGTTGTGTGGGTTATGAAAAAAGTTGTGTTTATTTCGCATGACGTCAAATTTATGATATCAATTTTCGTAAACTCGCACACTTTCATTTTCATATTGGAATTTGTTGGTAACATCTCGTCATCCTGTGGTCCTTGAATTGGGTATCTTAAGGGAACTTTTCATCGCTTTTTCTGGTGGAAGTTCTTTCACTGGTGAAACTTTCGGATAAAAAAATGTGTTGATCGATAAAATGAGAGCGGTATAACTCGAATCAAACTTCTGATTTCTGAAGCACTTATTTCACTTACACGATTTGACCCGCGTTTCGAATTACTCACGTGCTATTTTTTGACCTTATTTTGTTCTTCAAGGTTATTTAATTTTCCGAATTATCACAAATAGATCCGCGTTTCATCGCGTGAGTATATTCATTCGAATATTTAACGCGACAAATGGCCATTCTTTTCGGCAAATTTACAGAGAAATTCAAGTAAACAGAAAAAACTTGTTTCAAAAGTTAAAATGAAATACTTGTCATCAGTGATGTAGCCTGAATCGACCAATGTGGAAGAAGGTGGAGTTTTCGTCTAAAAATACTTTCACGAAACAGGAGTTTCTCTAATTTTTTAGAAATCTTTTGTACCCGAGTCAGAGGGGAAGCTGAGTGGGAGATAGGGAATAAGGCCTCCGAACCTGGAGAAGCCTCTCTTGAAATAATTCTACTTATATGTCATTTGAAGAAAAGATGATAGGACCTTCTGATACCCCAGTAACCTTGTCTTAGTTTTGCTAGGAGAGGATTTAAAAAAAAATTCCAATGTGCGTTCTAAACCACCAGTAGCTAACCCTGGGTACTCCACTACTTGTAAATTGTGCAAATACCACTTTTTAACCAGCTTTAAAAAAAAAAAAAAATCAGGTTCTTAACTTGACCGATACGTACCGAAGAAAAATCCTCATAATGTTCAGATTTGTTTTCGTTTTTTACATTACTGGCTGATGACGTTATTTTGTCCATTATCATCGGACATCATGCGGACAAAAATATAAAAATGCTTTGTGTAAAAATTCACTTAATATAGAGAAATTAAATGCAATGAATTTTCACCAAAACAAAATAATACATTTGAAGTCAAATAACACGATGAAAACTCACCAGAAGCATGTAGAAATCAAATATTTGTCCATTATATTAAATAATCGTATTTTCCATAGCAGCAAAAGCAGAAGAACAATAGAAAGCTTAAGAAGCATTGATCCATAAGAGCATCAAGTTTAATGATGAGGCAATAGTTATTGTTAACGTGATATTTATATTTTTTCAAATACACTGAATAAACGATCGATAGAAAAAAATAAAAATATTACATTAATAAAAGCTGAACTTTCAGATGAATGAAAAAGTAAATAAAAGTAAGTAAAAAAAATGGAAGATGACAAACAAAATAGGGGAAGAATTTTTCTTTTGTGGTCATAATTGTAAACTGTTGGCAAATTTAGACAAACTACTGTAGTTATAAGTGAAAAAAAAATTTTTTAATTTTTAATATTTGTGGGTTTAATATTGGATAAAAGAACAGAATTATAACAAATGTAGATGATGACAAATTAATATTTTGAACATTTCACTACACAAAAGTTGACACTACTTGGTCAATGAATAAATTTCTTACTTAAAACCCAGTAATAGCTTGGCAGTTTTTTCATTAGTTCCAAATTACAGTAAGCTTTCCCCTACAAATGAGAGGTTTGTCTGTCAATTTGGCACATAATTTTAACCCACGGGTATTTTATTAAAATCGTCAAGCTGGTGACTAATTTTTTTTACAAATATTTTGTCGTCATTACTGTTCCTTCACAACTCGAAAATATTGGTTAAAATCTCATTTTGGTTATGAATAAAATAAATAAAAAACTTACTGGTTGGTCCTTCAGTTTTCCTTTAAAATTATTTAAAACTCAGAATAAATCTCAGCAGAGAAATGCCAGAAACATATTTCATTGCCTTTATTTAGGACTTAATTTACAACTTGGAGAACTGTGGTCAGAACCTAAAAGAGGGACTTTGTAATGCTAAACCTAGTACAAGATGTCGTCAGAATAAAAGTGAAGTCTGTTAAAAACTTCAAATAAAAAAAGAATTAAAATTTCTAACAAATTTCTCCTACTTTATTTGTCTTCATTGTTAGGATAAGAGGAGAAAAATAAGAATGGAAGCAGAAGAAAAAGAGAAAAAGAAACGAAACTCTCGTCTGTCTATAATAATTTGTAGGTATCACGTATGTACCAGAGCAAAGCAAAAAAATGAGGACTTTTAAATAGGTGTAACATTAAATGCGGGTTTGAGCATAGTGAATATATATATGAGAGAAAATAAAATAAATGATACATAGAATGAGAAAAATACAGTAAAATAAATAAAAATATACATATATATACGCGGTCAATTTCGGACGTATAATATTTGAAAATAAGATAAGTTTCGAGGTTTAAGGAAAAAAATAAAATTGATGGTTAGACTCTTCTGTATGTATGTATGTTTGTTCACGAATTTCTGGAGAACTATTGAACAGATAACGATGAACTGTTTTTAAATGATAAAGGGTGATCCCGCGGTAATTCTGCATTGTTGTTTTTTAGAATTGATATGATAATTTTTGAGTTATTTCTGAAAAACTGTTTGTTTAAAAATAAAATTGTCGCCAAACGAGGAAACACAAAAAGCATTAACAAAAAAATTTATCATAAATCAGCCCAACTCGGAAAGAGAAAAAAACAAAACGAGAAATCATTATGCTGAATCAGAAACATTTTTCAAAAAGTAGTACCTTCTTGAAACAAAAAAAAAAAAAAATTAAATGAAAATGCGCTGAAAAGAGAAAAATAAGCCTTTTATGATTTCTCTAGTTCCTAGATCTTGCTGAAGAAATTTTGAAAGGATTATTTTTCTCTTTTAGTGCACTGCTCCTCTTTTTTATCCAACAATTTTATTTGTTCAATGAATTGTAAAACGTTTTTCACGAAGAATATTGAGAAAACTTCCTTTCTCGTAAATGAAAAATTTGTTGTATCGATGATAATCGTTGCAACCTTCAGGACAATAATCAAATTTCCCGAACTGGAAACAGTAATGGGCTGAAGAACGACGAATACGTAGCTTTCATGAAACCTCGCTTTCAATTCTTGAGTTATTCTAAAGAATAATGAGTCACTGGTAATATGTTGCTGGCAACCGATGTTTTGTCCGCGACGAAAATTCAAATGTTTTCTTAAGATAATGTTATTTTCTCTTAGACTGAATAACTCGTCATAAATTCTTCAAGGTCAAAATCGTTTCAACTAGAGAATGTTACGTCAGATGAACACACTCCCATTTACTCCAACCATAAAATGAATTCCGCAGTATAGGTAAAGTGTTTCGCTATCTCCAGCGATTAACAAAGAAAAAAATTATGCGTGTTTCAAATTTTCATCATTTTATTGAACATATTAAAACTATACGAAAAATATACACAAAAAAAAAATCAAGAACTTACAAATAAAACTTATATGACTTCTTAGTTAAGAATCAAACTGCAACCTTAATAACAATATTATAAATCAATTCGAAGGCATAAAAATTACGGAAAAACCTCACTTGATCGTATTTTCCATAAAAAAAAAGCTAACATACGATTTTTCAGAACAAAAAAATTCGAATTTGTTAAACTAAAATACAGACGCAGATAGAAAGTAAATAAGTGCTTCTCCGCCGTATTCTCTTATTGATTAGATTATTTCAATTTACCACCATTGGTTTACGAATTATTTCCATAAAAATATACAAACTGAAATTTGTTTTTTTACAGTACTTCTTCAACGACGGAATGTATAAATTTAATGATCTTTACGTTTCTTCTTTTGTTGCGTCTGTTCCTGAAATGCAGAAGAAAATCAAACGATAAATAGGAGCAATACTTAATTTCAAACTTAAAAGTACAGGCTTTTGATACATTCAACTTACTTTTTGCGCTAAAATAATGACCAGACGACGGAATATTCCCAAAAAGTCGACGAACAAATCGATCGAATGCAGGATGAAATCTCTTTTTCCACTACGACATTTTTCGATGATTAATTGCGTGTCGTAGAGCACAAATCCACACATCAATGCCAAACCCAAGTATAAGTAAGCCTGTGGACATACGATGACAAGATGTTACAATGAAAACTGGTTCTAAATGAGTTAAAAATAATGATTATATACCTGGAACAATATCTGTGAACCGATGAAAATATTGGCAAACGATACCAACACGAGAGTTGACATGAACGACAACAAAGTGCCACCCAAATACAACCATCGACCACGTTCTGCTGTCAAGGATGCGATCGAGAAACACGTGAATATGGTTGCCGTCGCAATAAGAGCTGTGACTATTATACTAGGATTAATAGAAATGGCGAAATCGATCAAGGGTCCCATACCGAGACCTGAAAACGAAATTCAACAAAGCAAATGAATTACCAACATAGAAATAAAAACAAAAGGATAAATGATCCAGGATCGGTCCACGATTAGGGTCCCCAGGGAAGAGCTCGACGAACATGGTTTCTTCAGATTTATGGAACAAATAGCGCTATTTTCGAGAATCGATTGGAAGATAACATTAAAAAAAAACAACTAAAGAAACGGAATCTGCATACGAACACTTACCAGAGCAAAAACTGAAGCCCAGCAGTAATCCCAACCGGAAATTTCTGTTCTTTCCATTATCAGGAGTCGATGTTAAAGCAAACAGTAATCCAAGACCCGTAAGGGCAGCTAAGATATTTGTAGCCGCCCAGCCAGTAACCAAGTCAACGTAAGCACCGACTCCTGCGGTTACAGTCGACATAGCAAGACAAGCATAAACGTTAGTCAAATGCTGGCGTACATTTGGCTCCCTGAAACATTGAAAAATTCAGAACCGTGAAACAGCTACCATAGTTTCATATGCAAAATAAAGACAGAAACAACGAAACAAATTTATTGAATAAGATACAGATTCGGCGAATACGTTAGACAGAAATACACGAAAAAATATAATTCGTTTTCGCAGAAAATAAAATGTGAGTATATAAATGAATACTTACAGTTTCCGATTAAAATCCCTCATGAAAGAATTGAACGTAGTCGCCATTATTGAAATCTCAAAATATTACAGACACCTGAATGAAACAATGAATCAAAAGGGAGATATATAATTTAACAATCAAAATTACTTTCAATTTACTTTAACTTTAAACACGAGTTAATATTCTTTTTGATAATGATAATGTCACAATTTTAATTTCTATTACACACCAATGTCTTCCTCATCATCTAGTACAAAATTATTCATACGTGTATCGTCCTTGAAAAATGCAAGGAAAACAAACAGATTTTTAACGTTAAAAACAACGTTTACATTTTGACTTAAATCAATATTCGTTATTAAACTTCCAAATATTCGAAAAATCAAGAAAGAACTTGAAAGATCCAGAAACTTCAAGCCAACTTTTTTTCATTCTTCTTCTAGCAGTTCTAGCCTATAAACTTTTACCTGGTGATAAGTCTGATATTTTGATGAAAATAACGTTGTCAACGATTCAAAGGTGAATGGGATATTAAATTAGATTTCCAGAAAGACTGCCCAATTTTAATGAAATAACTGCAGCATAGATTAGATAACTGAAATGTAAAAAATGTGGGAATTACTCAAGTATCGTTCTTACGTTTGGGCCTCAGTGTGGTCCGCCCAACAAAGAGAGGGATCAAGTCAATTTGAAATACTATAATGCATTAAAGAATTAAAATATGAACAAGTCCGAAAAGGAGATGAGCGATCTCCCTCCATTGCATAATAGCTTTTGAGTGGAAAAAGTGAAAAGTGTTCACAGTATATCAGTGTTGCCAACTAATGATAGTGAAAAAGCCGTATCCGCACTACAAAAAAGCCGTATTTCAAGGTCCAAAGCCGTACACTTCTTAATTTTTCACATATTGTTTTTCTTGACCCCTCCCATACCATAATGAATAATATAACTCAGTTTTTGCCCCCCTTAACATGTTATTTATTTCCTAACACGTATTTATGGTAATTTGTAAACAAAATGAAGCAGTAAAATGAAAAAAGATTATAATTCACTTAAATACAAAAACAAGTCAGACAAATTGTAAACAAAGTATTAGGTAACGAAAATTATTTGCTTAGCATCTATGATACAAAGGAAATAAAATATATGAAGTTTAGAAAAAAAACCACTTAAATTCAAAAATTAATGTAAAAATTTGGAAATGATATGTAATTATTTAATGGGTTACCTACCAATAATTATTTGCTCAACAGTTAGCAGTTATATTTTAAAAAGGAAAGAAAACCAAAGTAAGTTATTAAAAAATGACTGATCCCTTAAATTCAAAAACAAATGAAACAAATTGGAAACAAAGAATAGGGTAGCAAAAATTATTTGCTTAGCACCTATGGTAAAAAGGAAATAAAATATATGAAGTTTAGAAAAAAAAACCACTTAAATTCAAAAATTAATGTAAAAATTTGGAAATGATATGTAATTATTTAATGGGTTACCTACCAATAATTATTTGCTCAACAGTTAGCAGTTATATTTTAAAAAGGAAAGAAAACCAAAGTAAGTTATTAAAAAATGACTGATCCCTTAAATTCAAAAACAAATGAAACAAATTGGAAATAAAGTATAGGGTAACAAAAATTATTTCCTGAGCACCTATGGTATAAAGGAAATGAAATATAACAAAGTAGCTACATCATAAAAAATCACATCAATTAAATTGAAAAACAAAAAATAAAAATATATGGTGAAGAAGTAATTCAAAGGTAAGGTAAGGAGAATAATTTCCCTAGTACCAGTAAAAATATTGAAGAAAATGAAATTTTAAGAAATAACTATACCTACTTAATCATTTATGACTCAAAAAATAAATTTTCATCAAATTCATCATTAGGTTCATTACCTTTACTATCATTATTATTTTTATTGTATAAATTTTTGGCTGACATTCTTTGAAACATGTCTTCAGATGGATTGAAGGAAACACATCCACCTTCCAACTTCAGTCTTTGAGTTGCTAATAAGCAACCATTAATACTATCAGATATTAATTTATTTCTAGATTTGGTTTTAATATTATTGACTTTAGAAAATATACGTTCACAATCGGCATTACTATGAGGGAGTGATAAAACATATAAAACAAATTGAGGTAAAATGTTTAATACTGGCTGCTCAGTAGAATCTTTTAAATCTTTCAAACTACTCCAAAAAATATCAGTTTCTTTTATCTCTATTAAATCTCCAAGGTCTAAAAGAGGTAATTTTCGCCAATCATCATCAATTTTTTGGATTTCAGTAATTGTAAATAAAGCTGTAATTCTTGGTACTGCTTCCATAAATGGGATCAAGGATGGAATTGTATGACGTAATTCATTTGAACAGCATTTACGAACGTTAAATATTGAAATAAATTCTAAAATTGGGTCTTCAATGTCGTACCTATTTCGAATTTCTGTGACTGCCTCAATGAGAAAGTCTCGTGCATGGCTAAAGAATGTTTTTTTCAAAGGTATATTTTTATGAATTTCTTCATCTCTCATAGCCAGTGCCACTTCTGCTCCCAAATACATCTCTTCATCACGGAGAAATTTCTGACTATTCTTGACATCTATATCTGTTAAACGAGAGGAAAGTACGTAATTTCGATTTAAGTAGCACATTAATAATTCTTTGAAAACAATCTTCATTCTATCGTGAACATCCATAATAACAACATTTGCACTCTGAAAATACGTATTAAGTTGGGTAAATTTAGGCAAGACCCAAGACAGGAACTTGAAGAATAAATGAACCAATGGATCTGCTAATGACTTAAAAATTTCTTCAACAACTATGAGTCTATCTGTCTGACATTTTTGTTGAAAATATTTCTATATGAATCAAAACAAACAAAGAAACCAACAAAAGTAATATACATATATATATATATCTGAAAAAAAGTGTTTCAAAAATACACTACATACTTTTAAAGGAGTCCACAATTCCAGAAGACGTGTAATAACCATATTTAGTGATAACCAGCGAGTTTGTGCAGGATGGAGTAAATTATGAATGGGAACATCCAAAAGAATCTACAAACAACTTCACTTATCAAATTATGTCAATAATAGCCCAAATCCCAATCTGCATGACGCATATATGATAAATTTTCAAAAAAAAAACCCATCATAGTTAAGTCATTGTAAAGTTGCAAAGGTGTCATCTAGTTTCTAATTACAGTAGAACTGAGTCACATTAAATTCACAAAATGTGTCATTTTTCCCCGTCACATTTGCATCACACTTTGCAGATTGAGAGCTTTGTTTTATTTGGCTGAATGAAACATAATATCAGGAAATAAGAGTATTAATTACTTGAAACTGATGAAACTCACACTTTCGTTTAGCACTATGACTGAAATATGAAAATACATTTCTTGCGAGATCTTCGCAATGCCTTGGTAACTTCTTGCAAGCTGAACTAGCACAGATATGCAATGAATGACATAAACATTTCATAATATAAATACCTGAAGTACAAAAAAAAAACTATCATTAGATAAGAAAGTGTACCTTGACAATTAAAATGTAAGTAACTTAAGAAATATACAACTATAAAATTTGTTATACCTGGATAATTCTGTCTAAATTGAGAAGCTACGGAGTTATGGGCACCTAGCATAACATTTGCTCCATCAGATCCAAATCCTTGAATATTTTTATCAGGTATTTGAAAATCAGTAAATGATGCAATTAATAATTTATAGAGATCTGCAGCTGTACAACCACGTAATACAGGAACCTGTGCTATATCTTCAACTTCATAGTCATTTACTTCCATATTTTCATTAGAATCAGTAATCGAATTAGGTTTATAAACTTCTGCCAAACACCATAAGCTGGATACAACACGATTCTTGTCTGTATCAAAGTAACGAACTACTATTGCCATTAATTTGCAAGTACTGATATCTGTAGATTCGTCGGCTAATATACTAAAAGGCATAGATTTCAATTTTCCAGCTACTCGTTGTCTCTCAGAACAACCAATCACATTTGTACTAATATTTCGAAGTTTTGTTCTACCAAGCTGCATTTTTTGGACAATATTCGAGTCAGGTAAAATTTGACATAACACAGGTAGTAACGTATCAATGGTTCTGAATGAAATATTATTTTCAGCAAAGTACCCACTCAGCTTTATTTCTGCAGTACTCACTTGCTGGTCAAATGTACTCATTTTTTCTTTTGGTTTTATAAGAGAGTCTAAAGTTACATTTTTTTTAATAATAGCTACTTTCATCAGATGTTTCCCACTAGTAGAATGGCCCCTGAGAGTGGTTATTTCGCAAGTAATGTCTACATCGCAAGCTTTACAGTAAGCCTTTTCTTCTGATTTTTTTGACATTTGTAGCCACCCTTTGAATTCTGGCTTCAATTCCCATTCAACCCTGTATTTCTGAGCACGGTGTTGTTGGTATTTCTTCTAGAAAAAAAAAAATTTTTTTTAGGCTTAACCTCAATTTGTAAAACACCAAATAATATTCCAACTTTCAAATTAATGCTTACATTCATCTTGAAAAATTACTTCCAACCAGACAAAGTTATCACGAGACTAATATGTTACTTAAATGTAACTATAATAAATGCCAAATATGACAAAAAACGCCAAATAGGAGAATGTATACACCACATCATGAAATAGGACAATGTGATGTGATCCATTAAATCTACAAGAAAGAAAAAGAGCAAAAATATAAATTACTTGACTTACAATGGCCAAAATTACTCATTCACAGACACAATAAATGAAAAATAGGATATGATGAGAAATCTGTCAAAACTATGGCTGTGTGGCAATTCACTTACTTATAGATAAGCTGAACGAGAGAGAGAGAGATAACCGTTAAAACAATCCAAAAATGTGAACTTGATTGCTCCAGTTGATAAACCAATCAAAAGAAAATTTAAATGAGAATGAATTTTGATATTACGGAAATTTTCTAGAGGCAACATCAGTTGCATGATGATGGATTTGAATTTGATTAAAAGTTTGATTCTGCATCTTTTGTCTGTAAAAAAAAAAAAAAAAAAAAAACATGAACAAAGGTGTAGTCAGTAGTTACTCAGCAGAATTATCCCACTACAAATTCAATAAATTTACAGCTCGCGGTAATTTTACAATAAAATTAAATGGAAAAATGTACAAAAGTATACCAGTCTCAAAAATTCTTAGTATCTGTTGTTATCCAGGTTTTCTTGGGTCCAATGAAGGAAACATACATTATCACTAGTATTTATTTTGTGCACCATAATTTTCTTTTCGATGTCAACAACATGTACTTCTTCTAAGAACACTAAGAAGTAAAGATATGAAAATTACATTCTCCAATTTCGACTAACATTTTAGAAGTAATAAATTAACATTTCAAATGATAAGTAGATGAGAAACTACATGTCATACTGGTGGTAGGTACCAATGAAATTCTACGTACTATTATTGTAAGCAGTAAGGAGAACATGTCCATCCGGTATCCATGATAAAGCAGTGACTTGAAATTCCTCAATGGGAGGAGGCAACAGCCACACTTGTTGCCAATTTGATCTATGTAGAGCAATCTCACCTACACAATGGAACGATAAGCATATTATTTCACAAAATTCTAATTAGGTTTGAAATCTTTTATGCAAATAAGGGAAGCAAAGTGACAAATTTAAGTTTTAGCGCACTACAGGGTCTATGTGGTATATATTTTAATTCGTAGATGAATTCTCTTCGATTCGTCGTTGACTCCTAATTAATTTAATGGCGATGAATCGAAAAGAATTCATCTTTCGTAAATGAATTCTTTTCGATTCATCGCTGAATCCAGATTAATGTAATGGCTACGAATCGAAGAGAATTCGTAGATGAATTCTCTTCGATTCGTCGTTGACTCCTAATTAATTTAACGGCGATGAATCGAAAAGAATTCGTCTTTCGTAAATGAATTCTTTTCGATTCATCGCTGAATCCAGATTAATGCAATGGCTACGAATCGAAGAGAATTCATAGATGAATTCTCTTCGATTCGTCGTTGACTCCTAATTAATTTAACGGCGATGAATCGAAAAGAATTCATCTTTCGTAAATGAATTCTTTTCGATTCATCACTGAATCCAGATTAATGCAATGGCTACGAATCGAAGAGAATTCATAGATGAATTCTCTTCGATTCGTCGTTGACTCCTAATTAATTTAACGGCGATGAATCGAAAAGAATTCGTCTTTCGTAAATGAATTCTTTTTGATTCATCGCTGAATCCAGATTAATGTAATGGCTACGAATCGAAGAGAATTCGTAGATGAATTCTCTTCGATTCGTCGTTGACTCCTAATTAATTTAACGGCGATGAATCGAAAAGAATTCGTCTTTCGTAAATGAATTCTTTTCGATTCATCGCTGAATCCAGACTAATGTAATGGCTACGAATCGAAGAGAATTCGTAGATGAATTCTCTTCGATTCGTCGTTGACTCCTAATTAATTTAACGGCGATGAATCGAAAAGAATTCGTCTTTCGTAAATGAATTCTTTTTGATTCATCGCTGAATCCAGATTAATGTAATGGCTACAAATCGAAGAGAATTCGTAGATGAATTCTCTTCGATTCGTCGCTAAATCCTAATTAATAATAATAATAATATTAATAATAATAATAATTAACAATTAACTCACTTGTAGATTGTTCTACCTCAGCCCATCGACCAGTGTTGCCAACTAATGATAGTAAAAAAGCCGTATCCACACTACAAAAAAGCCGTATTTCAAGGTCCAAAGCCGTACACATCTTAATTTTTCTCATATTTGTTTTCTTGACCCCCTCCCATACCATAATGAATAATATAACTCAGTTTTTGCCCCCCTTAACATGTTATTTTTTTCCCCAACACGTATTTATGGTAATTTGTAAACAATTTTGATTAATTTAACGGCGATGAATCGAAGAGAATTCGTAGATGAATTCTCTTCTATTCATCGCTAAATCCTGATTAATGTAACGGCTACGAATCGAAGAGAATTTGTAAATGAATTCTCTTCGATTTGTCGCTAAATCCTAATTAATAATAATAATAATAATTAACAATTAACTCACCTGTAGATTGTTCTACCTCAGCCCATCGGCTGTAAATCCGGAATCACATCACATCACATCACATCTTCACATCACACTCACAGTTTTCAGTTCTTCAAAAACGAAAAAAATTAAAAAAAAAACAATTTAATTGATAATGATAAGAAATGAAGCAATTGAATATCGATGTTTGAGACACACTTTTATTTTTAAAAAGATCGATTTCGTTTATCAGTAGGTATTACATTAAAAAAAAAATTATATTTAATTTTTTTCTGAAAGCCGTACGTTTTGGCGTACGGCCCTTCATACGGACCGTACACATTTAAAAGAACCCAAAAGCCGTACGTTTCCGGCTTTTTCCGTACGGTTGGCAACGCTGCGATCAGATCAATTATTTTTTGCGATTAATTGATTAAAATTAATCGAAAAATTTTGAAAAATCGACACCACAATTCAACAGGTTTTCAAACGTCATAAATCAGAATCGTCTAGAATTTTTTTTTCATATGATTTTGCATTTTCAGAAAATGACTGATTAATTCAAATGGAAAACAAGTGAAACGATAGCTCTGTTTGATAGGATTACACTAACTTACACCAACGTACACCAGTAGGGATATTCCATTAATATTCAAGTAAAACTTGGCACACATTTGTGGAATCGCCCTCCTGGTGTAGGTTGGTGTAAGTTGGTGTAGTGCTATCAAACAGAGCTATTAGTAATATAACCTTTTCTTCCTCTTCATCAAAACATAAAGCAGCAACAAATATGGTTTCAACTTCATAAAATTACGTGATTATATCGGGTAATGTATTCAGATAGTCAACCTTCAAAGATGCTTCTTGCAGAAGAATATCAATAAATGTAACGACGAAATTTGTTTTGATTATTCAACTCATTGAAGTACTATTGTCAAAGACTACGAAATTCATTAGAATTGTTAAATTACGACAAACATTAACAAAAATACAATAATTTCTTTTTCTTTAAATTATTTAATTTTTAATACATACATATAGTAAAAAAAAAAAATAGGCATGAATCAATTTTGTTGGGGTAATTTACTGACCAGAAAAGTAAAAAAGACTTCTAATTAAAAGAATGCAATATATACCTATATAATACATATTTACAGGTTCGAGCAAATAAAAAATTAAACTAACAGAAAATTTTTTCGGTCCGCTGAGAAATTCTTCACAAAACAATTAAGAAGTTCTAATGAAATAGTTCCAACGCTGGAACTACAATTATCGATTATACTACCAGCATGCTTTGCAATGACAGAATTAGGCCGAGAAGTCGGTTAACGACAGGAGCAAACAAACGTGAAGCAGACTCGAGAAATTAGACTTTCCTTCACTGACGAAATTAATAACAATCATCTACGGCACATGTTTTTCGAGAGCACTGTTAATGTCCTCCGAACTTCAACTCCCAAAATCCACAAGTACCAATTTAAATTTTTTAGACAGAACGAAATTTTACTTACACATATTTTTTGAATTGTTATAACATTCAAAGTCCAACGGAATAAAATTAAGAAATTAAGGTAAATTTTTCTGAAGGAATGTAAAATACTTATTTCGAACTTAAAAAGACGTTTCTCTCATTAAATAAGAACACTCATTGAATGGGGGAAAAAAATTAACCAACTCTATAGAGAGTTGAAAATATAATGACTTACTTCCATTAAATAAAACTTTTATATTTTACTCCAATAATGGTTTTTGAATTGATTCAATTAAATCACTCTTTAGTCTTTACTAAGCCAGAAGACTGAAAATAAACGAAAATGGATTGGGGAGACATACAAACAAAAAAGGGAAATTTTTCCGCACACAAAAAGGAGAACATTAACTTAGAATGTGATATTTTTCAATTTGGTGGAGCCTAGAGTGAATACGAATCACTTTAACAATTAACGGCCGCTTATCTTTTCCTTTCTGGAATAGGTGAGTATCGATGAAAGTTCGTACGCGGACTTTGGCTTCAAGTGATGAACATAACTGCGATACAGTACAACCTATAGGCGAAAAAAAGAGTAATATCTTCAAATAAGTATATGATCAAGGAACCAGCAGGATTCAAATAAAATTACCAAAGAAATTCTCAGCATGATGGCCTGTAACGATAGCTGGCATTAGAACACCATATTCATCACTCAACAGGAGTTCACACAATAATTCGTGTTTCAGAGGGGTCATGAAATCTGTAACGTCGATGTAAATGCAAAGTAGTCACATAAACTCTGAACTTATAATGTTTAATTCAAGACCAAAAGCTCACCTTTTTCTTTGCATTTCGGACAAATGCTCACAGGTCCATCCTCGTCACTGACAATCCATTTAAAGAGGTAAAATGGGAAAAAACTATCGCACAATCGACAATATCCGCTTATCAGGGCCAACGTATCGAAATCGGATGAAATCCCTAAACAATGGCAAGTAATTTAATAACATTTCACAGAATTGCAAAACAAAAAGTTTTGATCATTCGGTAATATACAAGATGTTCTCTATATGAGAGCAGTCACTTGTTTGGATCGATTGGTATTGTGACATCCGAAAACAAACGTACATCCCAAGTATAGGGGTTTGATATCACAATTCGAAGTATATCAATGAGTCTCAATTAATAAGTCAGCTCAAACCATTAGGCCACCAGCCTACCAGCAAAAGCTCCCAAGGCCTACGAAGTATATCGGGCAATTTCGAGTAATTGGAATAAATAAGTTGGCCGATCCATTATCACAGTTCACATTTTTATTACAGTTAAAAAAGGTTCAGGTCGTGCAGGTATCACAAAATCGTATTGCCTCGTGGTCATCGATGTCTGGTGAACCAACAGATTCCAACTAGGTATTCATTGTTGGAATTGAAAAACAATATTAGGGACTGTATAGTTTCTGCTAATGGCATTCATATTCGTATAGTTTTAATAAAAACAACTTGAAAAAATGTGACTTGATGTCGTATAAAAAGCTGTAGTATGCCGTGAATAATATTTTGTATTCACGAGAAACAGATTCTATCACATATAAAACGAGACTGACTGTTCACAGTTCAACTAAATTTGTGAACAGTCAAGAGAGATAAGGTGTTGGTTCACCGATGACCGAGAATCGAGAATATACACGTCACCACATTGTAAAATAGTAATCAATCGACGTGTCTTCTATTATTTCGTAGAATGGGAATTTATTTCCATGTGGAATTGATGTATTTCCCATTGGAACTTACCGATAGTACAATCTTAATGTTTCTGAGCTGTTCCCTATCGTAAAATATAATAACAATTGTAATTTGGTGGTGACGTGAGGGGAAGGCTGTAGGTAATCAGATGTCACAGTATTGGGCCGCAGTGATATGAGAAGTGAAACATTCATTACTTAGATATCAATATCTTAATTCCAGGCTTAATATTTGTTTAAAAAAAATACAAACAAATGTGTTGTAATACACCATTACCAAATGCAACAGAAATGTCTCGGAATATAGTTTTTCCTCGTATTGTTTGTACAAAGTGAGGCTTTAGGTACCTTTGTTCCTTAAATTCAAGAAGCTGGGTCAATAATTTTGAGGAAGAAATTGCATAAACGAGAATATACGAAGCATCTTTCCTTATTTTATTCTTCATTTTACATCTCTGTTTTTGTTGAAAAATCCAAAAATAATTTCAAGGCTCAAAAGTAATTCATCTGCGAACTAGATTATTCTGTAATTTTAACTATCAAAGCCAACTTTATTTCAAAAGCCGTGAAGTAGAGTTAGAATAGACATGTTGGTAACAATGTTTGAGGGACTGATTTTCATTCTTAGTCATTGAAAATTAAAGAAAAAAGAACGAAAACGATCGCAAAATTATTTCGAATTAAAATTTTTTAAAAATGACTTAAAAAATCTCTGTATTTCTAAACATGGATAAAAGGATCGATTTTTGCAACGTTGCGTTTTTTTTATGGATTCATAAGTTAAGTAAACTTTGTAACTATCCAAATAATTATGCTTAATAAAGTTGGTATAAGTTGCCTATAAATTTAAAAGGACAATGAAGCAGCTCAAACGTCCGGACGAGCTTTTTTTTTTTGCAGAAGAAGCTACATAATGTGATTGCAATAAAATTGTAAAATACTTTTTCCGGTTACCTCAATGCATGAGATAACCATTAAAACCAGTCATTTTGTAGTATTTTTGTTTTTCTTCCCTTTTTGTAAAAATTCAAACTTTCAATTAGCATGAAAAATCCTTCCTGAAGGCTCTTTTTCGCATTTTTCGTCCAGACAAATATCAAGCTGATTCAAAAAAAAAAAAAAAAAAGCCTATCAGAATATCACCCACTAATTACAGAAAAAAAAGTGTTCTCCAAAGTAACTGATTTTACATACGTACCGTTAATAAAAGGTATAGTAGACATTATAGTAATTTGAATGAAGAACGCTTCATTTCCAGGATTAGAGGGCCACTGTAGCAGATAGTTTTTCACATCGTTTTTGGTAACGTAATCTAAAAAAGAAAGAAAAAGATATCATTCTTCAAACTATTGATCGATATTCATTCATGAATATTTAAACAAACTATTTTCTAAGTACCTGATAATCTATTTCGAATTGCATTACGTTCCGAAACAACGACAGTCTTTGGAAAAAAAGAAAAAGCACAAAACAAATTAATAATAATAATTTAGGTTTATGCGTTTGCATACTGACATGAATATGTTTTGTTCCTGTGGGTTAACTTCATTTTTGCGTTATATCTCTTTCATCTACTTACTTATTTATTTATTTATTTATCTATCTATTTATATATTATTTTACTATCCATTTTCATCATACTAAATTGATATGGATATGTTAAAATGAATGGTGATGGGCAGGGGCGGTGTAATGGGCTTGATTGAGACAAAGTAGGCGAGGGGAGGTGACAGGAGGTAAACGGAGGGCCTGATGATGTCATAATTTTGGACTTAGAAATTTTAGGAGCAGGGTTAGTGGTGGTTCTGTGGACACGTAACGCTAAAAACATAATTATCTGTGATTTAAAGCCCTTCCTTGGAGGGGAGAAAATAAACAAGCTTTTCGAAGTGCTCTTTCGTTTTCCTTCATTGTGATCCTAAATGGCATAGAATCAATAGCAATTTTGTCTTGATATTAGCTTGGTTTTTTCACAAGTGAAGCCTATACTAAATATCGAAATTATTTTTACGAATTAGAAAATTTCCTGTAAAATATAGCCTATTTGTTATAGCATATTTTCCCATATTTTGACTTTTTATAGAGCATATTTAAGAATATTTGGCAAATTTTCCTTATTTTTCTGAACATTTAGTTATTTATCCCCATTTTTTAGTTTTACGTTTAATTTTATTCCAATTTTTGTTACTTTTTACCTAATTTGCTAACTAATTGAATTGTTTTTTTACAAATTTGTTACAAACCAGACTTTTTTTTCTTGTTGGCAAATGTCTGAAAAAAAAAATTGGGAAAAAATAAATAAATAAAAGTTTTTCATGTATTTTTACAAAGTTTCAAATATTTTTACATTTTACATTTATGTATTAACTTTGATACAAAATGTTAATTCTATTAGAATGATGAGGTTCACGCGCAGATACGTGTGAGTGTGTCGGCGTAATACTTTGTTTTTATTGAATTATGATTTAGAATACGGCAAAAATCAGCATTTTAACATCTGCCGCGGTAGAGAAATGGTAGTGTATCGGCTTCATACATCAATGGTATCGCAAAAAAAAAAAAAAAAATCCAAATATTGGGAGTTCGTATCTGTCTATTGGTGTAAACTTCCTTATTCTCATAGAATTGATGTTTAGTAACTTCGATGAACTTTTATTTAAATCATAGAATGTTTCGGAAAAATATGGCACTAAGATTTTGAATGTAAATGTAAAGAAAAATTTTTTTTAGAAATAAGCGGACAAACAGTAAAAGTTTAACTCTAAGGAAACTCATATTTTTTCAACAAAAAAATTTGTTTTATTTCAATTTGAGCTACTAACCTCACAAATTTTCGAGTTCATAGAACTAAAATGACACTAAAGCCATAAAAGTAGAAGTGAGAAAAAACTTTTAAATGGAGATCAGTCTATCCACAGAAATTATGATTAATTATATTCAGATAGACTAGTTTCTGGACTAAAGTTATGGTTGAACACCATTAATGTTTGGAATGACAATAGAAAGTAGGAAAGTTGTACAAGACCAAAGGAAGCTTTCTATTCCATATGGGAAAGTGTCAATTGAAAAAATTTCTATTACATTGTATGTTAACTATTTCTGTTCAAAAGAAGGCTATCTTCGGATCACGTGGATTTATACCTAGTGATTAGTAGAGCTCAAGTTAAGGATACCTATATGATCAAGTTGGCCTCTATTTACTAAAAGCTAGTTTCAATTGTGGATATTTTCATATGCTTTTATTGCGTTATAACACTACAAAATGTTAATTAGTTTAGTACCCGTACACTGTGGAGCACTGTAGTCCGGTTTAATTGTTATGATTACTTGTACAGCCGGTTTGTTCTTTCTTTAAATCATTTAATGTACTTAGCTACGGCCAATGGTTAGCAAATTAGCTTTTTAATCAGGGAAGCAGAGGTTCTAATTATGAGCATGTTATGTTATCGATGTGATTTTTCTTAATTTTTCAAAAACATTTTTCACTCATAAAAACGTATTTTAAAAAAATTCATTTTTAAAGTAATTTATTACACTTGCACCATTTCACTATTCGGAGAAAGTTTTTTAAAGACATGAAGATTTTTATAGACAAAAACAAGGTTATAGGAACACAGAAAATGTCATATAGAAAGAATTGCTGCATGTCTACTACATAACAGCAGTGGGTACTCTCTAAAAATGATTAATAATATTAATAATAATAATTAATAATTAATAAATAATTAATAAATAATAAATAATAAATAATAAATATTATTATTATTATTATTATTATTATTATTATTAATTATTATTATTATTATTATTATTATTATTATTATTATTATTATTTTGGAATGTCACAGAAATGTAAAAAGTCACTGAGATTGAAAACTTATTGTAGGTAGAACAATTGTTCGCTAAAAACTTGACCAATAGCAACGTTTTCACTAGGCTTTTTTACAAGCTACAAGCCGACTTTTTTAGAAGCTGCGTGTAATGTAAACTAACGAAAACTAGCTTGTTTACAATAGAGATTTTACAATCTTGAAGTTTAGCATGATTCAACTTTTAGATTGAACAATCTTGCTTTTTCAGAAGCTGGCTTGTAGCATGTAAAAAAACCGAATAAAAACCCTGCTTATCCTAGCTATTTATTTTAACCTCTACCGTCGTCAGTATAAAAAAAAATTTTCAAAAATGCTTGACTTACCCTAAAGGATTGATGAAGATACTCATTATTTGTTTTCGAAGAGACACTTTCATGAGCATCCGTGTTTGGGACGTCCATTGGAATAAATTGCATCTGAGATTGAGAGTCAGTGTCTTCACTTTTAATAAACTGCAAGAGCTGAGAAAAAAATCAATTTTAGAATGATGTTCAATTTTTTCTAATCGTTTTTATTTTTCTACATCCGCCGAACGATATTTAGATACTACTACAATATTAAATTTTTCGAATTATCTTAAACAGCCAACTGTCTTAAACAATATTTGTTTATTCATCAATCTCCTTATCACTTTCCCACTCCCATTCTTTTTCGTCCTCTTTCCTTCTATTGTTCGCATACACATACATTTTCCTTTTAAATAGTAACTACAGACTAGGGTTTAGTACTTAAGTTTCGATCAACATTTCAGATAGGTACCTAACAAATGTTCAAATATATGTCACTGAGTACGTTTCATTGTGGATATGGTACCTACACATATGATCATTTTGTATTATTAAAAAGTGTTTTCTTTACTTATAGGGACAATAAATGAACTTCTTGCAACTGAAGTCTTCCAGTAAAGGAATAGTCGATTACCTCCGTAAAAACAATATCTTCAGTAAATTTGGTCGAATTTGTATCCAACGACTTGGTCACTTCTTTTTCCTTGTAAGACTGTTTAAAATATTACAAAATCAACGATTAATTTTTTTTTAAATAAAATTTAAAGTATAATTAAATTTAAAACCATAAAATTTGAGTAATAATTGAAGATAGATGATTTTGAATCCTGATTAAGCTTACAAAAGTGATTATGAGTAATTAATAATTTAATAGTAAAGTATAACTGGAATTATTACAAAGCAATCTAATTTATTGTAAAATTTTACAACAAAGCTTCAAGGATGAGAATTTATTCTTGAAGTTTTCCAAAAATCAGGGATAAGTAGCTCGTTCAAAATGTAACAAACGCCTCGATATTAAGCAACTATCAATCTTTGATGTGGTAAACGTTACATTAGCTCCAATTCGGTTTTCAGAAAATTTACGTTAATTTTACTGTAGAGAATTTTGAAGAAACAATGAACACATGAGATATTTTTCATGTTCTATCCAAAGTCTCCTTGAGAAAATGATTGAATATAAAATTCATAGTTTAATTTTTCATACTTCACAAACTCGAGGTTTAATATTCAATTTCAACAACAAATAGTTGATACATACTGAATTATTTTTTTTTGATAAAGTCGCTGTATTCTGTTCAACAATCTCGAAGTCGTTTTCTTCCGAAGCTAACACTTCATTTCTTGGACTATGTTCGAATAATTTTCTTTTATTCTTAATTCGCATAACCGTATGGTTCGTATTATTTTCGTCTTCATTTTTAACATCCTTTGAACTTTTCCCAAGTATTAGGTTACAAAAAAAAAAAAAAGAAATTTAATTTTTCACAGCATAATCTTACCTTGAATTATCAATATCGGAAGGTCTATCACTTTTTCGAATGGGAACAATGTTGTCTAGAGTTCCTTCGAGAAGTGCTTTCAATGAATAATCTGGTTTGGTATTCACTGTGTCAGATACTAAGGTCAATTTTACGTTAAACAGTTCAATGTTTAATCCAACCTAAAAAAACAGAATAAATTTTTTTTTCACCATAAATTAATTTTATTTCTATAATTCAAGTAAAATTTTCAAATCTAGTTGAAAATTTCAAAATTCAAAACATTGTTCAGTTCCTAGCTGAAAATATTAACTTTCTGTAATAGGCAGAAGGTATTACAAATAGCTTGGGTTTAATGTTCCAAAAAAGCAGAAAAAAAAACGGGAAAAACCTTCTTACATTATTTGAGATAAACCAACAAGCATTGGCCCACAAGACAAACAAACACACTCGAAAGCATGCGCAAACATGCCATTTTTTCGATAAAATAGATAGTTAGGAATTGATATCAGGTAAAACTGCAGTATTGTTTCTCCAAATGTTGAATTCTAGTTTTTATCTCTCTCCAATCGTTTCAGTAGGGAAGTATGAATTTACAACAAAAACGAATTGTTTCAACAAATTTTGATTAGAACTTAAAAAGTATTGTCCCATTGTCCCTTTGATGAATATATTTTTCACAAAGGTAACGTTCAAGGAATTTGATTTTTCATTGGTACAAGAGCCCAACTCATTTAGTATAGGCGAGTTCGATGTATAAACAAATATTTTTACGTAGAGAGCGTGAGTTTGCTAATATATGCGAGGTAAGATTTTAGAAATATGCCACAGAAACCCCCAACCCCTACGTTCTGTGGAAAATTTTCGGTGGAACGTTTTAGCCCCCTTAAATCAGTTTTTTGCCTACATCTTGAAAGAGGCATCCTCCGAAAAAATGTTTCAAATAGAAAATATTCCTCGTAAAATGTTATACATATATAAGCTGCTCTGCGCAGAATTAAGTGTAAGTTTAACCACTAGCTAACAAATTTTGTCAAAATGAGGTACTTTCGGAAATTTTGTTAAAAAATAAAATTTTTTTGCAGATATATCGAAATTATCGACAGCTGGAGAAAAATGTGTAAGAACAAAAAATTTTCAGGGTAAAATTTGCTACAAGATGAACTACTTCACTGTTAGTCTAAGCCTAGAAATTTTATCAAAGTCTTACACATTTCCGAACTCGTAACAATGTGACTTTCTGCAAATTATGAAAGTCATTGCATAATCACCTGACCTCCTTTACACTAACCTGTAGGCCTGACCGCTGTAATAGAATATTCTTTCCTAGCCCAAAAATTTTGTCATAATTATTAAATTTTCGAAATTTGAAGAAAAATAAAAATTTTTTTCAGATATTTCGGACTTATTTACTTGGATTTAAAAGAACAGAAATATGACAACATAAAATTTATTTAACATTACACTGACCATTATTTATACATACTAGCGTATATTCAACCATTTATCTAAAAATTTCATAGAGAATCATTATTTTGATTTTCTTTAAATTATACCGCAGCAAGTTCCATTTAGAATTTAAAAGTTCTCTCTCATCCTCACCAATTAAAAATTATTTTTTCCATAATTTTTTTTTTTTTTTGAGAAGCAGCTGATTCTTAATATAGATCAAGGGCCGTACTCCCTAGTGGTTCATTTATTTGAGTAAAATGCAGATTTCATTCAAATTCGCATAATTTTTTAGTCCATTTTTTATTATTTTTCTTGGTTCTTCCGTGAGATGGATGAAGTTTGACTCAAATCCAGATTATTTTTTAATTATTTATGAAAAAAACATACGACAGTTAAACGTGAAATTTTGATTAGAACCTTTAAGATGAAATTTTGACTAAAACGAATTTAATTTTTCGTCATCTAACACATAAACAATAAGAATACTAAAATCAATATAATTTATAATGAAAAAAAAAAATTATTTAGTGAAATGAGTTTGGCTGTACTCCGTCCAATAAAAGATGATCCTTAGATTCAAGGCTATGTTAACAATAAATACACTGAATATTATTTTTTATAATACATGATCAGAAATGCTACGTTTACACTAATATTTTGTAAGGTGAAAGCAACGCTTTTCATTGATTAAAGCATAACCTCGAAGTAAAGAATAAACTTATCACCTTGTAAAAATTTTTAAATGAATGTTTCAGGATAACAAGGTAAACTTTCTTTCTGACACAACCATAATCTATAAGATTGCAATCAAAATGACAAACTCCAACTGGTAATGTTTTTATTTTTAATTCGATAATTGTAATAGTATACCCTTCCTTTTTTCTTTTTGTATGTTGAAAAAAGTCATCTAACCTCCCACCTTATCACAATTAATAATGGAAATAATATTTAAAAAATTTATTTAAAAAAAAACCGACTGCGTTAATCTAAATGAGTAGCTCTTATTGGTGGACATCCCCAAATTTATGACAATAATTTTTTCAATTTCTAAATTCTCATTTTCTTCAATTACAACCTCCTAATTTTTTAAATTTTAAATATGAATAGTTAGGCATTCTCCGGATGGTCAGGAATATTTTGAGCCTACTTTCATTAAAATCTATGAAGTAAGACACTTGTTCTGAGCAAATGAAATTCTCTTTTAATTCTGGAGGTAGACATACCAAACATGTAACCTTCTCCATACACAGTCTGTAAAAATTTACTCTAAATGGGACTTATGTCCAACCTCCTGCATGATAGACTCACTCTCTACATATAGCACCACAGCTGCTTATTCTGGATGAGGTGCGTTCACCATATTCTATCATTTCAAAAGCACCTCACCCATCATTCAAAATACTTGTGAGGTATTTAATTAATGTTTTATTGCTTTCTGATTATTAATTATAAGAAATATCTTCCTCAACAGGGTTCAAAAGTGAGTTTACAAGACTCAGGAATTGCTGCGCTTGGTTTGTAAATTTTCACTTGCATGTAAACACTTACTTTTGAACCTTGGTGAGTAATACACAGTTATGGAGGGCTATTTAACTAGTATAAATCTCGTACATGACTATATGTGCCAATAAAAAACATATAAGACTTGAACATTAGCAAAAAAGTCCCTCAATCCAATACTAAAACTTTTAGTGAGACCCTTTTTCACAGCTATTAACTATGGCCATAATCAATAATAGGTGTATTCTTCACGACAAAAAAATTTTTCCACTTAGAATTTTCATTATGGACCATAGAAGCTATTTCACTAACTTTATATTCCTCAAACTAACTTCGACTTAGTACATAGTCCTGCGAGAGTGAAGTAGTCTCCCTAATCTAGAACTAAATTTTCAAGTGCTACACTATCATGCCATAAAGAATATACCTAACAAATTATGTGGAATTGTTAAAAAAGAAAAAAAAACGTTAGTTCCACAGGGGCTTTACTCATGAAGGATTGATGTGTAAACATAATAATCACACAGCCACATGTCATGTAACGCACACAAATAAGGATTGCAATTTTAAGAATTATTCACAAACTTTAAAATATGAAAGCAGATGGATAAAATTTTTTGGAGTGAAGCCCTTATGTGTGCTGCATACATTATACATTGATGCCCAACCAATAAAGACTTCATTCATTTTAAAAGATGGCATCGTGATAAATTTAATTATGGCAAGTAGAAAGTATTTGACTGAGATGCTTTCATGCTTAATTACATACAAAATTCAGATAAATTTGAAAAGTAGTAAGTTAAAATTTGTAGGGTATGCGTCAGTAGGTTATAAGCTCTTGGATGTGATGAAATATAAGATTTATTTATGTAGAGACGTAGAATTTCATGAAAAATCTTTAAAAAAAATCAAAATAAAAGGAATCTGATCTGATTTTTAAGTAAGTAGATGAATCAAACATCTACAGTATTAAAGTTGATGGTGATATAATTAATTCTTGTAACATTAAATTTGATGTTAATTCCTGTTATAATATAGCTAATTTGTTCAAAAGCGATTATCCATCGACTCTTGAGGAGGTATTTAGTTCTCCTGAGTCTGCAAGTTGGCAGAAACCAACTGATGCTGAGATCATTGCTTTGAATTCTGATCGAGCTTGGAATGGGGTCAAATGTCTGACTTTGGATCTGATAATCACATGTAGGTGGTTATTTACAAAAAATACTGATTCTGTTGGAAATGTACTGTATAAAATATGATTAGTTGCTAGTGGCTTTCTACAACAGAAAGGATTTAATTTTGATGAAGTATATGTACCTGTTGCCAAACTGTCGAATATTCGATCACTACTTGCCTTGTCTAATTATCCCAATTTCTATGTTCATTAAATTGATATTTGTTCTGCCTTTTTGAACAGCATTGTAACCAAACAGATATATTTAGAGATTCATGAAGGAACAGAAAGTAAAATAAATAGAAATAATAATGTATTGCTTTTAAATCGATCTAAGTATGGACTTCAACAGTCGCCCAAAGTGTGGAACACTATGTTTCACAAATTCTTAACAAAATTAAAATTTAAACCATGTAATGCTGATGAATGTTTATATAAATAGAGAGAAGAATTAATAGTTTATTTATTAATGTATGTAGATGACATAATCATCAGCTCGAATAATGAAAAATTAATACATTTTAAAAACATAACATAAGTCAAAAATTTAGGTGCGAAGATTTGAGAATTATAAACAAATATTTAGGCATTAACGTAATATATGATCAAGAGAGTGGAATATGAAAAATGAATCAAAAATCTTTAACTGAGTCAGTGTGTAAATGATTTGGTGTTAAGGACTGTCCACCAATATACTCTCTAATTGAGTCCAAGATGCACTTAGAATGTTTCTTAAACCATTAGGATCAAAAATAAATAATGAATATCAGCAGCTATTGGGTTGTCTTATGTATACATCCAGACATCTGCTAAGCAATATTCTACCATAGTCAGTTTTAATCTGCAGCCACAAATGAACATTATAAATATTTATTAACAGTACTAAAATAATTGTTAACATCTAAAAATTTCCCCAGTATTCGAAACCAAAAATAATTCACTGTGTATTAAAGGGATTTATTCAATAAGGAATAGGAGAAATCTCGTAAAAGGTAGCGTGGTTCATCTTTAATTTGTTAAACAACCTGAGGTATTATATGTAGAAATTTGATGAAGTAAAAGTACCATGAATTTGACAAATAATAAATAATAATGATAATACAACTAAATTGTTTTCTAATGCTGACTGAACAACTTGAAAATCAATTTCTGGTAATTGTGCTTGAATTTATGGCTCTGTGGTTTCCTGGTCTAGTAAGAAGCAACCTACTATTGCTCTCTCAAGTACTGAAAGTGATATTTTGCCTTGTGTATGGTATCTAAAATTATTAAATGACTTTCGGCTCAACCATAATAACAGGTCAATAATATTCGAAGACAATCAAACTTGTCTGGGTCTAATAAAAGCAAATAAATGGAACTCTTGTCGTTCTAAACACATAGATACAAAATATAGGTTCATATGTTTGCATGTTGATAAATCATTTCAATATCGGTATATTCCAACAGATTGACATTTGGGAGATTTATTCACCAAGAGCTCACCTAAGCCAGCATTTGTGAAATTTCAAGATGAACTGAAAGTATAGTAATTTTCAAATTGTGTTATATTATATGTATACCATGAAATAATTTTTACTACTCATAATTTTTGAAACTTTTTGTATTTGTATTCGCATATTCTTTGATAGAGAGTGATGGTCAACATTTTTATATTAATTTTAAATTTTGTTTTATGTCTTTTAATTATGTTCATATTTCACTTCAACTTTTCATCTAAATTGTAATCGATGATGTTTTTGAAATTTTTATATTGATATTAGTTTTATGTGATACATGATTTGAGGAGGAATGTGAGATATATTCGAACGTCCAAATCATGTCTAAACATTTCGAGTGTGATTTTATACAATCTGTAATCATGTATGACTCACTTCTTTCATTAACTAGATTTCTGTGAAACTTAGTTGATCTCTAGCCACTGTGCTGCACATGTCTTGTGTAATAAATGAGATTGTTAAAATGAGTTTTCTATGCTTTTCAATTGAGAGTTACCATTTTACTTATTTCATTATCAGTTCAAGTTCTTTTATCATAATATGATTCAATCTGTTTGTTGTTGATAATTTCGAGTCGACCAGTCTTCAATTTTCTCACATAGTTATGCGAATCTCACGATTTTAATTCTCATTTAGCCCTTACCATAGACCAGGTGCTAAAATTTTTACACAGTAAAAATGAATGAAACAGCAGATTTTTAAAGAAAAATCTACTGTACGCCCTGGAAGTACTTGCATATATCTGAGATTTAGGGGATTTTTTTTAAAGATTATTTGGTAAATAAAAATAATATACATAACTCATTTGAGTAATAATAGTGCATGTATATAGTTGCTCACTTTTAAGGGGACAGCCAAAAAATATAATAAATTCTCACTTTTAAAACTTGCTTGAACCTCTTGAATATATGATCATGCGGCATGTTGACAATAATATCGATCTCCTTCGATGGTTTGCGATGACTTCTAGTCTCCGACACGGCCGAGTTCCAAAAGTTACACTCAAAGGGCACTTTGTGACACGGAACTTCACATGTGGTACCATCGCTGACACGCAAAACGATAATATTTTTATCGAATGCTTTTAAATCGATGATCTGAAAAACAAAATGTTTTTAATAAAATGTTGGATGAATACTGAGAATTTAAGAGTGAATCAGTCAAGAAATCGTCACCTGACATCGTAAATTAACAATCTCAGATTTTTTATGAATGGAAGCAAATGGGGTGAAAGGGCGAGAATCGGGTATATTCTTGAACATCCAATTCTTAAGGAACTCCACCCTTTTTTTATCTTCAGCTAAATTGGTATTTTTAAAAGAATTTGGAAAGTTCACACAAGAATAAATTTTGGGCAATATGAAAAAAAAAAAAAAAATACAAACGTGTTAAAGTATACTCAGACGATTGTCTATAATAAACTTCTAAGTTGTCTTTATCGAACGAGACGACTTGGTGACTTTCTTTAATCGTCCCACATACTTCATTATGTAGTCTCGAAATCTGTAAAAAATTAAATTTAAAAAGGCACTTGTTCGATAATTTAACACTAAAATATAATTTTATACCTTAACATTATGGCAGAGTATTATACAGTATTTTTGTAAAATTGGAGAGTCTTCCATACTATCAAAGTATATTCGAATTTTGATACCATCAGTTTTCGTATCATCTACTACTCTCAAGATTTGACAATACTTTTTTGCAGCTGTTGTAACAGGAGCCTAGAATATAGCGCGGAGAATAAATAAAATTTGAACTTACGAAATTTTTAAAATCAAAAACTTCACGTACTTCGGGAGTATCAGAAACAATCGCCACAATATTCACGACCATATTTTCATCAACATTAGAAAGTTTTGCGTACACACACTTCAGTTTCGACATACCACCGTTAGTCAATAATTCTTTTTCATTACTTTTATACTGGTGACAATGAACGAACCCATGCATTATACTTTCTGAAGATCTTTTCTTGAAGATAGATTTAGATAGACTTGAAGTTTTTGGCAAACCATTTTTCTTGGAATTCGACACGGGGTCTACCTGATTCTGAATTTGACTGAGACAAAAATGTTGGATTTGATGTTTCAGATTTATCATTGGGTATATTCGGTTCGGCAAGCAGATTCATGAATCTGATTCGAATCCATTTCAACGAATTCAAACGGATTCATGTAGATTCGAAACGAATTTTTGAAACAGATTATTTCCGATTACCTTGTAAAATCTCAAGTTGGATCTCATCAAATATTAATATTCTCTAAACATTTCACTCATTTTATCGAGGTCAAGTTTTAGAAGTTGCGTATATGCTAATCGAAAATTTTAAATGTAACAATTAATGTTTCTAAAATGAATCCACCAAAAACTGACAATCGACTCCGAAGTGGATTCAAAGATTCAATGAGTCCGTTCGAATCCAGATCATCCAGATTCATGAATATGGTACAGAATCCGATATAAACGAACATACCTACTAACAGGTTCATTTGACGAGGAACTGGCTGACTTTTTTTTTATTGCTATAAGCCAGTCAGTGCTTGAAATATTCTCCGGATCGTTCGCGGCATTATTTTTCTTACATGGAGAATTGATACCATTACTACTTGACACGATTTCTTCAGGTCTCTCGACTTCTTCGTTTAATTTAGGACAATTTTGATTCGTGCTTTCGAACTGATCAATCAGGGAGGACCATGCATTCTGCGTGAAGTGACAACGAAATTACGAGATTTAATATAATATAATATTCATTATATTACACTACAATGAATTATCTCCAATGTTTCCAACTTACCGTTTTTTTTCGGAATGAAACATATTTCAAAAGAGTTGACATTGATTTGAAAATAAGAACTTTCGAATAAAAGACGTCTGAATTGCTATATGCATAATCCTGAAAAACGGTAGCTTCTCGCACGGAAATGTAATCATTGATTCCCAGTTTCAAAGACCACATTTTCTCAGCAGCCTCGGCGAAAAATATGACTTTAAATTTTTTGAGACTATGTGAATTACTAGAAACTGAAAAACAACGCAGTTTCGAATTTACCGTAGAAAAGAAAAGGAAAAAAAACAATAATTTTATAATCGAAATAAAGATATAAATCCTCACCATCTATACAATGAAAAATCAGAACAGTACTGGACTGCATACGAGATTTTTTGACAAGAGGCAATACGTCCACAATTTTTCCCTAAGGAGAAGAAATAAATAAATGTTGAATGAGGTTAGCATGAAGAATAATAAAATTAAGTGATATTACTCACCACAACTGTTGGTTGTTTTACATTCAAAATATCACGAAAACTAACAGAATTTTTAATAGTTTCATCTTCAAATTCCGAACTCATTTTATTAAATTTTAGAATATTGTTGAATTTTGAATATGACGCGCACGACTAAAGTGAGCTTAAGCTTTAAGACTTTGACTATGGTGTATAACATAGGGAAAGCTTCAAGTGCCTTTAAGGCATTAAGATCTGATTAATCTAAATCTGAACTTTGAATCTGATATTCCGAAATCCTGAACTGAAGTTTTCAATAACAACTACAGGCTTGCATGTATGAGCTTGTAAAAATGTATATGTATTTTTATATTTATATTCTGTTGGTATGATATAGCAAGAAATATTTCGAAAAACTTCCAGGATATATATAATATATTGTTGGAAATACCAAATTTGAACTGTGATTATATATTTGTCTGTGAAGTTTATGAGCGTTTATGATATGTGTAGCCTGATAATAACTATTACTAGCCAACAACTTGTGGTTGTGTCAACATCGTTTAATAAATCAAGTTCGTTAAATGAATACATTAATGGTGTTTTTACTTAATTAAAGTGTTACACTTAATTACTCATGTGTGAGTTCATCTGTTCGATCTTTCGTCAATTCCAATGATGTTTTTTGTTACCGTTTAAATCTGGTTTCTTCACAATGGTTATGGGCCCAGATTACGTATTGGGCAAAGTTATGCTGAAAAATATTGTCAAATGGTAATGTGTTAACCTGCTCATAATTTCCTGTGTTCCCTGTTTTGTAGTCATCATTTTGGTCTTTGAGTACCTGTTTCCTCAAACTGAAATTCAAGATGGATGCTGATTGTAAGTTCACTATTGAACCTTATAATGGGAAAAATTTGCAAACGTGGCAGTATCTTATTGAAATTCTGAAAGAAGCTCTGTGGGACATCGTAGAATTTTTGACACCCAAGAAAAATCGAGATGCAGATTGGATCCAGCGGAATTATCGGGCAATGTATTTTATTTCCTCAAATGTGCATGATTCTTATGTTGAAGTGATCCGTGGACATGATACCGCTTTTCATATGTTCAACTCTATTGTGAATTTGAGTGGCCGAGAATCTGATCTGAAACTTACCGATCTGAAGAACGAATTATTCGCATTGCGTTATAAACTTGGTGCTGATTTGGGTAACTATATTGTGAATTTCCGAATGAAATGTCGCCGTATTACCGAGTTGGAAGATTCCACAACAGAAAAACAATTCATCTTACAATTACTTCGTAGCCTTCCTGAAGAATTCTGCATGATCCGAGTGATACTGGAGAACTGTGGAACATTATCCTGGGATTCAACTACAAGTACATTGATCGATTTTGGCCGTAATATTCGTGGAATTTGTAAGGATTCAGCGTCATCTAGTTCGATGTGCGCTGAAAGTCTATCGAAACCAACTTCATCATTCATCAGATCCAATGACAATGAAGCTTTCAGCGCTGGTAGTAATCGAAACTACAATAATAATAATAATGGTAATCGACGTCATTTTTATCGAGGTAATGTCCGTGGTACTAATAAATTTCACCGCCCTAATAGGAATTTTAATCAGTGCTCGAATTTTAACGGCAGTTTTAACACTAATACTAATCAAAATAACGGCCAATTGAATGGTAATCGATCTTTTTATCGTGATGACGGGCAAAATTTAAGTTGAGAAGGCCGTAATTTTCATCAAGGGAATTCGTTTTATCATGGTAATTCATCTTATTCAAGGAATAATTCTTCTAATAGAAACTTTGATCGCTGAAATGATAATAGGGGGAATATTCATTGTCATTTTTGTGGTAAGTTAGGGCATATCTCACGTCATTGTCGTCTAAAAGATCGCGAAAAGCACAGTAATTATACTAATAATAAATTAACAAAGTCTGCTGAATCTTATAATATTGACTGTGATAGGGAATTTAATTATTCTGGTGGTTATACTTTTCTAATGCCCGAATATTTGACGCACATTGATGATGTTAATGACAATGGAATAAATAATTATAATAAAATAAATTTACCCGAATGTTACATTGATAATAAATATAATGATAATGGTAATGTACCTGAATGTTCAATGTATAATGCTAATGATAATGAATTAAAATTAAACAAAGTTTTAACTAATATAGATGATGATAGGGACTTTGGAAAATTGAGTAATCATACATTTTTAATGCCAGAAAATTCGTTGACAATTAATAATATGAGAGCAAAGGATAACCTAAATTCAAATAAAGTTTCATTTGTGTTAGATTCCGGCTGTACTATTAATGTAGTTAACAGTTTATCATTGTTTAGTGAATTTATTGAGTTGACTAAGCCTTTCTTGATACAGGTTGCCAAGAAAGATGTTGAACTTATAGTTTCAGCTTTAGGGACAGTAAAATTAATAACTGAATCGGGAACTAATGTAACTTTAAAGAATGTCCGTTATGCAAAAGAACGGCCCACAAATTTAATGTCTGTTAAGTATCTTGCTAAAGCTGGCTGCGATTCACTATTTAGTGAGGATTTTGTTCAGGTATTGGACAGGAATAACGGAAATAAAATAGTATTTTCTGGAAAAAGTATAAATTCGGATTTGTATGTAATTAATTTCTTTCATAACGTAACACAATCATGTAATTTAACGGTTGGAAAAAGTGAAACAAATCCGATTGAAATTTGGCACAGATGTTTAGCTCATCTAAACAATAATGCTATAACAAATTTAGTTAAACGTGGTCTTATACCTGCAGTTAGTAATGGCAATCGAGTTTTCTGTGAGCCTTGTATAATGGGCAAACAACATCGTAATTCTTTCAATCGACATGAGAAAAGTACTAGTAAACCTTTGGATTTAGTTCATACGGATGTTTGTGGTCTGATTAACGCAATCAGCTACAATGATAAACTCTATTTCGTAACTTTTGTCGATGATTATAGAAATTTTTGTCAAGTGTTTCTACTTAACAGTAAAGCCGATGTACTAAACAAATTCAAAGAATTTCATGAGTCAGTGTCAAATAAATTTAATTGTAACGTAAAGAGACTCAGATCTGACCGAGGCACTGAGTATCTCAATGCTCCGTTTAAAGATTATTGTATCGAAAAGGGAATTCATCTGGAGCCGACAATTAGGAATTGCCCACAACAAAATGGCAAAGCTGAACGTATGAATCGCACGTTAGTGGAAAGAGCCAGAACGTTAATTTATGAAAGTAATTTAAATAAAATTTTTTGGACCGAAGCTCTAATGTGTGCACTTTATGTAATTAATAGATGTCCAACTAATAAAAATTTCATTCCCTTTGAAAGATGGTATAACAAAAAGTTCGATTATAATAATTTAAAGGTTTTTGGCTGTGATGCCTATATGTTAAATTATCAACATAACTCGGATAAATTTGAGAAAAAGAGCCTTAAGCTCAAGTTTGTAGGATATGCTCCTGGCAGATACAAATTACTTGATGAAACGAATAATAAAATATGATTATCGAGAGATGTTAAATTTAATGAATGTAATAATAAATCAAAATATAATGCATCAGATGAAATTTTAAAGGAAGTAAATGAGTCCAATGTCGATAGTATTGAAGTAGATGGTAATGTTAATTTATGTCATATCGAAATGACAGATTGTATTAATTCAAGTTATTTTGTACAAAATGCAATGTATAATTATCCTCAGACATTTGAGGAGGCGAATAGTTCATCCGAAGCCGATGGCTGGAGGAAAGCCATTAATGTTGAATTAGAGGCGTTGTCAGCAAATTACACTTGGTCTGTGGTCAAACGTCCGCGGGATAATCCAACAATAACGTGTAGATGGGTTTTTACAAAAAAGTTTGATAAAGATGGTAATGTTCTGTACAAAGCACGACTTGTTGCTCGTGGTTTTCAACAACAAAAAAGTATAGATTATGATATTGTGTATTCTCCTGTTGCCAAACTATCGACAGTAAGGACCTTTATTTCCATTAGCAATCAAAATAGCCATCATATTCATCAATTAGATATCTGTAATGCATTCTTGAATGGAAAATTAAATGAGAATATTTTTGTGGAAATTCCCGATGGCGTTCATCCAAATCTAAATCGTAGAGAATATGTTTTGATTTTGAATAGATCTCTTTATGGTCTGAAACAGGCCCCTAAGGCTTGGAATAATATGTTTCATGATTTTCTTACATCTTTGAAATTTAAAAAGGCACTAGCTGATAATTGTTTATATACACATCGTGAAAATAATGTAACTGTGAATTTACTCATGTATGTGGATGACATACTGATAAGTTCAAGTAACGTAAACATAGTGCAACATTTCAAAAACTTAATATGTAATAAATTTAAATGCAAAGATTTAGGAGAAGTTAATAATTATCTTGGTTTGGATATTTCGTATGATCGTGAAAACGGAATTGTTAAAATTAATCAAAATTCGTTAATTGAAGTGGTTGCAAAAAGGTTTAGTGTAAATGATTGCAAACCCACTTATTCACCTATAGAACCTAGACTACAATTACATTCAACATTAAACAGTCACGATCCGAAACTTAATAATAAATATCAACAGCTACTTGGCTGCTTAATGTATTTAATGTTGGGCTCTTGCCCTGATATTTGTTTCTCGATATATTTTAGTCAATTTCAAAGTACCGCTTCTGACGAACACTATAAATATTTATTGAGAGTTCTTAAATATCTCGTAACTACTAAACATCTTAATTTAACATATACTCTCTCAAATAATAGTAATGATAATGTTCTTGATATATATTCCGATGCTGATTGGGCGAATTGCGTATTGACTCGCAAATCCATTTCAGGATGTTGTGCTTTTGTGTTTGGAAGCGTTGTTTCCTGGTATAGCTGAAAACAGCCTACAGTAGCTCTTTCTAGTTCAGAAAGTGAGCTTATAGCTCTTTGTGAAGCTACAACTGAAGGTGTATGGCTTAAATTATTGTTAACCGATTTTAACGTTGTTTCTTCCGAAAAATGTACAATCTTCGAAGACAACCAAAGTTGTTTGTCTCTTGTAACTACTGGTAGATGGAACTCGAAGAGAAACAAACATGTAGATACAAAATATAGATTTATTTGTGACTTGTGTAATACTAAAGTATTCAAATTTATGTATGTTGACACCCATAATCAAATTGGTGATATTTTCACTAAGGGTTTACCTGTACCGACGTTTAAAAATTTTGTTACCCTGTTAAATGTGATATAATTGTTTTTAATCAATTTTTAATATTTAATATTTTATGTTTGTGATTTTTATTATTGTCATGTACTCGAAATTTACCCGTTTCAAATTTGAGGAGGCGTGTTGGAAATACCAAATTTGAACTGTGATTATATATTTGTCTGTGACGTTTATGGTATGTGTAGCCTGATAATAACTATTACTAGCCAACAACTTGTAGTTGTGTCAACATCGTTTAATAAATCAAGTTTGTTAAATGAATACATTAATGGTGTTTTTACTTAATTAGAGTGTTACACTTAATTATTCATGTGTGAGTTCATCTGTTCGATCTTTCATCAGTTCCAATGATGTTTTTTGTTACCGTTTAAATCTTGTTTCTTCACACATATGATGCAGATAACATAAAATTGGTTTTAGTGTCACACCTATGGATAGTGCTGCCGATTCGACGTGTTCTGCTTTCTAAAAATCTAATTGGAGGAAAAAATCAGCACGTGTACTTGTTTTTTATTGGTGAATTAAATAAAACAGGAGGTCTCACAAACCGAAGTTTTTTCAGTAGATTTACATGTTATGACATCATGTTTGAAAATCAATTGGAATGAGGGCCTCGAAGATTCGTCAATTTTTTAGTTGAACACATGAAATTATAACATTACTTTTCAAATTGGTTCCTGGTACAATGTAGGGCTTGTAACCAAAAAATTTTTGAGGTTTTTGGTTACTGGGAACCAATAAAAATTTATATTGATTACTGGTTACTGGTAATTGGTTAAAAATGTACTTATTTGATTATTGATGTTCTGGTTAACCAAAACAACTTTTAAGGTTATTGATTGTGGTACTGGTCATTGGTTGAGAAAAAATCTGTTGTAAAATAGACAAAAAAAAACTTTCTTAAGGTTAAATTGTAGGGATGTTGTTAAACCTTAGATTATATTTTCTTGTAAAAGAAAAGAACAAGTTTACTGTGACAAGATTTAATAGACAAATAAACATGTACACAGACATAAGTGTTGTTCTACATTCCACCTGCACTCGCTCACTAAGCATTAGCGCTGCTACCTTTGATAACAAATACTAATACTTTCAGGTTGTGCGAACATAAACGACTTTTTTCTTTCGTTCACCCAAGAACGCTAAAACTCATTTCCCACTCAAACTTTAATCTCATAATGGAGGGAGATTGTTCATCTTTGTGAGAATGATAGCAAATTATATTATACGTTAGCTTATTATTCTCACATATCATTTGTGGTAACACTGTTTTTAGTATTATTTGTAATCTGTGATTTTATGTTTGAAACCCAACTGTGATAATATATTTTGTGTGCCTCTTGTCGCTCATCAAACGTTGATGACTTAACATCTTCACCATCTTGTGTGAAAATAAAAGTTCGTGAAAAGTGAATATTTGGTGTTTTATTTATGTGTTTGTAATATGTGTGTCTGATCTTCTTTTGATGTTATCGTTCAATTAAAGTCTTTCGTCGTCATTTTCGTCTGGCTGGACCAGTTGATACTTCCTATTTCTTCACAGGTTATGGGCCCAGTTACCTGGATGTCAACGTGGTCGCCATTGTTATAATTCGTCAATGTTGTTCTGTCAAATCCTGATCGCTTCTTCCAAGTAGTAATCATGCCTTCTAATTTATTTTTTGTCTTCTAATATGTTCGCTTCTCGCTGTTCCTGTGATCTCGTTCGAGTTGATTCGTTGGTCGGTGTATCTGATAGTTGCTGAAATTGCTGTTTGCGGTGCAACTGATCGTCGTTACCTGTCATCGAGATGGACGTTAGGAAGCTGAATAATATTGAGCCGTTTAATGGGCGAAATGGCAGAACCTGGAAGTTCCGGATGGAGCTGTTGTTGGCGAAGGAATCGTTGGATAATATAATGACTGATTCTTTACCGACTGTTTGTAATAGGGGAGATACTTGGTCGAAGGAAAATGCGAAGGCGATGTTCCTGATTGCTAATAATGTGACTGACGAGTACCTGGAGATCATACAAACATACACGACGGCAAAAGAAATGTTTCAAGTGTTGACTAATTTTATTGACAACGGAAATGACCAGATGCTGATGGACTTACGAGGAGAGTTGTATGCTAAATGGTATGTTTTTGGTGCTGATTTGCAGAAGTATCTTCTTGATTTTCATGCTCGATGTCGTCATCTGACCAAACTGGGAGACTTGACAACCGTGAAGCAGTTTATCCTGGTGTTGCTGAGATCGCTGCCCGCCGAATTTTGTCCGATCAAAGTTGTTCTGGAGGATGTAGAAGTTGTCACCTGGGATGGAGTGTTCATGATGCTGAACAATTTCCAGCGTGAACTATCTTCGGATAGCAAGTCGACTGTTAGAGGTAATTCTCTGAATCCTGTGTCACTAAAATCTTCATCAGTACCTGTTGCTGGTGAAGAGAATCTGTTCTTTGGTAACCATAACAATGTCGGTCGTAATTCTGGTAATTTTAATAATCGTTTCAATCGTGGCCGGTCGCAAAATCGAAACAATAATTGTGGTTTTAGTTGAGGAAGATCTCACAGTAATAATAACAGTAATAATTTTCACAATTTGTCTTCTGATGTTGAAAGTCAAAATTTTAATAATAATAATCACAATTTAGGTTCACAAAATAATAATAATTTTAGTAATAATGGTCGTAATTGTAGTAATGATAATGGTCAGTCTAAGATCAAATGTCATTTCTGCAACAAAATTGGGCATATAGCTCGTAATTGTTTTGTTAAGAATAGAAATAATAATAACTACGAAAATCACAGTCACAGTCACATTCACAATAATAATAATTTTAGTAGATTTGAGGATCGTAATGGTAATTCTAATAGGAATTCTGCACAAATGTGTAACAATAATAATAATGTTAATGACCAATGCTCTGAATTGGGCTTTAGTTTCACAGTTAATAATAATAATAGTAAAATTAATGATTTTGAGAATAATAAAGAAGATAATTTAATCCCTCGAACCACATTTGTTGTGGATAGTGGATGCACAATTCATATTATAAATGATATTAACCTGTTCAGTGAGTATATTGAATTAATTCAACCTCATAATATTTGTGTTGCGAAAAAGGGAGTCCCACTTTCGATCACGTCTGTGGGTACGGTGAAATTAAAACTTTTAAATGGAATTGTAATTGAATTGAAGAATGTAAGGTATGCTCGGGAGCTGCCACAAAATCTCCTTTCTGTGAAACGAATGAGCAAGTTGGGTTTTGATACTCTATTTAGAGAAAAATCAGTTGAGGTCATCGAACGCTGCAGTGGGAAAATTGTAACCACTGGGGTTAGCGTGGACTCAGATTTGTACTTGATTGATTTTTTGAAAATGTCAAGTCAATCGTGCAATCTGACGTTGGAGGATGAATCAAGCCCGCTGACTGTGTGGCATAGGCATCTTGCTCATTTGAATGTTAATGATGTTAATTTGTTGTCAAACAGAGGTTTAATACCGAACGTTGACTCCAACCGCAGATTGTTCTGCCAACCCTGTGTTATGGGGAAACAGATATGAAAACTGTTCCTGAGGCATGAAAGAAAAACTAAAAAGCCTCTGGAATTGGTGCATACTGATCTCTATGGTCCGATAAATCCTCCTTCATATAAAGGAGCGAAATATTTTATGACATTTATAGATGATTATTCCAATTTTTGTTGTGTGTACCTACTGACAAGTAGAACGGAAGCGTTCACGAAATTTAGGGAATATCACGAAATGGTTTCAAATAAATTTGGATATAATGTAAAAAGACTCCGCTGTGATCGTGGCACAGAATACACAAATACAACCTTTCAGTCATATTGTGCTGAGAATGGAATAATTTTTGAACCTACAGTTGGTGGCTGTCCCCAGCAGAATGGGAAGGCTGAGAGGATGAACAGGACACTTTGTGAGAGGGCGAGAACAATGTTATTCGAGAGTTGTCTTGACAAGATCTATTGGTCAGAAGCCATATTGTGCTCTGTCTATATAGTAAATAGATGTCCCACAAATAAGGATTTTGTTCCCTTTGAGAGGAGGTTTGATGAAAAATATGATTACACAAAATTAAAAACGTTTGGATGGGATGCATATATGTTGTCATTCAAACATGAATCCAATAAATTTAAAAACAAAAGTGAGAAATTAGTCATGGTAGGGTATTCACCCTGTGGATATAAATTATTAGATATAAATGCAAAAGAAATACGCCTATCACGAGATGTTGAGTTCTTCGAAAATAAAATAGGAAATAATAATAATAAATACACAAAGGATGATGATATTTTTAAGGAAGTCACAGAATCCAACTTAGAGAATATAGAAGTAGATGGGGATCTAAATTTGGATTGCTTACCACAGGAGGGGACTGAACGTGATGGCATTGCAAATTATATATATGTTGCTGAGGATGGCATCCCTTTGACGTTTGAGGAGGTGATAGCTGCGGAAAGAAGCTATTTCAGATGAAATTAAAGCTCTGGATTCCAATCAGACCTGGCAGGTGACCAAACGTCCAAAGGGCGCCCCCACCATCACATGTCGCATGGACATTATCATATTTTTAAATTCTGTTGCTACTTGTTTTTTTGTTGTAATGGGCATGACAAATGTGTATTTTGAGTAATGATCGATAAAGGTTAAAATATATTTTTGGTTTGCAATCGATGGTGTAAATGGACCCATTATATCTGATGATGTTATTTCTAGTTTCCTAGATGGTTTTGTTCTCAAACCGTTATGCCCTAGTCTCGTATTATTTGCAATGCAACAGATTTGGCAGTTTTTAAAATCATCGTCTCTAAAATTCATATTTTCCGGAATGCCAACAGATAAGTTTTTTAATTTTTGGATATAGCGTGCATTTAAGTGACCCAGCCTTCTATGTATAATCATTTTTTTATTGAATATATTATTATTATTATAAGAAGTATCATTTATACCATCAGTATTATCATTGATATTTGTTTTTTCATCATTTGGTATATTTTCTTCATTGTTCGTGTTACTATTTTCACCCCCCTCAAATGAATCTAGATTATTATTTTCTAACAGGTTTTCGACTTCTTCTTGTATTTCTAACTCAATTGAAAAATCCTCCCATTCATCCTCATTTTCTTGGGTTACTGGACATATTTGTGTAGTGCAATCTAATTTTGTATTAGTGTATTCATCATCATTAATTTTTGTATTGTTATTATTATGGATATTGTAATGGATATAAAATATTCCATTTTCTTTTTGGGCAGTTATCAAAGTTTCTCCATTTTCTATAAAATATATATTAGCACAATTTTTTTGTTGATCGATATTTACTGTACCCGTATTTGTAATTTTTATTGCACTAATTATGTCAGTATTTAAGTCGGGTACGTAATGTACATCATTTAATTCTATTAATGATTGTATTTTATTGGAATTTTCAATTTTAATTGTCATTTGACCAGTATGGGTGGCATACAAGAAAGCATTTTTCCCCGCACATTGAAGTTTTACAGGGGTGACAAATTTTTTAATATTATTCAATTTATTTATATCTGCTGTTAAGTGCACTTCCGCAGCTCCATCCAAAATTGCCTTGTTTTCTAGGTGTGTGTAATTTTCATTTATTTCATTATTTTTTATTAATTTATTCAATAACCATTCATTTGAATTATTCGTGTGTTTTCTAACCATGCAGGACATTTTTACCTGCTGTTCAGGATTTTCTTTTTTATTCGAGGCAGTATTATTATTTTGGGTTGTCTTTGGTGGATAATTATTTTGGTTTTTATTCATATTATCATTATTACTATTTTGTTGAGTATTATTATTATTACAGTTTTGGGCTATGTGCCCATTTTGACCACATTTATAACATTTTGGGTTGTTTTGGTTATAATTTTTATTATTACCTCTATAATTATTTCCACGGTAATTTCCATTGTTTCTATAATTATTTCCCCTATAATTTCCATTTCCATTGCTATTCGTATTATTATTATTATTATTATTTTGTGAATTTGGTTCATTCCCATTTGCATTACTATTCGTACCATAATTTCGATTGTTGCCTCTATAGTTATTATAATTATTACCTCTGGAATTATTCCTTCCTCTATAATTATTATTACGACCTCTATAATTATTATTGTTGCCATTTCCATTATTACGGTAGTTATTATTATTATTATTATTCGGGTAATTATTATTATGTTTCTTTAATGTCTGATCTCTAAATTTTTGATCAACATCTTCCCTTAAAATTCTTTTAAAATTATCGATATTTCGTTCATTGGGGGGTAGATTTTCAAACTGCATTTTGGCTAATGCTTATTCATAACACAGTGCAAGTTGCAAGTTTTCCAATTCTTCCTCTTCTTTTACTTCCTTTCCACTATCTCTTACATCCGTAACAAATTCATCCCATTTTTTAAGAAATCCTCTCACATTTCCCCCAGGTTGAAATCTGAACTCCATCCATTTAGATTTGGCCATGTTGGCTATAACTGATGTTTTTGTACCATATATATTATCCAATTTTTTTAACATCATTATGGCTGTATTACAATCTCGTATTTGTTTGGTAATGTCGTTCGAAACTCTTTCAAGGACGAATGCTTTGGCATTGTCTTGAATTTTACAATAGTTAATCATTTCCTTATTAGGCCTAAAATTCAAATCATCGATATGTGATATATACGATTCTAAAAATTCATGTTCTCCAAAAATGTCGTAGTAACCAGCACCCCTAATGGCCAAAATAATCATTCGTCTCCAATCTAAGTAATACTTTCCATTGAACACCTTTCCCAATGGAGCCTGAATGGGTTTAATTTCATTTACATTGGACATTTTTTCTTCAATTTTTTTAAAGCCTAATAAATTATTTTCTGAATTCGTGATAGATAAAAATTTTTATTTTCTTCTTTTTCTTTTTCTATATTACTTACTAAATTTTGTTTTTTGAATTCAGTATTTTGATATTCTGGTTCTTTTTCTTTTTTATCCAGTTTTCTTAGTCTTTTAAAATTTTATTATTTATTATTTCAAGAATCTATTTACAAATTTTTTCTCTGATTTCAATGAGCTATATATTCTATTCGAAAAGTAATTTGGTGTTGAATCAGATATTTTGATATATTTAAATGAACTAATTTCTTCTATTCTACCTGAGATATCAATTGTGAAGGATTCTAATATTATTTCACCCGTAAAATACGTGTAATAAAGAAGATTATATTTCTCTATTTTCAAATCTACCACTTTTTCCCCTTCAAACTTTTTCAAAAATTTCTCCAATTCCTCTTTCTCAATACTATATTCACCTATTTTATTTTCTAATACATTTATTAAATTTGACATGTATTATTAAATGGGAAGGGAAAAACAACTTTATATCACCACCTCAAATCTGCAATTCAAAATATACGTAAAAAATAATTTAACTACACCTATATTACCTTTACAAAAATTAATTTTCTTCGTTGATCCGTTGCTGTGTGAATTCGTATTTGCTTAATCCCAATATCACCGTCGTTGTCTCCACTGAATTTTGTAGTAGGTTGGCCCAAAAATTTGTGGTCTTCGAAGTTAAGATCTCTTGTAGAGTCCTTGAAGACGGGAGCAGAAGATTTCCTTAGGTGGTTCTCTGTATCATTGGCGGTCCTTTCTGGATTGTAGTTCGTTGACTTCCAGGATTGCCCGTTATTGGATCAGGAACAGTTTTTGGTTACGTTTCTATTTTTTTCGACTTCGAAAAAAATTTAATTAAAAAATTTGAGTTTTAACATTCTTGATTCAAGCAATATTTTCAGTGTATTTTCACTTCAAAAATATAAATTTCAACACAACAATGAATCAATTTCAAAAAAAAATCAGTCTGCTATTTCATAATTTAACATTATTCTTCCCTTACTGTTCAACCGCAGCAATGGCTACCATGATGTGAGGTGGTAATGACGAGGAACGAAAAAGAGTAAAAGAGAAGTATTCACGACAGAATTTATTAGCAGACTAAAATTACATTTGGAAATAAAATATGAATTAATATGAAATGGCGAAGCAACAGCGATAGCGGATCGAGAATGGTAGGGGAAGCACTTCGTGACGAGAGTGTACGTGTGACATATATATATATAGAGTATGATCGTGATGATGATGAAGAGAGAGAGAAGGTGGGATTTTGTATCAACACACTGTATGTAACATACTATTTTATTTATTCGTTTTACATGTGGCGACACTGATCGCCAATATAATATTCTTACCCCCACTGCTCGACGGAGAATGTTCTCCATTCGTCAGTCGTTGTACTAACGTCGTTAATAAACATTTTCAAGATGGAAGTCCGTACTTATCTTTTCTATGTAAAGTGATCAAACCTCACCTCAATATAATTTGGTATAAGATGGCGAAGCATAGCGTTATTGGTAACCGAAAGTAGGGGAAGTGATTTGTGATAGAAGTAGAATGTGATTACATATATATATATTTTTTATATATATATAGTATGGTAATGATGATGATGAAGAATGAGATGAGGTGGGATTTCCGTTACAACAATTACAAAAGAAAAAATTGTTGTTCTAATCTCCAACTACACTCACTCACTAACCATTAGCGCTACTACTTTTGATAACGTATACTAACACATTCAGGTTGTACAAACAAACATGACTTTTTTCTCTCATTCACCTGAGAACGTTGAAACTCATTTTCCACTCAAACTTTGATGTGAGGTTATGTGTGCGAGAACTGAAAAAGAACAAGAGAAATGTATTCTAATAGATGTCAGTAGTTGGTACTACTGCAATCAAGATCTCTCACAGTCAAGTTCTCGTCGTTTTTATCTGTGTCTTTTCTTCTTTCTGTTTTCTGGTCAAGAGGTGACGCTCTCTCAACCTTGTTGTACTCAATATGGCGTTACTACTTTAACATGTTTCGTTTTTACAATAAATTAGTTTTTCTATTATGATAGTGTTCAAGTTCTTTTTATGAGTTAAATCAAGTAAATTTACGTTTAGAACTGAGTTAGTTGCTCGTAATTAATTTCTCTTCTAAATATAAAGTGATAGCAGAGTTCAAGTGTGTTCGCGTGTTCGCACCTTTGTTATTGTCAAGAATCACGTTCGTATTTTATGTTACGAAAAATCTCAAGTACGTAAATTAAGATCGCTTAATTTTTCAAGTTCGTGTATCAAGAAATTCGCGGGTTGTGTTTGCCGTTTTCATCTTTTATTTTATGGCTCCGAAAACACGTAAAAGCCGATCTCAAGCTCCTGCTCTTCTGGTCACAAAGAAGAAACAGGTTTCAAAAGTCAAGAAGGTGTCATTTAATCCGGTCGTGAATACAGTGACAACCGATACGATAGACGAGATCGTCCAAATTCAAGATTTACCGCTGGTTCAAGAATTGTCCGATATGGCTGGTGAAATCAAGATGTCTTCAAGCACTGTGGCTGAACCAACCATCACAGTTACTTTCTCGGATTCCAGAAAGATAGTCAAGAAAGTTCAACCAGGGCATTCGTCTATACCATCCAGTGAGACGATTCAAGATAATGTAATACCGTTACGTATGCTAAGTCAAGATATCTCGTCTACATCGTTCTCAAGTCCGTCAAGGAGTTCGTCGAATCAAGTAGAAATATCAAGTTCAAGAAATTCACCGTCTGCCAGGTCATCGATCTCAAGTCAAGTAAATATTAATAAAAATTATTCAAGTGTTATTTCAGATATTAAGTCGTCGTCGAATGTCGATAGCATGATCGTAGATTCCACATCAAACGCACTCGCGGCTCTTGATTTTTTGAAAATGTCACCAAAAAGTCAGTTTGTTCCCCCTCCCGGACTAACTAACGTCGGTCAAGAGTCAAGTTTTGGTCAAGCACCAAATTTTCAAGAATCAAGAGCAGGCTTTATGCCTGCACCTCAAGTGTCAAGTTACCCTGCGGCATTTCAAGATTCAAGCTTATTTGTGCGCGATGCGAATCAAACACTATCGGGTAACATTTATACTCCAATGAATACTTCGTTTCAGTATCAATGTTACCCGACGATGGGCCAATTTCAAATGGTTCCATTGATTCCATTGCGTACATATGGTAACAATGAGAAGCTAAAGGGTAAGCAAAATTTCAAGATGTGGGAGAGGGATATCAAGAACGACTTAGCGGCGGCAAATGCGATTGAGTGGATCGCCTTTCCCCGTGCTGAACACCTCAATCTACCTGAGAACATTCGCCGAGGAGTCGATGCTCAAGTACAAAACCTGATTCGGATGAACGTAGCGCAACCGATCAAGACGCTAATTTTTCATCTCGAATCAGCTTGCGAAGTCTATCAAGAACTCAAGAGGCAGTATGGTAGCAAGACGATTCATGACATGATTGCTGTCATGAACCGTCTTGACGAACTCAAGTATGTTGATAATACTGAATTAATTTTATTTTTATCAAAATTTGATGCCGCTTGACGAAGTCTGGTGGAATTTGGTCAAGTGTTTCAACCCTCCTTCTGGTTAATCAAGCTTATTCAAAAATTAAACCCTTTGTTCGAGGCGGTCATCGACAAATTATGTGCACAAGCAGGTGAAAACCTGTCTGAGGAAATGCTACGTACATCCCTTTTGGATTACGTAGAAAGGAAGAAGTCGACGACTGCTAAACCGTCGGAGAGTGCTCCGAAACATCAAGAGTACGCACGGAAGGCAGCGTCAACTCCCTCTACACCTCAGTCAGGTAAATCACCTGCTCCAATATCAAGTTCTTCTTCAAGTAATGTTATGTATAAGTCCATCGACGAATTAAGCAATAAATCAAGTATCAAGACAACTTTTACAGCCCCCGCAAAACAAAATCAAGATGTCAAGAAAGAAAATCAAGAGAAGAAAGTTCGCTGTAAGGATTGCGGCTGGAATGGGCACACGGCGGATAAATGCTTCAATGGTAACAAAAAGGTTTGTTACCGGTGTCAAAAACCGGGACATGAAGCTCGCAACTGTCCTGCGCCACAACCGGATCCGAACAGTATCTCAAGTGAGTTACATTTAATTAATTTAAATGTAATTAATAATCAAGATTCTCTAAATCAAGATTCACGTAATCAAGATACCGATGTTTTAGTGATTGATAGTGGGGCCACAAATAATGCTGTAGCTCACATTCACCAAGTTTTAAACTATCGAGCTTTCCCGAAAGATAAAACTTTGGGACAAGCTGGTAAAGATAGTGTATTAAAGGCTACGGGTGAGGGTATAATATTATTTACCTTAAATCACGAATCATCGTCAAGAATATTTACCTTTATTTTAAAAGAAGTCTTAGTAGTTCACGGTCTTGCAAATGGGCTTGTTAGTGTTAACCATTTTGTTAAAGACAACAATATCAAGTTACTCTTCGAGTCTAATCAAGTTACATTTCACAGGCAAGAAGAGGTCGGGTTGAATAAACCCCTTATCAAGATAATCTCAAGTCAAGATAGATATCAATTTGTCCCTTCAAGTATGAATAAAAATATCAAGAACTACAAAAAGGCTTTATCAAGAATATTTAAAGGTAAATCAATTTTATTATCTGAATACACTAATGATCCGAGTTTGTCAGAAATTGCTGATCAAAGTGGTCTGGGTAATAAAAGTCAAGTCAAGTCCCCCAAATCAAGTAAATCATCTGGTAACAAAAAGTCCTGATTGTAATGGGTCTAATGTTGCTACTGACGGGTCTGATGTTGATGACTCCTGGATCAATGAGTTTGATAAAATGGAGTTAAGTAAAAGTCAACAAAATAAATCAAGTAATGTCGATTCCGCAAATTCTGGTAAAATTGTGCAGGATTCGAAGGGGGTATCAAGTCAAGAAAATTCAAGTAATGTTAAGAATAATTCGAATTCTTTACCAGTTTATCGTACGAAAACTGGTAAAAGGAAAAATCGAAAAGTCAAGAAAATGATAAGTGACGAACAAAGAACAAAATTGGTGAATGAAGGGAATATTTGGCATCGTAGGATGGGACATATTTCCTCTCCAAATTTATATCGTCTTCGTTCTGTTGCTATTGGTGTCCCGGACATAATTTGTCCGGACACATTTCAAGATTGTCAAGTTTGTAACCAAACAAAAATGACTCGTAAATGTTTCGATAAAGATCGTGAACGAGCTTCAAGACCAGGTGAATTAACTCACGCTGATGTGATTGGCCCAATCTCTCCCCCTACCTTTGCCAAGAAAAATATTTATTTACTAGTATTTTTAGACGATTATACTCGTTATATTAGTATTTTTGCACTCAAGAAAAAGTATGAAGTGACTAGGTTTTTCAAGATGTATGTCAAGAGAATTAAGGCTCAATTCCCTCAAGAAGGCCAATGTAAAACTTTACGTTGTGATAATGGTTCTGAATTTGTTAATCAGGCCATGGATCAGTTAATTGAAGAATTAGGAATTGAGAGAGAAACCTCTGGTCCTTATACTAGTGAACATAATGGTACTGCTGAGAGGGCTAATCAAACTATTGAGGTCAAGATTCGTTCATTAATTCAAGAGAGTGGATTTCCTACTTCTTTTTGGGGCTTAGCTGCTGATGCTACCGAATACTTATATAATAGGTCACCACACAGAGCACTAAATTTCAAGACACCCTATGAAATGTTTTATGGTAATAAGCCTGATTTATCAAGTATTCACGTTTTTGGCTGTCTGGCTTATGTACTTCAAGAAAATCAACCTACTGGTCGAAAATTTGATGTAGTTAGTACTAAACAATATTTAGTAGGCTATACTAAAACAGGTTATATTTTATATAATCCTGCTACTAAAAAGACTAACGTTTCTTGTAATGTCAAATTCGACGAAAGTAAAACATTTAGGGATGCAATTAATGAACGTCAAGAAACTATTCAAGAATTTAGTAATCAAGAATTAGATTTTCCTGATGAAAATCTAACTCAAGTTGAAAATCAAGATAATTCTCTATCTACTAACGTTGCTTGTAATGATAGTTTGGTAGAGAATCAAGTTGATTCAAGTCCAAGTCCCAATCAAGATATTGCTCCTCCTGTTGTTCAAGTTCAAGTTGGTGAAGATAATTCCCAAGATGAGATAATCGAAATTGATTATAATTGGGATCTTTCTCAAGAAAGTCAAGTGATTGATGACTCTGTGCAAATTCTTCGTATCTCTGATGCAAATAATAAAAGAGATGAAACAGAGGTTTCTTCTCCTAATGCACCTCAATCGTATAAAGAGGCATTAAAATCACCTGACTGGCCTAAATGGAAGGAAGCAATAACTCAAGAGATCAAGTCTCTAAATTGTTACAAGGTTTGGCGTATTGTCCCAAAATCAAATACTAAGGGTCATCAACTACTTCCGTGGAAGTGGATTTTTCCCATTAAACCTGATGGAGTTTTTAAAGCTCGCCTTGTAATAGTTGGTGCTGTTGATCAAGAAAAATACTCAAGATACCTACTCGCCTACTGCAACTGCAACCACAATTCGTTGGTTCTTTTCTTTAGCTTGCAAACTTAAGTTAAGAATTACACAGCTAGATATCAAGACTGCTTTTCTCAATAGTGAGATTGATCGAGATAAATATACCTCAATACCTCAGGGTATTGATCTCGACAACAAACTTTATGCACTCAAGTTAAATAAAGCTGTGTATGGGTTAGCTACTGCACCTAGGTCATGGTATGTAAAATTTTCAAGAATTCTCAAGAGTAAGGGTTTTGAACCATTATTACGTCAAGGTTGCATTTTCATGAAATCAAGTGGTAATAATTTTGTCATAATGTTAGCTTATGTTGATGACATTTTAATTATGGGCTCTAGCAATCAAGTTGTTCAAGATGCTATCAAGAGTATCCAAGAAAATTTTGAAGTCAAGAACTTAGGTTCCCCAAGTTGTTATGTTGGTTTTCAAATTGAAATTGACAATAACTCTGGTAATCTTCGTTTACATCAAGAGGACTATATCAAAACCCTAATTCACGAATTCAAGTTAGAAAATTGTGGTGAACGTTTAGTTCCAATGAACTCTTTCGCCAATTTTCCAAAAATTCAAGAAACACCCCACCTCCTCATAATTCGTATAGGACGGCTTTTGCGGTAAGTTTCTTAGCTAGATTTCAAGAAAAACCTACGGAGTTACATCGTACTTTAGTAAGTCATGTAGTTCGTTATCTAAAACACACTCCGACTTTAGGTTTAACCTACTCAAGTCCTGATGAAGATATTGTTGCGTATGTTGATGCTGACTTTGCAGCAGATAAATCAAGAAAATCTACTACTGGCTATTGTATTAAACAGTTTGGTAATACAATTGCTTGGGACAGCAAAAAACAAGATGTAATTGCTGAGTCAACTACTGAGGCCGAGTTTGTAGCCGTTGCTGTTGCTTCAAGTCATATGCTCTATTGTAGTAGGTTAACTGAAGAAACTTTTCCTCAGTTTAAAACTCAAGTTACCGTATATGAAGATAATCAGTCTACCTGTAACTTATTATCTATCTTCTATAATCATGGTAAACTTAAACATATCGAACGTCGATATCTCAAGGTAAAAGAGTATGTTCGTGATAACTTACTCAAAATTGTTCATGTATCAACAAATAATCAAGTTGCTGATATTTTAACAAAACCTCTTACGGCTCAGCAACATGAGTTCTTACGTGAAAAACTGTTAAGCAATTAAGATGGTAAGTCAAGAGAGTCACTCAAGTATATCCGAAAACTTTAATTTATCAAGTTACCATCTCTATTGTTCAAGTCAAGTCAAACTAATAAAATTTTCGTTATTCATAAATGAAAATTCGTTAAACTTCTGTTATTCATAAATAGAAGAAATTTCTCAAAATTTGTAAGTTGTATAAATTTTAGAAAAATATTAACGGTCAAGTAAATCAAGTTTCAAGTTCAAGAATCAAGAAAATAATTACTCAAGTTCGGATAATTCCAAATTGGGTACGAGTTTCGTATTTTCCTGGTTTGCTGAATATAATTCATCGATCGATATCCAGACTCAAAATTATGTTATAATATTGACTCTAACCTCAAGAAATAATGACAAGTTTAGTTCAAGTAAATTAATTTTACTCAAGAGTCGACATTTTATGAAATCAAGTCTTTCTTTTATTATCAAGACCAAGTTGATGTCAAGCAGTCTGATGAACTCATCTATTTAATGTGATGAAATACTAATATATCTGTTTATTGTTCCAGATGTATTCCATCAAGATGAATTCAATTTCTCGATCAAGAATAATATTAATAATTGTATTTTCTTTTCAGATACTTTTATAATTTTATGTTTGTTCTTGTTCCTGGCTAATCATGTGTTCTTTATTTTCAGGAAGACTTATTATTTTTAAGTATCATTTTTATTTGAAAATACTAATATTATTTTGTTTGCAGGTGACTCGTTACCTAGTATTAATTTTATGATTCTCATTTTGTTTGTTAATTTTGACGTTTTTCCTTTTTCTCTGGTCAATTAATTTTGTAATTTTATTTGCTCAATTTTGTTTAGTATTATGACCAAAATTTAAAAACTTAAGTTTGTTTTGTTTTTGGAGCGTCATACTCGTTTTTGTTTTGTTAAGTTTAAGTAAATTCAAGTTCCTGTGATTCTCAAGCTGCTGTGATTCTTCAAGTCTGTGATAACTCAAGAACATCAATTCTCAAGAAATTCCAATAAAAACGGCTCGACACTCGCCAGGAAGGGGGTGTTAGATGTCATTAGTTGGTACTTCTGCAATCAAGATCTCCCACAGTCAAGTTCTCATCGTTTTTATCTGTGTCTTTTCTTCTTTCTGTTTTCTGGTCAAGAGGTGACGCTCTCTCAACCTTGTTGTACTTGTTGATACAAAATCCCACCTCATCTCATTCTTCATCATCACCATCACAACATTCTATATATATATGTCATACGTACAGTCTAGTCACGAAGTGTTTCCCCTTCTACTTTCGATCACATATCGCTGTTGCCTCGCCATTTACTTTTTCGTTTGTAAAATATAAAGTTAGTTGCGAAATAAACGTCTCAAAAGTCAAAAGTCTCAAGTTCTTTCGATCCTCGTTCTGCATACCTCACATCATGGTAGTCATCGCTACGGTAGAACTTTGAGGAGAGACTTAGAAAATTTAAATTAATGAAATAATTATTTTTTTTTGAAATTTAATTTACTGCTGTGCGTAAAATTTTTTATGTTTTTTATTGAATAATACACGAAAAGTTATCGTGTTTTTCGAGAAAGTATCTCGAATTTTAATTTATTTTGAAAAAATCAAAATTTAAATTTGAAGAATAGCTGAAGTTCCAGACTCAAATAACGGCCAATACTGGAAGTCATCGAACGCCAAATCCAGAGGGACCGCCAACGAGATCAAGAGAACAGCCAAAGGAAACCTGCTCCCGTCGTCGAGGACTCACCGGAGATCCAACATCGAAGACCCAACTTTTCGGACAACCCAAAGCAAAATTAAGGCAGGAAGTACCAAGGTCAACAGCATAAAAAACATAAATCGTTCGCAAGCACAGCAGAAATTATAAGGTGAAACCATTGTAAAGGTAATATTTATTGAAATCATTTATTTTTCGTACTTTGTAATTGTATTTGAAGTGAGGCCAAGAAATTAAGAATAAAGAAAAAATTATATGTCCCAAATAATAAATTTATCTGAATGCAAAATTGGTGAATACAATATTAAAAAAGAAGATTTAGAGGAATTAGTAAAAAAGTTCGAGGGAGAAAGAGTAGTTGATTTAAAAACTGAAATTTATAATTTACCCTACGTTAAATATTTCACAGGTGAAATTATATTAGAATCCTTTGTGATAGATATATCCGGGAGAATAGAAGAAATTAGTAGCCTTAAATATATTGTAATTTCAGAATCTTCAGTAAATTATTTTTCGAACAGAATTTATAGTTCTGCTAAATCGAAAGAGAAATTTATGAACAGATTCTTTAATTAAATAAATTTAGAAAAACTGGATAAAAAGGAAAATCGTGAAGAGAAAAATTTAATAGAAAAATTAGAAAGAGAATCGAACGAAAATAAAAAATACACACCTGTTTGTAATAAAGAGAATAATTTGCTAGGTTTTGATAAAATAGAAGAAATAATGGCATCCCCGAACGAAATTAAACCCATCCAAGCCCCACTCGGAAAGTTTTTAATGGAAAATACTATTTAGATTGGCGATAGAATGATTATATCTGCCATCCGAGGTGCGGGATATTATGACATCTTTGGGGAAAACGAATTTTTACAATCATATATAGAAAATATAGATGATCTAAACTTTCGGCCAAATAAAGATATGTTAAATTACTGCAAAATGCAGGATAACGCCAAAGCGTTTGTTTTAGAAAGAGTATCAAACGACATAACGAAGCAGATACGAGATTGTAATACCGCAATATTAATGCTTAAAAAATTAGATAATATTTATGGGACTAAGACTTCAGTTACGGCTAATATGGCTAAGGCAAAATGGTTAGAATTTAGATTTCAGCCAGGCGGAAACATGAAAGGATTTTTAAAAAAATGGGATGAATTGGTAACCGATGTAAGAGACAGTGGTAAGGAGGTTACCGAGAATGAAGAATTAGAGAATTTGCAATTGGCATTATGTTATGAACAACAAATCGCCAAAATACAATATGAAAGCCTACCCCCTAACGAAAAGAATTTAGATAATTTCAAGAGAATATTAAGGGAGGACTCAGACCAAAAGTATAGGGACCAAATTTTAAAAAAGAATAATAATGGTAATAACCATAATAATAATACGTATCGGAATAATAATAATAATGGAAATAATAATAGGTATAATTATAGAGGAAGATTTAATAGTAACTATCGAGGAAGAAATAATTATAGAAACCCAAATAATTATAATACTTTAGAAATGGAAATAGAAACGGTTTCAATAATAATGGTCAAAATAGTAATAATAATGGTAATTCATCAGAACAAAGCCATAATAATAATACAAATAATAATGGTAATAGCAATAACGGTGGTAACTATAGAGGAAATAATTACAGGGGAAACCCTAATTATAGAGGAAATAATTACAGAGGGAATAGCAGAAACTATAATCAAAATAATCCCAAGTGCTATAAGTGTGACCAATTCGGACACATAGCCCAAAATTGTATGAATAGCAATAATCAAGGAAATAATAGTAATGGAAATACAAATAATAATAATCAAGGAAATTACCCACCAAAGGCAAACATAAATCCATCAAATAATAATAAAAAAGATAGTTCTGAGCAGCAGGTGAAGATGTCCTGCATGGTAAAAAAATTTAATAATAATAGTGAGTGGTTATTAAACGAATTGGCTAATAATAATAAACATAATAATGATGAAAATTACGAAACATTAAATAATAGAGCAATTCTTGATGGAGCCGCAGAGGTCCACTTAACTTCCGATCTTAGTAAATTATCAAATATAAAAAAATTCATAACACCAATTAAATTGCAATGCGCAGGAAGAAATACATTTTTATATGCCACACACACAGGGAAAATGGTGATCAAAGTCGAAAATTCCAACAAAATTCAATCATTAATAGAATTAAAAGACGTCCATTATGTACCAGATCTGAATTTAGACATCATTTCAGCAATTAAAATAACAAATACGGGGATAATAAACATCGACCAACAAAAAGAAATTGCCAACATTTATTTTATTGAAACTGCAGAAATTATAATAACTGCAAGAAAAGAAGAGGGAATATTCTACATATACTATAATGTAGAGAATAAAAAAAAAATAATAATAATGAACTGAAAAAAACATAATATGTGCCCCAGTTACTCAGGATACGAATGATGAATGGGATGACTTTACAGTAGAATTAGAAATAGTTGAAGAAAATAATACTGAATCATCTCAGGGGGGTGAAGATAATGAAATACTCACAGATCCTAAAAATAATAATGATAATAATAATAAATCCAAATTAATAATAATAATACTAATAAAAAATTAATAATACATAGAAGACTAGGACATTTAAATGCTAGATATTTACAAAAATTAAAAAATTTAGCAATTAGGAATACCCGAAAACATCAACTTTAGAGATGAAGATTTCGTAAACTGTCAAATATGTTGTATAGCCAATAATTCAAAATTGGGCCATACAGGGATAAGAACTAAACCCACTAGAAAACTGGAAATAACTTCGTCTGACATTATGGGTCCATTTACTCCTTCCGTGGCCAATCAAAAATATATCCTAACATTCATAGACCATTTCTCGAAATATACATTTGTCATGCCTATAGCTAATAAAAGCCAAGTGACAAATGAATTTAAAAATATTATAGTATCCATGAAAAACAAATTTCCAGAATACCCCATAGGAACTATTAGGTGTGATAATGCCAAAGAATATACGGATAATAAAATAACAAATTACTGTAATGAGGTTGGCATAACAATAGATTATGTGGTGCCATATTCTCCAGAATTAAATGGTGTTGCCGAAAGGCAAAATCAAACTTTAATGAGGAGAGTACGGGCCATGTTAATTGATGCCAACCTTGACATAAAATATTGGTCTTATGCTGTTGTTACTGCAGCCTATTTGATTAACAGATCCCCAACCAAAGCTAATGAAGAATTTAAAACACCGTACGAGTTATTTTATGGAAAGAAACCAAATTTAAAAAATTTAAAAGTTTTTGGCGCATTAGCTTATAGACACATACCCATAGAAGTCAGAAAACAAAATGCAACAAAAGCGAAATCTAAATCAAAAGAAAAAATAGACCCAAAATTGGCACACAGGGCTGAAAAAAACATAATGATAGGTTATACGAATACAGGGTATTGTCTTGGAGATCCATATAACACAAAGTCGTACATTTCATGTGATGTCAAAGTAGATGAAAGTCAAAATATAAAATCATTATTAACTAATAAAAAACCTCTAATAATGAAATCAGATGGATTATGAGTATGATTTAGGAATAGTGAACCCAGTAATCTTGAATGTAAACGTAAGGTACAATAAAAGCATATATAGAAGATAATGTCCCAAAAACATTTACGAAATAGATACAAACCCCTTCAGGGAAGAGTGGACAAAGGCAATAAATGACGAATTTAATTCCCTTGATGATTTGAAAGTGTGGGAAATAGTAGACTATGATCGCCAAAAATTAATCGATACCAGATGGATTTTTACGATAAAGTTTGATGAATTCGGGAATCCAAAACCTAAAGCTAGACTTGTAGCACGTGGCTTTAAGGATAGAACGGAATATGGTATTGCTGAAACCCACGGACCTGTAGCATCTATAGGTACCATAAGATTATTATTATCAATCGTCAATAAAGAAAAATTAATAATGGTACAATACGACGTAAAAACTGCCTACCTAAATTCACCTATTATAAAACCAATTTTTGTTAAAAGACCTGAAGGCATAAATATTAGTAGAAACCAAGTACTCGAATTAAAAAAGTCAATTTATGGTTTAAAAACCTCAAGCAAATCGTGGTACGACTTATTGGACATGAAAGTAAAAGAAATGGGATTTGAAAAAACAAAAAGTGATAGATGCTTATATATTATGAAAAATGAAAATGAAAAAACATATTTTTTGAGTTATGTAGACGACATATTAATAGCATCAAATTCACAATCTGCCACTACGAAAATAAACGAAGAACTTCAAAAAGATTTTACAATCACAATTACGAATAATCCAAGATTTTTTGTAGGTTTAGAAATAGTCAGAGATATACAAAATAACACCATAACAATTTCACAGTATAAACATATAGAGAAAATGATCAAAAAATTCGGAATATCTGATCTCAAAAACACAAATACACCCATGGAGACGGGACTAAAAATTGATAAAATACAAAATGGCAAAGATGATACAGAGTATAGATCGATGATAGGGGGACTACTTTATTTAGCGAGACTGACAAGGCCAGACATATTATTCCCAGTGAACTTTTTTTCCCATTTTCAGAACAACTCAAATGACACCTTAAAAAATTATGTAAAAAGGATATTCAGATATGTAAATACAACTAAAAATTATAATCTAAAATATACATCAAAAGGTGATGGAATACAGGCGTATATTGATGCATCTTACGCACCCCAAGTTGATGATAAAAATATAGAATTACAGAATCTCGATAAAGGGAAATCAATAACTGGATTTATGTTATTTGCCTATGGAGACTTGGTGGAGTGGAATTGTTGTAAACAAACAATTCACGCATCATCGAGTACCGCGGCTGAAATAATTGCAGTTTTTGACGCCCTTGATACGATTAAAGTAATGCAGCACATGAATTTTGAGATTTTTGGGGAAAAATTAATGGTGGATATTATGGAGGACAATATCTCGACGCAAAAAATATGTTCCGGGGGAAGTCAGAGAAAGTCAAGAGCCCTAATGATAAAATGCTACTCGATTTTGGAAGCCTATGAAGAAAAAATAATATTTTTTAGAACAGTCACCTCCGAAAATCAATTAGCAGATATATTAACAAAATCGTTAGATCGATCAAAATTCGAAAATATAATTGTGAAAATACTAAACGAAACCAACATATACACATAATAAAATAATTGGTTCATGTTAAAGTCAGTATATGTCTAAAAATTTTCCATTTCAAAGTACAGGTTATTCGATGTCCAAAATATAAGTCGTAACACGAAAACATTTGCTGAAAAATTAACCTTCAATTATTGTGAAAAAGAATACCTAATAATACCATTTACTAGAAAATACATGCTTAAGATAAATCGAAGGTTTCTCGAATATTATAACAAAGAAAAAATTACGAAAATCGAGCAAGTAAAAACCCTACAAATCATATAATAAAAACCCTATACACTTTCCAACAAGCGTGAGAAAAATACACGAAATATTCCCACACGCATGTATGAAAAGAAACTGTCCAACAATAATACAATAAGAGATTAAAACCTATTACATGACCGCAAATTAAGATAAACCGAAAACGTTGCCTTATCTCAGAACATATTAGACGCCACTTCGAATACAATACAACGTACGAAAGATAATATACGATGCAACAAATATTATTCTGCAATCTTGTTCATGTTACTTTTAAGATAAAATACGCAACGTACGCTCGGATTCAATGAACTCACAAATGGAAAAACCTTTTGTCATATTTTTTCTATCGCATTCTTTTATTTTTATTTATTCGTATATATGTTCGTGAATATTTTTCCTTTTTTGAATCTTTTTCTTTCTGACTCAAATTATACGAGCGGAAATCAAAATGTTAGTCGAAATATTTTAATAATTATGCATGTTACCATTTTTACTTTTTATTTTTTTATTATTACATACATATATCATATAATATTTACGTACACGATAGTGTTCATTATTGCATGCATAACCCATATATATATACATATTTATTTATTTTTATTAATTTTTGTTTACCATTTTATTTTTTTTCTCATCGAAGCACAGCGCAATAAAATTTTTTTTAAACCCAAGTTACCAAAAATAATAAACATACAATTTCAATATTTTTCGAAATTTTTTATATGCATATATTTTCTTGTACTTGTATTTTTTTTGTATTTAACATTTTTTATTTTTTGAATAATAATTATTAATTAATTTCAGGGAACATGATGAAGAAATTATTCGGTAAAATTTCAGGGGGTGTTGATACGAAATCCCACCTCATCTCATTCTTCATCATCATCATCACTATCATTCTATATATATATGTCATATGTACAGTCTAGTCACGAAGTGTTTCCCCTACTACTTTCGATCGCATATCGCTGTTGCTTCGCCATTTACTTTTTCGTTTGTAAAATATAAGTTAGTTGCGAAATAAACGTCTTAAAAGTCAAAAGTCTCAAGTTCTTTCGATCCTCGTTCTGCATACCTCACATCAGTACTCAATATGGCGTTACTACTTTAACATGTTTCGTTTTTACAATAAATTAGTTTTTCTATTATGATAGTGTTCAAGTTCTTTTTATGAGTTAAATCAAGTAAATTTACGTTTAGAACTGAGTTAGTTGCTCGTAATTAATTTCTCTTCTAAATATAAAGTATTCACGATAGAATTTATTAGCAGACTGAAAAAGCATTTCAAATTAAAATATAATATTATACAGAATGGCGAAGCACAGCGTTATTATAGTTCGTAAGTAGGGGAAGCGATTTGTGTATAGAGTGTATGACATATATATATTTATATATAGAATGGTGATGATGATGATGATGATGATGAAGAAGGCGAAGAGGTGGGATTTTGTTACACAAACTTTAATCTTGTAATGGTGGGAGATCGCTCATCTTCCTCAAACTTGTAAATTGTACTTTCGTTTAATGCATTATAGTATTTCAAACTGACTTGTTTCTTTCCTTGGAAATAAAACCTCACTTCAAAAATTAAAAAAGAGATTTCAGATTTAGTTCAAAAAAATATGGAAATATTCTCTAAAAATGCTAAATCCAGTAAAATATTTTCCAAATATGCTCTTAAAAACCTAAATTATTCCAATATATGCTATATGCATTAAGTATGCCAAAATATGTCACATCAAGTAAGCGTCATTTTACTGGAAATTTCACGATTTGCAAAGAAAACTTTGATATGCCACAACTGCTCTGCTACAAAAAAATATGCCAAAGCAAAAAATTTGCAGCCCTATTCATTATATTCGTGAGGTAGTGAGGGAATCGTATCCCAACAAAAATTTCTGAATGATCCGTGATCCGTGATTCGAATCATTTTCTCTTGCTTCTTGCCTACTCCCGATGAAAATAAATCTGTGAAATTGAAAAACATTTATCCATTTTTTTTCAGTCTTTGATCATTTCGCGAATCGCGATTTGTATAGTCATTCGCTCATTTCAATTCAGTTTCATTCATTTGCCATTACGATTTGCGATAGGAAGGCCTAGTGAAAAGAGAAAGAGAGTTTTGATTGATCAATACGGGATATAAATTCTAGTTAGTTGTGACTCGTAACTCATAACTCGGAACAAAAAGCGCACACAAAGGTATAGTTAGCATTGATATAGTATTACATATTTAATTTTTATTGTTTGTACTATAATTCGAGAGTTTTACAAGTATTTGTTTAGTCATAATTTGTCTTGTAAGTTAGCTTCCATTTTGTATTTTCATATTGTTACAGGAATTATCGGCGATTACGTGTGACGTGTTTTTGAATGCGTCGAAATTACGACGCAGTCGTCGACACTATTTGTTGCTATTGTTGCGTGATTTTCGCAGCCATCAAAGATCGTTTTTTCTGTCAGTTTTACGGCAGTAACAAGGTAGCTCAACGCAGTGGAATCACAGTGTCATAGAATCGGCCGACAATCTTGTGTGACCGGGGGCCTTTGTGTCCGATGTCTGGAGTTGAATCGACGACAGTAAATCGCGTCAATCCTCCACCAGCCAAGAAGCGGAAAATTACGAGTGAACAAGCACCGGATCTATCCGTTTCGCAGGCAGCGACGGCGACGCCATCGAGCACGAATATGGCTGAAAATGGTGCCCAAGTACGGGATATCGATGAGGGTTTATATTCGCGACAGTTATATGTGCTCGGTCATGAGGCTATGCGCCGAATGGCCTGCAGTGATGTACTCATTTCAGGAGTAGGTGGTCTGGGAGTCGAGATTGCCAAAAATGTTATTCTGGGTGGCGTAAAATCTGTTACACTTCACGATAAACGGGCCTGTCGTCTATCTGATTTATCCTCACAATTTTATCTTAATGAAAAGGACGTGGGCGTAAATCGTGCTGAATCATGTTTCCGTAAGCTCGCAGATCTGAATTCGTACGTTCAGTGTCGTGTTTACACGGGTGAACTCGATAGTTCCATCATTGAACAGTATCGTGTTGTTGTGCTGACTGACAGTTCACTCGACGAACAGTTGGCCGTGGCTAAAATGACCCGGTCCCGCGATATTGCGTTAATCGTGGCCGACACTCGTGGATTATTTGCACAAGTGTTCTGCGATTTTGGAGAAGCTTTCACCGTGGCTGATACAACCGGTGAAAATCCCGTCTCAGCGATGATTGCTGGCGTTACTAAAGACGCCGAAGGAGTGGTTACGTGTCTGGACGAAACACGACACGGCCTAGAAGACGGTGATTACGTTACGTTTTCGGAGGTGGTAGGTATGACCGAGCTGAATGGCTGCGAACCCAAATGTATTCGTGTTCTAGGCCCTTACACATTTAGCATCGGAGACACGAGTTCGTATTCCGACTATGTGCGTGGTGGCGTGGTTACGCAAGTCAAAATGCCTAAAACTTTACGATTCTTACCTTTGCACGAATCTCTTCGCAAACCAGAATTTTTGATAAGTGATTTTGCCAAATTCGAACATCCTGAGCAGCTACATTTAGCTTTTGAAACGCTTCATGAGTATTTCAAAGTGCATGATGGTGCTGACGACCTTAAGGTACCGAGTCCGTGGAGTCGATCTGATGCTGACAAGTTCTTGGCGTTGGCTAAACGTGTAAATGAAGCTCGACCCGAAGGTAGCCGAGTGGAGAATCTGAATGAAAAGTTGCTTCGACAGTTTGCGTACGTGGCAGCTGGTAATCTGTCGCCGTTGAACGCTGCTATTGGCGGTATTGTTGCCCAAGAAGTGATGAAAGCGTGCAGCGGTAAGTTCCATCCAATTTACCAGTGGTTGTATTTTGATGCTGTGGAATGTATACCGGCCAGCGAAGTTGAGGAAGTAGATGCTGCGTTCGCCTCCAGCAGATACGATGGCCAGACAGCCATTTTCGGCCGACAATTCCAGAAGAAAATCGGTGACCTCAAGTACTTCGTGGTGGGTGCTGGCGCAATCGGTTGCGAGTTGTTGAAGAATTTCGCGATGATGGGCGTAGGCGCCGACAACGGCCAGGTATACGTAACCGACATGGATCTGATCGAGAAGTCGAATTTGAACCGTCAGTTCTTGTTCCGGCCGCAGGATGTGCAGCGTGCCAAATCAGTGACCGCAGCGGCTGCGGTTCGCGTCATGAATCCGCAAATGCGTGTCACTGCGCACGAGAATCGAGTTGGCGTCGAGACAGAACGCGTGTACGACGATACATTTTTCGAAAATTTAGACGGTGTAGCTAATGCGCTGGACAACGTGGACGCGCGTAATTATATGGATCGACGATGTGTGTACTACGCTAAACCGTTACTCGAGTCCGGAACGCTGGGTACGAAAGGAAATACTCAGGTGGTGGTGCCCTTCCTCACCGAGTCGTATAGTTCATCCCAGGATCCGCCCGAAAAGAGTATTCCCATTTGCACGCTAAAAAACTTCCCAAACGCGATCGAGCACACGCTCCAGTGGGCGCGCGACATGTTTGAGGGCGTGTTCAAGCAGTCAGCCGAGTCGGCGGCCCAATTTGTCGAAGATTCGAACTTCGTTGAACGTATTTCTCGATTACCCGGCACCCAGGGATTGGACGTGCTCGAAGCTGTGAAGGTGGCATTGCTGGAGGAGCGGCCGCATTCGTTTGACGACTGCATTACGTGGGCGCGCCATCACTTCGAGGAGCAATTCCACAACCAAATCGTACAGCTGCTGTTTAACTTTCCGGCCGATCAGCTCACGTCCAGCGGCCAACCGTTTTGGTCGGGCCCCAAACGGTGTCCTAAGCCGATCAAGTTCAATTCCGACGAATCCCTGCACTTAGACTACGTTGTGGCCGCCGCCAATTTAAAAGCTTTCGTGTACGGCCTGCCGATGAACCGCGATCGCGCCTACATTAAGCAAGTCGCCGACAGTGTCACTGTGCCGCCCTTCGAACCACGGTCTGGTGTGCGCATTGCTGTGAACGACTCGCAGTTAGCGATGGCCAATGGCAATGGCGACAGTGGAAATGCACCCGCTAACGGTAATACTGATAACGAAAGAGTCAACAAATTAATGCAGCTGCTACCCGCCAAGGACCAGTTTGCCGAATTGCGTATAACGCCGATCGAGTTCGAGAAAGACGACGACTCCAATATGCATATCGACTACATTGTAGCTGCCTCGAATCTGAGAGCCACAAACTACGGTATAGCGATCGCCGACCGACATAAGAGTAAACTGATTGCAGGTGAGTTTTGCTAATTTCATTGTGCTATTAACAAATGTAGTCCACTTTTAATTGACAAAATTGGCACGGAAGTTTTCCGTTCATAATTGGATGGGAATGAAATAACTTGTTGGAAGCCGTTTTCTACAACTGCTCCTTGAGTATGTTTTTTGCATTTTTTCTGATCAATATTGACTTTATTGCCATGATAGTACAGTAAACCAATGTTAGGCGGTCAATCAAAAGAAAAGAAAATTTAATTAAGTAACTATAATGAATGCGATTAAAATTATCGTTAGGTATCTTACTATAATTTTCTATAAATATGTGAAAATTATTTCATATTCGAACAAACTTTGTAGCATATTTCGTTTCCTCAGATTTACCAGGAAATGTACCAAATTAGCTATATGCAGTCTTGAAATAATCGTTTTGAAATTTACATGAGAAAGTTTTTTTTTTGACGTTGAAAAATTTACTTTGGGATTTAGAATGTAAAGTCGAAGTAGTCGCCCTGTAATGGCCCATTAGCGAAGTATGTTGATTTCGGGATTATGTGGTGCTTGAAAGGATTGGGAATATAGCCAATCAAAATTAACGAAAGCTATTCCGAGATGATTGTTGAAGGTAGAAGTATAGAATTTAGGCCAGACGTCTACATATGTTGGCCAAAAATTGTTTGAAACTTTTGCTAAAATCATATATTTATTTCTTGAGATATAGCTGAAATTCTGTTCACGTTGGCTGATTAAAATAATATGAATTCAAATAAACCGGGGAATTTTAATGATATGTCTGGTGAACTAAGCGATGAATGGGCTGAAATTTGAATGAGACATTAATATAGGTTAGTTGAAAATTCTACGTTCAGTTCTCAAAATATCACTGAAATTCCCCAACTTGACTGAATTCTTATCAATAAAATCACAGGATCTGAACTAAATTTCAGCTATATCTTAAGAAATAAACAATTTTAGCCAAATTTTCACAAAATCTACAACTAACTTATATTAATGTCTCGTCAAAATTTCAGTTCAGTCATACTCTTGGGGTTTGTTCTCGAGATGTATCGCTAAAATTTCCCAGCGTATTTGAATTCAACAATTCATATCATTCTAATCAACCAATATGAACAGAATTGTAGCTATATCTCAAGAAATAAACGTGATTTTAACCAAATTTTCCCAGAATCTTCAAGTAACATGTAGAAGTACTTTTGAAATTTCAGGTTTCCACCTCTAACGATTCTCTTGCAAGTACTTTTGATAACTTTGGTTGCCTATGTTTTCAGTACTTTCAAACAGCATATAATCCCAGAAATCAACATTATCACTATAGCATTCTAATGGAGGCTTTTTATCCCAATAGTGTTACGTATTGAATATTGATAGATGAATGAATAGTTTCTTAGTTTAAAAAAAAGAAAAAAAGAGTCTACTGGGGTACAAGGTGGAAGTGAAACCTGTATCGATAATTATGGACATACTTAACACCACTACTGGAGTGCGTTCAGAAATTCACTTGGAGTGATAATTGAGTCGACACCTCAAAAAATAGCCATTTGGAAATTCACCCCGACTCCACCCACAAAAGTGGTTGACAGTGGTTGTCGCACTCACTGTGTTTGGAAATTAACTTTGGTTAACAGTAGGTATGGGAAACCATCACTCTAATCTGGAGAAGGTTAAGATTGTCACCGCAATTTATGAAATGGTTGTTGATCAAATTTTAGGAAAATCAACATTCTTATCAGTGATGGGGTATTTTCTATTTTTAATTATTACTGTTTTGGTTAGTGGTTATCCTTCACCTGCATTTGGAATTAACAAGGTTGTCAACCACAACTAAAGAATGACCAATTGTCACCTTAAAGTGTTTGGAAAAGGTGTGGCCAAACAAACAAATGTTTTTCATTTTTGGTCATATGACTGTCAACCATGGTTGCTGAACCAACAACCAGGATTAAAATTCTGATCACACACCTGCAGTGTATAGTGATGATGAGAAAGAAAGAATCACTTTTATTTTGTTTATTCAACGGATTATGTTCATCTCACTGTCAACAACAATGATAAATAGAGATGTCAAACATATCGATAGTTATTGATAACTACCGATAATTTTTTTCAAAATAATTTAACAAATCATGAATTCTTAACGGCAAAGTGATTCAAATCATGAATCTCAAATCCTTTTTAGCCCTAAAAATGGATTCGAATCCCTTTTTTTCTCAAATACTGCCCACTCTTGCTTGGTGCGTTTGTGTTTGTATCTTTACCAGTACACACAAACACATCAACTGGAGGGATCTATTCAGAAGTTGGCAGGAAACAAAGGAGGATACACTATGATGATAGATGAAAAGGAGAGAAAGGAACATAAAATAAAAAAACTCAGATCAGCAGCAGCTTCATTAAAAAAAGTAGGTTTTCAAAAATGATAAAATTAGGAAGTCACTAAAAAGTTATTGATAGATCACAATAAATATTTTTTCCAAAATATGTTCCTATTGGTACAAATAAATGCATTTTATAGTCAAAATAAAAGCAAAAATAGTGTTACCCTAAGTGTTGTACTACCGATTCGCACCAAAATTGATTTCAAGTTGTAATAGATTTTACTAAATATTTGTTTCAAATTTTGCAGCTATTGGTCAAAAATTGAAAATTTTATAGCCAAAACTAAAATGAAAATTTAGCCATACTGGAAGTACCATACAGTCAATCCGCATCAGAATTTATAGAAAATTATAATAAATCATTCTGAATATTTGTTTCAAATTTCGTAGCTATTGGTCAAAAATTGAAAATTTTGTAGCCAAAACAAAAATTAAAATATCTGCCGCACATCAGTCCCTATAAGTGTATTTCCTAAAAGTGTCATATTTTGTAATGGCAACCATCTGAAAACCAGTGGACCAATTTTGCTCAAATTCAATACTAAACTAGTCCCTGATAGTCTCCAATTGCCATAAAAATTTCAACCTAAAGTCTCATAATTTATGGGAGTTATTGTTGTAATGACACCATGGTGGGTTTGCAACACTTTGAGAACACCTTCCTCCAGAACTAGTAGATGAATTTCAAAAATTTTAACACAAATGTGTAGCTCACAAGAGCTTCTAACACTACCTCAAATTTAATTGCCATAGGTCAAATAGCGGAGGTTCCACAGACTCCCAAAAAGTGCCAAAATGAGCAAAAAGTGGAAATAAATAAATATATTTATATATATTGTGTACTGAAGAATTTGAGTGACATATATGTATACTTGTGATCTACGACTCATGATCAGTGCTTTTCCACAGGTCCCAACATCAGATTCTGCCATTAGGTCCTGCCATTGCACTGAATGCAATAGTCGTATTTTTCAAATGAAAATACACTTATGGCCGAATAATAGGTCAGTTCCTTGGCTTAGTACAAATGATTGTACCAAATTTTGTGATTATTGCCCAAAAATTGCGACCTATACCGAGGGAACAAGAAAATGAAATATATATACATATATACCTATGTGTAAGTATATGAATTTTGGTTATTGGTGTCAAAATTTTTATGAGGTCATGAAATGAAAAATGTACCCATCCCCAACCCTGGGGGTTAATACCGCACTGAGGCCGATATTCACAAACGTCACTTTAACCTCTCTTCACTTAAAGTTCGCTTAAAAATTACTTCTGGCGCAATTTTATATTTAAGGTGGTGGTAACATTTCATTTTCACATTGGAACACTCATAAGAGATACAATGTTCCTCCATTTTTAAGTTCGAAATTGTGCAAAAAAACTTTTTTAAATTGAAGTTTAAGTAAAAGGAGTTTGAAGAGACGTTTGTGAATATGGGCCCAAGCATAATAAGTAGATTTTCTAGAGAAAACCTACTTAAAAATGTATAGAGGAAGCCAAGAGGGTAACGAATGGAATAGAGTTGAACGGGTCTAGCTTTTTTAAGGAGGGTCGGTAGTACAGTTTTTTCGTTTCACATTGCTTCGTTGCATTACTGTTTTTAGTTTAACCAGCGCAAAGAAGTTTCACTTAAAAAAAAAAAGAAGAAATTATCAATTCTGAAAAAGTCTCAGACTGGAAATATGCCAGTATACATTTGCAACGAAAGTATGTGATATTTTATATTTCTCAGCACCTTATTGAATACTAGATGTTACCCGCTGGCAGTTCTCAGTGCACGTTGTCATCTCATTTATACAGAGTTTCATATTTTCCTCGCCCCTCCCAAAAGATTGAAAAACGTGGTAAACTCCGAAACAGCGCCGATCGTGTGTAGCTGCCTTAATAAAAGATGCCGTGGCGTGAAAAAAAATAGTCAGATAATTATGTAAACATATAATAAGATTAACCCGGCTTTGCACGGGTGTGTGCAATTTGGGACTTCATCTTTTAGCTGGCCTTCATGTGTATGGCAGTGAGTACAGCCTCTCATCATCTAACCCGACTGCACTACCTACCAGTTAGTTGAAAATACCGAAACAATTAGTAGCAGTGCTAGTTTTTTTTCTTCAGTCATAAGTCATTATTTTCTATTATTGATTTTTGTGAAGACTTATTTAAATTTTTTTTTAGATTTTTTTTCATTGTATATTCGAAATTACTAATGATCGACCTATATTAATTTCAGGTAAAATAATCCCTGCCATTGCGACCACAACTTCGGTCGTCGCTGGTCTCGTCTGCCTTGAATTATTTAAACTACTGCAAGGACATCGTGATGTAGCCGTCTACAAAAATGGATTTGTCAATTTGGCTTTACCCTTCTTTGGCTTTTCCGAACCGGTTAAAGCGCCTACGCAAAAGTATTACGACAAAGAATGGACTTTGTGGGACCGTTTCGAAGTTGACGGTGAACTTACGTTGAAAGAATTTTTAGAATATTTTGAAACGAAACACGAACTCAAAATAACTATGCTGTCGCAAGGTGTGTCGATGCTTTATTCGTTCTTCATGCCGAGAGCTAAACTACAAGAACGTTTGGACCTGCCACTATCCGAAGTAAGTTCGCGAATGGCGCTCGGCCTTCAGTATTAATTGTTGTGGGATCACCTTTGGTTTCATATCATTTTGAGGAAGGTGGTACTATTTGAAGCTTTTTTTGTGTCTACAGGTGGTCCGAAAAGTCTCCAAAAAGAGACTGGAACCACATGTAAAAGCATTGGTATTCGAAATTTGTTGCAATGACAGAGATGGCGAAGACGTGGAAGTGCCCTACGTGAAATATAATTTACCCAACTGATGGATTCTTCTGCATCGTGTTTGAAATATCGATTTGCATTTCGTTTTTTCTTGGTACGTAATCACTTCGCATACAGCTTTATTACCTTACTAGCTTTAACCTGCGACTTCGTTCGCAGTTATAAACCTGATTCACACTTGGCTAGTTTTCATGCTGTTGGTCAGCTACTTATAGGGTACTATTCTGTTAACAGTTGAAGTTACTTGTCGTTTTAACTTATTGAAGTCAATTTTTACTTGGCGGATTGTCATGTAAAATTCTAATGAGATTCTTGGAAGACTATCTGCCAAGCTAAAGTTAATTTAAATGGCTATAAACACAAACCTACTTCATCTGTTAACAGAATAGTACCACAAATAGCTCGTTAGTAGCTACAAAACTAGCCAAGGGTGAATCAGGCTGTACGCAACAAAAAAGTAAAAATATTATAGTAATGAAGAGAAGAGTCCGCCTAAAGTCACCACAGATTGGAGATAGTGAGGAGTAGTGGACTCTTAGGAACAACTTCATTGCCCATTTTAATGAGAATCTTAGTAATAATGAGAATGATTTGGGGCTTATTTGATGAATGAATTTTTCTATTAATTATCATTTATGGTGCTAGTGAATAATGGCTGTGTTTGATATGGCTTTAAATTTCTGTAGTGGAAGTTTTAATTCTTGTTAGAAGTTAGTTTTGACTGTCAGTTCTGTCGAATGGTTTTATTGCGGTTTGTGTTTTGGGATGTGGAAAAAATTGTATCTCAAAGAGTAAACAATTTCTTAATAGGCTGGACGTATGATACTGACATGCTCATATCCTTATAAGAAAACTTATTCAGATCTTGCTCATATACGTATTGTGTCTAGTCTGGATATTCCACACTTCTTGAGAAAAATATATTTTCTTAATGCTCATCTCTTGTATTTTTAATGAATACTTCCTTTTTGCTCGAGATGATTCGCCTAACATTTTATTTAATACTTCGCAATGAAAAAGAAAATTGTTCTTATCGATTTTTCATTTGATGTCATGGCTACTCACTTGGTCTCAAAAGCGCGACGATTGATCCCTCCACCTAACTATAGACATTTGAACAACATTAATTTAGCATATGTGGAAAGAAATTGAAAATCTCGATTGTAAAAAAGCTAGTTTGTACTTGTTTACATTACACATTGCTTCTAAAAAAAGCTAGATTACAGTTTATAAAAATGCCTTGTAATTGAAAAAAAAAAAAAAAAAAAAAAAAAAAAAAAAAAAAAAAAAGCGCATTAAATTGAGCTAGAAAAATTATGTTTTAGAAAAGCCCTTCGTCTTGCTACGAAAGAAGAACATTATACAAGAATTTTGCTTCCTATAGAAAAACAAAAAACGGATGAACCACTTGTACCATTTGGTCGATCGGGACCAAATCTATTATTTCCGGTTTTTGTCTTCATACCAGTCTATGTCTATACGAATTTTAAGGGTATTCTCAAAATCTATGAAACCGATGTTGTATTTTTATCCGTGCATTCTTCATGAATCAAATAAGGTTCTAGGCCTGGTTTTATTATTCCATCACTTCGGAAAACTTATTTATAAAGAAAATTTGATGAATGCTGGATTAGTATACAAAGTATTCTTAAATTTACACCATCGGACATAATTTTTGAGGCGCTGAATTTGAATTTGATGTTCATTTTATCATTAGACCCAATCGTCGACCCTCATTTAGCCGAAGAAGGGAGAATTTTATATTTTAAGATTTTATTGTACAATATATCAATGAACACTTAGCTTGAGGTTAGAGTTTAAGGTTCTAAGCATCTGTCAGCAAAGCTGACACCACAGGCAGCTAGTGTTTTCATAAACTTTGAAGCCATTAAACCTCCAAAATCACTATGAACACTATTTCGTACAAAGTTCGAAGTTGTATTGTCGTAGGATGGTACAGCCATTTTCGTACAGTACTTGGTACAAGTTTTCTTGTTCCATCTTAAGATAGGACAGAAATGTTGTATATAGTTGTATTTTTGATCAACTTCGTACAAGGTTAATTTTACCAAGTCCGAATTGATCGTTTTTTCCATTTCCTGCAGAACATAAACTTTATTACTTTAGCTCTTTTTAGTTAGTGAATAGGGAGGACACACTTAAGTAATGAAAAAACATTTTTTATTTGACTCTTTACACTTTTTTTCACTGCTTATTCAATTTGGTAAAGTTCGCCATTGAACTCCGAAATTTTTAGTTTTCACTTCTCCATTAGGTGAAAATTTTTTGAAAATGCGTCAACTATAAGAGAGGCGTGATGGTGCCATAAAAAAAAACAACTAGTTTATGATATGAAGTTTTGCGTTTATTAAAATATATTAATTCATGGAAAAAAAAACAATATATACGATTAATTCGGAGTCAGCAGTATTACTAATCTTGTACAAAGTTGATTAAAAATACAATTTATTATTAGTATAAAACGTCTGTGCTATCGCAGGACGGTACTAGTCGAAATTTTGTACTTAGTACAAATGCCTTTTACAATTTTATGATTGTGTAAAAATAGTTGCACCATTGTAGAATGGTACAATTTCGGACTTGATACGTAACATATGTAACATTTACGAATTTGAGCTGATGGTGCCAAAAGTCATATTTTGTCATGAATCAAAAAACGTACGGTTCGTTCGATGAGAACGATTTTAATAAAAATTATTTTTATACCATGCCACGAAACATATTGCTGGACACATATGTTCTATTTTATTATTTGAAAATTCGATTCGAAAAGGTGAACAGTTTATCGGGAAATGTTGATGCTGTAAATCCCAAAAAGAACCTCTAATATTATTTGGTTTTCTTGAATTTTATAAAACATTCGAAACAGAGGGTTTTGTGTATATCTGAGAATTTTTACCACGTACAAAACTAATTATGTCGAATCTATTTTATTCAGTTTTTTCGCTTTATTGATTTTAATTGTTTTTTGTTTATTTACAGTACGTATTCGCGTGATTGCCCGTCATTATTGTTAATCTGATTCATTTTTACTTTATCGCGTCTTTATTTGTCCTCTCTGTCGACGCCACTGTGAAGAGTGAATTGAAAAATTTATTTGTCGAATTCGCCTGATTTCTATTTGTGTATACCATGTTTGTATAATAAATAAACATTATGTAATGATATAAATTAAAGCTAGTTTTTAATAACTTAATTTAAATCGAGTGGTTAGCGCTTTGTATTAACAACTTTACACGTTATAACACGTTTCAAATTTCATTTCGAGTTTATTTTTTCCTTTTTCATTTTTCGGGTAGTAAAACTTCTTTATATAAATCAGTTGAATAAATGTACTTGTAAATTTTTTTTGTTCATTCTCTGGAGTGTAATGAAATTATTTTACTAGTTTTCGAGCCACCGTACGTTAACGAAATTACCGACAATACATGTTTTGTGAAAGTGATCTCATGCAAGTAAGTAAGCTAGTATACGAAAGTGTCGTCTGTGTATTATTTAAACATACTGAAGTCAATAGGTGTGGGACTTGTTTTAATCAGAAGAAACTGTTTTTCACTTGGTACCTCTTATAAGAAAGTGTAAAAAGCATATTCTGATTATATTTTATTCCTGATTGTTGTGGTCACCATAAGAAAAATGGTTCAATTTTTATTCGTGAAAACATTTTCTCAACGAGATGGCATTACTATGTACATTTGAGCAAATAATTTATACAGCTTTCGCGGCTATTCAACACTAATGACGGCGATAATCAATGATTTTTTACTATCCATTTCTATGGTAAAAAATAAAAACTATGGATAGTATTGAATGTTTTTCTATAGTTTTTAATGAACCAATATTCTCTTCTCGAGCTCGAAAAAGGATATAAATTTTTCCAAATTTTTTAAATAAACTAAAAAGGGTCAAATTTTACAAAATAAAGCCTAAATGAATGTTTTAACAAAAATTATCGGCAGCCATAGTTCATCGACCTACTATCGCCCATCACTATTCAACACCCCAAATGAGGGAAGTAAAATAGGCATTCCATCCGCCATCTTGAAATAAAATGAAAATACAATAACTTACTGTAATGCTGTGAAAAATGTACTGAAAATTTAGAAAAATGGTTTCTGTAATTGATAGTTTAAGAGGTATTTTCATCCATGTTATCAATTCAACTATTTGGATCAGTCTCCCCTTACCCCACTATGTGATATAGATTAACCCTTTGACCGTATACATAATGGACTGGCATACTGATAAAATTAACTATGGAGACACCATGAAGGCGTACATTTCATTCAAAAGTTTTCTTTTTTTATGATTTATCAAATATCATACGTCAATTGATTAAATAATTTGGAGGGATTTGCATTGTCGTTTTACAAAATGAAAATGTTTTTAAAATTAAATAGCGTCATTTATTCCTTTTTAATATTCGTAGGTGAATTCTCCTTGATTTGTCGCTGAATCCTAATTAATTTAAGGGCGACGAATCAAAGAAAATTTGTAAATGAATTCTGTGAAAAGTACAGTTTGATAAGGGAAAAAACTTTGGAATGGAATGTACATTTTGTTGATTTATATGACTCCTTTTTGGCTTTACGAATGGATCCAATTCCACATCCGAATATATTTTATAAATGACGTATATATTTTGTCTGTGATAGATATATTTATGAAAATACCTTTTGCTCAGTAACATTGGTTTTGGAACTCAACGTTTTTGGTGGCTTCCAATTTTTCTAGTCTCTTCTGTTAATTAATGATTTTCAATTTGACGAACTTTTGCGATCTTTTTAATGTGTGTAATACGAATCGATTAATTATACGATTTATGAATTTGTTCTTGGTTCTTCAGTGTTTTAATAATTATACGAAAACCGATCCTACGCTAGAAGAAGAAAAACTCATTACATTTCATTTGGTTGCCTTCAACATTTTATCAGTATGCGCAGTCCATTATATATATGGTCGAAGGATTAACCCTTGCTTGCGTGAGTATGATTTGGATAAAATAAGAAAGGTTAAAACCCTACAGATACAAGTCCGCAATATGGCATCTTGTATCCTACGGCTCATAAGTGAATTCATTGATAATAATATTTATGTTAAATTTCAAAATTTTTTATAGTTTTAAGGTATTTTATGAAATAAAACAGTAAATTATCACAAGTAAATATATATATGTTCTCTATATGAGAGACAAAACAGAAGTGAACTCAACTAAATGTGAGTTACTGACATACACAGATAACATGAGTACATGAGATCACACAGAAAAATATAGTAGGTATGTAATATAGATGGTAGAGTGTACTATGGTGGAGATGAGTGTTGAATTATATCAGATTTGAGCCGATTAAACAAACACAAATTATTTAATATTTTTGATCTTAACTCATCCAAATGGACTTCACTAATGGAATATATATGTTTTATCAAAATTTTTGAAACAAGACAAGTATATGCTTTTGAAAATCATTTTCAAAAAGGTGAAAGGACTGAAATCATTTTTCATCGAAAATGCGCAACATTTAACTGTTTTGGAAAAATGCTAGCCAAATTCTATAGTAATTATCTACAATGTGTTATGTTTAAAAACGGACAAAGATAAAATTTGAGCTTTTTTCTGTTTTGGATGTCATTGAAATATTGATATTTTTTACTTATATCAAACGTACACATATAGGCAAACATTTATTGCCAGAAAATTGTAATTCTATTATACTTTTTGTGCAAGACTTGATGAATTTAAAACACGTACATGATGATCATTTACTTAGGGATTGTACTTTTAATGAATTTAAAAATATTTGCAACTGTATTGGAAGGATAAATTTGGTTTTATTACAATTGTGAAAGAAAATTATTTATACAATGGTAAATTATGTAAAGGAGTTGATAATTTCATTACTCTTTCTACTTCCAGTAAGCATTCATTATGACATTAAATCAAAAAATGTTGACCAATAAACCTAACCAAATTATTAAACAAATTAATGAAGAAATTGCAGCCACATCTGATTTAACAAATGTTATCAAAGATGTTAAAAACGAAGTCAACGAGACAAAATTCAAAGAAAATGAATCTTCCCAATTAAGACAGGAATTTTTCAAACCTGTAATTGAACTGTTAAAAAATACTGGAACAACTTTAAAAGATTTAAAAGAATTTAAAAAAACAACTTCATCATCTTTTCCACTAACTGAAAATAAAGCAATATTATGAAAAGGTAAAAGAAAAGTGTCCAGTCCTGATTCTAACTGATGAAATAACATCATTATAAGATAGTAAACCAATTAGAAGAAAAATAATAACATCACCTACTTCTGAAAATGACAATAATCCCGCAAACACGGATAAAAGAAGAAAAAGATTAGAAAAGCGGTTGAGACCAAATTTCTTTTCAACACCCCCAATTTCATCAACTTCTATAAAATTAATTTAAAAACCAATCAATCATTCATTGAACCTTCCTAATACTCATATTCTCCTAGTACTTCACTGTTGATTTATATAGTGAATTGTAAATTTGAGGGTGTTTGAAAGAGGGGGTTTATTTAAATATTATGCAAATTTTGCCCATCCCTGAAAAATTACACGATTGGTCACAAAATATACCTACTAGACTTAATCGATATCCTTGATCTTATAAATCTCTTGCAAATTTGTTAAATATTTCAATAAATCTTTTCATATTACCCCTGATCTAACTATTTCTTAAAATGTAATGAAAACAAATTATGTAATCTTGACTAGACAGTGACTTTTTACAAAGATTCAATACGATTAAATACAAGCAAAATATAAACTGAATCTTGACACCACATGTACGAGAATGCTCAAATATTTTCAATACATATATAGTAGAAAGAATAATGAATTTATGGAATAATGTTACTTTTTGAATATTGGAGGTACTGTTGATTGATGACTCATTGATCTTGAGATGAACTATTCATGTTAATTTTGAGTTAAAATTTTGATGTTGACCTTAAATAGGTTGCTGTTTCTACTAATGGAATCTATGAAACAGAAATGCATAACAAAAAACCCAAATTAAAAAGTTACATTAAATGTTTTGTTGTGATGTAGTTCGTTAATTTCTTCGTCATTCCAATTCAAGCTTGTTTTTTCATTGTCCAAATTCTACCACATTGGCCATCCTCCTTTCTCACATTTTCAAAGATTCTTAAATGCTAGAAATTCTTAATTGAGAAAATGGATTTCTCATACCATAAACGATATTTTGTTTCTGATTCATTTAGTAGATTCTATTTACTCAAATGTAAACTTGATGAATCGGATAAAATGAAATGGTGTGGTCAAATATGTGGAAGATATTGAATTTAACACAACACAGTTTCAATTTTCTATATGAATTATGAATTACTTTTTACTAAAAATTTCTCATTATTTAGTCTAAAATCTCTATTGCATCTTGACATAATTCACATTTATATTTTTCATTACTTGCTCTGCTATCATATTTAGATTTTAGGATATTTTCCTTAAAAAACAAAATGAAAACAAGTGTGTCACATGGCAGATCAGCGTATATTGAAACAAGGCAAAAAGGTACATACATGAATGGTTCAGATACATATGTCATGTAACATAATAATGATCTTTCAATACACAAGTATACAATTGAGGGTTACATCACGGATGTTTTAACCAGTGTTGCCTAACACTAATTACAAATGGCATTATATCATTATAATCTTATTACTATGAGGGATGGACCAAAAGGGCCAGTTGGAGTGAGTTGGAATATCTCAAAAAAATTGCAGGGATTTTTTCACTGAACAATCTAACAAAAGTACATTAAACTTGAAACCCAACTTTTACTTTGTACTTGAAAAAATATTAACCAAAGCTCTCCTAGCATTTGGTGGATGAGGATCTTTTCAACTAATAACAAAGTAAGTTGTTCACAGTTTGAAAGTATAATGATTCAAAAGCAGAATATTAGAAACATTTGAAGTATAGAGATGAAGGATTCTCCCTCCAGCTATGAAAAAAACAAGTGTTACTGCAAATAAGAAATATAATATGTATACCATAAAGTCCTAGTCAGTGTCAATGTTATCCATAAGAGAGAAGTGAAAGTGAGAGAGATAGTTTGACAAATATGTTTGATATAATCTGATATTAACATGGCATTGACCCGGTATTTGGTGTTACATCCATGAAAACTTCGTTAGTAGAACAAACTTGGCCCATATTTGCAAATGTCACTTTAACCTCCCTTCAATTAAACTTCACTTGAAAATGACTTTTGGCACAATTTTGTATTTAAGAGTATGGTAACATTTTATTTTTACATTGGAACTCTCATAAGAGATATAATAGCTCTATTTGATAGGACTACACTAACGTACACCAACCTACACCAGGAGAGCAATTCCACAAATGTAGGAATGTTATATGACTTTGCACCAAGTTTTACTTGAATATTTGTGAAATATCCCTGCCCGTGTAGATTGGTGTAAGTTAGTGTAATCCTATCAAACAGAACTAATGTTCCCAAATTTTTGAGTACAAAATTGAGCAAAAAAATTTTTAATGTGAAATTCAAGTGAAGGGAGGTTAAAGTGACATTTGTGAATATGGGCCTTAAATTTCACTTTAAAAAATTGTTTAGCACAATTTTGTCCTTAAAAATGTGAGAACATTGGCTCTATTTGATAGAATTACACTAAAGGTACGTCTCCACGAGGCAAGTTTTCTAGCAGCTAGTTTGCTATATTTGCTAAAGAAATTATCACTCATATTTACATGTTGCAATAATTTAGCGCTATTTTGTTAGCTGCAAGCAAAAACTAGTGGATAGAATAAAAAGTGTTTACACAATGATAGCGTTTTCCATTGTGTTAATATATTTGTTATCAATTATCAAAGATAAATAAAAATTGTTGAACTATTCTAATAATAATTTTATTTCAACTACAGCAAAATCAAAATTATTGATAACAACAAAATTACAAAACTGATATTATAGGATTAGCACATTTATACATTTCATGATATCATTGGTCATTCTTCTATCTACTAGCACTAGCCAACTATCCATTCAGTTTGGATAGCTGGCTAGTTGCAAGTTTTTACTATTCCCTGAGTTTACACGGGGCAATAAATTTCTTGCAGGCTAGTGAAATTCTAGCTGCAACTTTTGACTAGCGGTAGTGTTTACATGAGAAAAATGACTTGCAGCTAGAAATTTTCAACTAGATGCTAGAAAACTTGCCTCGTGGAGACGTACCTAACTTACACTAACCTATACTAGTAGGGATATTCCACAAATACTCAAGTAAAATTTGGGGCAAAGACATATAGCATTCCTATATTTGTGGAATTGTCTTCCTGGTATAAGTTAGTGTACATTGATCAAACAGAACTATTGTGGTCCATATTCACAAATGTCACAAAACCTCTCTTCACTTAAACTTCACTTAAAAATGACTTTTGGCACAATTTTGTATTTAAGATGGTGGTAACATTTTATTTTCACATTGGAACTCTCATAACTTTGACTATACAGAATTAACATGGACTGCTATTTGTGATAAGAATGACGTTAGAAGATGTAAGATGAAGTTAGTCTGGTCGGGTATGATAAGGATTTGTAAAACAGTAAAATATTGCTGAAATTTAAGGTTGAACTGAATTAATTATATTTAAGCATTTTCTATGGTATTAAATTAAATTTTCATAATTTCTATTCTAAACAAAATTACCACGCAAAGAACATTGAAATCATTATCAACCCAACCCGACTAACTTTTTCCTCTTATGTCTTGGCAATTGATAACAAAATTTTGTACGTATTTTTCAATCGAATAGCAGTCCTTGTTAATTCTGTATAGTCAAAGTCTCATAAGAGATACAATGTTTCCACATTTTTAAATACAAAATTGTGCAAAAAACTTTTTTAATGTGAAGTTTAAGTAAAGGGAGCTTAAATAGACATTTGTGAATGTGGGCTTGTATCTCTTATGACAGTTCCAATTTAAAAATAAAATGTTACTCACTCTTAAATACAAAATTGTCCCAAAAGTCATTTTTAAGTGAAGTTTAAGTGAAGGGAGGTTAAATTTCACTTTAAAAGTTTTTTGCATAATTTCGTACTTAAAAATTTGGGAACATTGTATCTCTTACGAGAGTTTCAATGTAAAAATAAAATGTTACCACTTTCTTAAATATAAACTTGTGCTAAAAGTCATTTTTAAGTGAAGTTTAAGCGAAGAGAGGTTAAAGTGATGTTTGTGAGTATGGGCCTTTGTGTCGATATTTCTGTGCACCAGCAGACACGTCTTCAAAATATCAGGTGAATGACTTACGACTCTGATGAAGTGGGATGATCGTTTGCGAAAGCAAATAACAATTAATTTTTTTCACTTTTTGCGTATGTGTATGATTATCAATTAGTCAATTACCCAATTAGTTGGTTCAATTGATAGCAGTGTTGAAGGATGTAGTGAGCAGATTTGCTGTTCCGTAATTATGCATTTAAATTTCTCGCATTTAATTCGAATAAATGGGTTCTAAAATCGAATATGTAGATTCCTCTCAAATTTACGCGGCCAATTACGTTCGTAATTCTAAAGCTATTGGCGTATTATGGGGCATATTCACTATTTGCTACGCCATTATCAGTGCAGTGGCTGTCATTACGCCTGAATGGTTGGGTATCGCTTCGGAATCTGATAATCCAGCTCGATTCGGACTATGGAGTGTGTGCTACCTTCGCTCCAACTCCCTCGGCGTCGAAGACTGTCCTGGTAGTCTAAGTGACATTCCCAAATTTGCGAATCCACCGTTTAACGTGGCTACCATCTTCGGTATAGTTTCAGTTTTCTTAGCCCTATTGACCGTCATTATGCTATTACTGTTCTTCTTTTGCACCTCGACGAGAGTGTATCGTATCTGCGGTTGGATGCAGTTTCTCTCAGGTATGTAGGAATTTAACTAAACCGAGTATTTACCGTCTTTGTCCGCTAAACTTCATAAGTCAAACAACTTTGTGGGTGAAACTCTTAAGGAAGTTCATGAATGAAACGATAAAACTTAAGTGAAGACCTATGCGTCAGTGTACCCAGTCAATTGGATCAAATCGTCTCTTCGTAGTTTTGTGTGTTGATGAATTTCGCGGATCAAAGCTTAGTGTTTCTTTTAACTAAATGCGTCTTATTTTTTACAGCGTTTTCTTTAATCACCACCGTGATAGTTTACCCATTTGGATGGAACTCAGAAATTGTTCGTAAAACTTGTGGTTTGAATGCCGACCGATATTATCCTGGAGAATGCAGTTTTAAATGGGCTTATGCGCTGGCAATAATTGGTTGCCTCGATGGTATCGTATTAGCATTTTTGGCGTTTATTTTAGCTGCCAGACATGTCAAATTGCAACCCGAACCCATCTACGGCATGAACGGCTCTTTGTTCAAAGGTTAACATTTCATGTTTTCTTTGTAACCCTCCTACTATTGAATTTAACATTTACGAGACTTTCGTGATTTTCGCAGATCCTAATTAAAATTTTATTTCAGTTTGTGAATAAGAAGATTAAAAATTTGAATTGTTTTTCGTGCTGAAAAATGGAAAGAAATTATTAAAAATTTATTGAGATAGTTTCATGAACAAGAAATTCTAGAATTATATTCTGTTGTACCGAAACTTGACAACTTATGTTCTGAATACGGCAAAAACAATCTGATTAGTACTTAAGATCTTGAGTGAGATGTGTGACACTATTATATGTTTTCTGTTGTTAGCCGTTTATCAGTTATTGAGAAAAAATTAATCTGGTGCTGGTTTTCCTTTCGTATTGCTCCTTAAGATATATTTCTTTGTTAAAATTACAAGTTGTGTCATATGTGGTGTTGCATGATGGAGCCACAGAGTATTAAATATAATAGAGGACATGCCCATCTAATGCTGCTACGAAAAATGATACCACTTTTGAAATTGTTGTCCTCAATTCAAATTTGTTCGCCCGTATTCGGGCCCATTAACAATGATGAGAATTTTTTTTTTTTATTAATTAAATCAAATGAATGAATAAATATAACTGATAATTCAGAAACCACATCGAGCCGAATTTCTTAGATTAAAATGAGACGAAAATTGTACTATTCCTGAGGAGTGGGGATACTTCATCTCAAAGGCGGTGCCGTTTTTCATCTCGCATGCGTCCTCTATTATATTTAATACTCTGTGAATGGAGCCTTGTAACTAATGCGTCGTAGTTTTATAAGGGGTAATTTCGAAAAATTTTACTTCATTTTTGTCGATATTACAATTATTGTGCTAGAAATCCCTATATCTTTCCTGAATTTGGCAAACTCTCGAAATAGCTGTCAGCTTATTGAAATATTTTCATTTTTAAGCGCTGTAAAATTGCTCCTTAATGTCAGTTTAAGATTTTTGGTCCAGATACTCATCGAATTCGTGAGCGAGTGTTTTAGTTCATTTACTAAGAAATGAATTTAGTTTTCTGAGAACTATAAAACCAGTTGTAATATTTAGGTACCATGTATTTTATTCGTACTAAAAAGCCATTATTTTGCTGGTTTTTTGAAAAATGTTTTGTCAGTCATTATTGTTCATCAATTGACTATCTTCAAATAAAACATTTTAGGTTGTTCTGACTATTAAAGACTCAACATTGGCACTATCGTTGCTCAAAGTAAATTATTGTATTTTTATCGTTGGAAAACGAAGCTTTCGATTACTTGGATTACTACTTGTATTTATTTCGAGTTAGTTATTGGACGAGTGGGCATTGGAGACGTGTGTAGAATATCCTACCATTTCATCAGAAACACGAAAAGATTTATTGGTTAAATCCTTTTTTTTTTGTCAAAATTTTATTTTTCAATTGTAAATTTAAACGTTTTCATTTGTAGGAGAAGTTAATAACGGTTTTATTGGCGATGCCGGCTCTACTGCTGGTTCTAGAAAGTCTCTGAATTTGCATCCAGTGCTACTTATGCCGCAACCAATGACCGAAATTGATCGTTTTTCGGAACTGTCTTCCAGAACTAGTCGTTCGAAAACTTCGTTCTATCGCAATGACTTTGGTTCAAATATGCAAAACTTCCAACTGTAACTTTTAATTGTGATCAAGTGAGTGCGTATAAATTAGTACATTCATTATCTGTCTGCGACTGTCAATTTATTATTTTTATAGTTACACATTTTCTTATCTTGTTATTACTTCAGTATTATAATTTTTGTTTTAATATTCTATTTACGTAAGTGTATTGTGAATTTTGTTATTTTTATTATTTTTACTTTTAATAGAGTATTGGTTCTCACATTTATCGTGTTGTTGCAAATAGTTTTGTTCAATTCGTACTATTTATCGTGAAAAGAAATCCATCTTTGGTAATGAACTTTTATGTAGTCCTGTGACAGAATTCTATTGAGCCATATCATACACTTGACTAAATGAGATGAAATTTCGCTTGAAAATCTTAAAGAATGTTTCAGGAAAGTGTATGAGAATAGACACTACGCTCTACAACCCTTCATCAGCACAAAATAACATTTCATTTTGCTCTTGTTTGAAAATTTTCATTATTTTAGCTGGCATAAGAATAATTGTCTAATGATTTTCTCTCGCTATAAAGGAGTAAGTGCTGCCGTTATTTTGTTCTGTTACAACCAATTTTTTGTATTATCAGAGTCTAATTTTTTTGTGTAGGGGTGTGTAGGATTACTGAAAAGATACAAATTTATTTGTGAACCTACATGATTTTGTTTGTTTATTCAAATTGTGGTGCTTAGCCTAAAATGATCGAATAAAACGTAGAAAAGCAGATAAAAAAGCTCTTTTAAACAGGCATAATATATAAAAAATAACGCATTATCTTCATATAGCTGTATAACCGATAGGTAAATAATATACACAATTATTTTCTTCATTTGGTTTACTCCTGTTTGCCTTCTAGAGAGAGGGGTGACAAAATAATGCCTAAGATAAATTTTTTAACGTAGACTTTTTTGCGGTGATTGTAGCCTTTCAAAGCATTTTTTTGTGTTTCTTTTGCTATTATTTTTAATAATCGTATGCTGAAAACTGTCGTACATTTTGGTGACGCTGACTTGAAAAAATTTGAAACAGCCGCTATAATATGTGAACTGTGCCAATTTAAGACTGCTGGTGAAGTGGTAGCCTTCATACTTTTGCATTTCTTAAAATAAGAAGGTTTTTTAAAGCGCGCTGGCTCGTTTGTAGAATAGTTGATGATTTGATGAACCAAGGAGACAAGAATAATGACTGTATCTTTTTCGTACTACCCTGTTTTGGTAGATTTTGTAGAATCCACCTATTTCAGAGGTTGGCATTGTAAAGAGTAAAATGTTATAATATAGTGGTTTAAGATTCGAGGGACCATATGAAGTTGGTTGGAGTCACATGCCTGCATCACATACCTTTTAATTCACAACTGACTCTGCCTCAACGCTGGTATCTCCAGTTTGCTCTAATAGGTGCGCAGCCCGGCTCATAATGTGTGCATGAGGACCTCTTGGGTGGAGCCATGATAATAGGTGTGGTTTACAAGGGCAGCCTTCAGAGTCACCTTCTAGAGACACACCGCATAACTAAAATAGATTGAACACGACTTGAACAAATAATTATTTTTATTAAAAAAAAAAAAATCACTGTTTTGGGTTATGTGTGGGGACTCATCGGTATGAGGTAAAGGGGCTCGGACCCCTCGACGACAGTCGCCGCCCCAAAGGGCAGGCCAACTTATCGTCCTTGCGACGTTAAACGAACACACAGAATTACGTTCGATCGTAATTACCTGCAAATACTTGCAGATAATGTACGAGTACCGAATCGTGACGTCATCTATCAATCAATGTCACGATTCGTACACGAACCGGCCAGCCGTTACCTACGATAGTAGGGGATGACGCGACCTGGCTGTACTTGGCAACGTACGTGTTATATTACATACGTGTGTCTGTGTGCATGCGCCAGAACCGGTATAGAAACTCTTAGAACCGGCTCTAAAATCGCCAGTGTTTGGTTTGGTTCTGGCTTACCCATACGCTTGTATGAAGTGGCTGAACACGCTTAAATTCTGTAGAATTTCCTTCTGGTGAGAATATCTCTCACGACAAGGTATTCCACAGTGGTGACCCCGACGTGATTTCGGCCACGTCGTGAGGAGTCTTAGGTGCTTCGGCGCTATTACAACCTGGCGCAGTAGCGCTGGCGAGATTCTCGCTTGCTCGGCAAATTAAAAATATTTTTTTACCAAGACTAAGACACCTTTTGGTCGTCGAAGTAAGAGTCCACTGAAGTGGGAATTTATACCCCTCTCTTTAAAATAAACAAACAAAGAGAAACAAGACAGTAGACCTGGAGGAAGAAGGTTGGACTCATCCCCCAACTCCCCCGACTTTGACTCGACACTCCTTGAATTTAGCAAATATAGAAGAAGGCCCTCAACACCCAGAATTAGCACGACTGGGAACTGCAATAAATAAAGAAGAACTAGCAGTTAAAACGTTGAGAAGTGGTCGAACTTTAAGCCAAAGTTCTGACCCGAAAACACCTGTCCTACAAACACAGGAGCCAGTGTTTTCGACCAGCAAGGAAGGAAGTAGTACTGTGGAATACGCTTGTCACCAGAAAGACACAGCAATGGTTCCACCACCAACTGAAAACCCACAACCATCGCAGGGAGGCAGTAGTCAGCCCCAGCTGACACCCGAAGTCTTGGCACAGATCTTGCAGCTCTTGCAAATGCAGCCAGGACAGAACCCTAACTTCTACAGACGAAGGATAGATATCCCGGAATTTCTGCCGAATGAGGTAGAATTATAGTTGACACTATTAGAAGGCAGGTTCAAGACAGAAAACATAACTCTGAACCAGCGGTATACCCACATCTGTGGAGGCATGCCCCAGCAGATAATCCGCCACATTCCTGACATTATGGAATGCCCTTCGACAGAAGAGGACAAATGTGCCTGGTTCGTCAAAAAGATAAAGAACGTTTTCGGAAAAACAAAAAACGAAATAATCGATGATGTGATGGGTGGTATGAAGATGGGGGACGACAAACCCTCAATCTTCATGGCGAAGTTAAGGCAGAAGGCGGACAATATCGTAGCCCCTTCTGTCATAGGCAACCAATTTTGCAAACAACTTCCACAAAGTGTTGTGCAATGCCTAGCCACCGTTGGTTCGACGGTTATCAATACATCCGCGGATTTAGACTTCCTTGCGAAATCAGCAGATAATGCGCTCGAGTACACCAGGTCAAAGCCAGTGGTCAGTGCAGTATCTGCAGAGACTGGAGAGCTCGCTCGACTTCGAGCCCAAATAGCTCAGTTGACCGAAGAAGTAAAATGGAACAAAACTCAAAGCTCGACAAAACCCAATAGTAGCTGGCGACAAAGATCGAAAAGCAGAAGCAACAAGAACAACAGCAGCAGTAGCAGAGGACGACAGTCCCGGTCAAGAGACCGCAGATCTAGTTCCTGAAACAGGGGTCAGAGTTCAACTCCCCCTAGAACATCATCTCCCAAAACCCAGTCTCGAAATTGGGATGATTAGAGTTGCTTCTTTCATAACCGGTTTGGCACGGAGGCCACCAAATGCAACAACAGATGCAGATGGTGGGGTAAAACCTTCAATAAGGAGGCGTCAAACTAGAACGAGGGGCCATCTATGTGGCCGAAGACCCCTCGGAAAAATACTCACGCCGCCTGTTCATAAAGGACAGGACAAATAGGAGACGTTACTTAATTGACTCGGGAGCAGACCTGAGCATATTGCCAGTAAATAGAACCCAAAAAGTACTTCCTCCGAAATACTATCTCCGTACTGTGAATGGTCAAAACCTTCCAGCTTATGGACTCGAAACCAGCAAAGTCAACATCGGACTCAGCAAAAATATGACATGGTCCTTCACGGTTGCAGACGTTCCAAACCCGATCCTGGGTGCAGATTTTCTTGCACATTATGGCCTGATCATTGACCTCAAACACGGCAAATTGATCAATAGTGAAAATAAAAGTGTGGAAGGCAAAACGCTAGCTTACAGACTGGACACAAATATATCCAGCTGTACTAAAGTCGACGGACAACTCTTACGGATCCTGTCTGACTATCCTGGAGTCACTCAACCCTCAATTCGCAGGCATCCTACGTACAAACATGACACGGTTCATTACATCGAAACCAAAGGACAGCCTTGCCATGCTAGAGCACGGAGGTTATTACCCAACAAACTCAAAGCGGCACGAGAGTACTTCCATCGCATCATTGAGGAGGGCGTATGTCGCCCCTCAAAAAGCTTATGGAGCTCCCCTATCCACATGACTAAAAAAGCAAGTGGAGAGTGGCGAATTGTCGGAGACTACAGGGCCTTAAATGCCATAACAGTTCCTGATCGCTATCCAGTCCCCAACATAATGGACTTCAACGCGAATATGAAGGGTAAAACGATGTTCACAAAAATTGACATCAACTGGGCATTCCACCAAATTCCTATGGCCGACCAGGACGTTCCAAAGACAGCGGTTATAACCCCCTTTGGATTATTCGAATACCTTTGAATGCCGTTTGGACTACGCAACTCAGCACAAACTTTCCAACGATTTATCAATGGACTGTTTAGGGAATTGCCGTTTGCATATGCATACCTGGATGACATTTGCATTTGCTCAGAAGGCGGTGAGCATCAGCACGAGGAAAATGTGAGAGCCGTGGTACAGCGTATACACGCCGCCGGACTCACTATCAACGTAGGCAAAAGCTTATATGCACAGTCTGAAATTGACTTCCTCGGCTACAAAGTCTCGACCGAAGGCATTTCCCCCCTGAAGACCAAGGTAGAGCCAATATTGAACTTCCCGAAGCCCTCAAATGTCGCAGAACTCAGGCGTTTCTTGGGAATGGTGAATTTCTATAGACGTTGCATGAAGAATGCAGCAGCCAAACAAAGTAAGCTGTTTGCACTAATAAAGACAAGCAAAAAGAAAGACAAAACTCCACTCGAATGGAACGAAGAAGCCGAACAGGCCTTTGAGAATATCAAAGAAACACTGGCAAATGCAACTCTATTGGCTCATCCAGACGAAAGTCTGCCGTTATGCGTAAGTACCGATGCATCAGATTTTGCTATTGGTGCAACTCTGTACCAATTGGATACAAACAACATCAAATTACCGCTAGCTTTCTTCTCGAGGAAGCTCTCAAAAACAGAAAAGAATTATAGCACATACGATAGGGAATTGCTCGGAATTTTTGCTGCGTTGAAGCATTTCAGGCACCAGTTAGAGGGTAGATGTTTTTCTGTGTATACTGACCATAAACCCCTAACATACGCCTTCACACAAAAAGCAGAACCGGCATCACCGAGAAGAGCGCGACAATTAGACTACATCGGTCAATTGACTACCGACATTCAGTATATAAGTGGAGAACTTAACACTCCAGCTGATGCCCTGAGTAGAATCGAAGCTATCTCGGTTCCTGTCCAATTGCCTTATGCTGAAATAGCTAAAGCACAGCTTAAGGATGCAGAATTGCAGGAGTTGTTATCGAACGATGATACTACTCTCAAATTGAGACAGCGAAAAATTCCCGGTACTGATGTTTTATTAACATGTGACATCAGTACAGGTAAGAATAGGCCATTTCTACCGGTAAAATATCACAGGTTGGCTTTCAACAGTGTACATAATCTGTCACATGCTGGGCCAAAATGTAGTGCTAAACTAATTTCGGAAAGATTTGTATGGCCACGAATAAAGTCTGACTGCAACAAATGGGCTCGCAGTTGCCTGAACTGTCAAGAATCCAAAGTAGGAAGACACACTCGTTCACCCCTCAAATCCTTCAAACAAACAGAGCGGTTCAAAACGGTTCACATGGATCTGGTAGGCCCATTGCCACCATCTCAAGGACACAGATACCTGTTGACGATAATAGACAGGGCAACATGATGGCCGGAAGCAATCCCTCTACACGAGATGTCAGCTCCCACAGTAGCTGCAAGGTTATACGATACCTGGATTGCGAGGTATGGCGTACCAGAAGTCATAGTCACAGACCAAGGTCGCCAATTCGAGAGCTCGCTCTTCAAAGAGCTGGCAAATAAGCTTGGTGTTCAACACAGTCATACCACAGCTTACCATCCTCAAGCCAATGGCAAAATTGAGAGATGGCATAGAGCTCTCAAAGCCTCCATCATGTCTCATGATACCAAGAGATGGGTAGAAATACTTCCTACCATCCTCTTAGGCCTTCGATCCGCCCTACAAACCGATACAGGTCACTCTGCAGCGCAATTAGCGTTCGGCGAAGAGCTACGCCTTCCAGGGGACTTCTTCACAAAATCGAAAGAAGTTAGCCCCGAAATTATGGTACAAAACATAAGAAATGATGCCAACAATTTTCTAAAACAGGCAGCTCGTCATGGCCAGCCCAAGATTTACGTCTCGAAACACTTGGCTAATACGTCACACGTATTTGTTAGAGACGAAAAAATGAGATCTGCGCTGGAGAAACCATACGCCGGTCCTTACAAAGTAGTATCACGAAATGAGAAAAACTTTGTGATACTCATTGCAGGCGAACCTCGAACAATTTCAATCGACAGATTGAAGCCTGCATACTTGGTAAGTGATGATAAAAGAATCAAAAGGTTACAGAAGGAGAACCCAGAAAACATGCAGACGGATTCCGAAACAAAAACGGAAGATTCTGTCGATAAAAGTGAGAAAAATACCTCACAACAGAAAAAACCCAAGAAATCAGTACGATTTTCGGACAATGTTACCACTAAAACATTCGATCCCGAGGCCCCCTTATGCCCACGTAAAAGAGGCAGGCCCCCTGGCAGTAAAAAACGCAAAAATTCCCGACCTTCTCGCACATCTGAGAGGTTATTGCGAAGAAAATAAAATTTACTCCCGAAAAGTAATATCCGCTACGAAAGTTAAAACCCACTAAAAATATACGGGAATATCGGAACTCCGCGAGACAAAAGAAACTCCGGAGATAAGCAAACGAGGAATGCCAACAAAAAGAAGAAGACAGGAATAAACAAATCCACGTGCAATACGGAAACAAAACATTGCAACGTGCGAGTACCGTTAAACACAAAGATAATCTCTACGACGTGACGTCACAAATGGAGATTCCTTTGTACTGAAAATTCGAAAAATATATTCACTGAGTTTATTTCAGGCATAACTCTGCTTAAACCGATCAGAACTTAACTGGAAAACTTGTATACGGGCGAGAATTTTAAGCGCTATCCCCTCTACGTGTCGATAAGAAGATCCGAAAAGAAAGAAAAATAACTGTAATGGTAAATCGAAAAATGAAGTAAAATCACCCATTTCAGAACCGCCAGAATACTTGGACGTGTTTTCTGATACATTCTTTTGGTGCCTTCTCCCAAATTAACCTATTCTGTGATGTCACTACTACCAATTCCTATCCCAAAATCCGCCAACTTCCAGTTCGCTCGGAAAACTGCTGAGCACATGAAAACTCAGCAGAAGACTGAAACGAAAACGGAGTTGGATAGGATCGAAGAGGAGCTGCTGATGGACACAGCTCCTCCGGTTGACGATGTCCTAGCGGAGATGACAACTCCGCTGCCTCCGACAATCTCACCTCCCCGATCCCCGAAGGAGCCAACTCCGACTCCGGAACCCCCAAAGCCGGAGCCAAAACCCGAGGAGAAACAGGAGCCCATGAGATTCTTGTTTCCGGCAGAGAGGGCCGCGAACGAGCGGGCGAAGATGGCCACCTGGGCAACGGAGAATTCAAACTCTCCGATGCACAGGAAGCCGACGTTCAAACGTCCGCTACCCCCTCACTCCCGTCGACACCCCTACGCTCACACAAAAAATACCAAACCGAGGCATAGAGGTGAAGGCAGCCGGGCAAACTACCTGGCCCGAGCGTACGCCCGTAGGGAATCCTACGAGTGCGTCGGGGCCGCGGTAGGCAGTGCCCTGGCAAAGTGGGAGGCCGATCAGAGGCGAAAATAAACCCGCACGTCCCCCAGGCCTTGCGCATTTTTGGTCGTTCTTGCGGCGCAAAAACTGGGGGAAGTAGCTGTGGGGACTCATCGGTATGAGGTAAAGGGGCTCGGACCCCTTGACAACAGTCGCCACCCCAAAGGGCAGGCCAACTTATCGTCCTTGCGACGTTAAACGAACACACAGAATTACGTTCGATCGTAATTACCTGCGAATACTTGCAGATAATGTACGAGTACCGAATCGTGACGTCATCTATCAATCAATGTCACGATTCGTACACGAACCGGCCAGCCGTCACCTACGATAGTAGGGGATGACGCGACCTGGCCGTACTTGGCAACGTATGTGTTATATTACGTACGTGTGTCTGTGTGCATGCGCCAGAACCGGTATAAAAACTCTCAGAACTGGCTCTAAAATCGCCAGTGTTTGGTTTGGTTCTGGCTTACCCATACGCTTGTATGAAGTGGCTGAACACGCTTAAATTCTGTAGAATTTCCTTCTGGTGAGAATATCTCTCACGACAAGGTATTCCACATTATGAAATATGTAAGTAATAACACTTGTAAAGAAAACAAATTCTTCAAATTGAAAAGCCTATACCTGTTTTTTTTTTCTCTCTCTCTCTCTCCTATCTTCTCTATTTATTTGTAACCTCACCTCTTTCATTTCATTCACCCCTAATTATAATTTCTTTTATTTCATATTTTATCTTTTGATGCACATATAATTCATATACGATGTTACTTTCTTTTTGTTTGATTTGATTTACCATTTTTTTCTGCTTATAAGTTATTTATAATTGCTCTCTGCTTATTTTTGCTTTTTGTTATTGCTCCACTCTGCTTGTATGTTTGTATTTGCTTCTCTATTGATAGCTTAATTTAATTTCATTGATCTATCTTGTAAATGCAGCTTGCTCATCTGTTTTCCTCATCATGTAGCCTGTTGCTGTTTGCTAATTTACTTGTTTAATAAGTTGCAGCGACCAATCATAATTGAATTTATTTCAGATTACTTGCTGTATTATATGGTGTGATATAAGAAGAGGTGCAATTTGCAGAGATGAAATACGATAAAAATATCTGTACCATTGCTGCAAAATCACTTTGTTAGGGTAGGTAATTATTGTTTGGTTCTTTGATTTGCGATATATAGGAGTATAGATTCTGAATTCGTCTTTTGTAAACCTAATAATTTACTCAAAATCTTATTCGTCTTCTATCTAAATTGTTTCCGATATCTAATAAAATCAAAATTCACATAAATTGCGTGCGTGAAAAATATCTTTACTTTCAACCTAAATTTGAGCCATCATACTGCATTTGTCTGATTTTGTGAAAGACTTAGGCATCCAATTTATAAGCCTCATCATAATTTTCCTTTAACAGTGTTTGATTTCAAAAGATCGCTACTCACCTCAGCAAAATTGAATATATTATCAAAAGAAGCAATCATTAAAAAATTTTACCAATATAAATGATCTTACATATAAAACTGACTTTTATTAGTTTGAAGATAAAATCACGTAGAAAATATTTTCATGCAAAATCATTCATAATAACCACTATTCATCAACAAACATCGATATGTGAACATCAATAGCGATTCCTACGATATTCCTCACTTTGTCACACTCAAATCTATATATCATGTATATCGATGCATTTTATATCACCAAATTTGTTTTTAAATGAACTGCCAGACAGGAGCTGTGTTTTTGTTGGACACAGTCCATTTAACTATTGAACATCTTGTACAGCTTTCGATAATACTGAACGTATATTATATAACATTTATTTATTTTATTCTTGCATACAATGTTACGACTAAGTGGGGACTCTAACACTTTCCAACCCACGCCATTCCTTATGTTCGTGTACATGTTTTATTCATCTATTAAATCTCGTTACAGTAAACTTGTTCTTTTCTTTTACAAAAAAATACAATCCAGGGTTTAACAACTGCCTTACATGATAGCGTAATGTGGTTTTTTCTTGTAAATTTTTTTTTCCGAATCTAAACGTGCTCCGAAGGATTGAATACTAGTGATTTTTTTCAAGTTTTTGCTAGCGGATATTCAACGGGAAGTTGAATGATTTGGTGTTTTTGTCTTGAATGAAGGATTCATCAAGAATGTTTTGAAATTTAAAGAGTGAATCTTTTTCAAGCAGTTAGGCATGGTTTGAATTTGAACTTGATCAAATTACGTTAATGATAATTGTGTATCGAGGGTAACCAAAAAATAAGTCGTATCATAAAAGGCCGATAAAGTCATCCAAATTTCAAATTTTAATTTTTACACACAACTTCGACTTAGGCTGTTGATTCAACTGTAAATGAGGAAGCTGTGACAAATGACGACGAAAAATTTCAACGATCAACTTCAAAATTCAACGTATTGGTACTTGCTGAAACTTAAGGAAAAGGTTCAACTTTATTAAATTTTGTTTTTTGGGCTCAACTTCATAGTAAATTCACCGGAGAACTTTAACAATTGTGTTTTGTACTGCTGAGAACTTCAGGATTCAATGTGGAAATCTGCAATAAAATTACAAGTAAAACTTCAAAACAATTGGTAAAAACATATTTATCGTATTAATTAATTTCTATTTCGGATTTAATTGCATTTTGTTTATTCGTACGTAAACTTTTGGGGGCAAAATCGATATTTTTGGATATTTCAGGTTCGATAACTCGAAATTTAATCAGAATTGAAAGTTAATCAATCATTTTTTTTAATACTCTTTTTGAACTATTTTTCAATGAGATTCAAGGCTAATTGCAATACGAATATTTTGAGTTCGATGATAATATCTAAAAATGATTTTGAAATTTATTTAACTATTTTGAGGGTGAAAAGATTCAGGATATTTCCATAGATGTAACAAGTTTCCCTTCTTTTTAGTCATTTTATGGTACTGTTTCATTAGAGGCGTTTAAAATTACAATTTTCGGACTTATTAGCATTGAAAAAAGTAAAATAGTAACTAAATTCATAGAAATCAACCCAAATTATTTTTTTTAATTAACTGTTTCATCATTATTGAAAATTTGGAAAAATTCAAAAAACGATTTTCTTAAACCTAAAATCTCGAAAATAAATGATAAAAATCTCATATAAAAACATAATTTTTCATGTAAAAAGGTAATTTTTCAACCAGAAAATATATTTTCCAATTAAAACTAAATCAAAACACAACCAAAATCATTGCTAAAACTTGTCAAAATTTGAACAGACTAAACAAAGAAAATATTTCACTGAATCTTCATGCTCATTTTTCTTTGTTAGCCTAACCTGAATATCTAAATTTGTTTATTGATTTTTCATGCACATCTTTTGTTTGTCTAACTTAACCTCAACTTAACCTCAACATTCTTTTTTCAAATAAAAATACAATAAAAAATTTATTCCAGATTTTTCATATCGACAACCTTTTTCAAACACGAATTCTCAAATTAATTTATTCCTTTTATTTTACTAAATATTTTTTTTTTCAAAATTTTTTTTCTCCTTTTATGAAATTTTACAAATTGGGAACAATCATTGATTGTAAAAATATTTTACGAATTCAATATTCAAATATGACTCAAAATTTAAATGACAATTTGTCACAGACACAATCAGTTCAAATAGAAGAAAAAGTAAAACAAATTTATGCACCTTTAGGAAAAATTTTCTCAGGAAACAATTATTTAGACTGGAAACGATTAAATATTTCATTAATATGTGGTGCGGGATATTATGATATTTTTGCTAATCCCAAGGGACTTGAATATTATAAAAATAATTTTGATAAAATAGACTTTATTTCCTCTGACACACATAAGGCTATTGAAAAAGACAGGATAATGCTAAAGCATTCATCTTCGAAAGAATTTCATATACAATTGCAAGAGAAATTAGAGAATGCAGAAGAGTAGACAAAATATTTACAAAATTAGATAGTATACATGTAGTTAAAACAAACGTTATGGCAAACATGGCAAAATCAAAATGGAAACAATTTTGATACAAACCACAAGGAAATATAAGAATTTTTTAAACAAAATCGGATATTTTGTACAAAATGTTAGAGATACAGGAGAAGAAGTAACAGAAAAATTGAAAATTGAAAAGTTTTTAATGGCATTAGGACATGAACAGACAATTCCACTCATGAGATTTGAAAATTTAAGAGAAGAAGAAAGAACACTTAACAATTTAAAAAAATGTTAAAAGAAGATTTTGATCAAAATATGAGAGATATACAAATACTTTGTGAAAATAGAAATTACAATAATCAAAATTGAAATAATTACCAAAATCCTAACTATCGAAATAATAATAATAACAATTATTATAATTATAATAAAAATAATAACCAATAGTATAGAACTTATCAAAATAGAAATTAGAAACAATACCCCAACAATAATAATAATAATAATAATAATAATAATAATTACCAAAATACTTACCAACAAAGTCCAAATCAAAATTCATCAAATCAACAACCAAATATGCAGAATGATAGCAGAACTCCCAATATTAGATGTTTCCTCTATAATAGATCAGGTCATGTGAAGTTAAATTGCCCTGAAAATAATCAAAATACAAATTATAATATTAATAATAATAATAACTACACAAATAATGATGAGAATAATAAAAATTATTTGAATAATAATAATCAAAGTCTAAATACAAATAATAAAAAATCACAGAAACAGTAGGAACCACCAATAAGAATGAGTTTTATGGTCAAAAGATTTTAAAATGACAATAAATGGTTAATAGATGAATTAACTAAAAAAAAAAAAATATGTTATTAGATGGAGGATCAGAGGTTCATTTAACATCAGATATAGACAAATTAAAAAATATTCATAAATTCGTGCAACCAATTAAACTAATGTGTACTTTAAAGGGAGCATTTTTGTATGCAACACATAAAGGAACAATGTCAATCCTAATTGAAAATAAATATAAAAAACAACATAAGAGCTCTGTTTGATAGGATTACATTAACTTACACCAACCTACACCGGTAGGGATATTCCACAAATATTCAAGTAAAACTTGGTGCAGTCACATAACAATTCTACATTTGTGGAATCGCCTTCCTGGTGTAGGTTGGTGTAAGTTGGTGTAGTCCTATCAAACAGAGCTATTATTGACTTATTAGATGTACATTTTGTCCCTGAATTAAATTATGATATATTATCAGGAATACGAGTAATTAAATCAGGAATTTTAAATATAGATCAAGGAAAAAATATAGCAAATATTTATTTTATTGAAACAAATAAAATTTTAATGTCAGCAATCAAAAATTATGGGGTTTTTGTGATAAATTATGAATTAGTAGAAGAAGAAACAGAAGATGTGTATGCCAGTCACTAAAGATGACAAATGGACAGATTCTGAGGTAGAAGTAAAAATTGAAAATTATGAAAATAAAAATAATCAAGATACTGAATAGAACAATTATGAGATAGGAGAGAATATTGAACAAGATGAAAATACCCAAGATACAGATTGGAATGATTATGAAATATCACTAGACATCGAGGAAGAAGATTATTTATCTCAGGGGGTTGATACCCTAAAGATTTATGAAATAAATGATAATGATTTTTTTTTTGGATAATGAATTATCACAAAATAAGGAAAATCCTACAAATCAAAAAAATAATGATAATAATAATTCATCAATTGAAAATGAAAATTTAATAATACCACATGAAAATATTCAAACTAATGAAATTAATGATGATAATAACAATTTGAATAATTAAGATAATATTTTATTAGAAAATCCTCAAAATGAAAATAGTTATACTGAAAATTCCTAAACACAATAATAATAATGAAAATCAAATAATACCTTTTATTAATAGTATAACAGAAAAACAAAAATTATTATGACATAGGAGAATGGGACATATTAGTGGAAAATACCTCAAATTACTGTAAAAGCTATCAACTGGAATTCCAACATATTAAAATTTAAGGATAATGAATTTACAAACTGTGAAATATGTCAAACTGCAAATAACAGCAGACTTGGACACAATAATTTTAGAACGAAACCAAATAAAAAATTACAGTTAATTTCATGGGACATTATGGGACCATTTTCACCATCAATTTAAGACCAAAAATATCTGTTAACATTCATAGATCATTTTTCAAAATATACATTGGTAATACTGATAACCTCTTGTAACGATGTATTTAATAATTTTAAAATAATTGTAAATTCAATGAAAAATAAATTTCCAGATTTTCCTATCAGCACTTTAAGGACAGACAATTCTAAGGAGTATACAGACATTAGAATGTTAAATTTTTGTCAAGAACAAGGAATCACTTTAGAAACCACAGTTCCATACTCACCAGAACTTAATGGAATTGCTGAATGCCAAAATCAAACAATAATGAGAAGAGTAAGAGCAATGGTTTTTGATAGTAATTTAGATCTTAAATTTTGGGCATATGCAGCAACTACAGCTGTTTATTTAATCAATAGATCCCTAACAAAATCAAACCCAGATTTTAAAACACTATTTGAAATGTTTTTTAATCGAAAAACAAATTTAAATTATATTAAAATTTTTGGATAATTAGAATTTAACCATATACCGATTGAAATTAGACAAAGAAATGCGACTAATCAAACAAAAAATAAACAAAAAAAAATAGATCCCAAATTCTCGAGTAGATCAGTGAAAAATATTTTTATAGGTATACTACCACAGGATATTGCTTGAGAGATCCCTTTTTGACCAAATATTATGTAGCCTGTAATGTAAAGTTTAATGAAAATGAAAATATTTCACACCTACAAAATTTTGAAAATTCAATAATAAAACCATCGGATTATATTAGAGATCTGAATATTATACCACCAATAGTTTGTAATGTCACAAAACATGATACAAAATATATAAAAGACTGCATACCAAAAACTATTTATAATAGATAGAAAAATCCTTTTAAAAACAAATGGAAAATAGCTATCCAAGAAGAATTAGTCATTAAAAGAAATGGATGTTTGGGAGGAACTCATTTATGAAAAACAACCGCACCTAATTGACACAAGATGGGTATTTCTGACTAAAACTTATGAAAAAGGTCATCATAAACCAAAGGAAAGATTAGTAGCTGGTGGGTTTAAAGATCAAACAGAATACAAATTAGGGGAAACCTTTGCACCAGTGGCTTCAGTTTGGATAATTAGATGGATTCTCTCAATAGCAAATAAATTTGATCTCCACATCATACAATATGAAATTAAAACAGCGTATTTAAATTCACCAATAAATTTTCCATTATTTCTAAAACCACCATTAGGAATGAATATAGAGTACAGACTCAAATAGCTTCAAAATCCTGGTATAAATTGCTAGATAACAAAATTTTACAAATGGAATTTAATAGATCTAAAGTTGATCTTGCTTATACATTCATCAAGACAAAAATAATGATAAAACTTTTATTAACATACGTTGACGACATTCTTCTCATTACAAAACATGAAAATATAATTAAAGAAATTAACCAAAAATTTGAAATATTTTTCTTAATGAAAATAATAAATGAACCAAACAAGAGATAGATCAAATAAAATAATTAAACTTTCTCAATTAATGTATATCAATAAAATACTCAATAAATTTAACCTTAATGAAGCCAAACATTCAACAACACCAATGGAAACAAATCTGAGAATTAAAATTAATAATAATCATGAAGATAAAACAAATATTGCTGAATATAGAGCAATGATTGGAGCTTTGTTATATCTTTCAAGATTAACACATCCTGATATAGCTTTCGCAGTTAATTACTTTTCAAAATTTCAACAAAATCCCACTGAACAAATAAAAAATTATGTCAAGAGAATTTTCAGATATGTCAATAATATAAAACACTATATTTTGAAATATAAATGTATGGGACAACATATAGAAGCATTCGTTGATGCATCATATGCACTGGATGTTAATGATGAAATTATGGACCCCAATAATCTTTCCTGAGGTAAATCTGTATTTGGATATTTAATATTTTGCAATAATGATCTTATAAATTGGTCCGTCCTTAGACAATTGATAATGGCAAGCTCTTCAATAGTGGCTGAAATTATAGCAATTTATGATTCATTAGATGACTTAAAAATAATTTGGCTACTTATGAAAGAAATTTATCAACAAATAGCACCTATACAAATAAATGAAGATAATATTTCAACACAAAAAATTTGTTCATGTGGAACTCAAAAACAAGCTAGAGCTTTAACGATAAAATGCTATAAAATTTTAGAAGAATTTGAAGAAAAAGTTATAGAGTTTAAAACAGTCAGTTCACAAAGTCAACTATCAGATTTATCAACAAAAGCATTAAAAAAAAATCAAAATATCAATACTTAGTTGAACAAATTCTTGAAACTTCAAACATCCTTGCCATTTCTTGAAAAATCATATTATTTCTTTTCGAAAACATCCTCTCTGAACAAATCTATACTGATTCATAAACAACCCATGACATAAAATAAAATCTCTAAATAAAAATTAAAAAATGAAATAAATACTAAGAAACTTGTTGCATCTATAAAACGAATTACCTGAATATTTTTTTTTATTAATTGATTTGAATGAACCTTAAATCCGGAACAAATAAAAAAAACAACATTAATTTTATTATTCTACATCGATCGTAACAAAATAAATTAAATTTAAAATAATTAAAAAATGATATTTATCTTTCAACCTTTATTGTATGATAATTATTGTATATTTTTTAGTAATTTTTTTTATGCATATATTTAATTAACATCGCAAAATTAAAACAAATTTTGTTATTGACCATTTTTTTTTAGACATGTTCGCTTTATATTACCAAAACTACAAATTATGTAAATTTACACTCCAAAGTTATTACTTGAATTTTTTTTATATATGTTATATTTGAATTTTTTTCTATTTTTTTTTTTTTTAAATTAATTATACCTGATTTTTTAAGAGTTCAGGGGGGTGTTGGACACAGTCCATTTAACTCTTAAACATTTCGTACACCTTTCGGTAACACTGAATATATATTATATAACATTTATTTACTTTATTCTTGCATACACTGTTACGATTAAGTAGGGACTAACACTTTTTGACCCACGCCATTCCTTATGTTCGTGTACATGTTTTATTCGTCTATTAAATCTCGTTACAGTAAACTTGTTCTTTTCTTTTACAAGAAAATACTATCCAAGGTTTAACAACCTCCTCACAGTTTTCACAGGCCAACGCAGGCACCTGGATCTCTATTGCTTAAAGAATCCTTTTTTTTTCCCTCAAATACACCACGAAATAGTGAAAATAGAAATGTGTACCACATTAAAAACCAGGGTGCTTTAACCAATAGATATCCAAAAGATGCCTGCATTGGTCAATGAAAACACAGCTCCAGTTTGGCGGTTTGTTTAAAAAAAAATTTGATGATATAAAATGTATCAGTGTATGTGATATATAGATTTGAGTGTGAAGAAGTGAGGAATATGGTAAGAATCGCTATGTATGTTCATATTTGTATATCGATATTTGTTGCTGAATAGAAGTTATTATTTTCTTTAGCAATCGGTATAAGATTTCTATAATGTCTTATAAATTTGCCATAATCTTCGAAGATATATATATATATATATATGATGGAGACGACATAATAGTTGTTTTTGTGTAGGATCTACAGATTTTGCTACCAACACCATGTGTTTTTCTTTCTAAAAATCTGATTGGGAAAAAAAATTGCCAGGTGCATTTGTTTATAAACACTGGTGTACAAATTACCCCATTCCAGAGAATCTGTTCATTTTAATTGGTTTATGTCGATTGATATGGGGTAATTTGTACGCCAGTGTACACGTTCTCTGTATAGATGTTAACAACAGTCTTCAACCATATACATAATGGACTGCGCATACTAATAAAATTAACATTGACTTATATGGAGACACCATGAAGGGATACATTTCCTTCAAAAGTTCCCTATTTTCAGGATTTATCAAATATATATATATGTTAATTGATTAAATAATTTGGAGGGATTTGCATTATCATTTTACAAAATGAAAGTGTTTTTAAAATTAAATAGCGTCATTTATTCCTTTTTAATATTCGTAGGTGAATTCTGTGAATATTACAGTTTGATAAGGGAAGGAACTTTTGAATGGAATGTACATTTCATTTGGTTGCTTCTTTGACTACATACATACTGGACTGCTAATACTGATAAGAATAACACAGAGTCTAATGAACAACCTGTGAAGTTGAGTCAGACACCCGTATCCCCGTTCAAAATGTTAGTTTACTGGTTTGCTGTTTAAAAACTGAAGTGAGGTTGAAATCCAAGGAAAGAAACAAGTTAGTTAGAGATACTGTAATGCAATGATTTAAAGTATAAATTACAAGTTTGAGGAAGATGAACGATCTCCTTCCATTACAAGATTAAAGTTTGAGTGGGAAATGAGTTTCAGCGTTCTCGAGTGAACGAATGAAAAAAGTCGTGTTTGTTCGCACAACCCGAATTTTGTTAGTACGCACTATCAAGAGTAGTTGTGCTAAGTGTTAGGAAGCGAGTGCAGGTGGAGTGCTGAACAACACCCCCCACAGCCCAACGAAACGAGCGAACATGATTTATCGCGAGAACGAATATTATATAAATTAATTTTGAATTATTATATTATTACACATTAATGTTCATTTCCCAAACAAAATAAATAAAATTAAATAAAATAAATAATGAATAATGACTAGATTGTAACATAATATATTTCGATGTATTTTTGAAATTATTTATCGACATATTGTATTGCGGTAATGGTTTTGATTCGGATATTTTTTCGATCTTTTATGCTGTTTGAGAAAATTTTTGTTCAATTTTGTTTGATACTTGTTGAATAAGGGTGTTCCGAAATGTGATAAACTAATATCAACTAAACGTGTGAAATCATGTCGATGATTTGTATTCAAATCTCTGTTCATTCGAAAGTTGAATTTGCAGAGATGACAATGAATACCTACAGGAAAATAAATTTTGTTTCAACAAGTATTTTTTGGCCTAAAGAATATAATATATTATTAATTTTGTTTGAACATGTGATTTTTTTTTTTTTTCTTGAACGTTATATTTTCATGTACCATGCTGAAAAAAAAGAGATTACTATATTCAGTGACTTGTGAATTGACATATTATTGACTTCGAGTGTTTGTAATCCTTCACCTTTTAAAATAAACGATTTCCGCATATAATTATTATGAATTTGATGAATTTTATTGTGAGAGATTTGATGTTGTTAATATTTTGTCGACTAAGTTTCTAAATTTCTGTTTGTCGAGACTTTTTGTTAGCATGTCTAACTGTTTTGAATTCAATTTCTTTATCCTCTACCGATTGTGTAATGGCATAGCATTTTATCATTAGGGCTCTTGCTCGTTTTTTGGCTCCTCCTGACATTATTCTAAGGGCTGATATATTGTCTTCGAAAATTATGACTGGGTCATTTTCTTGGAATATTTCTTTTTGTAATAGAAAGGTGACTTGTATATCGTCTAAAGCATCGAACACTGCAATTATTTCAGCAGCAGTTGAGCTTGTGGCAACAATTGTTTGTCTTCTTACATTCCAATTAATTAAGTCCCCATTTAAATATATTAAGAATCCCGATATAGATTTCCCTAAATTTAAATTTGATATTTTTATTTCGTGATCTTTTACATCTGGGGCATAAGATGCATCTACGAAAGAGTGTATGCCTTTACTATCTGATGTGAATTTAATCGATAATTCTTTTGTTGTGTTCACATATTTGAATTATTGTCTCACATGATTTTTTAATTTAGAGTTTGATTTTGTTTGGAATCGTGAGAAAAAATTAACTGCAAATGAAATATCGGGTCTTGTTATTCTAGCTAGATATAACAGGGCTCCAATCATTGAACGATATTCAGTATCGTCTGTGCAGTTTTCATCTTCTTCAATTTTTAAAGATGTTTCTATGGGTGTATTTATGAAATTTGATTCATTCTGATTATATTTTTTTAATATTTTTTCTATATATCTTGATTGTATTAACGTTATTGTATTTTCTTTCCTATCTCTTATGATCTCAAATCCTAAATAAAATCTCGGGTTATTAATGATTTTTGTGGCAAATATTTTTTGAAAAGAATCATTTACATTTTTAATCCATTCGGGGGTGTTTGACGCTATTAATATGTCGTCAACATATGTAATCATGAAAATTATTTTTTCATTTGATTTTTTAAAATATAAACATTTATCTGTTTTAGATCTTTCAAAGTTCATTTTTAAAATATATTCATTTATTAAATTATACCACGATTTAGACGATGTTTTTAGGCCATAGATAGATTTTTTAAGTCTCAATAATTTATTACTTTCCATTAATAAACCTTCCGGGGGCTTTAAATATATAGGGACTATTGCAGGGGAATTTAGATAAGCCGTTTTTACATCATATTGAACCATTTCTAAGTCATATTTATTAACTATCGATAGGAACCATCATACTAACCAAATTGGAATAACAGGGGCAAATACTTGTCCTAATTCATATTCGGTTCTATCCTTGAAGCCCCTAGCAACTAATCTTGCTTTTGGTTGGTGGTATCCTTCATCATTTGGTTTTGTTACAAAAACCCATCTTGTGTCAATGGTTTTCAATGATTTATCGTAATCTACTTCTTCTCAAACGTCCATTTCCCCCAGGGAAATAAATTCATCCTCAATAGCTTTCATCCATTCTTTTTTAAATGGGTTAATTTTGTCATCTTTATAGCATGTTGGTATACAATCTTCAATCCACCTATTATCTATAGTTTTTGTGATGTTGAAAGTATTTATGTTAATTAAATTTTTTACAAAATTTGCTGGTTTGAGTACCAGTTCTTGTTCACAATTTTTTAAGTTTGATATATTTTTATTTTTGTCAAACTTAGCATCACAAGATATATTAAATTTATTTGAAAAGGGATCTCTAATGCAATATCCTGTAGTGGTATATCCCATGAGTATTCCCTTTTCTCCTCTTGGTGCAAATTTTGGGTCTATTTTTATTTTATTTTTATTTTTTGATTTAGTTGCATTTTGTTGTCGGACTTCGAGTGGAATATGTCTATAAACTAATGATCCAAAAATTTTTAAATTGTCCAGATTAGGTTTTTTGCCAAAAAAAATTTCATATGGAGTTTTGTACTCTGAATTTACTCTTGTTGGTGATCTATTTATCAAGTATGCAGCTGTAGCTATTGCATGTGCCCAATACTTAATATCTAGATAACTATCAATTAGTAAACTTCTTACTCTTTTCATCAACGTTTGATTTTGACGTTCAGCAATTCCATTTAATTCTGGTGAGTAAGGAACTACATTTTCTATTTGTACTCAATTTTATTCACAAAATTTTATTAATTTTTGATCAGTATATTCCTTCGCATTATCGCACCTTATTTGACTTATTGGTGTTTCAGGGAATTTGTTTTTCATTGAATGAAAAATATTTTTTAATTCTGTAAATACTTGACTTTTATTTTATATTCCCATAATATCTGAAGATATAATTTCTAGTCTCCTTTGGTGTTTATTTCTGACATTGTTATGGCCTAGACGTTGACTATTTGCTATTTTGCAAATTTCACAATTTATGAAATCATCATCTTTAAAATTAATTGTTTTTGGAATTCCTATTGTGACTTTATGTAAATATCTCATGTATTTTCCATTTAAATGGCCTAATCGTCTATGCCAAATCATTTTTTTATGATTATTTGTGTTATTTTGAATTATTTCTAATGAATTATCTGAAATATTTTTTTTTTTTTTTATATTATTATTATCCTCATTATTATTATTTTCTATTATAGTATTATTATTTTCATTATTTTCTTCTAAATTATTATTGTTATTAATGGGTTCTTCTTCTTCTTGTCCTATTTCTAATTCGACAGAAAAGGAATCAGATTTGTCATTATCTTGATTTTAAGTGACGGGCATACATTTTTTTGGTATATTTATGTAATCGTAATTTACTTGAAAGACACCATCAATTTTATAACATGTAAATAGAATGTCTTTTTTCTTTTCCCTGATCCATATGTATATTCCAGATTCTGTCACTTTAATTCCAGACATAATATCTAATGACAGATCTGGTACATAATGGACTTCTAATAATTCAATTGCTGTTTGAATTTTATTTTCATTTTCTACTAATATTCTCATATTTCCCATATGTGTGGCATATAAATACGTGTCTTTAAGTGCACATTGTAATTTTACTGGAATTTTAAATTTTGTTACATTAATCAATTTTTCAATATTTAATGTGAGATGAATTTCCGCCCCCCCATCAAGTAACATTTTTTTTTTTAGTTGTATGTCATTTTCATTTTTTGTATTATCTTTAATTAATTTTTTTAAAAGCCAGTCTTCATTGTTACTATATTTTTTAACCATGTATGATAATTTTATTGGTCTTTCCTCTTCTTTTTTGTCTTTATTTTTTGGTTTTTCTTTATTTTGTTCTTTATTTTTGGGTTTATAATCAGGGCATTTATTTTTGTAATGTCCTGTTTGGTTACATATAAAACATCTTTCTTCTTTATTATTTTTTCTAGGCGATTAATTATTATTTCTATTATTATTTTGGTTATTATTATAATTATTTTGTTTATTTTGATTATTATTTTCATTTCTTGGATTATTATTTTTATAATTATTATTTCCGTTATTATTTTCATTTGTGTTATTATTATTTCTATTCCACCTATTATCATTATTATTATTGTAATTTGTATTATTGTTTCTAAATTTATTCCCATTATTATCGAATTTTTTATTAGACAATTGGTATTGTAGTTTAATTTGTTTGTCTCTCATTTTTTGACCACAGTCTTCTTTTAATATTTGTTTGAATACTTCCAGATTTTTTCTATTTTCAGGGAGGTTATCAAATTGCATTTTTGCAATGGTTTGTTCTTATCCTAATGCCAATTGAAGGTTTTCCAATTCCACTTTTTCAGATACTTCCTTCCCTGCATCACAAACTTCTTGTACTAATATGTCCCATTTATTTAAAAAACCTCTTATATTACCACCAGGTGTAAAGCGAAAAGCAGTCCATTTCAATTTTGCCATATTTGCAACTATTTTGGTTTTAGAACCATAAGTTATATCTAATTTTTCAAAAATTTGATCTACTGTTTTACATTCTCTAATTTGTTTCGATACATTGTATGTCATGCGTTCCACGATAAATGCTTTTGCACATTCCTGTTTTTTAAAGTATGCTTTAGCAGAATTTGAAGATGGTCTGTATTGTAAATTATCCATATTTTCAATATAAATTTTTAGTTCAGGGTGTGGTCCAAAAACATCCCAATATCCCGAACCCCTTATTAATGCTATGATCATACGTTTCCAGTCCAAGTAATATTGACCATCAAATATTTTTCCACTTGGACCTTGTATTGGACTTATGGTTTCATCAGCTGGCATAACATAATGTACTTGAGGGTGTGTACTCCCAGAGCCTGATCCTCCTTGGGGAGATGGGGTAGTGGTTCTCTCACTTGCCATATTCATGCTTTCTGGAGTACTTGGTAATGTACTTAGTTCCGACAACTCAATTTTGAAAAGAAATAATAAAATTTATTGAAAAAAAAAAAAAAAATTATTGCAAAAAAAATTTTATTTTATTTTTGGAAAAATATTTTATTTTTTAATTAATGATTATTTTTATTTGAATTATTAATTTTTGTAATATTATTCGTGTATATATTTGTATTTTAAAATATGAGAGAAGAAAAAAAAACATTCCAACTGAGAATATATTTCAAAATTAAACTTGAAGAAGTCTTGTTTAAATTTGAATCCTTGTGAATGTCTATAACAAAGGATCTATTGAAAATTATTTTTGAAACCTATCTGTAATATTTTATTGTAATAAATTTTCAAGTTTATGCATTAGTATTTTGAACAAAAGAATTTGGTGACATGAAAGTTCAATAGTGAACCTGTCCAATATAACAAAGATTTTTTCTTTTGTGACAATAAATTGTTAAAACATGAAATTTGTTCAATTATGAAAGTATTTTGCTTGTTAATATTATATTATATCTTTTAATTTTCCTAATTTTACGTATTTTTAAGGAGGATTTTCTCTCTCAAAATTTTCAAGAAAAATTCTGAAAGATTCTATCGAGTCAAAAGCTTGAATACTGAAAATATTTTTTGAAATTTCTATGAATTTTGCGACTTCAATACCTCTTTTATAGTGAATTATTCCATTAACATTTACTGAGAAGGTTTCTAAAACTATTTCTCCCAAAAATGTTTTCCAGAATGGAAATTCAATTAAATTAATTCTTACGTCTGTTATTTTTTCGTATTCAAAAATATTTAATAATTTTTTATAATCTTTTTCTTCAATTTTAATTGTTCCTTCACAGTTTGATGTGCAATTAGCAATTTGTTTCCAAAACCTTATCATTCGTAACCTGCTTTATTCGAACTTATTTTTAAGCTTAATCGTCTTGTGAAATTTCACTTGATTTTTACCAAACTAAAGGAGGTTCTTGAAATTAAGCGTTTTGGAAATTGAAGGAAAAAAAAATTCTCAAAGAGAAAAAAATTTTTTATATAACTAATTTCGCTCAATATCCCACAAAATCACTGAATATATCCCATCATTTTCCGCAATAGTAAATGAAATATATAATTTGAAAGTATCGAAAATTACATTACCCGTAATCTGCGGAATTCCGTTGAATATTTCCCAGTTGAGTTTGTGAGTAATTGGCGTTTTCCCATGAGTCAGTACTTGGATCAATTTCAGGTCGTCTTCAGAGAATTTCAATCTTGGCAGCATACAAATCGGTTGAATCAGCAGCACTTGATCGACAAAATTTCAATGATGATTTTTAGCAGATGATTGCGTTCGAAGATCACAATAATTGAGTTCGACGTAACAGCAATCTCTGATTTTTAAACTTTTTTGATGATTCACCTTACTGTAACAGACGATCCAGGTCCGAAGTAATCTGCAATCCCACGGCAAAAATCCTTTTTGTTTCACCTTACCACAAAAAAACGATCCAGTATTTTTCGGAAGATGATTAAAATGGCGTTAAACTATTTTGGCGGCAATGTAATTCAAATTAACCTCGAATAATTTTCGATTAACTTTTCGAATAATTAAACGAAAAAAAATTCACTGAGTTAACAACTCATGAATTAAAATATACTTTGTAAAGAAAATTTACTTTTAACGAAAAGGCTTATAGTTCCCTTAACTTTTGGATACTATAGCAAAAAAAATTAAAATGAAAGATTAAGTATCACTCTGTACTAACTGTTCAGGAATCGCAGCTCTGCCTACCATAAAGTGAGGTTGAAATCCAAGGAAAGAAACAAGTTAGTTAGAGATACTATAATGCAATGATTTAAAATACAATTTACAAGTTTGAGGAAGATGAACGATCTCCCTCCATTACGAGATTAAAGTTTGAGTGGGAAATGAGTTTCAGCGTTCTCGGATGAACGAATGAAAAAAGTCGTGTTTGTTCGCACAACCCGAATATTGTTAGTACGCACTATCAAGAGTAGTTGCGCTAAGTGTTAGTAAGCGAGTGCAGGTGGAATGCAGAACAACAAAAACAAAGAGCTACCTGATCCGCATTTAACCAAATTAATTACAAATTTCTATGTAAAAATTAGAATTAGACATATTTGTAAGAATATTTTGCAAGTAGATAAAAACATTCGTCATACAGCGACAAAAAATATTATTTTTATGCATCAATAAATCAAATTTTAAATTGATTTAACTGAAATTTTTGAACTTTTGAGTTTTATAAAACTACAACATTACCGATTTAATTCGTAATTAAAAGCAATAATTGTGATAAGAAGAGACCAAGTCAGAGGAAAAGACAATAAGTATTAATAAATTGGATAATGAACTAACATTTTGAACAGGGATACGCCTGTTTGTTTGGAACACTGCTTTTTATCAGTATTAGCAGTCCAGTATGTATATAGTCAAAGGGTTGCCTTCAACATTTTATCAGTATGCGTAGTCCATCTTGTATATGGTCGAAGAGGACAGTCTATCTCATTGTAAAACAGCAACATGTTGTCTCTATAATATATATATATATATATATATCCTAGAAGGTAGCATTTGTTTTTATTGATAACACATACTAAACTGTCGACAGGAGTCAAGAGTAGCTAGTATCTACACTAAAGCTTGTTAAAGGTGAATTTGTGTTAATATTTTTCCTGCTCTAATGATGAATTTTTATTGATTATTGATGAACGATGACTTTTCTAAAGGATGGAGTTCACGAACTTCTGGAACATTTTGCCAAATATGCAAAGGATCCTACATCTTTCCTTACGTAAGTTATATTTGTCTGTTTTATTCTTGGTTTCATCGGTCACATTCAATTTATCCTTGTTCTAAATATTGTAGAAGTCAACCTGAGATAGAAAGTAAGTTCAAAACTCTGGTGAAGCAGTGTTACGATAACTCCAAATTTCTTGAAGACCGGTCTAATGCACCTACATTTACATTACCTAAATTGATCATCAAACAATTTGATATTGAACAAATATGGCAGCAAGTAGAATTGCAAAACAAGTTTGTGTGTGGCGAAATTCATAAGGAGTTACGAACTATTGTTTCTAATTTACAATCCTCTCCAGGTTAGATGAAATCAGTTTATGATTTCTGTGGAGCCATTAACATTAGTTATTTATAGTTTTTATGTAATTTTCAGTTATTAAGAATGATGTAACTCAAACCGATGAATCAATTTCTAAGAAGGATTCCTCAGGTAAGAATTTTGTTTTCTTCTAACGTGATAATTGTCTTCTACATATTATGTATGAGTCATTTGTTGTTCCTCTTTTTCTCAGTAGACGACAGTGGAAAGAAAGCTTCAAAAAACGTCAAGTATAAATTTATGTTTATTAATGTCTGTTAAATATAAAACCCTTAATTCAGTTTCTGTAACTGTTTTTTGTTTTTAATCTGTCCAGGTTTGTTGTAGATATTGATGATAATGAAGATGGGGATGATGAAAGTTTTGGAGATGACGGAGATGATTTAGGTTTAAAAAAATATGATGAAAGTTCAAGAGATAAAGATGATGAAGATGAAAGTTTAAATGATGATGATGATGAAAGTTTAAGAAATGAAAATAAATGTGATGAAGATAAAGGAAATAAAGATTTGAATAGTGGCAAGCAAATTTTTGGAGATGCTCCAGAGGATGACAACGATGAGATAAAATCATCGTTTGAAACACGCCAGGAAAAACTGAAACAACATGTTGAAAAATTGGAAGAAAACTTACTTGCCGAAAAACCATGGCAACTAAAAGGAGAGATTACCGCCAATAAACGGCCAGAAAATTCTCTGGTTCACGAAATTTTAGAATTTGATTTAAGCTCGCGACCTGGTAACGTTAACGATCATCTTTAATTACTGAGCTCTCTTTTCATTGCAATTCATTCATTCATTCATTCATTTTTTTTTAAATGTTATTTTTAGCCCCGATCATCACGGAAGAAGCTGCTTTAAAACTGGAAGACGTAATCAAAAACAGGATCATTAATAAAGTATGGGATGATGTAGAACGAAAAATAAAGCCCGTCGATACCCCCCGTGAATTCAAAAAGAAGTTGGTATTAGACCAGGAAAGAAGTAAATTTAGTTTAGCGCAAGTTTATGAACAGGTTGGTACCTTTTTTTATCTCGTTGTTTATTTACGTTGGGACTTCTGTCGCTAAATAATCTGTCTGTAAAGGATTATTTGAAACAACGAGAAACCGTAAATCCAGAGAGAAAAAATAAAGACGAAGAAGAACCGAAAAAAAATAAGCAGTTACGAGTTGTAATTGATTCTTTATTTAGAAAATTAGATGCTCTATCAAACTATCACTATACACCATTGCTGGTAAAGACTCAGTTATATTGGATCAGTGGTTAAGACACTGTCTTTGAATGCTAATTCTTTTATCGTTTTGTAGTCCATTGCAGAGCCTCAGATAGTTACGAATTTGCCTGCTGTTACCATGGAGGAGGCTATTCCTGATGCCACATCTACTGCTACCCTTCTCGCTCCAGAAGAGATCCAAGGTAATCTTGCTTATTTTTTTTTGCTGTTTATTTTTTTTTTGTATAAAGTTATCTTTCAATCATAATTACGTGTTCGAATTTTCGTAGGTAAAATAAAAGGTGATCTTGTTAGTCAGGAAGAACGAACTTCTACCGACAAAAAACGTGCACGCCGAAAGAAGAAAGTAAAACAGAGAATGGTTCAGAATGAAATTAAATCAAAAGAAAAAATATTGGAGAAACTGAAGCCTGGTCTTGGAAATAATTTCGCTAAAGAAAAAGTTAAGAGAGATTTGGAACGACTTATGAAAGATAAATCCGTTTCTAATGTAAGTTTTTGCTATGCCTAGTCTACCCTTTTTTCTGCGATTAGTACTTAATTTATTTTTTTTTAATCAATTCTAGTTCAAAGAAAATGCTGTTAATGGAAAGAGTTCGAAGTCATCGCAGCAATTTTTCGCGCGTTTGCAAGATACTGTTACCGGAGATGATAAAATCGAGAAAAAAAGAAAACGAGAAACTATTAGTACAGATCCGAAGCGAATAAAATTATAGATTCTGTTTTGTTCTTCGCTATTTTATGGATAATTAAGAGGGAATCATTTCAAGGTCAATGTTGCAAATAACTTGAACAAAAAATTTCAAAATGAGATTTTTCAGGGATATGGTCCCAAATATTTTAATAATACATCTCTAAAAACTGTTTTCTTGAAAGTTACAGTCTAAGTGGAGCCCATGTTAATAGTTCCATTGCAGTAGACATTTAGACAAGCTACATTCTGACATGATGTGGCAACCGGGTTTTTGCTTCATATTATAATGTTCAGTACTGGACCAATAAAGAAGGATGATTTCTTGTTGGACATGCCAGCGTTAATAGGTGACGACTGCGTACCTCTTGATTTATGGTAAATTTCAGAAATTCGACTAACTGAAATAAAATGAAATAAGCTACACTGATAAACCTTAATAATATTGCAATCTTTAAGCTTATATTTAATGGAGGGCTGATTTTTATAACATTTTTATAGGTAGTTGTTATCAAACATAGATAGTATTTCCAGGGAATGAAATTTCTGTTTTGCACGTTACTATATCTATATATATGAATGTATGTATAGATATATATATGAAAGTAATTTTATTCCTGGAAACACACTATTGTTGAGGAATGGAACAAATACAATTCAGCCCTTCATTACATATGTATTCAAAGGTTGCAACAGGACGATTCCCTCTTTGTGGGTTGCATACCATTCTCCTAATTTTATGTGACCAGCAAACATTTTAATTCTACGTTAAAAATACACCTGTAGTACAGAAAAGGTAGGAATCTTAATCTGGAAAATTGCCATAGTTTGTTTTTTCCCAGTAATCTTTAGGGATGAGCATCCTAAATTACATACTAAAAGTCTCAACCCTAACCTCCCTTGCTTCAGTGGGAATTATGGAAAATGTGCACCCAAATCATGTAGGCTCACGGATTAACATACATCGGATTTGCATTTTTCTTCAATTTGTCCGTGGATTTTCTATAAGATCACTACAACTAAAAAAATTTTTTTTTAATTTTGGGGAAAAAAAATGAAAATGACTAGCCGTAACAGAATAGGTGCACTAATTAGAATACAACTGAAAAGTGAACTGAAAGGTTGAAAACAAGTTTTCTATTGGCTTCTAAAAGTTGAATAAAATTAGTGCAAAAAATTATTATCTCTCTCAACTATACCACATAAATACCAAATATATAGAGTATTAAATTACTATTACACGCAACTAGTATGTATTGACAGATGGTTGATCACTGGTTCAGGTTCTGTTATTTATGGTTTCTTTACTATGTGAGTGTCAATTTCCATTACATCGATATAGGAATTGCACTGGTATATTTAATAAATTAATTGTATTAATGTTTGTAAGGAATCCTCATTAATCTCTTAAATGGGAATCCAATCTCCTCATTAGCCTGTTGGTATAGTTGACCGCTATCATCAACCTTTCTGAGTTATACTTGGAGTATTGTAAGTATGAACCAAAAACACATCCTATGACGTACCACACAATAAAATAAGAAAGTTCAAAATGTGGCCCCTTTTGAATTCCCTGGGGTCAAAGAATGAGTGGAATGAAAAATTGAATGTCAAATTTGAACTCAGCGCTTCAAAAATAAAAAAAAACATACTCCATGGTATATCACACATTAAAATATGAATAAAAATAAAAATTTGGCCCTCTTTTGAAGCACCTATGGGTCAAGGAATGGGTCAAATGAAAATATTAATGTCAAATTTGAACTCAGCACCTGAAAACACATACACATTAAAATATAAAAATTCAATGTTTGGGCCCCTTTTGATGCCCCTAGGTGTCAATGAATGGGTCGAATAAAAATATAAACATCAAATTTGAATACAACACCTTAAAAAAGGTACCTTGTGATGTATTAAACATTAAAATATGAAAAGTCAAAATATGGTCCCTTTTTAAAGCCTCTTAGGGTTTAGGAGTGGGTTCAAGAAAAAAATTTATCTCAAATACATATATTGGAGGGTAAATTCTTGTACTGCAAATGTGTATATTATTTGCCATTTTGGTTAATGATTGATTTTGTAAGGGTTTGCTTTAGGATGTCTGCCTATATTTGTGTCAGTTAACGTGAATTTTAGTTTCAAATCAGTGTGAAAATAAGTGTTTGCAACAGTTACAAATTTAGTGTTTGAAGGAGATTTCATATTTAATGAATTGAATCAATATAATTTGTTAGGATTCATTTTTTGTGAATACGCTTCATTTTCATCTTAGAAGGGGTGTTAATTGGCATGCAAAGTGTTTGAAAAAGCTGTTAATTTGGCATGTGAAGTGTATTTCAAATAATCATACAGGCCTTCCATAGAAATTCAAGACAATTGCTAATTTATGACACACATAATAACCGAAGATTGCAATTTATTGAATTGCAACAAGTATAGTCCATATCAGGTGTGTTTATATTGTTCCTAATGAAACCTGCAATTGCTAATTGAATTATTATATTTAGCCTATGCCAAAAGTTGTAATTTGATATTTCTGTAAATGTTAAAATTAAATGAGTAATTACACATTGCATTGAAAAAATACAATTTACCAATTTATAAATCAAAATAACAAATATTACTATTTTATTTTGAAAATGAGACAAAAATTTCTATTTTTCTTCATATAGGAGGTATTAACCAGGCCACGAACCATATATTTGTGGTATTTTTCAGTGATCATCTCACAACAGATGCAGGTATTTACTTGTCACCAGGCTGCATTTCCTCACACAGTGAGATTTAAATTTCCAAAATTAACCATCAGGTCACATAATTAATTGAATATTATTAATAAAAATATAAATACAATATAATCGTGTGGGTATTATACCACCAGATATAAATAATTTTTACATCTTAGGCGGTTTTATTAGGAAAATTAAATGAAGTGTTATGTACGGAGATTGAGCTTAAGTTAGATGAAACTTTAACATGCATTATTAATATATATGACTTTTTAGTGGGAGTAACTGTTGTTCTACGTCAGCATGAGCTGTGGTTGTGAAAACTGCGATTTATCCATAACATTTTAAGTATTAGATTCGCCAGTTTTCACACGTTATGAGCTCTACAAAGATTGTCCGGAAAAAGAAAATTATTCTTAATCAGCATCATGACGGAGCTAGAATTGAAATAGTTTGGTTAAATACTATATGCTAAATTTTTTAAAGTTTGATGTTCTATAAGAACAAAGTAGGTATAACACCTGCAATGGCAAAAATATAACAGAACTATTAACAGCCAAAAATTAAAGTAGGTAATCCATTAAAAAATTGTTAATCTGCATTTTATTGAGAACTAGCTGCCAATGGTGTCAACTTGTCTTGACAGATGCGTTTATAACTAACTTAAGATCTCCGAAAGTTCAAACTTTCATTACTTTGCCGAAAGGGGGACTACGTATCTCCGAGTTGGATAAAAACATTCCTTGGGACAACAGAAATAATTCTTCAAAATTTCAAAACAATCGGTGAAGAACTTTCGGAGATCTTAGTTTAGTAACAAACGAACATTTACATTTTTATTTATGTATATATATATATATATATATATATATATTATATAAAATAAAAAATAAGAAGAAAGATGGAGAAGATAGATGAATTCGTCGAAGATTTGTGTATTGAAATGAAAAAACTTTTGGCAACAGTTAACAAATATTTCATTAAAGACGATGAAGTTAAAAATACATCACAAATTAGGGATGAATCGAATATCAAAGTATACAAAGAATGTCTTCCAGCAGTATTCATGAAATTGCAAAAAAAAGTATAACTGAGACGAGCATATTCGTTATTAAAAAAGAAAATCAATGGAACCAAATAAATACGAATGGATATTTTCATAAGTATACAAGTGTAAATAATCCACTGACTATAAGTTCTGATGGCTATCTTGAATTTCACTGGTAATCGCCTCGCACGAGGCCAATAATGCCAATTTAACGTTCTCTCAACATTTTCTCCACTCTAATGCACTTGTTCGCTAGCAGATCGTAATTTCAATTGATGTTTGCGAGTTGTCGTAACTGTTTCAGCACTGTATCCAAAAGTTTTCGTTTGTCGCGTTCACTTTTTTTCAGAGCCGAAAAAACACTTCGCTTGTCAGCTTCTCTCAGCCTGTAAATGAAAAAAGAATTAAAATTGAATTTCTGGTGCTGGAACGAAGTTTTGGGCGAGTGAAACTTTGATATGACAAAAAAAAAGGCTTTTCAAATACTTTGATACAATTTCACGTGCCTACAAATTAATTCTCTTTTTTGCAGGACATGCTCAAAAGAACGAGTTTTACATGCAAGTACAGCGAATGTAAACAAACGAATTTTCGGCCTGTGAAGTAGACGATAATTTTACAATCTCTAGTGCATCCCAATTCTGCGCGTCAGGGAGTAAAATATTCGAACATATAATCATTTTGATATTATTATTTAGTTATTTCGTACATTTCAATTTTCAAAAAAAAAAACGTCTCAAATGATTCTTCAGCCGGTAATTAAGTTAGAGAGCTGGCTGGGGTTTGTCATGATATCGAAAGAGGATAAAATTTAAAAAATTTCCAAATAATTTTCTAATTATCTTTAGCTATTTGACAACAAATAAACGAAAAAAACGCAAATTAATGGGAGATTTGCCGTATTTTGCAATCTAGAAACTTCTCCTCATTCCCTCATTGATTCCTCAGTCGCTATCGCTATTGAAGCTAGGAAGCTGAAAACCGTAGATTTAAAAATAGGAGAAAATTTATCTGAATTTAGTTTTCGTTTAATTTTTTAATCATCTTTAAAAATTTGAAAACAAACAAACGAAAAAAAATGCAACTTGAAGGAAAAAACTTTTGTTTGAAATCCAGAAACTTCTCTTCTTTCACTTAATGATTCCTCAGCCCCTGTTTAAGCTAGAAAATCTGGAAATTACTGAACTAATAGGCACCAAACTTCGAAGAAACTTGTATCAACATAAGAAAATCTATCGTGAAAATTTCAGCCTGATCCTTTTTGTCATTTTCTCAGAATCCCGGAGAAACGACTTTTTCAGGAAATTTTTGTTTTCCAGTTTTCTCAGAAACTCATTAACCAATAGGCAAAAAACTTCTTTCAGATTTACTCCAATATAAAAACTACCTCTCATAAAAATTTCAGCCCTATCCACCCAGTAGTTTTGTCAAAACCGTGAACATAAAATTTTGGGCGATACATAAACACACACACACATATATACATATATATATACGAAAAAATGGTACCAACTGTTTTCTTTTCTCACGAAACGGATAATTTTCATCATCCCCATCCCTACACTTTTTGTAAGGTCAATTTTAAACGAACTTAATTCAGTTTTTGGTATTTGCAGGGCTAGCAAATAATTTCTAATGATAAATTCAAAATCTACGCTAAAAGTTTAGAGAAGTCATTTCCGACGGCTTTTTTCTATATTCAAATACAAAGCGAAAAAAGGGGGCGCACGCAATAAACGAAACACCCAGTATAGATTCACAAACAATGAAATACCACTTCTGTAAGAACAGTGGGTAACAGTGACCTTACTTTTCAAGAATAATAATGGCAGTTATTGGATTAACCAATTCGTATTTGTTGTTTTCCTGACCATAGTCGTGAAAGTATGCCGGCCAATCCCATGACATTAACAAATCAAGCAATTGCCTCAGATCGCTGAAATACTGTAGTAAAGCACCTTCTTGTAATCCGGCAACTGGTTCGGAAGCGGCAAATTCTAAAAAATAAGAGAAATTCGAAAATAAATACTGCCAACGTTCTTTTAAAAACGTATCAGTCGTGCTTACGTTCGCACTGAATAAAATCCAAATTGATTTGCTGTAATGCTCCCATAGAGATCTGCTTCACATCCTCGCTGGTCATGAAATGCAACAGCGACTTAGCTATATGCTCGCATGCTATATGGCAAGCTTTTTGAGTAACCTCTACCTGTAATTCAGAAACAGCATTAATATACAACGCCGATACCAATGACATTTGTTATATGCTAAGCGAAAACTTACCGGTAGATTGGCAAATGTTTCAAATGTACTTCTCAAAAACGCTATTAAATCAGTAATAAAACTGGAAGCGTGGCCTTGCGGTTCGCTCAACGTCCAATCGTAATTTTCCAATCCGAGAAATTCATCTAATTTTTTTCGCAGCTTATCACAAATTTGTTTCTCAGCGTCATCTCGAGCCACTTTGAACAGTGAAACGTCATTTCTGAAAAACAGCTGAGCATCTACGGGAGACCTAAAGTAAAATGAAAACAGACGCCGCACACAATATTTAATTAATTCAAGCCTGAAATAATATTGAACGTGGTAATCATTATGATCCGAAATCATAACACCGTACAACGAGCAACAACCTTTACGGGGTATTAATCTCAACATTCCAAACATTAACAATTGTTACTAAGACTTATGATCACGCAGGTGAAGACAAAACAAATTTTCCATTACCACTTTTATAAAATAATGCACTCAAAAGAAAAACAGAATTTACCTAACAGACCAAAAGTAATAATGAATCGATTTTACTTTTCACCGATAATCAAAAAATAAGAGAGCAAAGTGGTTTTTAGGCATGTTTTAATTGGAGGTGAGACTGGTGGATTAGAAGTGAATTTTGCGGCGTTTCTGGCGAAACTGTCTGTATTAGAAATGGAGGAGGTCTTAAATTCTATATTTTCTCTTCTCATAAACTGATTTTCTGAAACACTTATTCTTGTCTTCAAAATACTTACGTTAATTTCTTTTCAAATAACAAACATTATTTCATTTTCGATTCTGAGAGGACAAAGGATCGAGTTTTCATTGGAAACTTCAATTTTATCTCTCAAACTCAACTTCGAAGAAACCTTCTCTCAAAAGGAACGTTTTAGTCCTTACCATGATTTTAATTCTGCCAATGTAGCTCTGTCCTGAAATCTGACATAGTTCTAGAAGTTTGTATGTACAGACATTAATTTTCAGTAGCTTGGTTCAAAGGTTCGCAAAAACAACAAAACAACAAAATCGTCACTTAATTTCTTTATTTACCAACATCGCGCTCCAAATTTATACTAACCAACAGTTTCATTTCATTTTTTGCGACTAAACACAAAATTTCCGTCTTTGCAGCGAGAATAAAATCAAATATAACGTAATGATTTTTCGAAAAGGGAAGCATAAATGGAGGGAAAAATTATCCAAAAAAAAAAGCTTTTCCAACACTTTTGTAAACAGAAGTAGGGAAATTGAAGAACAACTTTTCCAAGAATACTTTCAATTGGTGAAAATTTCAAAATTTTTAATGTTTCACAACTTTTATGAACTACCAGGACTCATCACTAAAATAATATAATTTCGAACCGAATTTCATATATTTTTCAAACTTACAAAATAACAAATTGAAAATGAGGGCCAACTATTATAAGGAAATAAAATTAATGAAAACGTGGTTTTCAGTGAAAATGCATCAAAAATCAAAATTTAAAAAGAAACAATTGTATGGAAAATAATTCGAATACAAAAGGTTGGAATTAAAGAGACGTATTATTGGATGTTTACCGGGCTCTTTACTTTTAGAAGAATATTTTCTAAGCCTGTCAGTGAATCAATTAAACACAACAAAACCTCCCGAGAATTACTTTTTTCTTCATGAAAAATTTAGCTAAGAATTTTTTATTTATTCACTACATACCTAATGCAATTTCCACTAATTAAGTATGAGAAGAACGAGTATTTTCTTTTTATATGCTACAACTTCAAGCGATGCCAACTTCAAAATAATTTCACATATCAAAAGCACAAATATGTCCACGAACCACGAATGAAACGTAAAGCATTTAACTTACCCCGTAATATTGAACACAAACTCCTCCAAATACCCAGACGATTTTTCTAAATAACTTGTATCGATGAGTATTTGCGTAATTTGAAATAAAGTGAGATTTGGACGGTGAAACAGGGTTGACAGGCAACTGCTGAACGTTTTACTCAGCAACAATGTCGTCGATTTTCGAATCATTCGTTCCAATTCTGTTTGACTACGAAACAAAAATTCGAGTACGGAATGATAAACTTTTCAAGCAGCTTTTCGAAGAAAATCTACAAATTAAAATTGATCTTATGAAACGCCTCAGGGGGTGGGGGTAGGAAGTTTTTCGTTTTATGACCTCAGGAAAATTTTGGCACTATTTTCGGAAATTTATATATGTCGCAGTCAATTTCCAAAACCGACCTTTATCGAAAATGCCTGGGCACTTACTATTTTGCGTTCAAATGTTAATGAATCCGCATTAAAGATTTAATTTAACAAAATTAGACATTATATTATTATACCGCAGTCAATTTCCGAAATCAGACTTGATCAAAAATGCCTGGGCACTTACTATTTTGCTGTCAAATGCTATAACGAATCCACATTATGGATTTTAATGGGGGATTTTAGTACGGGTGGTGCTTCGGAAAAAGAGTTTAACTACATGGAGAAACAAACGAACAACAACAATCAACCAAAGAAAATGCTCAAAAACAGTGAAACTAAGACTATTTTTATAAGCTTTTATTCCACTCACTAATGCAATTTTAAAATATACTAATACTACAGCCAACCTTCCGCGATGAATAATATTTATTTCGCATGAAGCTGAAGCCAAAAAAATTATTCCTTAGAATTTCCTAATTTGGTAAGTCCAATGAAAAGCCGGATAATCATTAAAGAGAATTACAACGAAGTATTTGAAGTAATTTGAAGACTGTTATATACTTACCATGTTTTTATCTCGTTTGTTTGTCCATATAGTTATAATATATAACGCCGCAAACTTTACAGTTGATCTTTCAGGGAGAATTTCCTATTGAACGAAATTAGGAATTATATATAATGCGTATCACTCTCGGACGTTTTCTATAATTATAGAACTTGGCTAAGTTTTATCAATATTATTCGCCAGTCAAAAATCAATAAACCATCAAATACGAATAGTCAAATTAATTCAAACGTACTTATTGTTAATAAAATAATATAATATGAAAAAATTTCAACCATTTCAAGCATTTTTTTTTTTTTAATTACAATAAATTCTTGTGAATAATAGTATACAAATAAATTTTAAAAAATGCATGAAATGACTGAAATTTTTCCCTATTATATTATTTAATTAATAATAAGTACATCTGAATTAATTTGACTATTACACCCGTATGCTAGAACGATATTTAAGTAAAGATTCGCTACTTAAGCAATATTTTATCTGTGAATTCCATATGTATAAGTATAGGATAAACCTGAACGAACGAGTACTCAAGTCTTACTTAATATTAAGAAACATTTTAGAATATGGGTGTTAATAATCGATGGTTTATTGATTTTGACTAACAAATGATACTGATAAGACTAGGCCAAATTCTATAATTACAGAAAATACTTGAGAGTGATGGGCATTAGTCATATTCTTCATGGCTAAAAAGTGCTATTCTATAAACTTTTAGGGGGGATATTCCTATCTCGGGCTACTGCATGCATCATTGAAGAGCACATGTGATTTGAACATTAGCAGAATAACCCCATAAAAAACTTTTCAGAACAGTACTTTTTGCCATAATGAATATATCTATTATAAATAATGCCTAATTTCATTCAGTCAAAAGCTAATGCGGATTCATTACAGCATTTGACCGCAAAATAGTAAATGCCTAGACATATTCAAAGAAGCCTGATTTTGCATTTGATGGCGACATATATCGTATGTACATTTTGTAGTCAATTACATAAATCAGATTTTTACAAAAATTCCTAGGCAAAAAGACTTGATGTCCTCCATTGACACAAATTTTGTAAAAATTCCAGGCAAAATTAAGTTATAAATGTAAATTTTTTTGAAAGTTAGGGAATTATGGAATCAATATTTTTGATTGATTTTTGTTTACTCATTTACATAAAAAACTTAAGCAAAACGAAAATACTTACAAAGCTTTTTGTTTTAGAATTTTATTATTTTTGACTGAAAACTTTTAAGGTATTATCAATAATAACTAAAAAATTTAGTACAATTTCTTAAATATCAAGCGAAACTGAAATACTTCGGAAATGAACGCTAGGCAATACTATAAATGTCCAGTCAAAAACATAAATGATTGAAAATACACTTATTTGCAAAATTTTAAACTTTCAACTCCCTACACCTGCAGAGTTAAGTCAAATTCTTTTTTCAAAAAAATAATTACCTCCCTCACCTACGGCTGAAGCAATCAATTTCGTGAATTATTTACGTAATTTACTAGATAATTTCAGCCAAATAAGATAACTTGATGAATTAATTGCATTTTTCATCTGTAAATATTAGGCATTACAGATATCAACTGATTATTGGTTTTGCCTATGTCAACTTTCCTAAAAAACGTTCATTCAATAAATGACTTGCAACTAAAAAAATTAGATTTCATTTCAAATAGAGGGAATTTCAAATCATGAGTATTGCAGGTTGTATTCATTATAGGTTTCAAGAATTTTGTACTAACTGGGCTCGCCCGGAATCAAATATATATATATATATTTTTTTGCAATTATTGTAACAATCCATCCATCCATTCTGACACAATTAGTCTGGAGCTTTCTTTACTTTTTTCCCCTTATTTTGACACCTCCTTCTCCATTTAAAAAAATATTAATGACACTCCGGAATTCTACTCATCAAGCCTTTTACACTTATACTTCATACCTGAAAATTCTTTTATCCATTCTGGGGCAAAAGGAAGGAATATGTGTTGTGACCTTAACATTTATTATGATGCTGAAAATTTCAGAAAGCCATAATTTGGAAATAGGCTGATTTGACCCAACTTCGAACCCGATTAAGGTATACAACCAAAATATGTACGTACATGCTAAATTTTATCCCAATCCATGAAGAATTGCGTCCTGCACCCATTGTATTCAGATTTAGAATTCAAATCGCCGTCATTTTGAAACTAATTAATTAATGGATTCAGTTCATCTTTAAACTTGACCAAGATATGGACCCAATGTACCATCATGCCGAATTTTCCCCCAATCTGTAAAGATATACGCCCTCTAATTTGTTGAAAAATATTGTTACATCCTTCATACATATTATATAACTTTCCCGATGTTGGACATGCCGTCTTCCGCAACAGGTGGATATTACGAAATTTTCCTTAAAAATCTAAATTTCTGACTGACATTAGTCAGAAAAATAATACGAAATGAGGATTTAAGTCTTTATGTCTGTGTTTTCCTTTTTGACTGAAAATTCACAAATTTTCCAAATTTTTGATTCTGACTGTGACATATTACATAATTACACATATAAATCAATTTATTTATACATATAATATACAAACTCTGAAGCGCTGTTTTGCAGCGCTTTGGCTTCTGCCAGCCCAGGATTTTTGCTGGTATTGTTGGACCGATAGAGAGGGTCTATAGGTGATGAATTAATCTTACCAATTTTAATCGAGTTCAACTAAATTATTAGGTCTATGATGTTTTGATAATTTCAACATGCTGTGGTAAAAACCTACTTTTTCTTGCGATGCTTCCAGCGCAAATTTTTTGAATTCACCGCATGATGATGATTCTTACCTGAGATGCAGATCTTCACAAAATTTTAAGCCAGCGTAGATGAATTCCTTAACCTGGTGATATACTTTTGGAACCATTGCAGAGAACAGAAATTTTCGCGGGAAATCAGCTGAATCCAACTTTTCGTCTTTGAACGGAAATGTTTCGATTATTCCCTCGTATTCGGCCAAGGTGTCAACCTGACAAAAAAAAAAAAGAAAAAAAAGAAGTTGAATTGAAAAGAATATATTACTTGAAGTTCACCCGAGAGTATCCTCTGAGATAACAAAATTTTAGTTAAAATTAAACTCGAGAGTAAGAAAATGGAAATTACGGAAGAGTCACCTATTTTTTTGTTGAAATTTCAACTTAAAAAGAAAAATAAACACAATATCTTCAACTACAACCAATAAGAAATCTCTAGTACGAACAAACAAACTACAATGCTTCCGAAGGAATGAAACTCCTAAAAATTCATCATTCATGATGGTAGCCTACAGCCTTTACTAAATTCTTTTAGTAACTTAAAACTTAATTGTCAAAAAATTAAATTCATCTTATTTTTATTGATTTTCTTACCGGCGGAACTTAGATCTTTGTTCGGTAAAGCTTTCTCAATAAGGACTCATAATTCTTATATTGACCTCTATTAATATTCAATACCATCTCGAGGAAAGGTTAATAGCGTACTCCTTCATCTGTACATCATTAATTTATGATTTCAACTCGAGTAAGTGACCTACAGAACGCCCTTTCTAAATTATGGTCATTGAAACTTTGTTATACCACTAAGAAATTCAAACAGTTTGCTGACAAAAAAATTAATAACCATTGGATTTTGAATCCCCGAAAGAAGAGATGTAAGAAAACAAAATTAAGTCGAAACCTACTCAAGTGTGGCTAGCAATGACAACGTATTACCTGTATTGGTTGGAAATTTTCTTGATCCAATATATCTTGAAATACGCGAATCCAACGCTGAGTCAACACTTCATTGTATTGATCTTTCATCTCCAGCAAATATTCAATCAATGGCGAGACCGTGTAGCCGTAATTCTAAAACAAATTCTATCATCATACATTCATTTCTAGCAAATATTCAATCAATGATAAGACCTTATAACCGTAATTCGAAAATAAATTCTATCATTAGACAAGTTTTAAGCATTTCTTTCATCAAAACTTTATTAACACACCTTCTGGGTGGACGCAAACAAAATGAGTAAATCTTTAATTTTCAACAACAGCGCAGCATCTCTGCATGAAATCTACGAGAAAACAAAAAAACATATGAATTCCAATTCTACAACGACGCAAAAATAACGCGTTAACGTACTGCACTCACCGTGGAACTTTTCAAGTTACCAATAATTTTTGTCAACGACGTAGACCACAGTTGATTCAAATACGATCTATCGATTAAACCGTTGCTGGTGTTGAGAATGTGGTCTTCTTGGACAAAAAAACCGACCACACTTTGTAAATAAACACGATAATCTTGTACTACTGGCGGTCGACTGAAAATAAATTCATGTAATAAAGACATGACAAACTTTGGCAATTCAACTGCTCTAAAACTGAAGAAGACTCACTGAATTAAAACATGGTTGAACAACTAATCTGGCTTGTTTTTCCCTTTGAGTACGATAATAATTTTCAAATACATCTCTGGATGCAAGTACCGAGTAAATGTGCAGACATCGATAAACCGGCGAAAAATCAATTAAATGTTGAGCACTAATATCTTCATCTTCGTCGAGTGAAATACTTCCAGTTTTCATTTTAGCTGAGATTTTAATCAAGAGATAACAATTAAATACGATTATCAGTGCTACCACTAATGGCGTAGCTTTAAATTTCGATAGCTAATTTTTATTTATCGAGTTCACTCCTCTTCTTTCCAAAAACTACACTTCCTGTTTTTTACTTCTAGCAAAAAAAAATAACTTATTTTTATTTTGAACCATCGAAAAGTTGTTCAAATTCTCTAATGATTGGATTCATGACCTGTTTCGTTTTCCATGATGAAATTTTCCAACATAAATTCTCAAGATTGGGAGCAATTCTTTTTTAAATTTTTAATTATTCTTTTCCTAAATTTCAGAAATTTTGAAAACATGAAAAATGACATTTCTATTTTATTCTCCTTTCATGGCAATAAACAGTCTTAATATATATTATTGATACTAGACAATAAGATATGCATTGTTGACATTTCTTTTACTGAAAGAAGTGAATACGAGAAAATGAAAATGCCATCAAAAATCAGAAATAGGCAGATGATCTGAAGTAGCCAAAAATTTGATAAATTAATAAAAAATTAAAAAGTCTCAAATGTTTAAAAGCAAAAGAACGAAATTAATGACACAAAAAAATACGTCCAGGAGCAGCAAAAAAACAACTGCTCATATTGACGGCGCCAGCTAGCATATTACCAAGAAATAAACTCCTTCTTCTATGTAAAAAAGAGAACTCTTGTACTCTTTTGTAAACCAAAATAACTATCTATACTAAGTAAATTCAGCAACTGAAATAGATTATCCAACAGTATAAGTTTCAGCAGGTAAATAACACGGACCAGGTTCGGTGGAACTTGCACCCCGCCGACGTCTCCTCAATTTTAAGTCAATTATTTCTGCTTCGCGGCTTATCTGTTCTGACGCCTAATAACGATAACAGCCGTATGTCAGTATGAATCTAGTACACCAGAATTAAAGGATAATTACTAAACTAACATACGTGTCGCATGGCTACTTCACCAATTTTCGAAGACAGCCTACGAATGTGTTCAAGAAAATCTTTCAAATCTGACATGGAAACTTCTTTAATATGATCTCGCATGCTGCAAAATAAAAATAAAATATTCAAAGCTATTACCCGATTTTGAAAAAGTAAGAAATTTCATTGCTTTGAGCAGATAAAACTTTGACAATTAAATTGGTTCTTAGTGATTAAATGACATGAAATTTTAGTGAAAAAAATTAACCAAATTAACCTACCGAGGGATATTTTCAGTCATTTGTTGAAAAAATTTCAGATGAGAAACACGTGGCAAATACATATGTTCAAGCTGTTCCAGTGTTTTCAGCGCAGGGTAGTACCTACGAGGGCATAACGTATAAATTAAACAGGCTCCTATATACTATGATTATTTAAACATTTATAACAATTCTCTAACCTTTTTTCATTTATTTGTTTCTGCAATTTGCTATAAGTTACAAAAACCGGAATGCAAGTAGATAAGGTATTAACAGCGGCAGTGATATTGGCCTCGACTCTACACGATTCTAACAAATTTTCGCATTTTTCTTCAAATTTTTTGGAAGACTGCAACATGGCTCTATCCATTTCGCATACTTTGTTCTGTCAAAATTATATAGTAAATAAAGTAACCGATACATAAATTGGAAAAACATTTCTTAACAAGCATTCGATAAAAATAACTAACATTTAGACTTTTAGCTTGACTTCGTACTTGCTGCAAATCTCTAATTGAATCGATAAAACCCTGGTAATAATTATTGCACATACGTTCTATTTCTTTATCATGATATTTTATCCGTTTCTCAAGCTGCTCCATAAATTTGGCATGATCCTCGCATTCATAAATTGCTCTGAAGAAAACAGCAAAAAAAAAGGATGAATATCAGAAAAAAGTAATTCATATTTAAAAAACAGAACTATACCCACAACTTACCGGAAAGTTGATCCCCAATAATCATCAACTCCTTCGATTTCTTGAAGAAATAAATCATAATTTTGGCTGCCACCATTCATTGCGGCCGTTATTGTTAGCTGAACCTTGAGAAAATTAGAGCGAAAGTTTCTGGTGCTTCGAAATAAAACACAATTTACTTCATTTCATTTTCGTCCAAATTTTATAACGAGAAAAATACAGAATTAAAGAAAAATCAAATTCATTTGGTATCTTATCTTGGTGGTACTTGGAAGAGTCAAAGTCAGAAACCTTCGAGGATATATATACATATATATATGATAGAGACGACTAATAGTAATTTCGGTGTCGCACCAATGGGTAGCGCTGCCGACGCCACGTATTTTGCTTTCTAAAAAAATCTGTCATGAGGAAAAAATTTCTGAATTTGTTAATAAACACTGGCATACATTACCCCTTTGACTATACAGAATTAATATGGACTGCTATTTGATTGAAAAATACGTACAAAATTTCGTTATCAATTACCAAGACATAGGAGGAAAAAGTTAGTCAGGTTGGGGTGATAATGATTTCAATGTTCTTTGCGCGGTAATTTTGTTTAGAATAGAAATTATGAAAAGTTAATTTAATACCATAGAAAATGCTTAAACAACCTCAAATTTCAGCAATATTTTACTGTTTTACAAATCATTATCATACCCATCCCGACTAACTTCATATTACATTGTCTAACGTCATTCTTATCACAAATAGCAGTCCATGTTAATTCTGTATAGTCAAAGCATTACCCCATTCTGGAGAATCTGATTATTCTGATTGGTCAATTTCGATTAATGAAGAGTAATTTGTACGCAAGTTTATACAAACTCGGTGTAGACGTTACAACAGTCGACCCATATTCATTACTCTGCATCTTTGACTATATACATACTGGACTGCTAATACTGATAAAAAGCTGTGTTCAAAACAAACAGGCGTATCCCTGTTCAAAATGTTAGTTCATTATCAAATTTATTTATACTTATTGTCTTTTCCTTTGACTAGGTCTCTACTTACCACAATTATTGCTTTTAATTACGAATTAAATCGGTAATGTTGTAGTTTTATAAAACTCAGAAGTTCAAAAATTTCAGTTAAATTAATTTAAAATTTGATTTATTGATGCATAGCTCTTAATGGTGGATATGCCTAAATTTATGCCAACAATTTTTTCAAACTTTAAATTCCCATTTTCTTTAATTACATCTTCTAATTTTTCAATTTTCAAATATGAATAACCTAGAACATTTTCCCAGTGGTCGGGAACATTTTGAGCCTACCAGTAAACTAACATTTTGAACGGGGATACAGGTGTCTGACTCAACTTCATCAGTTGTTCATTAGACTCTGTGTTATTCTTATCAGTATTAGCAGTCCAATATGTATATAGTCAGAGCTCTGCATACCTGCTCGTTATTTTCACTGTTTCCATCTGTGATATATAAGGCTGTGAATTTTATGCTCTAAAAAAAGTAAAATATGTTGGGATACGATTCCCTCACTACCTCACGAACACATAACATTACATTGACTAACACTGTATGTAACATGTTATTACATTTATTCGTTTCACATGTGGCGACACTGATCGCCAACATAATATTCTTTCCACCACTGCTCGACGGAGAATGTTCTCCGTTTGTCAGTCGTTGTACTAACGTCAATAATAAATCTTTTCTAAGATGGAAGTCCATGCTTATCTTTTCTGAGTAAAGTGATCAGAACTCACCTCAATATGTTAGCATAGATGCTGATCAGAAAAATAAGTGCAGTAATTAAAATGTGATAATCGTGTAATTTGTTAAAAATTAAAAGTTCGTGTTTCACACAAAGTAAAAAGGCTTCGTGCCATGTGATACCTCCATGCAAAGTGGTAGGAAAAGTGAAAAATTCGTGAATGAAAAGTTCGATTCAGTGATTAAAGTAACTATACTGAAAAATTTGAAAGTTTTAATTCATGTAAATCAATAAAATAAAAGTGAAATTTGATGAAAACAACGGTAAAGTCTTGGGCGCCTGTGAAAACGTCAAAGTTGAAAGTCTGGAGAAAGCAGATAAGATACGAGAGGATTTTATGGTTTGGTAGACCAGTGCATACAATCAAAAATGGTTGGCAATTATTCATGCTGTGTTCCAGGGAGTGAAACAGTGGAAGAAAATCAAAAATTCAAAAGTTGCAGAGTAAAAATCGTCGGAGTTTGATGTCATTTGGGCAAGGTAGCAGAAGAAAAACATCGAAAAAATACAAAAAAGAACGGAAAAATTAAAGATAAATAAAAAGTTTAAATTAATTAACCAGTAATTCGTGTGATTTTGCTCAAAATTAATTAGAAAAAATCAAAATTTCAGTAAAATAAAGTTAAATTTTAATATATTTTCATGTAAATTCTCAACCAAATACCAAGTAAAGTTGAAACTTGAAAGGTGATATTAATAGCCTTCAAACTTTATCTTGTTGGTCGAGAATTGTAGAAAAAGGAAACCTTTGTTGGATGAGTTTCATCGAATCCAACAATAGAAAACCTACATCTATGAACATTGACATTAGTCACAGATTTTTTCCTGTTCACATACAATAAAAGATCGATTCAATTGATGAAAACTGATAGATTATTTTCTTTTCAGCAGTAATCTCTTCCATATTTTCTTAAATAATTTTGCACTATGTATTAATTCAAATTTTAACGTGTTTAATAGAATCATCTATGTTCTGAAACAAGACTTAAGACTTTGATTAATTCAATTTTGAACATTTTCGATGATAAAGTCAGAGTAATTCGATCGCTCAAGAAGTAAAAACAATGGTGGAGAGATCACCTCATCGTTGGCAACACATATTTCGTAAGATTTAATTTAGAATATTAATTAATTATTGAATATTATAGTATAATATATTTAATTTGCATTCCCTGTCGAGCAGCTAAGACCGTGTTGTGCATTATCGTGTGGTTGAGACCGTGTTACCCTCTAGATTTAAGTTCTTGTGTTACTGAGGTAGGATCTAAATTCCCAAACACCCTAAATTTAATAATAAAATGTCACGATTTGACACAAAAAAGGTATTCGATGGGAGGAATTATGATACCTGGAGGACCACGATGGTCTCAACACTCTATGCAGAGGGATTATATCTGATTATGCCTGATTATGCATGATGTTGAGACCAAAGTGTTATTTTTGGGACTGGAACTAAATAATTTTTTAAACCCTGAATTGTGAATTGCTAGTTCAGCCAGTAGGATGGCATATTTCCATAACCAAGAAAAAGGAAAGGCTCTAATTTATCAGGGATTAAACAACGAACTAATCGAAAGAGTAAAAGACTTAAAAACAATAAATCAAATCTTAAAAGTTTTAGATGAAAGGTACAAAAGCTGCACGCAAGTTACATATATTAATGCGAAGCAGGCCTTTCAGAGATTAAAATTTAACAGTGACGGAAATATGAGAAGTTATTTAGACGTGTTTTCTAGATCAGCCCAAAAAATAAGGGACTGTGGTAAAAATTTAGACAAACAGGAGGAGATAGAACAACTTCTAATATCACTGAACATGGACTATGACATGACAAGGCTGGAGTTCAATACCTTAAGTTAGGATCAAAAAACGATCGAAACACTCCATGTCATGTTGATTGAAAGATCAGATAGGTTATACGACGAGAAAAAGTCAAGATATTATAATAATAAATTTTGTAATTTCAACCAAAATAATAAGAATCAGAGATTTCAATATGGAGGAAATTACAATAGATATAATAACACAAATAGAAATCAAAACTACAGTCAAAATGTAGATCGGGGAAAATGACATATAATAATAACCAAAAGTCAGAAATGCTTCAAAATAATAATAATAATAATTACGAAAATAGAAAATATAATAATAATCAAAATCAAAATAATTTGCCAAATTCGAATAACTTAGTATGTTTCAAGTGCCATGGCAACGGGCACATAGCTAAAGTATGTCCGTCAAATGCAGTTGTTTCATCATGAGAGTGACAATTTTCTCCACCGGGACAAGTCAGTTTCCATTAGCAGTTCTTCCTCAATTTTGGCAAAATCTTTCTTGTGTTCCAGTTGGCACTGTTGTTGCATGTTTTCCCAGCGTACAACATTGTCTCTGGAACACGAGAGAATTTACAGATCAGAATCAGCAGACAATGCTTGTGGTTTATGGGCGACATTTTTTGGAAATAAAAATGTGTACGAAATTGTACAAGAAGGATCAAAAAAATATCGATGAATGAAAACATAGGAAAAATGAAAGGAAGAAATATTCAATCAGTCAAGGCGACAGTAGAAAGGCGAGTGAGAACTTGGTGAGTTTTTATTTCGTTCAATATGTCAAATGTTGTCTTATTTGAGCGTGTCTATCCATGGAGGGGATAGATATAAAAATTCTCTATCGTTTGCAATTTTTCCTGAAAGATTCTGTCCATTTACTGCAAAGTTAAGCGTGTTTGAATATTTTGAATATATTGGTATTTCATGATGAATGGAAATTCAACTCCACTTCTGACCTCATTGGCGAGATGAAGGTTTTTATTTTTTATTTGTTTAACAACCGATATAGGTTGCGATGTTTTTGTTGTCATCAATCGCACGTGGGTTTGTTGATACCTGTCGTTGTTTTATTATTTGTATGATGTTTTAAATTCAGTATTTACTCTAGTTGGGGATTGATTTTTTAAATAAATGGCAGTTGCAATGGCATGAGCCAAATATTTGATATCTAAATCACTATCAATCAGTAAACTACGAACTCTTTTCATTAAAGTTTGGTTCTGGTATTTAGCAATTCCATTTAATTCAGGTGTGTAAGGTACAACACATTCAAGTTGAATGCCATTGTTCTCACAAAATTTAACCATTTTTGTATCTTTGAATTCCCTGGCATTACATATTTAATTTGACTGATCGGAGTATTTGGAAATTCATTTTTCATTGAGTTAAAAATATTTTTTAATTCTTCAAAACTTTATTTTTATTTGATATAGATATTACAAAAATGTATTTGCTGCAGTAACCTATGGAGTTAAAATATATTTTTGATATGCAACTGTTGGAGTAATTGGTCCCATGATATCAGACAAAATTATTTCAAGGAGTCTTTGAGGTTTATATCAAATGGAATTATACCCTAATATTTGACTATTTGCTTTTTTACAAATCTCATAATTTAAAAAATCATCATTTTTTAAGTTTAAAGTTTTTGATATTTCATTTGTAACATTTTGAAGAAATCTCATATATCTTCCATTTAAATGAGCTAGTCTGTGATACCATAACATTTTTTTGTTTTCATTTGTATTATTTTGCATCATAATTTGGGAATTATCAGTGATTTGATTTTCATTTTGAGAGATTTCTTAATTTAAAATTTGAGATTGAGTTTTATTACTTTCTAAAATTTCTGAATTATTTTTGGGAATTATTGGTTGTGATTGATTTTGTTTTAATTTTTTATTTTGATTTTCATCATTTATTATTGATTTGTTAATAATTTTATTTTGTTGTGTGGGTGTTTGTAAATTTTCTTCTTCCTCTTCTTCTTTCATAAGATCGACAGAAAAATAATTACAATCATGGTCAGGTTGTTGTGTGACTGTCATATATGTTTTTGGTTTATTCAAGTATTCGTAATCAGTTTGAAAAACACCCTCAATTTTATTTGCAATAAATAAATTAACATTTGTTTCTATGAAATAAATTTTCAGCATATCCTTTCCTTGGTCCATATGTAAAACTTCTAATTCAGTTACTTTTTTTCTGGACATAACGTCCAAAGTTAATTCTAGAACATAATATACCTTCAGTAATTTGACAGCTGACTAAATTTATTCATTATTTTCAACTAAAATTCTCATATTTCTCATATGTGTTGAATACAAAAAAGTATCTCTCAGAGCACTCTGTAATTTTAGGGAAGTTTAAAATTTTGTGACATTTATTAATATTGATAAATCTGATGTTAAGTGTACCTCCACCCCTCCATCACGTAACATCTTATTTAAGGGAATATAATTTTGTTTTTAGTTGTCTTCAATTAATGTATTTATCAGTCATTCATAATTATTTCTATATTTTTTAACCATGTATGAAAATTTAATTGGTTTTTCTTTATACTTTTTATTATTTATAATATTATTATTATTGAGATTATTTTTTGTTTATCTTTATTCTGTTCCTTATTTTCATTATTATTTTCTGGGCATTTACTTTTATAATGACCAGTTTAGTTGCAATTAAAACATCTTTATTGATTATTATTATTATTTCTTTTGTTAAATCTATTATTACCATTGTTATTATTTCTTCTATAATTTATTATTACGATTCCATCTACTATTGCCATTAGTGTTACAATTATTATTATTTTAGAATTTTTTCAGAGATGGTTATAATTGTTGTTTCAAGAATTTATCTCCATTTTTTTGATCTGTCTTCTCTTAAGATTTGTTTAAAAATTTCTAAATTTGCCTTTTGGGTGGTAAATTATCACATTGGATTTTTGCAAAGTTTGTTTGTATCCTAGTGATAGTTAGAGTATTTCTAATTCTTCCGCCTTAGTTAATTTCTTTCCAGCATCTCAAACTTCTTGTACAAGTATATCTCATTTTGTGAAAAAACCTCAAATATTACCCCCTGGGGTAAATCTAAAAGCTGTCCATTTAGATTTAGCCATATTTACTACTACTTTTGTTTTTGACCCATAAATTTTATCTCATTTTCTAAAAATTTGATCAAAAGTTTTACATTCCTTGATTTGTTTCAAAATCTTATAGGTTATTCTTTCCATTATGAATGCCTTTGCAAGTTCTTGTTTTTTAAAGTAAGCTTTTGCTGTATTTGAAATAGGTCTAAAATATAAATTGTCCATGTTATCAAGGTATACATCCAGCTCAGCATGTGGACTGAAAACATCCCAATATCCTGCCCTTCTGATCAAAGAGATTATCATCCTTTTCCAGTCAATGTAATGCTGCCTATCAAAAATTTTGCCTGGTAGGCCCTGTATTGAGTAGATTGTTTCATCAGGAGGTATGATATAATGTATGTACTCTGTTATTGCTACTTGGGAACCCCTGGATGTGGTTCCTGCATCCAATGGTGCACCATTTTCTTAATAGCCATTTCCAGGTTTTCCAGTGAACTAAGTAATTATTCAAAAAGATTTATGATTTCTCTAATTATAGAATCAATTTTTTTAAAAAAGAAAAAGTTTTCTGAATTCCCATGATGAAAAAAATTGGTTCCTATGATTTGAAAAGAAATCGCCTGACAGTATCAGACAATCTAGATTAGCAAAAATGGAAAAAATGGTGGTAAAATTTATATGTGTCAAAAATCAGTAAATGAATTATTCATAGTTTTTTAAACAGTGAAATAATTTTCAAAAAATTGAAAATATGATTTGATGCACAAGAAAAAATTTTAATAACAGAGTTAATTACTCTTTACTAGAAAACACTTCTGAAAAAATAACCTTTTATGAAAAAATTTACTCACAATTTGTCAACTTTGAATATTGCTGCACAAAAAAATTAATTACAAATGATTAAGTATTTCCTCCTACTAACTTGAATAAATTGAAGCTCTGGCTACCATGAAGTGAGGTGGAATCTGAAGGAAAAAAATGAGTTAGTTTGAAATAGAGTCTGAGATTGAGAGAAAATGGAAGATATCGGATCTCCCACCACTGTGGAAAAGTATTTGAGTGGGAAAGGAAAAACAGTGTTGTGAAAGTACAAGATGTAAAAGTACGAAATATAAAAGTTACAAATATTACCTAAATTGTTTATGAAAATAATGCATTTTACATGTAGTGTTGCTAGTGATATGAGTGAGTGAATTATAGTGATACCAAAAATATCGATATTTCAAGTATCGATATTTTCCCTTCAATATCGATATCCGTTTGAAATTGGAAATTGGAAATTGGGAATGGGAATTTAAGTTTTTATGAAATGAAAACTGTCCTGTATTTTGTCAATCGTCAGTTTTAATTTTTGAATCGTGAATAAATAACGATAATATTCAGTGTCTTGTTTCTAAATCCTACTTTCTCTTCCTCTTTTTTCAAATTTATCGCTAAATATACGTATGAATGGCACACTGTAAAAAATTTTGATACTATATTGATACAAAGAAATATTGATATTTGGCATCACTAGTGAATTAATGAGTGTCCGAACAACACTTCTCATCTTTGATGATATATATATGATGGAGACAATACATGAGCAGTTTTGGTGTCCATCTTATAGAAAGGGCGTCTACAAACACGTGTACTTCTACCTAAATATTAGATTGGAGGAAAATCACGCCACGGACATTTGTTTATAAACACTGGCGTACAAAGTACCTCACTTTTACATTGATTTTTAATTCTGATTGGTTGGAGTATAGAGTCTGGGGTACTTTGTACACCAGCAAGCGGCATCTATTGTCTGGACACTCAACCCCATGTTAAAACTTTTCCATGTCATCTCCATCATATATGTATCCTTGAAGCTTCTTATGTTAAAAACTGGACATGTTCTATTAGGGGTTTCCATCAAAGTGGCTGACATCTGGTGGACTTTTATCAAACTAAAGTAGAGAGGATGGTGTATGTTACCAACGATGTAAATCTTATGTAAGTTTCGTTTTTTCTTTAATTTTTCTTAGTTTTGTCTTGAAGGAATAAGTGTTATAACTTATTTATCTACAAATTATTGAATATATTGATGTGGAAGCAGACACATGTCCTTTTAGAGGTGCAGAAACAATATTAAAACACCAAAACTCCAAGAATTCGTTCAAAAATTTGGAGAGGCTTGTTTGTTTGCAACAGATTCTGCGAATAACTTATTAACAGAATACGTTATAAATAAACAGACCTACTGTTGATAACATACACCATTACCTCTATTTTTTGTTGATTGTAGCACTCGTAGTGGCTATGGAAACTCCCAATAGAATCCATTATAAACAAACAATCCTATTTTTGATAATATACACCATCACCTCTATTTTTTGTTGACTATAGCGCTCCCAGCGGCTATGGAAACTCTCAATTTAATCCTGAAATCAACACATTTGACAAATTGGCCACAAGAGGGCGACTACTTTGACTTTAGGTTCAGATCCCAATTGTGATGGCGCGAATATGAAAATTTTTTGTTTGTCAAGAGTTCAGATTTTATACTCTCAACTCTTCGGTTCCTCTTCGTCTTCGCTCTTCTCTTGCGTCTCTAGGCCTCGGGGGCTTTGGAGACTGTCCCAGGTTTAATTCTTACTTCCGAGAGTTCAGTGTTTTAACGTTGAAGTGTTTGCATGTATGAGGGTTGTGTCGTTTCTTAACACAAATAATATAATTTTCAGATTTTGGTCGTATTTATCTTTTTTATTCGACAAAATTACGACCCACACAACATGGAAGTCGATGATGGAGCAGTACCAGGTCCATCTAAATCGGACACTTCGACTCGTCCAGTTAAGTCTGCATGCTCTACTCCGTGGTGAGCTACATATTGAGATGTATTACAAAATTTCAATGGCGAAGTTATCGCTTACGTTTCCTTGCATACTTATTTCTAGGATTGAAAAATATCGTCCCCAGACCTTTGATGACATAGTAGGCAATGAAGAAGCCGTTAGCCGTTTGAAAATTTTCGCTGAAAATGGAAATGCACCGAACATTATTTTATCCGTGAGCTGAAAATTTATCATCAGCCCATGTTATGCCTCAACAATTTTCCTAATACTTGAATGATTTTTATAGGGCCCGCCTGGTATTGGTAAAACCACTACAATCATGTGTTTAGCTAGAACTCTGCTCGGGCCGGCAATGAAAGAAGCTGTATTAGAATTGAATGCATCGAACGAAAGAGGTATTGATATTGTGCGCAATAAGATTAAAATGTTTGCCCAGCAGAAAGTTACATTGCCCCCAGAGAAACATAAAATAATTATTTTGGACGAAGCTGACAGGTTCGTTAAATTCATTTTCTGTGACCCTGATTATTGCCTGTATATACCTTAATCTTTCCTAAATTGGTTAAAGCATGACAGAAGGAGCCCAACAAGCATTACGGCGTACCATGGAGATTTACAGTCGAACAACGCGTTTTGCATTAGCTTGTAATAATAGTGAAAAAATAATCGAGCCCATTCAATCTCGATGTGCTATTTTACGTTACAAAAAACTTACTGACGCTGAATTGTTAGCTAAAATTTTAGAAATTTGCAATAAAGAACAAGTGAATATCCTTTTAGTTGAAGCGACTGTTCAGTTTTACGTTCATTTCGAACCTACAACATTTGAAATATTGATTCAGGTCTCATACACCAATGATGGCTTGGAAGCTATCGTTTTTACTGCCCAAGGAGATATGCGACAAGCTTTGAATAATCTTCAATCCACGTCTAATGGATTTGGTCATGTCAATAGCGAAAATGTGTTCAAAGTATGTGATGAACCGCATCCATTATTGGTTAAAGATATGCTGAATCAGTGTATTAGTGGCGACATTTCAAAAGCTTATAAGGTAACATTTTATTGTGTCACAGTTAGTGTTGAGAATTCGAGAATGAAATTATAGCTAAACTTTGAATCTGTTTGTTAGATAATAGCTCATTTGTGGAAACTGGGATATGCGCCTGAAGATATAATCGGTAATATTTTCAGAGTTGCTAAGAACTTGGAAATCAAAGAAACATTAAAATTAGAATTCGTTCAGGTACGTATTTTAATTTGGTGCTTACCTTTCTTTCTGGGTCCATTTAATTGGTATATGATTTTATTTTTCAGGAAATCGGTCTAACACATTTACGAATCGTTGAGGGTATTAATTCGCTACTTCAATTAACTGGTTTATTGGCCAAACTATGTAAAGTGAGCATGAACCATCAGTCATAGTCCAGAGGAATTAATCGTTATTTGAGTCGAGTCTCTTCATGGTTGTTGCATTTTTTTTTAACCTAATTGTTCTTTTGTTTGTTTTGAGTAAACTTAATTGGGTTCGGTCATTAATTATTTATTAATTTTTTTCTATTTAATTGTACTTTTTGCTTCTTAAATGTGTTATTTTGGTTCATCATTAGTATTTTTCATCTTCTTATATCCGAATTCGATTGATACTTAGTATGTGCATTTTTTGATTTTTCTTGATTTATCGTCTTCACTGTTCATCTCGAATTACTCTTCGTAAAGTGGGCTATTTGCATGTCTCGCAGCATCAGCAGTTAACATTTATTAGCCGGCCGAATGTCTACGACCATCTATTCTAAATGAACATTTTTTCTTTAATCGACAAAAAATCACGTCTGTCTCTGAATTTCTTATTTTTGTTTTCAATTTTCTGTTCTCATCAAATCCTTTGACTCATGAACCTTTGATCGAAATTTGAAACAAAAATGTTTTTAACAAGGTTTAGAAGATGAAGAAAGATTGAACATGAAACGAATTTTCTTGGGCTCACTCAGAATTGAATTGTTCTGTTTCTTCTGGAATAACTTCTCTTGGATTTTCTTTCCAACTCTCATTCTCATCTTACTCTTTTCAATCCTTCTACAATCTTTATATTAACAGGACTAGAAAGAAGCAATTATTGAACATGTAACTAATCCTAAGTAAGTTCAAGTTTTTAGTTACATTTTTTTTTTTATTGAATAAGGAAGCCTCCGTATCCTGAAGGATTCTAGTAATTGTGATGTAAATAATCGTATAATTAAATGGAACAGGAGAAAAACTGAATTGCTCCATGATTCAATTTTACCACTACAAACCAATATAATTATGCTCGTCTATCAAACTAAAAATCTCCAAAAGAAACATGCCTCATGACAAATGGCTTAGAATATAAATTAAAGTTCTTGACTTAATCTGTTCCGAGTCGCTGAATACTAAAGTAAGATTCAATTGTAATTGACTCGATTAACTGACTCGCCTCTCGCAGAACAAAGAATAAAATTGTAAGTATCGAGGAATTTTTGAAGTTATTATCTCATACATACTAGCTTAATATTTTCGTATTCTCGGAAAAATTTCAGTAACGTTGGAAGTTGACCGAATTTTATTTTAAAACAAGATATTTCAATCACAAAATGAAAATAAGAACGTACATTGTACATTTCAATCAGAAAAACGAATTTTTCTGTATGGCTGTTGCTTCATCAGCGTGCAGTCTTGCCATTTTCCACTTCACAGTAGCAAACTTGACTTTTAAATAATGCAGTTCAAGTGAAATATTTTCGAAATAACAGCTTAGAACATTTTCGCAAACAGACGATCGTAAACTTGAGTTAAAACTTTTTACAGCTTCAGCATTAATTATCGAACTAGCAATAGTTTCATTTAAATTCATTTCATTACAGTGGACATCTGTTATAAGCTCAGTGGTGTTTGATGCAGAGGAAAGATCTAAATTAAAGGACGTTTGTGAAATTGGACTGGAGCAGGAAGCAGTTAAAATGCTCTCAAGTAATATATGTTTCACATGGATCGCCAATAATCCGCTCGTGATTAACAACAGAATGCTTGCAGCATAGCAGGTAACACATACGATTGAATGCTGTGAAATGAAAGATAGTTTAAATAATCAGCTATGGAAACTAACCCAACACTTCTTCTGGCAATGGTAACGTACTTTTAGAAATTCTTTCAGAATAATTAATTCGTGACGAGTCAATAAAACATTCATCTCTGTATATGAGTACCATCCTCTTCGTTTGCCAGCTCGATTCGCTAGATACTTCTCTATTTTACTTAATCTGGACCAAAACTGCATTGCAGTAACACTCACATTCCAGCCCTAAAGACAAAATAGCGAAACAATGATAACGTTGAAAAAAGAAGAAAAAAAGAATGCAGCGAACACAACGTACAATTGCATTGAGAAATCTTTTTTCGAGTTCGTTGACTTTTTTTAAAGGTAATCTAGCGCACACAGACCATGAGTAGTTGGAAATAGATTCATCTTCTCCATCATCATTCAGAAATTTTGATGCAACCAACTATTAAAAAACAAAAAAACGAGCAGTCATGTAGGCAGCAAAACTACACAAAAATCAAAATTAGATCATAATACTTACCAACGATACAAGAAATAATTCTGGCGGAGCAATTTTTTCAATATATTCTGGATTTGTGCCTTTTATTTTCTCCAGATACAGTATGGCTAACACCAACGAACACGTTGAAACACAAGCATTCTTATTAAATTCTGCTAAATCTTTGACATTTAAACGTTCTAAACCATTGTCTTTCTTGACTTCACTGAATATTTCTGCTGCTAGCTCTACAAATTAACACGGAGATGTTCATCATAAACAGTTCAGTGGAAAAGTTTCATTGTTCATATCAAATGAAGAAACTAACCAGTTAACGGAAGACTTATTGAATCGAAAGCGGAAGATTTCCCATAATATAACGTTTTAGCAATGCGGCAAAGGAATTCATCGTGATCGCGATCCTAAAAAATGAGACATCAGAGGTGACGAACAGGTAAAAATATGAGATGGAGTTCATTAATTTGCCAGTCTACTTACCATGGTACACAAATCACACGGCACTTCTCAAGAATATTCAACTGTGAAATCGAAACATAGTAACATACAAAGCAAAAGAAAATAACCGTAGAAACAAATTAGAAATCGTACGTACGAATTTTCTACGTTTAAATGATAAAACAATTTGTAAAATAAATTGAAAATTGTGGCAAATGAAAAAAGATTTTCCTTTCAATAATTTTATTTCATTATCACAAAATCCAGTGATGGTCAATTCCCGGGAAAGATTTTTTATGATGTGATTTCCCAGAAAATATTCCCGGAACAGGAATTTCCGAGTATGGTCAATGAAAAATGAATACTACCCTTCGAGAATATATATATGTTGGAGAAGACACATGGGTAGTTTCGGTGCCATACCTATAGAAACACGTGTACTTCCAACTAAATATCTGATTGGAGGAAAATCTCGCAGCATGCACTTATTCAAAAACACTGGCGTATAAAGTACCTCACTTTTACATCGATTTTCGATTCTGATTGATTAGGGTGTTCAGTCTGGGGTACTTCGTACGCCAGCACGCGGCATCTATAGTCTGGACACTCAACCCCATGTTAAAACTGTGATGTGAGGTATGCAGAACGAGGATCGAAAGAACTTGAGACTTTTGACTTTTAAGAAGTTTATTCCGCAACTAAAATATATTTTACAAACGAAAAAGTAAATGGCGAAGCAACAGCGATATGCGATCGAAAGTAGAAAAGTAGAAGGGGAAACACTTCGTGACTAGACTGTACGTGTGACATATATATATAGTGATCGTGATGATGATGATGAAGAATGAGTGAGGTGGGATTTCGTATCAACACCCACCTGAAATTTTACCGAATAATTTCTTCATCATGTTCCCTGAAATCGAATCAATAATTATTATATATAAAAAAATAAAATACAAGTACAAAAATATATGCATAAAAAATTTCGAAAAATATTAATATTGTTTGTTTATTCTTTTTGGTAACTTGGGTTGCTAAGAAAAAAAATTTATTGCGCTGTGCTTCAAAATAAAATTGGTAAAAATAAATTAGTATCGAATAAATAAATATATAAAATATGGTAACATGCATGCAATAAATGAATACTATCGTGTATATGAATATTATATGGTATATGTAAAATAAATAAATAAAAAAAAATAAAAGAAAATTACTAAATTAAAAATGGTAACATGCGTATTTATTACAGTGTATCGACTAATATTTATATTTCCGCTCGTATAATTCGAGTCGAAAAAAAATGGAGAGAAAAAAAATATTCACGAACATATATGTGAATGAAATAAAAATGGTAAAAGAAGGTGATAGAATAAATATGATAAAAGGTTTTTCCATTTGCGGGTTCAATGAATTCGAGCGTACGTTGCGTATTTTATCTTAAAAGTAACATGAATAGGATTGCAGAATAATATTCGTTGCATCGTATATTATCTTTTCGTACGTTGTATTGTATTCGAAGTGGCGTTTAACATGTTTTAGATAAGGCAACGTTTTTCGGTTTATCATAATTTGCGGTCATGTAATGGGTTTTTATCTCTTGTGATGTTTATTGTTATAGGGTTTCCTTTCATACATGCGTGTGGGAATATTTCGTGTGTTTTTCTCACGCTTGTTGGAAAGTGTATAGGGTTTTTATTATACGATTTGTAGGGTTTTTACTTGCTCGATTTTCATAATTTTTTCTTTGTTGTAATATTCGAGAAACCTTCGATTTATTTTAAGCATGTATTTTCAAGTAAATCGTACTGTTGGCTATTCTTTTTGACAATAATTGAAGGTTAATATTTCAGCAAATATTTTCGTGTTACGACTTATTTTTGGACATTTTACGACTTGTAATTGAAATGGGAAAAAATGAGTTTATGGACTTTTCTTATTTTGACTTGAATTTCGTATTTATGTGTATATATTCGTTTCATTTAATACTTTTACAATAATGTTTTCGAATTTTGATCTGTCTAAAGATTTTGTTAAAATATCTGCCAATTGATTTTCTGATGTAACTGTTCTAAAAAATATAATTTTGTCCTCATATGCTTCCAAAATTGAATAACACTTAATCATCAGGGCTCGCGATTTTCTCTGACTTCCCCCAGAACATATTTTCTGTGTCGAAATGTTGTCTTCCATAATATCGACCATTACTTTTTCCCCAAAAATTTCAAAATTCATATATTGCATTACCTTAATCGTATCGAGGGTATCAAAAACTGCAATTATTTCAGCCGCGGTACTTGATGAGGCGTGAATAGTTTGTTTACAACAATTCCACTCCACCAAGTCTCCGTAGGCGAATATCATAAAACCAGTTATTGATTTTCCTTTATTTAGATTATTTATTTCTATATTATTGTCATCAACTTGGGGTGCATAAGATGCGTCAATATATGCTTGAATTCCATCCCCCTTCGATGTAAATTTTAAATTGTAATTTTTGGTTGTGTTAACGTATCTGAATATTCTTTTAACATAATTTTTTAAAGTGTCGTTTGAATTATTCTGGAAGTGAGAAAAAAAGTTTACTGGAAACAATATGTCCGGTCTTGTCAGTCTCGCTAAATAAAGTAATCCCCCTATCATGGATCTATATTCCGTGTCATCTCTGCCATTTTGTATTTTATCTATTTTTAATCCCGTTTCCATGGGTGTATTTGTGTTTTTGAGTTCAGATATTCCGAATTTTTTCATCATTTTCTCTATATGTTTATACTGTGAAATTGTTATGGTGTTATTTTGTATATCCCTGACAATTTCCAGACCTACAAAAAATTTTGGATCATTCGTAATTGTTATTGTAAAATCTTTTTGAAGTTCTTCGTTAATTTTTGTAATGGCAGATTGTGAATTTGATGCTATTAATATATCGTCTACATAACTCAAAAAATATGTTTTTTCATTTTCATTTTTCATGATATATAAGCATCTATCACTCTTTGTTTTTTCAAATCCTATTTCTTTTACTTTCGTGTCCAACAGGTCGTACCACGATTTGCTTGAGGTTTTTAAACCATAGATTGATTTTTTTAGTTCGAGTACTTGGTTTCTATTGATATTTATGCCTTCTGGTCTTTTAACAAAAATTGGTTTTATGATGGGTGAATTTAGGTAGGCTGTTTTTACGTCATATTGTACCATTATAAGTTTTTCTTTGTTGACGATTGATAATAATAACCTAATTGTACCTATAGATGCTACAGGTCCATGTGTTTCTGCTATGCCATATTCTGTCCGATCTTTAAAACCACGTGCTACAAGTCTGGCTTTGGGTTTTGGGTTGCCAAATTCGTCGAATTTTATCGTAAACACCCACCTAGTATCTATTAATTTTTGACGATCATAATCTATCACTTTCCATACTTTCAGATCATCGAGGGAACTAAATTCGTCATTAATGGCTTTTGTCCATTCTTCTCTAAAAGGATTTGTTTCAATTTCAGAGAATGATTTTGGTATATTATCTTCGATGTAAGCCATATTATATTTCATTCTAACATTCATAACTACAGGATTTATTATTCCTAAATCGTATTCATAATCTGCCGATTTTATTGTAAGAGGTTTTTTATTAATTAAGAGTGATTTTATATTTTGGGTTTCATCTACTTTAACGTCGCATGATATATGATTTTGAATTATATGGATCTCCTAAACAATATCCTGTATTCGTGTATCCCATTAATATGCTTTTTTCTGCCCTATGTGCCAATTTTGGGTCAATTTTGTCTTTTGATTTGGACTTTGCCTTTGTGGCATTTTGTTTTCTAACTTCAATGGGTATGTGCCTATAGGCTAATGCACCAAAAATTTTTAAATTTTTTAGATTTGGTTTTTTACCATAAAACAATTCGTATGGGGTTTTATATCCTTCATTTGCTTTAGTTGGGGATCTATTGATTAAGTAAGCTGCTGTTACGACAGCATAGGACCAATACTTTATATCGAGATTAGCATCAATTAACATGGCCCTTACTCTCCTCATTAATGTTTGATTTTGCCTTTCGGCAACACCATTCAATTCAGGAGAATATGGAACCACATAATCCATTGTTATGCCTGTTTCTCTACAGTAATTTAATATTTTTGTATCCGTATACTCTTTTGCATTATCGCATCTTATTGTTCCTATAGGATATTCTGGAAATTTATTTTTCATAGACATTATGATATTTTTAAATTCGGTTGTTACCTGATTTTTATTGGCTATGGGCATGACAAATGTATATTTCGAAAAGTGGTCTATGAATGTTAGGATGTATTTTTGATTGGCTACTGAAGGTGTGAACGGGCCCATGATGTCAGATGAAGTTATTTCGAGTTTCCTAGTGGGTTTAGTTCTTATCCCTGTGTGACCTAGCCTTGAATTGTTGGCTATACAGCATATTTGGCAATTAACAAAATCTTCATCTCTAAAATTAATATTTTCGGGTATTCCTATTGCTAAATTTTTTAATTTCTGTAAGTATCTGGCATTTAAATGTCCTAATCTCCTGTGTATTATTAATTTTTTATTTGTGTTATTATTATTCTTAGGTTCATCTATTTCATCATTTTGACTGGGTTCATTTATTTCTGTTTCGTCACCCCCCTGGGATTGTTGGGTATTTTCATTTTCCTCAATGATTTCCATTTCTACTGTGAAATCATCCCATTCATCATTAGTATTTTGGGTGACTGGAGCACATATTACATTTTTTTTATCCATATAATCTTCATTATCTATTTTTTTTTTTTATCATTTCTCTCGACGTTATAGTATATATAAAATATACCCTCTTCTTTTTGGCAGTTATTATTATTTCCTCTGTTTCAATAAAATAAATGTTTGCTATTTCTTTTTGTTGGTCGATGTTAATTATACCTGTATTAGTTATTTTTATGGCCGAGATAATATCCAAATTTAAGTCCGGCACATAATGAACGTCTTTTAGTTCTATCAATGACTGATTTTTTTTGGAATTTTCAATTTTTATGATCATTCTACCCGTATGTGTAGCATATAAAAATGTGTTTTTACCCGCACATTGTAATTTAATGGGTGTTATAAATTTTTTTACATCTATTAATTTACTTAGATCGGAAGTTAAGTGGACTTCTGCAGCTCCATCAAGAATCGCTCTATTATTTAATATTTCATAATTTTCCTCTAAATTTTGTTTATTTTCTCGAGTTAATTCATTCAACAACCAATTTTCATTATTATTAAATTTTTTTACCATACAGGACATTTTTACCTGTTGGTCCGAATTCTCCTTTTTATTACTATTGGATGAATTTGGATTTGTTTTCGGTGGGTAATTTCCCTGACTATTATTATTTGTATTTCCATTGCTACTATTACCTTGATTATTGTTATTCATACAATTCTGGGCTATGTGTCCAAATTGGTCACATTTGTAGCATTTGGGATTATTACGGTTATTGTTTCCGTTATTCCCTCTGTAATTATTTCCTCTATAGTTAGAGTTTCCCCTGTAATTATTTCCTCTATAGTTACCACCGTTATTATTATTACCATTACTATTCATATTATTATTATGGGTTTGTTCTGATGAATTGCTATTATTATTATTACCATTTTGACCATTATTATTGAAACCATTTCTATTCCCATTTCTATAATTATTATTTTGGTTTCTATAATTGTTTCTACCTCGATAGTTGCCATTAAATCTTCCTCTATAATTATACTTATAGTTATTTCCATTAGTATTATTATTATTTCTATTCGTATTATTATTATTATTATTTCCATTATTATTCTTTTTTAAAATTTGGTCCCTATACTTTTGGTCTGAGTCCTCCCTTAATATTCTCTTGAAATTATCTAAATTCTTTTCGTTAGGGGGTAAACTTTCATATTGTATTTTTGCTATTTGTTGCTCATAACACAGTGCTAACTGCAAATTCTCTAATTCTTCATTCTCGGTGACTTCTTTACCACTGTCTCTTACATCGGTTACGAGTTCGTCCCATTTTTTTAAGAATCCTTTCATGTTTCCGCCTGGTTGAAATCTGAATTCTAACCATTTTGCCTTAGCCATATTAGCTGTAACTGAGGTTTTGGTCCCATAAATATTATCTAATTTTTTGAGCATTAAAATTGCGGTGTTACAATCTCGTATTTGTTTCGTTATTTCATTGGACACTCTTTCTAAGACAAACGCTTTGGCATTGTCTTGCATTTTGCAGTAATTTAGCATTTCTTTATTTGGTCGAAAATTTAGATCATCAATGTTTTCAATATAGATTTGTAAGAATTCGCTTTCCCCAAAGATGTCGTAATATCCCGCACCTCGGATGGCTGATATGATCATTCTACGCCAATCCAAATAATATTTGCCATTAAAAACTTTTCCGAGTGGGGCTTGGATAGGTTTAATTTCGTTCGGGGATGCCATTTTTTCTTTTACTTTTGTAAAACCTAATAAATTTTCTTCTCTATTACAAACGGCTATATATTTTTTATTTTCGTTTGTTTCTTTTTCTAATTTTTCTATTAAATTTTCTTTTTCACAATTTTCCTTTATATCCAGTTTTTCTAAATTTATTTAATCAAAGAATCTGTTCATAAATTTTTCCCTCGATTTAGCAGAACTATAAATTCTGTTCGAAAAATAATTTACTGAAGATTCTGAAATTACAATATATTTAAGGCTACTGATGTCTTCTATTCTCCCGGATATATCTATTACAAAGGACTCTAATACAATTTCACCCGTGAAATATTTAACGTGGGGTAAATTATAGATTTCTGTTTTTAAATCAACTACTCTCTCTCCCTCAAACTTTTTAACCAATTCTTCTAAATCTTCTTTTTTAATATTGTATTCACCAATTTTGGATTCAGACAAATTTATTATTTGGGACATGTACTCTTTTTTTTTTTTTTTTATTATTTAATTTTGGGACCTTACTTCAAATACAATTTACAAAGTACGAAAAAATAAATGATTTCAATAAATATTACCTTTACAATAGTTTCTCTTTTTGATTTCTGCTGTGTTTTATTGATGATTTATGTTTTCTTCGCTGTTGACCTTGGTACTTCCTGCTTTAATTTTAGTTGTAGGTTGTCCGAAAAAGTTGGGTCTTCGATGTTGGATCTCGGTTGAGTCCTCGATGACGGGAGCAGGTTTCCGTTGGTTGTTCTCTTGATCTCTTTGACGGTCCCTCTGGTTTTAGCGTTCGTTGACTTCCAGTAATGGCCGTTATTTGAGTCCGGAACTTCAGCTATTCTTCAAATTTAAATTTTGATTTTTTCAAAATAAATTCAAATTCGAGATACTTTCTCGAAAAACACGATAATTTTTCGTGTATTATTTAACAAAAAAAAAAAAAAACAAAAAATTTTACGCACAGCAGTAAATCAAATTTTCAAAAAATAATTAATTCATCAGTTTAAATTTTTTAAGTCTCTCCTCAAAGTTCTACCGTAGCGATGGCTACCATGATGTGAGGTATGCAGAACGAGGATCGAAAGAACTTGAGACTTTTGACTTTTAAGAAGTTTATTCCGCAACTAAAATATATTTTACAAACGAAAAAGTAAATGGCGAAGCAACAGCGATATGCGATTGAAAGTAGAAAAGTAGAAGGGGAAACACTTCGTGACTAGACTGTACGTGTGACATATATATATAGTGATCGTGATGATGATGATGAAGAATGAGTGAGGTGGGATTTCGTATCAACAAACTGTTCTGTGTCTTCTCGCTCACACATACTCTTCGACCATATACATAATTGTTGCTGTAGCAAATCATTTACGTTTAAAATAGTCTGATTTGTACTTATACTTTTATCTGTGATCGTAATATCATGTCTCATGTTCTCATGTCATCAAGTCACGCAATTATGTTTATCTGTGTTATAATGTTTTTAGTTATTCAATCATACACTGTTGTTGAGTTCAAGTGAATATATAATTGCTCTGAAATTTGTTCTAGTCATTTGTGTTAATCAAGTCTTTTAATATTTTAAAATGTAGTGGTTATGATATCAAGTTTATTAATCAAAATGTTGTAGTGTTTCATGAAGTGTTGGTGTTTTAATTCGGTTCCAGTTCTCAATTTGCAATAATAATGGACTGCGCACACTGATAAAATTAACATTGGCCTATATGGAGACACCATGAAAGCATTCATTTCATTCAAAAGTTCCCTTTTTTCAGGATTTATCAAATATCACATATCAATTGATTAAATAATTTGGAGGGATTTGCATTGTCATTTTACAAAATGAAAGTGTTTTTAAAATTAAATAGTGTCATTTATTCTTTTTTAATATTTGTATGTGAATTCTCCTCAATTTGTCACTGAATCCTAATTAATTTAAGGGCGATGAAAGAACTTGTAGATGAATTTTCTTCGATTCATCGCTGAATCCCGATTGATTTAATGGCAAATTAAAGAATTTGTAGATGAATTCTCTTCAATTTGTAGCTGAATCCTAATTAATTTAACGGCGACGAATCGAAAATAATTCATAGATGAATTGTCTTTGATTTGTCGCTGAATCCTAATTAATTTAAGGGAGATGAATTGATGAGAATTTGTAGATGAATTCTGTGAAAAGTACAGTTTGATAAGGGAAATAACTTTTGAATGAAATGTACATTTCATTTTGTTGTCTTCAACATTTTATCAGTATGTGCAGTCCATCTGGTATATGGTCAAAGTACATACTATATCTTCGAAGAATACTACCCTCTTATATTTCATTTTAAGACCTTCCCCATCAATTTTCATTCCATACAACTTTAGAAAATTGAATATGTCTGAAGGCATTGCAAAAATAGATACTACACCCACACAAATCATCTTAAGACCAGTGGTGGAAACTATTTTGTCAAACAATTTTATTCTCGGTTTCACTTACAAACTTTATTTTATTTTAGTTTAGTTCCCCAGTTTTGTTCTTCCCAAATTTATTCATTTGTTTTTGTGGGGCTTGTTATTTTCACACCCAGCAAACTTGTGAGTGAATCAGTGGACTGAATGTATTTGCAATTTTGTTCAGTTCTTAGGAATATAGTTGTGTAAAGGTAAAACCTTTATAATTGAGAAGATTGATTTTTCATAGAAATTTTTGAAGGATATTACTACATTTACGACACCACACAAACACCAATGCAGGTCGGTTGCGTGTATACGAAGTTGTATGTGTGAGGGCCAAGCACAGTAAACAAGTTTAGCTGCACAGACGAAATGTACAGCCGTGAGCACCAAAAGATAGTTCGTGGGTTTTACCCCACTGGCCCGCTAGGTGGTCGACGAGTGTGTAATACACACTCGTTCCTCATCGACCACCCATCACCACACATATATATTACTTTCTCTTTATTTTTTGAAAGTATAGGCGTTTATCAGTTTTTAATCTCTTAAAACCCATTTTTAAGATGAACCCATTTATTAAATTATACCACAAATTTGATGAAGTTTTTAATCCTATATTGATTTTTTCAGATTCAATAATTTATTTGACCCTATGGTTAATCCTTTAGGAGGTCTTAAGTATATTGGGATGATGATGGGAGAGTTGAGATATGCAGTTCTGTCATCATATTGGACCATTTTGAGATCAAATTTGTTCACATTTGAGAGAAGCCATCTGACAATCCAAACATGAATAACTGATGCAAAAATTTGTCTTATCTCATGTTCTGTTCTGTCCTTGAATCCCCTAGCTACAAGTCTAGCCTTAGGCTGATGGTATCTCAAATCATTATGTTTCATTATGAAAACTTATCTCCTGTCTATTGGTTTTATGTTCCTATCATAGTACACTTCTTCCCAAACATACATTTTGCTTAAAGAAACAAATTCCTCAGCTATGGCCTCTATCTATTCTTTTTGGAAAGTGTTTCTTTTTATTTCTTTATAAAATTTTGGTACAAAGCTTTCCATCTATTGGTTATCTATGGGTTTAGTTACGTTAAAGGCATTTACATTTATTAGATTTAAATTTTTAACAAATTCAGAGGGTTTCAAAACTAATGCTTGTTTACAGTTTTTTAATACTGAAACATTCAAATTTTCATAAAATTTAGCATTGCATGTTATGTACAATTTATTTGAAAATGGATCACAGACACAATATTCCGTAATTGTGTGTGTCATTAATATACATTTTTCTACCCTAGGAGCTAATTTTGGGTCAATTTTCTTCTTTTTTTTTCAATATTTTGTTTTAGTTGCAGTCTGCTGTCTAACAGCAATTAAAATATGTCTATACACCAATGAGCCAAAAGTCCTTAAATTCTCCAAATTTGGTTTTCTATTGAAAAATGGTTCATATGGCATTTTGTAATCAGTATAAACTCTTGTTGGCAACTGATTCAACAAATATACTCCAGTTGCAATGGCATGCCTTAAATATTTTATGTCCAAATGGCCACTGATTTGCTGACTTCATACACTTTTCATCAAAGTTTGATTCTGGTGCTCTGCAATTCTATTCAATTCAGGAGAATAAGGTACGACATTCTCTAATTGAATAAAATTATCTTCACAAAATTTTACTGTTTTGGTATCAGTAAACTTTTTAGCATTATCATATTTTATTTGGCTGATGGGTGTTTTAGAAAATTTATTTTTCATAGAATTAAAAAGGTTTTTAAATTCTGTGAAGACTAGACTTTTTGTGCTTATTGGAATGACGAAAGTATATTTGCTGTAATGATCTGTAATTATTAAAATATATTTTTAATTGGCTATAGCAGGTGAAAAAGGACCCATAATATTGGATGATATTATCTCCAAACATCTTATTGGTTTATGTCCGTTAGTATTATGGCCCAGATGTTGGCTATTCACAGTTTTACAAATCTCCCAATTTATAAAATTGTTGTCCTAGAAATTCAAATTCTCTGGAATTCCTAGTGTAACTGTTTGCAAGTATCTCATATATTTTTCATTCATATGCACCAGTCTGATGCCATAACATTTTTTTTATAATCATTTGTGTTGTTTTTCATAATTTATTGGGAATTATCCAAAGTTTGGGTATTTTTATTTATATTATTTTCTAATGTATTATTATCTAAATTATTTTATTTTGAAAAACATTGATTGTAAATTTATATTTTCAGGGGTATTATTTTTGTTTTCTTATTCATTATTATTTGGCTGTATTTGATTATTATTGTTATTTTCCTCAGGTGGTTGTGAGCATGTTAGAGATAAAAGTTGTATTAGTTACTTAACCTGATCAGGTAATAATGGTACTTGAAAATAGTATCACTAGTAGTTATGAGCGAGTGTACTGACAGTGTAGAACCTAAAGTAAATGCTAGTGCTTACATTTTAAAAAAAGGGTTTGTATCACCTTTAATAGGAAAACCAATTTCAATTCAGTCTTTTACACCCATATTCTAGAACATTTCTTAACATTAAGTTAAGAGTTGAGTACCTGTTCAACCAGGTTTATGTTATGCTCTGTTGGAAGCCTTCCAACAAAAGCTAATTGTCTTCAACGACATTAGATCTCCCAATTAACTTGCTGACGTATTAACGAGAGCTCTTGATTGGAAAACTTACCAGAATATTGTTTCGAGAATCCTCCTGTAAGTCAACTTTTTGGCTAATTGTCTTAATTGACACAACCCTTCAAAATTTTTGATATTTGGTTTTGGACTATGGATGGGCGTCAGTCTTTTAGTGCCTATTGTAAATCGAGTGGTCTATAAATTCATTTTCACCAATTCACCTCATCATTTGTATCAATAGGTTCTCCGTTGCTGCTCTATCTTTCTTACTGATATCAGCATTCCCTAAATAAATTCCATTGATTCCAATAATAGTTTTCTTTATCCAAATACACACGCTTATAACATTATTTTTATATATACGTATGTTTTGTCTAGCTGACGATGATTAGAAATTGATCTCTTTGACCGATTTATACATTAGAATAATTATTTTTATGTTATATTTAATAAGAATTGACAATAAAACAAAAGGTTAAATATATACCTGATGTTAGCAATAACACATTCCATAACATAAATTTATTCACCATATATGTACCCATTTGTGATTTTAATTGTACACATCTAACACACTAGTCAATAAAAACATTACTAACAATTTATTTTTTTTAGTATTTTTTGTATATTTTGTCTGTTAATTTTGACTGCTATTGCTTATTTATTTATTTTATGTTTTGCAATATTATATTATGCAAACGATACATTTTATTCTTTCGTCCATTTTGAATTGCAGGGAAGTGTTGGGATATGGTTCCCTCACTCCCTCACAAATACAATTGTGTAAATATATACCTAACCTGTATAATAATATATATGTAACAATTTAGCTTTTCATATGTGGCGACACTGGTTGCCGCCTCAAACCTTTTTCCATCTCTGATCAACAGAGGTTGTTCTCCATTCATCAGTCATTGTTACAATGTCATGAATAAATATTCTGGTTGACATTTTTGTTTTTCACTGGGCTGGTTTGAAAAGATCTCATCTCTCTTCAACAAAATTAAAGACCAATTTGCGGTTGAATAGTTAGGGTCTGATGAAGCAGTGAAGCTTCGAACTGAATTGTAAGTAATCATTGATTTGTTTTTTCTTTCTCTTTTTTTTTCAGTAAATGCTCTAATATGAGCGCTACTCGAGTAATTGTACTGAATTATTCATATTTTCCTTAAATGATACAATTGCGGTTTGTTGCTAATGATGTTTGTTGGTTATTTTCAGGAAATATCCAAGAACAATTATTTAGCAGTTCATACCAACTTAGTATTAAGATATAAAATGGAAAAAATTGAGATGTCTAAGCTAGCAAACGTTTCATATAATGCTTAGGAAAATATGTCCCATCTATAAAAATTGAAGAGTATTTTTAACAAGGAAAGTGATGATTTTGTCTTTTACAAATTTGTGCAGTGTGTTAAACATATCTTTAGTGATACTACTGTATTTGGTAGAAAAATGAAATTGCTTTACTCCATTCTAAATATTCGCTTACATGAATATGTTGAAAAAGGAGACATCTCAGAAACAGGTTTTAGAGAAGATTATTTCAGTAACGTAGCCAAATGTTTAGATCTTACAACTGTAAATTAATATGAAGCTATACATGTATATATATGTACGTAATGTGCAATATATCTAATATAGGGTTTCAATCAGGGCTGCAAAGCTAAAAAATAAAACTATGGCTTTCAGCTTATGCTTACAACCTTGAAAAATAAAAATTCAACTTAGGCTTTTAACTTCGCAAAATATATTTTTTGGCTTTTAACTTTTAGCTTTTTGAAGCCAAAATATAAAGATTCAGCTTAAAACTTTCAGCTTTCAGCTTCAATAATCAGCATATAAAATAATTTCTCTATTGATAAAATAAGATAAATACACAAGATATTAAGTTGCACAGCTTTTATTAAAGAACAAAAGTCAAAAGAAGGGGAGCTACTATAGAAGTTAATTAAAAATACATTACAATTATCATTTTTTATGAAAATAAATGCTTAAAATTTGATTTCAACAATAAAATGTCATCAATAATATCAGAACTAAGAGAATTCCTCAATGGATCAAGTATATATCTGAGCTGAGAAAAAAGGTGCTCCACACTAATTTGAGTAGAAGGAACAGCCAATACAATCATGGTAACTTTATATAATTCAGGATATACATTTTATTAGTTTCCCAGAAGTGAATAATATTTTCACTCGATTTAAGTCCATAATTAGGTTATAATTGTTCTAACAATTGTTTCAAATACTGTCCCACTAATAGCAGCTAGTTTGTCATGTTAAAATTTATCTCAATGCTTATTATGAAGCATAAAATCTACCTGAACTGACATATTTAGAGCATCTATACTTCCACTGGAACTCGGAAAAATTTTCTAATTGCAAATTTGACAATAGTTAAAATACTTAAAATTGAGTTCTTATCGAATATAAAATAATCAGTATATAATGCATTGATATACAGTTACATTTTTCAAAAGAGAATGGAGTAAAATAATCACCTTGAAATCAGGGTCTGCTATTTCAATTACTCTAGACGCTTCTTCATTTTTATTACTTTCATAAAATTAAACCATGATAATTTTTGTTCAAAATATTATATAAAAAGATTTCTCCAAAGAATAGCACCTGGTATTAAATTAAATTAATGGCATTATCTCGATGAATTTTTTCAATTTTGAAAACAAATATCCCATTTACACTGAGTTCAGCCTTCAGCATCATCAATTTGGAGAAGAGTCCACATTTGCCACTTTCTCTACATAGATGATTGGTCATGCAAAAAAAAAATTGCAAAATCAGATCAGTCACGCAAAATCAGCTACAGTTATGAAAAAAAAAAGACCTCTGGCGGGAAAACTATAAAACATAATTAATTAATTATGTTAAAAGCCAAAAACATTTAGATTCAGCTTCAGCTTTCAGCCTCTGACTATATAGCATAATGGACTGCTAGAACTGATAAGAAATACATAGGGTTAAATGGAACATCGCTGAAGGCACTGTTAACAGGCGTTCTTTTTACAAAAGATGACCTTTGGTGATAAGTGATAGTGATACTAAATTTCCAATTCCAGCTAGCAAAAAATTAATTTTTATATTTCGTTATTTTAGTAATTAAAATTATATTTGAAGATAATTAATTTTATTATTATTCTACTTTGTCATTGACATGATAAAATGGCATTATTTGTAAGTTTACAGAATAATTAATGACATAAATATGTACGTTTGAAGAATAAATTGTTCCACTTCTACATAGGTGAATCAAGACAGCATCCTCATAATGACGATTCAAGTAATTGAAAATAATAAGACTTCAATAGGGTTTCTCTCATGCACGAGAGGATAAAATTCATATTTACTTCTAACACTTATAATGTAAATTTAATTTAACCATTGGATGCAGTAAAAAACCTTCAATTTTGTGAGTAGCAGAAATTTTAAAGAATACATAAGGTATACGTAAATGATTTGTTACACAGGGTTTCCTCTCAATAAAACTAAACGTTAGATCAGCCATAAGAATGAAAATTGAAAAAATATAAATAATGGGTACTTGCTACTATACAAGGTGTATCCACATTACAGGGTAAACTTGAAAATGAACGAGAACTTTTTAATACTTTTTGATGTAATTATTTATGAAATACTGAAAAAGACTTACTGAATATTACCTGTTAGATCATATAATCAGACTACACAACACTAAGGTTATTCTTTCCCCGATATTCAAGCGATAATTCACGAAATTTTCAAGGAAATCTAAAAATATTAAACCATGAAATATGAATACATTTTTCAAACATAACAGTGAGAAATAATGGATCGAAGTTTTTCAAACCGACATTTTGTCCTCAAAATGATAAAATATTTTTAATTTTCAATCGATATTAAAGGAAAATTACCAATTAGACACAAATCAATAAATGTAATGGGAATACTTAATCGTGTGCAAAATAGGTAGTTGAAATTAAAAACGTACTTCTTCAATGAAATGATAGATTAGATTAATTTAAAGTGGTTGATAAACATGATTTGTGAGGAAACTTACGGTTATCAAAGAAATCAAATAGAGAAGTTAGTTTGCGACGAGAGCACTGGTTTTCTCCATTACGGTATCTTCTTCATATGGAAAATTCGAAGAATTCTGCAAACAAAATAATTAATAAGAAAAGTAAATTCAGTTTTCACACAAAGTACCTTTTTTGAAAAGTAACGCCTGCATTGTTTACCTTCAAGATTTTATCAGTCCATTAAGCTATATAGTCAAAGCTTTCAGTTTCGGTATATTTGGTTTTTAGTTTTTAACTTTGGCTTTTTGAATCTATAATTATAAAAATTCGGCTTATAGCTTTCGGCTTTCAGCTGACTTTGCAGCCCTGGGTCTATATTCACAAACGTCACTTTAATCCCTTCACTTAAACCTCACTTTAAAATGACTTTTGGCACAATTTTGTATTTAAGAGTGTGGTAACATTTTATTTTTACATTAGAACTCTCATGAGAAATACAATGTTCCCCCATTTTTAAGTACAAAATTGTGCGAAAAACTTATTAAAAGTGAAATTTAAGTTAAGGGAGGTTAAAGTGACGTTTGTAAATATGGGCTTTTGTTTCGATTTATAAATGAATGTTTTTTTATCACAGAAACAATTTCATATTCATTCCAACATTGTTTTGATAAGTATTGAATCGTTAGTTAGTTTGTTGTTTTCATTTTTGTAGTATGTCCGTTTCTAAGATATCCTAAAAAGTAGACGTACAAAAATTAGTTTAACCCCAACCATGTTGGACTGAGCAGTATCTGTCATCAATATTCAGGCTGTAAAGAAGTAGTATCCCTTATTCCCTTCAATTGAATCAAAGTTATCAAGAGAAATTGGGTGAAAATAGAGACATCGATTCCAGTGAAATTCAAAATAACCCTTAGAGCTTGTAGCCAGTCTATTATTTATACTTATACTTGTATTCTTCATGAAAATATCTGTTCGTATTTATTGGATTCCAATGATTTTCTGTTTTAATAACGAATGGGCGCTCATCTCCCATATACTTTTTTTTGCAATTCCTGAAATATTGTTTGGAGATATTCTTTATATACGTTGATATTCGATTCATCCCTAATATGGGACGTATTTTTAACTTCATCGTCTTTAATGAAATACTTCTTAATTGTTGCCAAAAGTTTTTCATTTCGAACAGCATGTTTTGAAGTAGTCCCTTACTATACTGTAGGACAGCGAGAACATTTTTTCATTTTAATCAATAAATCTTCGACGAATTCATTCTCAATAAAATTTAGATTAACAACTTTTCGATGGACTATCTACTCTAATTTTTGGCTTCAAAGGTTATTTTTTCATTATACCGTCGCATTTAGCATACCTACCTTGTCCTTACACATCAGACTTTAAAAAAATTTAGCATACAGTATTTAACCAAACTATTTTAATTCTGGCAATGTCGTGACGCTGATTAAGCATAATTTTCTTTTCTCGGACAATCTCAGCGGAGCTCTGACATGAGAAATTTGGCGAATCTAACATCAAAAACTTAAGTCTCTTTTTCTGAGGTTCTGATTACAACGTGAATACGAATAATCTCATCGAGTTGTAGAAACTTGAAAGAATATTATATAAACAAAAAAGAATGAAAATCAACACAAATGAACAAAAAAACTTTAATAACAATTCACTAAATCAGGATTCGAAAATCTAATCACAGCTTGGAAGCTTGAATTGCCCGCAAAAATTCTTCTCTTCTTTTTACATTTTGAGCTTCGAGAAGTTGTTCCAAAAAATTATGAAAATGAGAAGTTCCGTCAAAATATCTGTTAACATTATTCACACTGATGTAATACCGATGGTCGGTTATTCGATCCTGCATAAAGTTGTAGGTTCTAATTTTTTCATTTCGTCCTTTCAAACCCATCTGAAATTTGTCCAAACATCAAGCGTAAATTCATACGTAATAACAAAACTCTTTCTCAAGATTCATACCTGATATTTTCGAACACCATCGATTTTCGTATCGCGTTTTTCACATTCTCTTTGAAATAATTTTGAACGTAATCTTTGCATTGCAAGTTTTCTATTTTGGGTTTGCGATCTGTGTGTTTGACATTCGACAATAATACCTATGAAAACGAATAATCATATAATAATTCAATTCACCAATAAAAATGGAAAGTCATTAAACAAATTATTATAGGTTATTACAGCATACCGGTGGGCAAATGATGCAGACGAATCGCCGTTTGTATTTTATTAGCATGTTGTCCTCCAGGTCCGCGAGAAGTTTTCGTTTCAATTCTTAAATCACTCGGCGGAATAACGATGTCCACCTAAGCAATAATTTAAAAAATATACATACACTGCATTAATTTTTCTTTCATTTGAATCGTTAACGCATAACTTTATGCAACGTACTTCTGATGGTTGAGGGTACACTGTGACGGTAACTGTACTTGTTTGTAATCGACTGTATTTCTCAGTCACCGGTATTCTCTGTACACGATGAACACCAGCCTCAAGGTTCAAAATTTTGTAAGAATTTGCCGCAGACAACATTATTATAGAATGTCTTAGACCACCTTAGTTACAAAAAAAGAAGATATTTTCTATGTTACATAATGAAACAGAGAAACAGACAATTTACAGAAACTAAGCGCAAGTATCTGATCAAAAATGAGCTCAACAAAAATGTAAAATCTACAATAATATTATATAGCCCACACTCAATATTGAAAGAACCAGGCGGTTTCGATAGTCAAATAATTCGTAGTTTCTAATTTGAGGTACGAACATTGGATATAGCTTTTACAAAAATACTGGATGATTGTATTGTATGCATCAATAAATTCGTACTGTTCGGCTCCGAAATTTTAGAGCAACTTCAATTTCAAAAATAAAAGATTTTTAGTCTCGCTTGCTTATTTAGCTGTTTTCGTCTAATAAATTGGGATATGGATATAACTTTCGGTGTATTGCTACTGAGGCATCGACTGTTGAAAATCAAACATGATACACGAGCACTAGCCTTTCAGTCTTCACCAAAAAAACGCACTCCTCTACGCATCGTTTTTCTCACATCATTAGAGTTAATGAAACAAATTAGTTTTTTACTTGTCAGATGATATGATAGAATGATAATTTGAAGTGAAAAACAAAGTATAATTAATGGACACAAAAATTCCGAAGTGCTTCCAGCAAAACAAATTACAAAGATTTGAAATTGCAAGATTTTCAAACAGAAACCTGTACTCCAATCGTCTCACTGTTATAGACAGTTGATTGTTATCGAAGTTACAGCGAAAAATTTAAGGGGGTTCTTTGTTTCACGCATTGTTTCAAGTTTTTGAGATACATGGTTCAATGAACTTATGGAATTTTGAAATTGGTGCCTTCGAGTTTATCAAAGTTTTGGGTTTATTTTCATAACTAAAAATCATGCGGCAACTATTTTGAATCGAATAAGTCCTATATTGCAGTTTTGGCTTGATTTATGATAGTTGATTCTATTTTTTACGAAACACCACACCTCCTCAATGTATTTAATAACGATGAATTTGTCTTGGTGATTTTTAATGGCCAGTACTCGACGGATAAAATACAACATGTGTTTTTGACTCTGAATTCTAGATTAGAAAAACATCAGATATTACGAAAATATGATTTTAGTTAAGGGATTTAAGAAATAATTCGTATACAAATGGATCAAATTATACCCAGTTCGGTCTCTTCAAAATTCGCTAATTCGAACTGCCAACCGCGAAAATTGAAATAGTTATGGTATAAACTGTGTAATTCATGAGCAAAAAGCATAGCTTCTTGGCCACCAACTCCTGCCGATACTTCTACAATAATATCAGATATAGATTCATCATCATTGGAAAGTATTTCATTCAACATCTGAAATGTAGATAATATTAAATTTTTAGCAATTATTGAAATATAATTCTAAAAGCCTAATAGCAAGACAGACAGACATACAGTTTCTTCTACGTCGCTTAAACACTTCTCTTGTGACGTTATTTCTTCTTCTATAGACTTGGAGAAATCACTATCATCTTTAGTATCTAAACAGAAGAGAAATTAATTTAACAGAGAACATGAAACCTAAAAAAAGGGTTTCAAATTAAAACGTACCTTTTTTCAGCTCTTGTAATGAAGAAATGTTATTTTTAGATGCATTAAATTGTTTAATTAGAGTAATTAAATTCGCCTGTTTCTTTTGATTTTGACAAAAATGAGGAATCGAAGTGGCAATTTTACCATCGACAAAATTATTCAAAAAGTGAGCTAGACTAGGGTTTTTGAAGGACGCGATTGCATCTTCAGATAACCGAGAAGACGAACAATAACAAAAGTTATTACAAAAACTGAAATGGTGATCACTACAACTGAATTTTTTCAACAGAAACAAGCATTGTTTTGTTACTGATGAAAATCGCATTGAATGAAATGGATTAGAACAACATAAAGCGAACATGATTCATAACTTCCCCGATACGGAATAGATAGGTAAACATTTCAATGGAGATTTTTTCAACTTATTCATTGCCAAAAAAAGAAAAACCCTGAAATTCTAATAACCAGCCGAAAAACTTCAGCACCGGCGACTTAAAAGAAGTTAGAAGTTAAAAAAGATAATTAGCATATATACCTATATATATATACATTTAATATTATAAGTAATTTCTTCCCCCTTTTGTGCATTAAACTCGCATCAAACGAAATGTTTACTCATAACAAATGAAAGCTGATGATCCGCATATATGGTAAAACTACTTATTTTTTCAAATTGAAATTTTGTTCAAGATTAAATGAGCTTTTAAAAATATTTTGAAAAAGTATCTCCTAAAGAATTTCAATGGGTGTTGTTATTTCGACCATAGCGATGCCAAAAATATCGATATTTCAAGTATCGATACTTTCCCTTCAATATCGATATCCGTTTGAAATTGCAAATCGAAAAGTGGGAATGGGAATTTAAGTTTTTATGAAATGAAAACTGTACTGTATTTAGTTAATTGACACTGTAAGTTGTGATATTAATTAATTTAAAAAATAAATTTAAAATTACTAAATCAAATTTAGTTTGTTCATCGTCTCTTTATCTTTAAGTCACTAAACATCACACAAACACTGAAAAAATGACATTTGTTGAGACCACCAATCCTTCTCCCATCTTTCCCTTGAGAACACACGATTACATTAATATATATTCTACATCTCTGTTCGTGGCTACACTGTATTACCATCTCCGCTGCTCACTCATTTATCTCCGTACATATTCGTTTACCTCATTCAACTTTTACTCAAACTTATATTATGTAACTGATATAAAATGTAACTGATATAAAATACACAAGCTTCTGGGATGCTACTTTGATCAATATTTTATTTTATGTTACTAATTTGTGTCTTCACTGGTCCTCATCCTCTATATGGTAGCATCGCTCGGTAACAATCCTTGTACCTGAAACATAAAATTTTTAAAGTTTAAAAATCATAAATACTTTTGTTTTTTGTTAATATCTAAGTCAAATTTTTAATATTTTGTGAATAATTGTGTCTTTTTTTTTGTATTTTCTGTTGGGTAACTTAGCTCCAACTTGTATTTTTTTTTTCAAATCATAATTCAATTTGATCGAAAATTTTTTTTCTCTTGAATGCTGTAAATGTTATTGTGTTTCATTGTTTGCTGATTTGGATTTTGCCCTGTTTGTGTAAAATCTGGCCAAGTATCTGAAAAGTCCAAGGCTGTCGTTGATTTCTGAACTGCTTGAGAACCCTGCTTGTCGTCAATTGGTAAAAATTGTATTGAGCCATCAGAAATTGATCTGAAACCAACGTAAAAGCTTCAAAAAACTTCAACTTCAAATTAGTATTCATCATTTCAATCAACTAGAATCATCATTTGGCTACAAAAAACCATCAAAATCAACATCATACTCACCAAAGTACGTCCTCCCAAAACCAAAGTGCTGTACCAACTCAATCCAAAAATCTTCAACATTGTAGAATCCATCACCCAGAATCTGCAAAAAAACAAAAAAAATCCGGTATTTAGCAGAAATTTTACTATAAAAAGGTAACAAAATACATAATTTTTCCTATTATTTTCGTATTTTTGTGCATTTTATTTCATTATATTTTGCATATTTGAAAATCTCGTTATTTTCAAATATTTTTAGCCTTTTCAAAATTTGAATTCGAACAATTTTTGACAAGTCACTTGCAAATTTTTGCAGTCACTTTTGTTCAGGACTGTACAATTTGTGAAGCAAGCATGGCTCATTTCCTTCTTTCATTCGGACTTGTACATTCAACCTTTTGTTCAGTGCAACGAACTCTCACTTACTTATCTATGTTTATTCATGAAATACGTTAGCGAGGTTTTCATATTTGAACAACCATTTTGTAACAATTTGTAAAATTTTGCAATTGCAAAACTTTGTCACCTACGTTTTGTTGAATTATTTTTATATAATATTTTAATATACAATAAAAATTTTTTCTTCATCTACAAACACCATTTGCAATACATAACAATTTTAAATAATTTATTTCATACAAAATAATTTTTTTTACAAATTATTTTTTTCTCAATAATTTTTTTTTCTCTTTTCAAATTTTTTTTCTCCACAACTTAAATGTTTTTTAATAATTGAATTTGCTCTAACCACTCGATTGGATTATTTACATTCCTAGTCCTTTTAAAATTTTAAATCCTTTTTAAATATTTATTTTCATATCCATTTATTTTTTTTTTCTTTAAAATTTGGTTTTTAGAAATAGATCAAAAGCCTTTCCCCTGTTATCCTGAATTAATATATTTTTCCACAGGTTAATCAGTAGCTCATGAAGCATTATCTTCTTATATATATATTTATTTATTCATCTTATTGAATTAATTTGTGAATTATTTATTCTTGATTCTCCAAATCTTGATCCTTAATCCACTAACTCCTAAACAAGATCCAAATCTGAAACACCAAAATTTTTTATATTAATCATATGCATCAAAATAATTAATTGATTAAAAAATGCATATTACTTATACTTACCATTTGTTGTTCCTCACTCCACCTACACGCACTCACTAACACTTAGCGCAACTACTCTCAATAACGCGTACTAACAATATTCAGGTTGTGTGAACAAACACGACTTTTTTCATTCGCTCACCCGAGAACGCTGAAACTCATTTCCCACTCAAACTTTAATCTCGTAATGGAGGGAGATCATTCATCTTCCTCAAACTTGTAATTTGTACTTTAGATCATTGCATTATAGTATCTCTAACTAACTTGTTTCTTTCCTTGGATTTCAACCTCACTTCATGGTAGGCAGAGCTGTGATTCCTGAACAGTTAGTACAGAGCGATACTTAATCTTTCATTTTAATTTTTTTGCTATAGTATCCAAAAGTTTAAGGAACTATAATCTTTTATTTTCGTTAAAAGTTAATTTTTTTACGAAGTATATTTTAATTCATGAGTCGTTAACTCAGTGAATTTTTTTTTTCGTTTAATTTTTTGAAAAGTTCATCGAAAATTATTCGAGGTTAAATTAAATTACATTGGCGCCAAAATAGTTTAACGCCATTTTAATCATCTTCCAAAAAATACTGGATCGTCTTTTTGTGGTAAGGTGAAAAAAAAGATTTTTGCCGTGGGATTGCAGATTACTTCAGACCTGGATCGTCTGTTACAGCAAGGTGAATCATCAAAAAGTTCAAAAATCAGAGATTGCTGTTACGTCGAACTCAATTATCGTGATCTTCGAACGCCATCATCTGCTAAAAATCATCATCGAAATTTCGTCAATCAAGTGCTGCTGATTCAACCAATTTGTATGCTGCCAAGACTGAAATTCTCCGAAGATGACCTAAGATTGATCAAGTACTGACTCACGGGAAAACGCAAATTACTCACAAACTCAACTGGGAAATATTCAACGGAATTCCGCAGATTACGGGTAATGTAATTTTCGATACTTTCAAGTTATATATTTCATTTACTATTGTGGAAAACGATGGGATATATTCAGTGATTTTGTGGTAGATTGAGCGAAATTAGTAATATTAAAAATTTTTTTCCTTGAGAATTTTCTTTTTTACCTTCAATTCCGAAACGCTTAAATTCAAGAACCCCCTTTAGTTCAGTAAAAATCAAGTGAAATTTCACAGGACGATTAAGCTTAAAAATAAGTTCGAATAAAGCAGGTTACAAATGATAAGGTTTTGGAAACAAATTGCTAATTGCACATCAAACTGTGAAGGAACAATAAAAATTAAAGAAAAAGATTATAAAAAATTATTAAATATTTTTGAAAACGAAAAAATAACAGAAGTAAGAATTAATTTAATAGAATTTCCATTCTGGAAAACATTTTTGGGAGAAATAGTAAAGAGGTATCAAAGTTGCTAAATTCATAGAAATTTCAAAAAATATTTTCAGTATTCAAGCTTTGGACTCGATAGAATCTTTCAGAATTTTTCTTGAATATTTTGAAAGAGAAAATCCTCTTTAAAAATACGTAAAATTACGAAAATTAAAAAAATATAATATAATATTAATAAGAAAAATACTTTCATATTTGAAAAAATTTCATGTTCTAACAATTTATTGTCACAAAAGAAAAAATCCTTTGTCATATTGGACAAGTTTACCAGTGAACTTTCATGTCACAAAATTCTTTTGTTCAAAATACTAATGCATAAACTTGAAAATTTATTACAATAAAATAAGATAGATAGCTTTCAAAAATAATCTTCAATAGATCCTTTTGTTATACACACTTACAAAGATTCGAAATTAAACAAGATTTCTTCAAGTTTATTTTTGAAATATATTCTTAGTTGGAATATTTTTTTTCTCTTCTTTCATATTTTATAATACAAACATATACACGAAAAATATTACAAAAGTTAATAATTTATATAAAAAATAAATTTTTTTTTCCAAAAATAAAATAAAATTTTTTTTGCAATTAATTTTTTTTGAAAATAAATTTTATTATTTCTTTTCAAAATTGAGTTGTTGGAACTAAGTACATTACCAAGTACTCCAGAAAGTATGAATACGGTAAGTGAAAGAACCACTAACCCATTCCCTCAAGGAGGATCAGGCTCTGAGAGTACACACCCTCAAGTATAATATGTTATGCCAGCTGATGAAACCATACGTCCGATACAAGGTCCAAGTGGGAAAATATTTGATGGTCAATATTACTTGGACTGGAAACGTATGATCATAGCTTTATTAAGGGGTTTGGGATATTGGGATGTTTTTGGCCCACACCCTGAACTAAAAATTTATATCGAAAATATGGATAATTTACAATACAGACCATCTTCAAACTCTGCTAAAGCATATTTTAAAAAATAAGAATGTGCAAAAGCATTTATCATGGAACAAATGACATATAATGTATCAAAACAAATTAGGGAATGTAAAACAGTAGATCAAATTTTTGAAAAATTAGATATAACTTATGGTTCCAAAACTAAAATAATTGCAAATATGGCAAAATCAAAATGGACAGCTTTTAACTTTACACCTGGTGGTAATATAAGAGGTTTTTTAAATAAATGGGACATATTAGTACAAGAAGTTCGTGATGCAGGGAAGGAAGTATCTGAAAAAGTGGAATTGGAAAACCTTCAATTGGCATTAGGATAAGAACAAACCATTGCTAAAATGCAATTTGATAACCTCCCTGAAAATAGAAAAAATCTGGAAGTATTCAAACAAATATTAAAAGAAGACTGTGGTCAAAAAATGAGAGACAAACAAATTAAACTACAATACCAATCGTCTAATAAAAAATTCGATAATAATGGGAATAAATTTAGAAACAATAATACAAATTATAATAATAATAAAGACAATAGATGGAATAGAAATAATAATTATAGACGAAATAATAACACAAATGGAAATAATAATGGAAATAATAATAATAATAATTGTAGAAATAATAATCCAAGAAATGAAAATAATAATCAAAATAATCAAAATAATTATAATAAAAACCAAAATAGTAACAGAAATAATAATCAATCACCTAGAAAAAATAATAAAGAAGAAAGATGTTTCATATGTAACCAAACAGGACATTACAAAAATAAATGCCCTGATTATAAACCAGAAAATAAAGAACAAAACAAAGAAAAACCAAGAAATAAAGACAAAAAGAAGAAGAAAGAACAATAAAATTATCATATATGGTCAAAAAATACAACAATGAAGACTGGCTTTTAAAAAAATTAATTAAAGATAATACAAAAAATGAAAATTATATACAACTAAAAAAAAATGTTACCTGTTGGGGGGGCGGAAGTCCATCTCACATCAAATATAGAAAAATTAATTAATGTAACCAAATTTAAAATTCCAGTAAAATTACAATATGCACTTAAAGACACATATTTATATGCTACACATATGGGAAACATGAGAATATTAGTAGAAAATGAAAATAAAATTCAAACCGTAATTGAATTATTAGAAGTCCATTATGTACCAGATCTGTCATTAGATATTATGTCTGGAATTAAAGTGACAGAATCTGGAATATTACATATGGACCAGGGGAAAGAAAAAATACAAATATATTTCATAGAAACTGGAGACATTCTATTTACATCTTATAAAATTGATGGTGTCTTTCAAGTAAATTACGATTACATAAATATACCGAAAAAATGTATGCCCGTCACTCAAAATCAAGATGATGACAAATGGGATTCCTTTTCTGTAAAATTAGAAATAGAAGAAGAGGAAGAAGAACCCATTAATAATAATAATAATTTAGAAGAAAGTAATGAAAATAATAATACTACAACAGAAAATAATAATAATGAAGATAATAATAATAAAAATAAAATAAAATAATATTTCAGATAATTCATTAGAAATAATTCAAAATAACACAAATAATCATAAAAAATGATTTGGCATAGACGACTAGGCCATTTAAATGGAAAATACATGAGATATTTACATAAAGTCACAATAGGAATCCCAAAAACAATTTTAAAAATGATGATTTCATAAATTTTCAAATTTGCAAAATAGCAAATAGCCAACGTCTAGGCCATAATAATGTTAGAAATAAACCCCAAAGGAGACTAGAAATTATATCTTCCGATATTATGGGACCATTCACATCCACAATAGCTAACCAGAAATATATATTAACATTCATTGACAATTATAGCAAATACACCTTCGTAATACCAATATCAAGTAAAAGTCAAGTATTTACGGAATTAAAAAATATTTTTCTCTCAATGAAAAACAAATTCCCTGAAACACCAATAAGTCAAATAAGATGCGATAATGCAAAGGAATATACAGATCAAAAATTAGTAAAATTTTGTGAAGAAAATGGAGTACAAATAGAAAATGTAGTTCCTTACTCACCAGAACTAAATGGAATTGCTGAACGTCAAAATCAAACGTTGATGAAAAGAGTAAGAAGTTTACTAATTAACGGTTATCTAGATATTAAGTATTGGGCACATGCAATAGCTACAGCTGCATATTTAATAAATAGATCACCAACAAGAGTGAATTCAGAATACAAAACTCCATATGAAATTTTTTTTGGCAAAAAACCTAATCTGGATAATTTAAAAATTTTTGGATCATTAGTTTATAGACATATTCCACTCGAGGTCCGACAGCAGAATGCGACTAAATCTAAAAATAAAAATGAACAAAGAATAGACCCAAAATTTGCACCAAGAGAGGAAAAGGGAATACTCATGGGATATACCACTACAGGATATTGCATTAGAGATCCCTTCTCAAATAAATTTAATATATCTTGTGATGCTAAATTTGAGGAAAATAAAAATAAATCAAACTTAAAAAATTGTGAACAAGAACTGGTACTCAAACCAGCAAATTTTGTAAAAAATTTATTAACATAAATACTTTCAACATCACAAAAACTATAGATAATAGGTGGATTGAAGATTGTATACCAACATGCTATAAAGATGACAAAATTAACCCATTTAAAAAGAATGGATGAAAGCTATTGAGGATGAATTTATTTCCCTGGGGGAAATGGACGTTTGGGAAGAAGTAGATTACGATAAATCATTTAAAAACCATTGACACAAGATGGGTTTTTGTAACAAAACCAAATGATGAAGGATACCACCAACCAAAAGCAAGATTAGTTGCTAGGGGCTTCAAGGATAGAACCGAATATGAATTAGGACAAGTATTTGCCCTGTTATTCCAATTTGGTTAGTATGATGGTTCCTATCGATAGTTAATAAATATGACTTAGAAATGGTTCAATATGATGTAAAAACGGCTTATCTAAATTCCCCTGCAATAGTCCCTATATATTTAAAGCCCCCGGAAGGTTTATTAATGGAAAGTAATAAATTATTGAGACTTAAAAAATCTATCTATGGCCTAAAAACATAGTCTAAATCATGGTATAATTTAATAAATGAATATATTTAAAAAATGAATTTTGAAAGATCCAAAACAGATAAATGTTTATACTTTAAAAAATCAAATGAAAAAAAAATTTTTATGATCACATACGTTGATGACATATTAATAGCATCAAACACTCCCGAATGGATTAAAAATGTAAATGATTCCTTTAAAAAAAGATTTACCATGAAAATAATTAATAACCCAAAATTTTATTTAGGATTTGAGATCATAAGAGATAGGAAAGAAAATACAATAACGTTAATACAGTCAAGATATTGAGGCGTCCGAGATCGATCCCTGCCACAGTCGCCAATAATATGTGAGGCAAATGAAATCGATTCTCATACGTGTCATAAAGTCAACCTTTAATGTATAGTGGTGTTTAAATGCTAATGACGTCATAATGTCCTAAAGTTAGGACATCATACCGCCGAAACACTGATTCGGGGGGTCTTGACTTGTGTCTTCAAGACATTTTATTTTTTGACTATAACTATGTCCTACGGCTGAATTCTTCTTGACGTGAATTAGGCTTCATCAGACACGGCAAAACGCAGCTTACTTTTGTCTTCATACCTCAGCAAATTAATATGACGAATCAGCAATAAGCTAAGTTGTGTGGAAAGAAAAGCCTAACAAAGTTTCGATCCATACAAGGTTCGAAACCTACAAAAACGAACAGCAGAATTATTTTGTCAAAGACTATAATTACAAAGGAACTATAGTGTCGACAAAGCGGAACAAAGCATAGTATGTAGCGGAAAAAATAAAAAGATAAAAAAAAAAGCTATTACAGACAACAAGTAGGAGAAACCATCAAAAAGTAGTTGTGTCTTCACCTAATTGTGTGTCTTCATGAGTGATGGTTATGTTGTGTAAAAGACTCCTAATATGAAACTTTAGGTCTCGGAGCTTTTGGTTCTAGATGAGGGTGAGGTGAGAGAAATACTAACATAGATGGAATCAAATCCACTATGCGCAAAAGAAGGCTCTACGCGGCCTTTATGTGACAGAGCAAGGCAGTCATCTTGAACCAAGCTTGTCTGAAATTTGTCTTCAACACACCAAATTTCCCTCCTAGAAGATGCCAGGAACTCCATCTGATCGTATTGTCGACGGTTACTTTACCTCGTAGGTATTTTTAAAAGATCGCCTTGAAGTGCGATATGTCAACTGGCGAGATCAGAAATGTCTTATATATCGTCACTACTGATCCTTCATGACGAAAAGAACATTCCTAATCAGCCTTTGTCTTCAACTGAACCTATCCGGAGTACAAACTACCATTCTAGTTGTCTTCAAGGTAGATCAGCTGAATCTTATTCTACATCCGTGGATGGTACACTTATATCGTTGCCTAACGTGAGGACTTTAACTTACGACTTGAGACTTGGACCTGCTACTATCCGCCTACACAAGAAGGACTCATTTGCAGAGACGAACCTAGTACCGGGTATCGTCAGTACAAAATCGCGAACGACACGAGAGTGAGTTGATAGTAGAATTCGTCTTCACAAATGGGTTCTTCTTGTCGATGAAATTTCCCCACTTATTGTCTGTTAATTGCCTTCAAACATGCGATTGTCGATAATATAAGCGAGAGGAATTACCAAAATGTCTACAGCCAATGAAATTACAGATATTTAAAATTAATATACGTCGACATACAATAGGCAAAAGCGCACGTGGATGACTGATAAAGCATAATATAGTATTAAATGACTGCAAACCGCAAGCAAAGCGTGGAGCGAGCAAAGATAAAAAAGGTTGGCTGCATTCATGTCCGGCGATGGGTTTTCACTATCGTTCGATTCGTCTTCATTTGATACCTGTCTCATGGCGCCAGTCTGTCGGATCGAACCAAATTATTGTCTGAAATTGTCTGATTTTGGCTTAGTTGTCGCTGAAATAAAATACGTTATAATTGCCTGCAAGAGAATTAGATTTTATTTCTGTCTTCATGTCGTCATCTGAATACGAGTTCGAATTCGGATAATATAATGTCCGAATTCAAATTTTGTCTCTCGAAAATTTGTCTATATTTGTGACGTCATCATTCTGTCTTATGTTTGTCGAAAATAATTTTTATTTTGAGGTCCAGATCTCGGACTTCTCAATATATAGAAAAAATATTAAAAAAATATATTCAAAACGAATCAAATTTCATAAACACACCCATAGAAACATCCCTAAAAATTGAAGAAGATGAAAACTGCACAGACGATACTGAATATCATTCAATGATTGGAGCCCTGTTATATCTGGCTAGAATAACAAGACCCGATATTTCATTTGCAGTAAATTTTTTGTCGAGATTCCAAACAAAATCAAAGTCCAAATTAAAAAATCATGTGAGACGAATATTTAAATATGTGAACACGACAAAAGAATTTTCAATTAAATTCACATCAGATAGTAAAGGCATACACTCTTTCGTAGATGCATCTTATGCCCCAGATGTAAAAAATCACGAAATAAAAATATCAAATTTAAATTTAGGAAAATCTATATTAGGATTTTTAATATATTTAAATGGGGATTTAATAAATTGGAACGTAAGAAGACAAACGATCGTAGCTACAAGCTCAACTGCTGCTGAAATAATTGCAGTATTTGATGCTTTGGACGATATACAAGTTACATTCCTTTTACAAAAAGAAATATTTGAGGAAAATGACCCCGTAAGAATATTTGAAGACAATATATCAGCCCTCAGAATAATGTTAGGAGGAGCTCAAAAATGAGCAAGGGCCTTAATGATAAAATGTTATGCCATTACACAATCGGTAGAAGATAAAGAAATTGAATTCAAAACTGTTGGTACGAATTCACAATTAGCTGACATGCTAACTAAAAGTCTTGACAAACAAAAATTCAGAAACTTAGTTGACAAAATATTAACATCAAATCTCTCACAATAAAATTCATCAAATTCATAATAATTATATGGGGAAATCGTTTATTTTAAAAGGTGAAGGATTACAAACACTCGAAGTCAATAATATGTCAATTCACAAGTCTCTGAATATAGTAATCTCTTTTTTCTCAGCATGGTACATGAAAATATAACCTTCGAGAAAAAAAAAAAATCACATGTTCAAACAAAATTAATAATATATTATATTCTTTAGGCCAAAAAATACTTGTTGAAACAAAATTTATTTTCGTGTAGGTATTCATTGTCATCTCTGCAAATTCAACTTTCAAATGAACAGAGATTTGAATACAAATCATTGACATGATTTCACACGTTTAGTTGATATTAGCTTATCACATTTCGGAACACCCTTATTCTACAAGTACTAAACAAAATTGAATAAAATTTTTCTCAAACAGCATGAAAGATCAAAAAAATATCCGAATCGAAATCCATTACCACAATACAATATGTCGATAAATAATTTCGAAAATATATCGAAATATATGTTATAATCTAGTCATCATTAATCATTTATTTAATTTTATGTAATTTATTTTATTTATTTTGTTTGGGAAATGAACATAAATGTGTAATAATATAGTAATTCAAAATTAATTTTCGTTCTCGCGATAAATCTAGTTCGCTCGTTTCATTGGACTGTGGGGGGTGTTGTTCCGCACTCCACCTACACACACTCGCTAACACTTAGCGCAACTGCTCTCGATAACGCGTACTAACAATATTCAGGTTGTGCGAACATGTGAGAAGATGAGGAAAAAATCAACGTATCGAGACGACTAAAAACATATGAAAGGAACCTAAACTAAAAACTACATCGAACAGAGACTAGACACACACATTACAAACACATAAATAAAAACACAAGATTCACTAATTACGAATTTTATTTCCACATTAAGAATAGTGGAGTTGTTAACAACACGAATATTAAAAGGCGACTAGAGGCGTATGATTACATAATATCACAGTCAGGTACAAAACATTAAAAATCACAGATCACAAAAATATATCAACAGTGTTGCCACCACAAATGATACGTGAGAATAATAGTCACGAGTATAATTTAATTTGCTATAATTCTCACACACCTCCTAAAATTAAACTTATACGATTACGGTAAAATGGTAAAAACGAATTATTAAATTAATAAGGTCATTAAAAACATAAATGACAAAAGTCAACAAAAATACAAAAAGTTACGACAATAAATACTACATGAATGGTAAACATATACAATAAGTTACAACAACTTTAACATTTTACAAAATACATCAAATTTAGGCCTCGGGCAGCCCTTCGTAAAAACATCAGCCAACTGTCGGAAGTTGACACGTATGAATACTTAAAGTCTAAATTTACGTGATTGCACACAAAATGGTACTTTACGTCCACATGTTTTGATCTGCGTGTGTTCCATTTTCCAGAGTGCAAGATAGCCAGACAACTCTGTTGTCTTCGTAAATTACAGCTCTGTCATCAATTTGAATGCAAAAATCACTCAATAAATATTTCAACCAAATTGATTCAGTGGTAGCATCGCATATGGCGATCAACTCACTTTCAGTGCTAGACAGAGCTACTGTTGGTTGTTTCTTACTAGACCAGGACACCAGCAACCCATAAACAAAGACACAGTAACCCGAGATAGACCGTCTTGTGTTAACACAGTTACCCCAATCGGCATCCGAATATGTTTCGACTATATTGCCATTATTATTATGTTCATATGAATATATAAGTTTTTTGTCTTTAGTAGTCACTAAATATTTTAGAACTCTCAATAAATATTTGAAATGTTCATCTGTGGCATAACTGGAGAACTGGCTGAAGTACGATATTGCAAAGCAAATATCAGGCCGTGATCCTAGCATTAAGTACATCAAACATCCCACGAGCTGTTGATAGTTATTATTCAGCACACTATCACACACATTGAGGTCCCTATCCAATTGGAGTTTGGGGTCAATAGGTGTGTAGGTAGGTGCACATTTATCAACACCGAACCGCCTAGCAACAGACTCGATGAGATTCTTCTGCTTGATCTCCAGTATGCCCTCTTCGTGACTATAATTAATGTTTAAACCTAGATATTTATTAACTTTTCCAAGATCCTTACATTTGAATCTCTTATTAATTTTATTTTTGAAAAATATGATTTGTTCTTTATTATTTGAACTAATGAGAACGTCATCAACGTAAGTGAGTAGATAAACTATTGTTCCATCATGTTTATTTTTGAACACATACAAACAATCATCAGCCATGCTTTGTACAAAGCCAAGTGACAACAGGAACTCATTAAATAGCTTATTCCACACTTTTGGCGACTGTTTAAGACCATATATAGACCTATTTAATTTTAGTACATTATTATATTTATCAACCTGCGTTTCAATACCTTCAGGTATCTCGAGGTACACATCCTCAGAAAGAATACCGTTCAAGAACACACTACAGATATCTATTTGTTCTATAAAAAATTTTAATTTATTACTGACAGCCAAGAGGGTCCTCACAGTCGAAAGTTTCGCCACTGGCGCATATACTTCATTAAAATTGAAGCCTTAATTCTGCTGGCAGCCTCTGGCAACTAACCTAGCCTTATATAAAACATTATTTTCATTATCATATTTTTTATTAAAGATCCAACAACACGTGATGGTAGGGGCGTCCTTTGGACGTTTGGTCACCTTCCAAGTCTGATTGGAGTTCAGGGCACTTATTTCAGATGAAATAGCCTCTTTCCACATCAGACTATCAGGTGCTGCACTCGCCTCCTCAAACATCAAAGGAATGCCATCCTCAGCCAGGTATATATTTCCTGCTGCTTGATCACGTGTAGTCGCCTCCTGTGAAAGACAGTCTAAATTTAAATCACCATCAACTTCAATATTTTCCAAGTTGGATTCAGTGACTTCTTTAAACAATTCATCATTTTTTGTATATTTATTGTATTCAGAATTACTTATTGCACCTTCAAAGAACTCAACATCACGTGACAGACGTATCTCCTTAGTGCTTATGTCCAACAACCTATAACCACATGGTGAATAACCTACCATTATTAACATTTCACTTTTACTCTTAAATTTGTCAGTCATGTTTGAACGATAACATATACGCATCGCATCCAAACGTTTTTAATTTATTATAGTTATATTTTTCACCAAACCATCTCTCAAAAGGAATAAAATCTTTATTTGTGGGGCATCTGTTCACGATATAGGTGGAGCACAATATGGCTTCCGACCAAAATATCTTCCCAAGACCACTCTCAAACAACAGTGTCTTTGCCCTCTCGCACAGTGTCCTGTTCATTCTTTCAGCTTTTCCATTTTGCTGAGGACAACCACCAACAGTAGGTTCAACCACAATTCCCTTCTCAGTACAATATGACTGGAAGGTGGTATTCAAGTACTCTGTGCCGCGATCACAACGTAGTCTCTTTACATTATAGCCAAACTTATTCGAGACCATCTCGTGATATTCTTTAAATTTTGCAAAAGCTTCTGTCTTGTTCGCCAGCAGGTAAACACAACAAAAATTGGAATAATCGTCGATAAAAGTCATGAAATACTTAGCTCCTTTATATGCAGGAGGGTTAATAGGTCCACAGAGATCAGTATGAACCAACTCCAACGGCTTACTTGTTTTTCGTTCATGCCTTGGAAATGGTTTTCGACTCTGTTTCCCATAACACAGGGCTCACACAGCAATCTGCGATTGGAGTCAACATTTGGTATTAAACCCCTACTTGACAACAATCTAACATCGTTCACATTCAGATGAGCAAGTCGTTTATGCCACACGAACAGTGGGCTCGATTCATCTCCCAACGTCAGATTACACGATTGACTTGACATTTTAACAAAGTCAATTGTGTACAAATCTGAGTCTACGCTAACACCAGTGGTAACTATTTTTCCACTGCAGCGTTGGATGATATCAACAGACTCTTCCCGAAACAAAGTGTCAAATCCCGACTTGCTCATACGTTTAACCGAAAGCAGATTCTGCGGCAGCTCCCGAGCATACCTTACATTTTTCAGTTCGATTACAATTCCATTCAATAGTTTCAATTTTACAGTACCCACCGACGTGACAGACAGAGAGACACCCTTCTTCGCAACACAGATACTATGCGGTCTGATCAAGTCTATATAATCACTGAACAAATTTATATCATTAATTATGTGAATTGTGCATCCACTGTCAACTATAAATGTGGTTCGAGGCATCAAATTTACATTTTCTTTTGCATTGCAAGAGTCATTAATTCTATTATTATCGTCATTATTCAATGTGAAGCTGTAACCCACTTCAGAGCAAACGTCATTAGCATTAAAATTTTCATTGCACATCTGTGCCGAGCTCCTATTACTATTATTGTTATTGGAACTTTGGTCATTAACTCGATTTTCATTGTTATTAATACTATTATTACAATTATTATTATTATTACGATTTTTGACATAACAATTTCGGGCTATGTGCCCTATTTTGTTACAATAGTGACATTTCACATTAGAATGTCCACTGTCAGTACTATTATTACGACCACGTCCATTAAAATTATTATTACTATTATTATTTGAGCTCGAATTTTGATTATTATTATTAAAATTATTATTTCCGCCTCGACTGAAACCACGACTATTATTATTATTTTGAGATCGACCACGATTAAAACGATTTCCATTACTACTATTACTAGAATTTCATCCGACATTGTTGTAATTACCAAAATAAATGTTCTCCTCACCAGTGACAACCACTGATGAAGGTTTTTGTGATGTAGTGTTCAGAGTGTTACCTCGAACTGTCGATTTGCTATCAGAAGATAGCTCACGCTGGAAGTTATTCAATTTCATGAAAACTCCATCCCAGGTGACAACTTCTGCATCTTCTATCACAACCTTAATTGGACAAAATTCCGCAGGTAATGACCTCAGCAATACCAAAATAAATTGTTTCGTGGTCTTTAAATCTCCTAATTCAGTTAAACGTCTACATCGAGAACGAAAATCCAACAAATATTTATGCAAATCAATACCAGACATATACCATTTTGCGTACAAATCACCTCGTAAATCCATTAGCATCTGGTCATTGCCATTGTCGATGAGGTTCGTTAGGACATGAAACATCTCCTTCGCCATCGTGTACGTTTGGATCATCTCTAGGTACTCGTTAGTAACGTTGTTTGCTATCAGAAACATCGCCTTCGCGTTCTCCTTGGACCAAGCATCTCCCCTGTTACAAACAGTCGGCAAAGAATCGATTATAATGTTAGTTAATGACTCCTTTGCCAACAGCAGCTCCATCCTGAACTTCCATGTATGGCCATTCTGCCCATTGAACGGCTCAATCATGTTCTTCTTTCGCGCTTCCATCTCGTTGACAGGTACGGACAATCAGTTACACCGCAAACACAGAGATTTTCAGCAACTTTCAGACACGTCGACCAACAATTCAACACGAATGAGATCACAGGAACATCGAACAGAGAACATATCAAACAATCGAAAAACAATTAGCAGGCATGATACTACTTGGGTGTGGCGAGCAGGGACCGACAGCACAACATTGACGAACTATGACAATGGCGACCACGTTGACATCCAGGTAACTGGGCCCATAACCTGTGAGAAGATGAGGAAAAAATCAACGGATCGAGACGACTAAAAACATATGAAACGAACCTAAACTAAAAACGACATCGAACAGAGACTAGACACACACATTACGAACACATAAATAAAAACACAAGATTCACTAATTACGAATTTTTATTTCCACATTAAGAATAGTGGAGTTGTTAACAACACGAATATTAAAAGGCGACTAGAGGCGTATGATTACATAATATCACAGTCAGGTACAAAACACTAAAAATCACAGATCACAAAAATATATCAACAGTGTTGCCACCACAAATGATACGTGAGAATAATAGTCACGAGTATAATTTAATTTGCTATAATTCTCACAGAACAAACACGACTTTTTTCATTCGCTCACCCGAGAACGCTGAAACTCATTTCCCACTCAAACTTTAATCTCGTAATGGAGGGAGATCGTTCATCTTCCTCAAACTTGTAAATTGTATTTTAAATCATTGCATTATAGTATCTCTAACTAACTTGTTCCTTTCCTTGGATTTCAACCTCACTTCACCATTCATACTGCATGCTGTTCAATCTTCAGTCACCTAAAGACAAAAAAATGCATGTTATTTATTTTATACCTATTATTAATATAGACATATACTTACCTCATA